>CM046874.1:423668399-424350758 GCA_025667525.1 Glebionis coronaria
TTCGAAGACGAGTTTATTCATTTCTCCCCCTTTGTCGAAGCAAAAAGGTTTCGTAAGCCGGTGTTGAAGAAACGGACTTTGCAAAGACTCCCCCTTGGTGCTTACTCCCCTAGCTTGGGGCACCGAGGAATCGAGATATGGTGACTAGCTACATAGAAGGGTTAGTTGAACAAAAGAAACAACCAACAATATATAGCAATAGGTCACAAAAAGAAAATTAAAAGAGAAGAAAACACAAAGACAAAGATCCAAGATAGGTTACTAAAGAAACATCATACAAAGAAGTATGGAAAAAGAAACAAGCCAAAAGCATAAATCTAATCCTAGTTATTCAAGAATTCTAAGATTTGCTTGAATTTGGTGTCTTGAGGATAAGCAATCAATGCTTATATGAAAGACAAGGTAATAGCGGAGGGTGGTGGTGGTGGCTTGTTGGAGATCTCATAATCAAAGTGAAGAGGAGGTTTGATTAAGAGACTCTTGATGTAGCTCAACTCCTCATAGATGTGTGCCATAGCTAGATGTTGATATTGACAACAATGACAATATGTTCCATGGTGCATGACATTATCATGAGAAGGAGGAAGAACACTAAAGGGTGGTGGTGGAAGAAAGGAACTTCCACAATCAACATTCTTGGTAGGAGAAATGTGATTAAGAGTGTTCTTGGGTGGGTTTGGATGAAAGCAATTGGAGAAAATGGAGGAGATTCAAGGCTTTCATTGGGAGAATAAGACATTTTGGATGTGAAGTAACGCAAAATGCTTATGGTTTAAATAAGGAAGGCTTAGGGTATTTTTGGGGTGGTCAAAGGGTTTGAAACAAAGATTCTCAAAAAGGTTGGAGCAAATCTGGAGTTTCAGACAAAAACCCGAAAAGGAAGGCCATTGTAGGCGGTTCCTTATCTATGGTGGCGGTACCTTATCGATAAGGTACCGCGGCTCACTTATGGAACCGCCTGCAGAAGCAGGGTTTGGTGTTTGGAGAAAGATTTTTCAGCAAATCTTATTTTTCTAGTCTAACTTATCATAGGGATGTGCTTAAAAGCAAAGATAGACAAAGAAAATATATGCAAACTTACCAAATAGAGATTTGACCAAAATACATGGATTAAAAAATCAATGTAGGAGGTGTGTAAGACAAGACCTTAAGTCATGACACAATGATCCTCCATGATTCAATCTTGTTCTTGCTATGTATGAGAGAATCATACATATGAATTATGTAAGCTCTATATTAATAGCGAGAATCTATGAAAAATCGTTTTTAGATTGACTTAACAATGTCAAACGAATTTCTCAACCATTTTCGAAAGAGACTTTGAGAGTTTTGAAAAGAAGATGAGAAGATTTTTCAAAAGAATTTTAGAAGACTCAAAAACTCAAAGTGGTAATAGAAAACACACAATAAGAAAAGAATTTAAGGAAGATGTTCCATTAATCCTAGACCTAGACGCAAGTAATTAAAAGGTTCCCTCTTAAGTGGCTTAGTGAAGATATCGGCTAAGTTGTCCTCGGAGGGCACCTTTTCAATAGTAATGTTCCCCTTTTGAACATTATCCCTAAGGAAATGGTGTCTAATTTCTATGTGTTTGGTTCACGAATGTTGCACGGGATTCTTGCTTAGGTCTATAGCGCCTTTATTATCGCACATGATGGGAACATCATCAAGAGAAATCCCGTAATCAACAAGCGCTTGCTTCATCCATAGAGCTTGTTGGCATGCTTTTCCGGCACTCACATACTCGGCTTCTGTGGTGGATATCGCAAGAGCGGTTTGTTTCTTGGAGAACCAAGAAGTTAAACAACAACCCATGAAGGTACAAACTCCACTAGTGCTTTTCCGGTCCACATAGTCTCCCGCATGATCCGAGTCCGCGTAGACAATGGTTTCTACACCGGTCCCTTTAGGATACCATAATCCTAAATGTATAGTGCCTTTAATGTATCGGTGAGTTTAGTATCCGAGGCCATAGGGGTCTTCATTGGTCTAGATTCTTCTAATCCAAATTTCTTAGCATTTCTTTAGCGTACTTAGATTGACTAAAGAAAATACCATCGTCCATTTGTTTAATTTTGAGTCCTAGAAAGAAGTTAAGTTCTCCCATCATACTCATTTCAAACTCATCATGCATGATTTTGGCAAAGTCATCACACAATTCTTGACAAGTTGAGCCAAATATAATGTCATCAACATATATTTGTACGATTATGAGGTGAGGACCTTTCTTCTTTGTAAAGAGTGTATTGTCTACCATACCCATGGTATACTCATGTTTAACAAGAAACGCTTTATGTCTATCATACCAAGCTTTGGGTGCTTGTTTGAGTCCATAAAGTGCTTTCTTAAGCTTGTAAACATGGTCCGGTTTCTCAAAATCAATGAAGCCGGGAGGTTGAGCCACATATACCTCCTCATTGATCAAACCGTTAAGAAATGCACTCTTTACATCCATTTGTTGAAGCTTAATATCTAAGGCACAAGAGTAGGCTAAAAGGATTCTAATTGATTCTAATCTAGCTACCGGTGCATATGTCTCGTCATAATCAATCCCTTCTTGTTGATTATAGCCTTGAGCTACAAGTCTAGCCTTGTTACGAGACACAACACCATTCTCATCTAGCTTATTCCTAAATACCCATTTGGTTCCTATAATTGTAGAACTTCTAGGTGGGGGAACAAGTTCCCAAACATCATTGGCAACGAATTGATTCAATTCTTCTTGCATCACAATGACCCAACTCTCATCCGTCAAAGCTTCTTTATCATTCTTTGGTTCAATCAAGGAGACAACACAAAAGAAGTTGCTTTGGTTTTGGACTTGAGATCTTAGGGTCCTTTGATTTAAGTCACCAATGACATTATTGAGAGTATGATCCCTAGACTCCTTAATGTTTACTTCCTTTTCAACACTAAGGTCTTCAACTCCTATTTTTCTAACCGCTTTGGCTTTAACTACTTCTAATTCATCCAAGTCATCATCAACCAATGGTGGTGTCTTGGGTGAAGGAGGGGTTTCATCAAAGGTTACGTTGAGTGATTCTTCAATAACCCCTGAGGTTCTATTTAGGACTATGTAGGCTTTACTAGTTTGGGAATAACCTAAAAGGATACCTTCGTAAGACTTTGGGTCAAACTTGGTAAGGTAGTCTTTGGTGTTGAGGATAAAGCACTTGCTTCCAAACACCCTAAAGTATTCTAATGAGGGTTTCTTACCTTTAAGAATCTCATAGGGGGTCTTTCCTAGGAAAGGTCGAATAAGAATTCGGTTGAGAATATAAGTCGATGTATCCACGGCATTGCACCAAAACCTTAGAGGCAAAGATTGCTCGTTTAACATCGTCCTACTCATCTCTTGGAGAGTCCTATTCTTCCTTTCAACTACCCCATTTGATTGTGGAGTGCGAGGAGCCGAGAAGTTATGGGTAATACCATGAGCTTCACAAAAGGCACCAAATTGCACTTCATTATCAAATTCCCTACCATGATCCGTCCTAATAGAAACGATTGAACATCCTAGTTGATTTTGAATTCTTCGACTAAAGATTTTGAAGTGATCGAAAGCTTCATTCTTAGATGCCAAAAATCTAGTCCAAGTGAATCTAGAATAGTCATCAACTATAACTAGGGTATAAAGGTTACCTCCATAACTCCGTATGGCGGAAGGTCCAAAGAGATCCATATGTAGGAGCTCTAAGCACCGAGAGGTCGAAACCAAATTCTTGGCTTTGTGACTTGAGTGAACTTGCTTTCCAACTTTGCAAGCATCACAAAAGTGACTATCAAACTTAATCTTGGGGAGGTGTCTTACCAACTCCTTAGAGACTAAAGATTGAATTAAACGCATATTAGCGTGACCTAATCTCCTATGCCAAAGAGTAGAACTATCATCTATAGTCGCAAAACATATGTTGTCTTTTGACTTCTTATTAACCTTCATGACATAAAGCCCATGCTTTCTAACACCTTTTCCAATGACTTTTCCATCTTTTACGATTTCACTGTCATGTTCTGAAAAGATGACCTTACACTTATTATCACAAATTTGACCTATACTTAAAAGGTTAAAACCTAAGTTATCTACGTGCTCAACATTTTCAATGGTCATGGAGTCAAGAGAAACCGTACCTTTGCCAATGATATTACCACGTAGACTACTAGCGAATGTGACGTTACCTCCATCATATGCTTTGTAATGCGAGAACAAACTTCGATTACCCGTCATGTGTTTAGAACATCCACTATCCTTAATCCACTCATCGGGCTCCAAATCAATTCCCAAGCATATCTAGGTAACAACACACAAGATCAAACATTTGGTCCCCAATATCTCATGTGTCCAAAATTGTTAGTTCCAAACATCCCTTGCATTTGGTTGGGATGCATGAATGAGGAGGGGATTCCCCATGGAGAACAAAATGGAGGAGGGTAGTAATTCATGTAACCATTTTGTTGTTCATTACTTCTCCTAGGTGTGTTTGATCTAGGTTTAGAGTTATTATTATTCCTTCTAGGTGTTGGAGTTTTATTTCTAGGTCGTGAGTTGTGTTGATTATCTCTTGTAGGCGTTTTCGTTCTACTTCTAGGCTTAGACTCATTCCGTGCTCTAGGTGGAGTAGAAGATAGTCTAGATAAACTTCTATTCCCCATGAGAGGTTTACTTAACGGCTTATAGAACTTACCAATAGCATTGTCGTCAAGTATGGGTAATTGAACCTTATTAACAGTAAGATGCTTTGGTTTTTCATTTAACTTAGATTTTTCAGAAAGTTTAGAATTTTCACAAAACTCAACTTCTGGCCGCGGTACCTTATCTATGGCCGCGGTTCCATAGTGATAAGGAACCGCGCCATACGATGTGGAACCGCGTCCAAAAGGTGCTTTCTATGAAAACCTGACTTGTTTTGGTTCACTAGTTGAGGCTTCATTTGAGTTAAAACCTAGACCAAGTTTTTCCTTAGAATGATCTTGTTTGTTTAACATATCATCAAGAGCACTAGTAACTTTCATGAACTTTTCCAATTTAATGGAGGTGCTCTTGAGATCATCATTCTCTAATCTAAGTTTCTCACAACTTAAGCAACCTAAATCAACCTCTTTGTTTTTCTCAAGTTTAGCCAATTTCTCCCTAAGTTCATTGATCTCATTTTCAAGCTTAGTTTTGGTTGATTTTAAGGTTTTATTCTTTTCTATGAATTTAAGACTAAGTTTGTGTAAGCTATCATATTTGCCTTCAAAGTCAATATCATCTAAAGTGGAACTATCATTGCTATAATATTCGGTTTCAGAATGTACCTCTTTAGAAGTGTGAGCCATAAGACATTTCTCCTCTTTGGGGTTGTCATCATCATCTTCACCGCTATCGCTCCAAGCGCCACTAACGAATGCCATGTGGTTCTTATCACGAGCGGGCTTTGGACAATCACCAATGAAGTGATTTGGATCACCACATCTAAAGCAACTCCTATCACCTTTTTCGTTCTTGACAAACCGATTCTTTGACAATGGTTTCTTGTCATAGTTTGGTTGCCTAACGTGTTGACCTCGTCTCTTGAAGAACTTCTTGAAATCTCTCACCGCCAATGCATACTCCTCGTCATCACTTTCCGAGGAACTATCATGGTCACTTTGTGCCTTCTTGGCTTTAAGTGCAAGAGATTTCCTTTCTCTCTTGGTTTTTACTAATTCCGAGTCCTTCAAAATTATCATCTCATGAACCTTCAAGTTTCCTATGAGTTCATCGAGTGATAAAGTTGAGAGATCTTTCGACTCTTCAATAGCCGTGACTTTTGCTCTCCACTTTGGATGTAAGGCCCTTAGAAACTTCCTAACATTGTTCTTGCTAGAAAAACCTTCATCAAGTGCTTTTAGACTAGTAATAATGGTGTTAAACCTAGCAAATGCACTATCAATGGTTTCATCTTCTAAGATGACAAATTGTTCATATTGTTGGACAAGAAGATCGATTTTACTTTATTTGACTTGGCTATTACCTTGGCGGGTTACTAAAAGAGTGTTCCAAATATCTTTAGCGGTTTCACACATAAAAATTCTTTCATACTCTTTTTTAGGCAAAGCATTATAAATCACCATTTTAGCCTCATTATTTTTTGAAAGTTTCTTTTTAGTATCATCATTAGCTTTGTCAAAAGTGACTAATTCTTTTGTTTTAGAAACTTCATTAAATTGAAAGGGTAAAAAATCACCATTGGTAATAACATGCCAAAGATCTAAATCTTTTGATTTCACATAAGTTTCAAATCTATTTTTCCAATAAATAAAACTATCGGTTTCAAAAAGTGGTGGTCTTTGCATAGATTGCCCTTCTAAGTACTTGTTAGAATTCATAGATCGATTCAAGTTTTAAAATACAATATACTTTAAAAATTCTTGAGCAACCCGCTCTGATACCAATTGTAGAAACTAGAAGGGGGGGGGGGTTGAATAGTTTCTTATATTTACTTGTTAAAATATGGTTTCCAAAAATCCTTTTTCAAAAAAACTTAGGCTTGAGGAAATATGTGAAATCTTCTTATGCACAATATGAACAATGATAGTGTAGCTAAACTAATACTAACAAAAATATATCCACAAAGAATAAAGAATGATAGTGTAGTTAATCTAATACTAACACATGTATATGCAAAAAGAATAAAGAATGTAAAGAGTTAAGGGTAAAGAAAGATCAAACCGAACACCAAGGATTTATAGTGGTTCGGCAACGAAGCTCACTCCTCGTTCCTACTCCACTCCTCGAGTAATCCTTACTCGAGAGTTCACTACACAACAAGATCCTTATGGTGGAGAAAACCGTACACGTCGCTTAACCAATTTCCGACTCTAAGCTAAAATTCGAGCCCTAATTGTAGCTAGGACCAATCTACACAACTATACTTAGTACATACACAACTTCCAAATAGACACAACTACTTGGATCTTCACAACTATGACACAACTACAAGTATATAAAAATTGATCTTCAATGGATCTTTGGTGGTGGACTCAACACTTCACTAGGATAGTGTTCTTCTATTTGCACTTGGAGAGGAAGGGATGGAAGAACAAGATTGACTTCTTAAACAAGTAATAATCAAACAAATGATCAAAGATTTGAGTGATTAAAGAAGGGGTTTCAATCTGGAAATAAATGTGCAAAAAAGGTGAGGTGAAAAGCTGAGAATGGTCCACTATTTAAAGGATAAAGGAGCCAACGGCTATATCTGCCCGCGGTACCTTATCACAGCCCGCGGTACCTTATCGATAAGGTACCGCCTAGGCGCTAAGGTACCGCCAGACTAGACTCCGCTCCTTTTTGTCCTTTAGTGGTGGAGGTCTTATCTGGGTATAAAAAATATCCTGAAAGGATATTCTTAACAGAATAAGAATATGCCATTTTCAAATTTCAAATAATTAATTTAATAAAACATTTTCTTAAAAATAAAGTTAAATAAAAACTTGTCACATTTAATAAAAAGTGAGTTTTAAGAAAAGATTAAATCACTTGATCACTTGATTAAGGTTAGTACTTGTTTATCCATACCTTAAGTGAAAATGGGTAAAATGAAAAATACTTGAACTCAAGAATTCGTTTTTCGTTGTTTTAGTAAATGCTTGTTTTTACATATTGTCGTAATCAAAACTAAGCGAGACCGAAAAATGCAAGTAACGTTTTTAGTCATTATTGCATTAACACAAACTCTACTAGATAGATATAATCATCCCAGCTTCCTGTCCACTCTATAGTACACACCCGCAGCATGTCCTCCAATGTCTGAATGGTACGTTCCAACTGTCCGTCGGTCTAAGGATGGAAGGCAGTGCTGAGCTTAAGTCTGGTGCTCCATGCTTTCTGCAGACTCTGCCAGAAACATGATGTGAAACGGGGATCTCTGTCAGAGATGATTTCTGATGGAGTACCATGCAGTCTCATGATCTCCTTCTGAAAAGTGTCTGCTAATTTACTGACCGGATGCTCCTTGCGGATCGATAGAAAATGAGCAGATTTAGTCAATCTATCAACAATAACCCATATGGCGTCGTTCTACCTCTGAGTCACAGGAAGACCAGTAACAAAATCCATGGAGATTTTTTCCCACTTCCATGCTGGAATATCTAATGGTTGTAGTAAACCACTAGCTCGCTGGTGTTCGATCTTAACCTGCTGGTAGATCATACATTTAGAAATGAAGGTGGCAACATCCTGCTTCATACCACTCCACCAAAAATGTTGCTTGATGTCGTGGTACATCTTGGTAGAACCAGGATGTATGGTAAATGGAGAGCTGTGAGCTTCAGTCAGCACAACTTCCCTGAGTGTAGAGTCATCAAGAACCACTAGTCTAGTGCCCTGCCATAAGATACCATCATCATCAACACGAAACTCCGTCTGCTGATCGAGGTTCTGAATTATAGACCAAATCTCACCATCGTCCTTCTGAGCTTCCTTGATCCTAGAATGTAAGTCTGGTTCCACTCTAAGATTAGCCTAGTAATCGTGTTGTCCTCGTACACAAAACTCAGTATCAGTCATCTCTAGGTCACGGATGATCTCCTTTGCAATCCAGATGCCAGCAATCATACCCGACCTTCTGCTTAGAGCATCTGCCACCACATTCGCCTTACCAGGATGGTATTGAATGTTGGTGTCGTAGTCCTTCAATAGCTCTAACCATCTCCTCTATCTCATGTTCAGTTCCTTCTGGGTGAAGATGTACTTGAGACTCTTGTGGTCGGTGAATATGTCACATGATTCACCATATAAATAATGTATCCAGATCTTCAATGCGAAAACAACTTCTGCAAGCTCCAAATCATGAGTGGGATAGTTTTCTTGATAAGGTTTCAGTTGTCGTGATGCGTATGCATTAACCTTCCCATGTTGCATAAGAACACAGCCTAGAGCCTTTCCTGAAGCGTCACTATATATTTGAAATCCACCTGAGCCAGATGGGAGAGTAAGAATAGGTGCAATCACTAAATTCTGCTTAAGATCTTCAAAACTCTTCTCTCGCTCTTCCGTCTAGACGAATTTCTCTCCTTTCCTCATCAGCTTAGTCAAAGGTAAGGCTAACCGTGAAAATTTCTCTACAAACCTGCGGTAGTAGCCAGCTAAACCCAGAAAACTTCTGACCTCAGTTGAAGATGTAGGTCTCGGCCATTTGATGATAGCTTCAACCTTTGTAGGATCCATGGTGATCCCTTCTGCAGATACAATATGGCCCAGAAATGCCACCTTGCTTAACCAGAACTCACACTTGGAGAACTTGGCATACAATTGCCTCTGAAGAAGAATCTGCAAGACTATACTAAGGTGTTCCTCATGTTCCTCCTTGGATTTGGAGAAAATTAGAATGTCATCAATAAAAAGATAACGAATTTATCCAAAAACTCATAGAAGACACGGTTCATCAAATCCATGAAGACTGCTGGTGCATTTGTGAGTCCGAATGGCATAACTACGAACTCGTAGTGCCCATAACGTGTACGGAAAGTAGTCTTAGAGATATCCTGCTCTTTAACCCGTAACTGATGGTAGTCGGACCTCAGATCGATCTTGGAAAAATACTTGGCGCCCTGAAGTTATCGAAAAGGTCATCAATTCGCGGAAAAGGATAACGATTCCTGATCGTGATCTTGTTCAGCTCACGATAGTCTATACACAAACGCATGTTGTCGTCTATCTTCTTCATGAAAAGTAACGGTGCACCCCATGGCGATGTACTAGGATGGATGAAACCGTGTTCCGAAGTTCCTGCAGCTGATCTTTTAATTCTTTAAGATCTATAGGAGCCATACGATAAGGAGCCTTGGAAATTGGCTCTACACCTGGAATAAGCTCAATTCCAAAATCGACTTCACGAACAGGTGGTATGCCCGGAAGTTCCTCATGAAATACGTCAAGAAATTCTGACACAATAGGCTGATCTTGGATTAATGGAGACCCGCAGTAATGTCATGAATATTGGCTATAAAGCCCTGACAGCCATGTGTTAGTAATGCACGCGCCTCCATGGATGAAATAATTTGTACTAACCTCCCTGGCAGAAAATCATGGTGTATGTACTCTGGAGATTTAACATCACCGTAGATAACTCGATAAGTGTGGCAGTCTATCGTAGCCTGGTGTTTGGATAACCAGTCCATGCACAATATCAAATCAAAATCGTATATATATAAAATAAATGCGTCAACTCTGCGAATTTTATCATAAAATTCTAGGGGAAGATCTCTGTACACCTGGGTGATTCGTACAGAGTCCGTAAGTGGTGTGGAAATGCATAAGGCATTATCTGATGGCATAGGGGAAATCCTAACACGTACAACAAAAGTAGTGGATATGACTGAATGAGTTGCTCTAGTATTAAACAGAACACATGCTACCAAACCATTCATAAAGAGATTCCCAGTCATGGTACCTGAAGTCTTGTTCGCCCGATCTCCAGTAGTAGTGAACACGCGACCAGAAGTAGGAGGTGGTTTGGTGTCGGCATGTCTAGAGGTTCCTTCTATCTCACCTTGGCGACAATCCTTCTGCTGATGGCCTTGTTGGCCACACTTGAAACAACCACCAGTACCTCGACGACAAACACCAGAATGTCTGCGCAAACAAGCAGGACAAATAGGATGCGTGAATCCTCTAGCAGGCGTCCTAGCTAGCTGAGAGCATGTTCAAGGATTACATGCATGAGACATGATCATGGAACATAAGCATGATTACATAAAATGTTTAATAATGACCAGATGAGGTAGAACGGTTAGGCTGTGAACCACTACGGTCCTGATCCCTACCGTTTTTGTTGTTCCTAAATTTGAATCGTTGGAGTGTCAGAATACCATAACATAAGATAGTTTAACGTGAAAGAAGGTAAATACAGGGACCTGCTGTTGTTCGAGTTATTGGCGTTGTTACAATAATTATCATTACCCCCATGCCTCTCTGAACCAGAATGGTCGTTGGTCTGACCGTTTCCCTTAGATGCTTGCTGCTGAACGACCGCAGGCTTACGGTCGTCAGTCTTCTGTCTGAAATGTAATGTTGAACAGAGGATGATATGAAAATGGAAATACTGAAAGAAATGAATTGTTTACAATTGGTGGTTGAAGATACCACTTCATGGCTCGATCATCACCAAACTTCTCTCGTTTCTGAAGCATCTCAAGCTTTTGGTCTGCATCGGCCACTTGTGCCACTATAGTGAATGTAGCACAAACCAAACAGTTGGCAACCGAAGTGCGAAGAGCCCAGCAAAACTTCTCAGCTTGCTCCTCAGCAGTACCAGCTGTTGCTCCCAAGAAACCAGCCAAACGGAGAAACCTCTGCATGAATTCGTTGCTGTTCTCCCCAGCAACCTGTCGGATATTATGATAATCCCTCTTAAGCTTCTCCTGCTCAGCATGTGGGAAATACTTACTAAGGAAAAGCTCCTTAAACTGGTCCCATGTCAACAGTGCAACCCAATTATCCCCACCATTGGACTGCTTGACAGACTTCCACCACTGCAGCACATCACCTTCAAACTTATAGCAAGCCAGTCTTTCCTTGAAAACGTCATCACAACCCATCGCATCGAATATCTTCTCGATGTGAGAAATCCAAGCTTCAGCCTCGTTGGGGCTATCAGTCTGCTCAAACGAACGGGGTCACTGTTTGTTGAATCGCTCCTACCAAGTCATAAAGGAAACATGTGGTGGTGGTGGAGGATTATTGTTGTAGTGCTTTTCAGGATGAGGGCCAAATTGAATGCCCTGAGCTTGAATTTTAGCATGAACTTCGTCCCTGATTTCATTGCGAAGTTGGGGAAGGATGGCTTGCAAAGCTGCATTGATAGCTGCAACCAATTCCTGAGCATTGCATGTGTTTACCATCTGGCAGTTTAAAACAGAATGCAACATAAATAATAAGTCTAATAATATATGACATGAATAAAAAAATGCATGCACAGTGTGTAAAACATGAATTTATTTATGATGCATAAAACAGTTTTAAAATGCATGGTAAAATTAAATATGATAATATGTCCATGAGTGAACGCCTATGGGTCGGTTCACAAAACAAAAGGGGCAAGCGTGGACGCCTATTGGTAAGTCCATTAAACAAACAAAAGTTTCAATAAAAGCACATGCGACTAAATAGGGCCAGTCCTGTACCAACCATTACTTAGTCAAAATTCTTGCGACAATGAGATGAATGCATGAAATGAACGCGTGAAAAAAAATGAAAATGAAATGAATGCATGAAAACCAACTGTCAGTTCTAGGAAGACGTTGGTGACTACCCGGAAGTCACATGTCATGTTTTACAGAGCTACAGGTCAAAACCTTGGCTCTTATCCATAATTGTAACACCCCATTTGTTAAGATGGAATGCTAAAGTAAAATATGGCGTGTCATCAAAGCATGCAAGGTAAATGTCTAAAGATTCATGAACATAAATAGAAATACTGGAAACAAACATCGGTAGTCTAAGTAACTCACACACAAGCAAATATAAGTACTGTAAATGGAAGGACTAAACAATGTCCAAAAGAAGTAAAGTATGAGAAAGTAGGAATAAATGCATAAGGTAAAAGAGGCTGGATAGCTTCCATCCGAATGCACATACTCTGGAGATCCTACTTACGACCTTGGGTACCTGCCGTTTGAGAACATGGAAATAGAAAACGGCTGAGCATAACGCTCAGTGTACGGATATACAATAAAGCATGGAAACATAGAGAAATGAAGCATAGTAAGAGTATATAAAGCATGAAAAGCAGAAGAAATGAATAAGTCCTGGGAAACCTAGATGTATGTCATGCTTACTGGTTTTAGTTCTGAAAACATAGCTTATGTTACAACGTGCATGAATACTTGGAGGGGTGACCTCGTCATGCAACTAAAGGGGATGCCTCTAATTAAATGTTAATGGGTAGGAGGGATCAGATCCTTGTGAAGGATGCAAGGCACATACCACATTCACCATGAAATCCTGACTGACACTGTAAATAGGATGCACCCATACGCCCCACACGATAATATAATAATAAAGGCCAAATAAACTGAAAGGGACGCCACGAGCCATCACTCTGTCGTGGTGAAGTCATAACACTAGTGCCTCTAGTGTTATGATTATGGTACCTCCATAAATAGGTGAAACTGGCATGCATGTATATGGCTAAGGTAACTAATAAAACATAAGCATTTAATCTGTAACTACTGGGAAAAACAGTTGGCTGCATACGGGAGATCCTAATAAAGGAAGAGGTTGTCCTTACTGAAGGACGGCAAATCCGTACCTTGTGTCTAGTAGAAGCTAACAGAAATGTTGAAGAACCTACTCCGCCTTGATGGATAATACTTCATAAGAATGGGAACGTGTATGTGTTGTCTGAATTACATGTGTTTTGCTAGTTATGTGTGTTCTTATCTTATTATTCATGTTAAGTCATGTTTTAACTGATTTAAGTGTTAATCTGTAGTTATTCTTGTATTATGTTGTTTATTATTCATGTAGTATGGTATTATAATACTTGTATTATAATATTTGTATTGTAATACTAAGTAACTTTCTAAAAATAGCAGGTTTCCATAAATAGTAAGTTTCTAAAAATAGAAACTTTCCAAAAATAGTAAGTTTTCATAATTAGAAATAAGCTGGATTATTAATATTAAGTAAAGTTTAATTAGTAAAATACAAGTCATGATTCAAGTATTATAGCTTATTAATTAAATAACTTGGTTAATTAATTAAACCATACATTATAAGAATTTAATTAAAATACATGTTTTAATTAAATTAAGCTAAGTAAAATACTTAGGTTATACATGAAATATAAATTTTAATATATAACTAAAGTCATGTATTTAATTAAATTAAATAGTTTAGGAAATAATTTAAATTAACATATTTGGGATAATAGGTTGTAAATGTAGCATTATTGTCCAATTTTACTATGTTATACAATGTATAATTAATCTTACTAAAAAATGCACCCACCATTACTAATCCTTTCTATTGTAACACAATTTGCATTTCCGTTTGGTTTTTATGACGTGGCACCCACAACCACATGTTTGACCCGTTATATTCTTTGACCCCGTTACTCTCCCCAACCACCCCTGTTACTTTTACTTGGGCCCGACCCCTGTGTTGCTAAGTTTCTTAGGAGATTGTGTTTTCAGCCTCTTAAGAAGAATCCACTTTTTGGACCTTCTGCTAATACGTAAATCTTCCGGCCATCCATGTCGTCAATCGTCACCATCACCTTCATCCACCCCTAATCTCGTATAACTAATTACCAACACGTTCCATATTATCCACTTCACCCAATCGAAAACCCCCAGATCGTAACCCTATCCCCCGAATCCAAAATTATAACAGAAGTTAAATCCAAGCGACAACCCAAATCAAACCACTTCGAAGTCCAATGCGTAAATATCTTTCATATCACCCATCTCCCTTCGACGTAATCGTCGTTGGAACCGGGCTCCCCTCCTCCATCATCTCCGCCGCCGTAAAATCCGTCCTCCATCTCGACTCCAAATCTCTATACGGATCTCACTTCTCTTCCTTGTCTCTCTACGACCTCACCTCCTTTTGCACCTCAATCACTGATGACGTTACCAATGACGTTATCATCCGTCAAATCTAATATGATGTTCAGATAAGCTGCTATGAAGAGACTGTTGAGATCAGGTGGGAATCAATATGTTGAGTTCAAGAATCAGTCATGTGGTGAGGAGGGGAGGGAGAATCAGTTGGCGGTGACGAGAGTGTTCAGATCAGGTGAGATTTTGAAGTTTTAGTTAGAAGAATCAGTTAATATTGTGGAGATTATTGGGATCAAGTGGCAATCAAGATGGTTAGTTAGAAGAACTAGATAAGGTGCCATCCAAAATTAAATGTATGGACGTGTTTTAATATTGTGGAGAAAATCTTGCTTTAATCTTGTAAATTGCGAGGATCGCATATGATTAGATGATAATAATAATAAATAATATTAATATTAATAAAAATAAATAAATATTAATATTAATATTGATAATAATAATTTAATATTATAATATTAAAATAATAATAGAAAAAATAATGAAAGTAACAGGGGTGGTTGGGGAGAGTAACAGGGTCAAAGAATATAACGGGTCAAACATGTGGTAGTGGGTGCCACGTCATAAAAATCAAACGGAAATGCAAATTGTGTTACAATAGAAAGGATTAGTAATGGTGGGTGCATTTTTTGGTACGATTAATTATACATTGTATAACATAGTAAAATTGGATAACAATGTTACATTTACAACCTATTATCCCAACATATTTTCTGATTTTTAACACTTTCCCGAAACCCGAACCCGTGTTTTAAAATTAACCCGAGCCCGTACCCGTGTCACATGTAAGCCGAAACATTTAAGCCAAAACAAACAGCCCCACCAGTGGCTAGACCGGCTGACCGGTAGCCACTAGTGGCCTTCTGTGCCCACTGTAGAGCCACGGCTGTGCCGGCTCAGTTCCACCGGTTCCCACCGATTCATCACCGGTTCCCACCGGTTCTTACCTGGTTCCCACTGTTCTTGTTATACCGAGACCCACCGAGACCATAGTGGTCTCGGTTAGCCTCGAATCCCAACCAAAACCATACCCCGACCCACGGTCGGGGTCCCTTGTCTTCGTCCGAGCCCAAACCGACCAAGCCGAGACCCCTTGTGGTCTCGGTGGTGGTGATGAAAACAAGCCGAGACCCCCTTGTGGTCTCGGTTGTGTCTTAGCCGAACAACAAACACCAAAACACCCTTTTTAATCATGTTCTAATTAATCCCACATGTTTTCTTGATTTGTTTTTAAGATTAATTAGATTAATATCATGAATTCATAAAAGAATTAATAAGAAAAGAAAGTTTTTGATTATACCGAATGCGTGAAAGAAAAGGTTATGATCATGAACACGCACACACAATGAATCAAGTGGTAAAATTATTTGGTTCGTTCCTGGTGGCGAGCTATGGCCGGCGGCAAGAGAGAAGAAGGGAGGCAGGATGAACTTTTTCTGTAACCTAAATTATGACTAAAAGTTCCCTGTGTTTTTCCTTAAACATAACTAGTCATGGGTCATGGGCCAAAAGGCCCAATCCCTTCCTTCTCTTGCTCTAGGCTGCGGCACCCTTAAGCCCAAAAGGGAAAACCCATAACTTTTGTTAAGTTAAAATATTCGTGATCATTCGTGTTTAATTATTGTGAATTTAATTATCGTGAACGTAACGCATTTATAATATACATACGTAAGTACATGTTATTTATTATCGTGACACGTGAAATATATTATAAATGGAAAGTTTTAAATTTATCGTATTTTTCGTGTGTTCACTGTTCATGTGTACTGTTCTTAGTATTTTAATGCGTGTTTTACAGATTTCTTCAAAAAGAGGGACAAAGGAAGCAGTCTTACAATGATGAAACAAAAAAAGAGAAAGAAAAAAATAATAATAACAAAATACAAAATGTCCGAGGGAGTTAATACCATTCCCTTGGGTGTCCACGAAACCAGAAAGATAATCCGGATATTTCTAAGTAAAAGATAATCCTTCGGCAAAAAGAAGCCCGACTGGAATATTTAATAAATCGACCACACCCTCATCCAAGAAGCAAACATCCCGTTCAAGAAACCCATGAAGAGCCACAACATCATTGGCATCAGAGTCCGGATGTCTCCATGGGATATACTGTGGAATCTCTCTTCGGTCAATTAGGAAGAAATCCCATTTCCAATTCATCATACAGGTCAACACATCATGAAAAAACTACTTGCGAGCATTTTTGCTTGATCTCTTCTCAAAACAAAACCAATGTCATTGTTTACTTAGCTTATAAAATAGACGGAAGAGAGTCACGGTAGGTGTGATGAAAAGACTTCGACTATAAATCTCAAAAGTAGTAACCCTATTTACCCCTAACGGAACCAACTGAGAAATATGTACGCGAAAGTGTTTAGTTACAGCCAAAAGGAAGGTGGAAAGGGGAACTCTATGACCGGAAAACTTTAAAAAACTGTTCGTATAAACCTATAGCCATTGAAGGAAACTGATCCATTGTCATATTAGGAGGAGGAGCACGGGGATGTAAATCCTCCGGAATGTTATACGTTACAACCATATCCGCAACATATTCATCTGATGGATTAGAAGTATACTTAGGCATGTCATATTTTGGAACAAATCCGGAAGGCTCGACCTGATCATCATCTGCCATGAGTTTGTGGAAGATCCGAGAGGTATTAACAAAAAACAGGGAAAAGAATATACTTGAGAATTCTGAAGAGGAAAAGTAAACCCGAACAGTTAGAAAGAAGTAAATGCTAAGAGTAAAAATAGGCAGTAAAAGTGAAAGGGGAAATGCTATTTATAGAGAGGATGGAAGGAACCTAGAAAGTCACGACATGTCAAGAGAGGACATGCGGTAGCAATCAGGAATGGGCACACACATGTGACAACCATCCAAGATAAGGACAACAACTGACTAGGCTTACATGGGCCGAGTAAATTAATAACGGAGTGGGTTATCCAACGGAATGCGCCATGAAGCGAGAAGACGATTAAAACGGACTCTTTGGTCCAGAAATTATTAGTTCATCCGCTCACATGGTGACATGAACAAAACTAACACGGGGGGGGGGGGGGGGGGGGGGCTGTTCGTGTATAGGTCCAAACGACATACCTAACCCGAGTCCAAACAGCACAAATAGCCCATATCCGAATAAGCTTTGTTAGCGTACAAAGAATATGGCCCAAAACTGATAGAAGGGCCCAGGAGCAAACATCTAGGATTTCTGGAAGACTTCCCCCGCGAAGCCACAACTATCCGACCAAGGCCCATTGGGCCCAACAGCCTTTTAAGGATTTTGAGTATTACAAATACCCCTTTACAATTCACATTTAAGGTAACTTATTTCTTATTATTATATTACACTTTTATACTATATTTCATTCGGCCCTCCGGGCCATAACTCTTACTTACACTCACGCCGAAGCTTGATCTGGGTTCCAACATCCGGACGAGGCTAACGCGTTTACATTGGTGTCAGATTATCTGAAGGACAAGCTAGATGAGTCCGAAGGATCATACTATCCGGACCCGAGCAAGATTTTACCCGAACAGCGACAAAGCCACTGTTTTGTGGTCAATTACTCTTTTTAGTTAACCTAATAGATCATTGCAATTTTATTTTGAACAATTAGTCGTTATGTACTTTTTCTTAGATATCTTTATCTGTGTACATACTGCTTATTAATCGCTAAATATGCGTAGAGATGTGCAAGTGTAATGATTAAAGAATCTCACCTAGATGTTCAATTATATTGAACCCATATCACATAATCACTCTCAAAATGAAATGTCAATCACCCTTCGGGTATTTGCCTAACATGTTGGTTTATTGTACTTGTTACTATTTCATCTTTGTAGTAGGGATGAGCGTGGATCTAGATTCGATGGAACTGGAACCAGAACCAGTGGAACCGAGAACTAAAATTTTGAGAAAAATAGGAACCGAGAACCGAACCAAATATATTTTTTGGTTCCAGGCTTCGGTTCTTTGGTTCTACCCGTATAGGAATAGATTTTCTAGAAGAAGAAGAAAAACTCATTCACTAATGAATTAAGTCAACAAAAAAATCTTTGAAGTATTTACAATCATTTACGTTAAAAGCAACAACATTTAACAACTAAGTATAGGCTCAAATAAATAAACTTTATATAGTCTCACATGTTCACTATTTTTCTTTTACCCAAATTCGAATCAAAGTTATCGGGCTCAATATTTGTTGAATTTGTATCACATTAAAAAGCAAATCAAAATAAAGTTATGGATTACTAATTATTTAACATTATGCTTACAAAATGAATGTATTTGGCATGTCTGGTCATATTATATAAACTTTTTTGTTACAAAGTAAATAAAGAACTCACAAATTATTCAAACTTATTGAAAGTGTCATATGAACAATTATAAAATACAAATCAAATTTATATTATAAAAATCTAGTGATTAGTAATTATGTACTAACAAGACATACATATTTCGTTAATATTGAGAAGACATATGATACAAGAATTTTGCATGGGTTCTAGTTTTGTTCTCGGTATCTTCTCGAATTGATAGGTTAAGTGTGAGAGATTAGTTGTTCTTGGTGAATCAAATGAATGGGTGTCGTTGTCTAAAACAAATGAAAAATAAAGACTTGGAACAATAAAATAGAGACGGTAAAAAGAAACAATAAAAGATTAAAGCTTGGCGAAAAGTAAATGACGGGAAATTAAAAGGCAAATAAAGTAAATTAAGCAAACTAAAACTTAAACTAGAAGGGAAGGCAAGTAAAAGTGCAAATAAAGAAAAAGGCGAGAAAAATAAAGCTTAAAACTAAAAAGTGGAAAACATTCATTTGGAATAAAACAGTTCATCCGGAATATGTCACCTATCCAGAATAAACAAGTTGGTTCGGAATAAAGAGGTCGATCCGGAATAAAAATAAAAGAATAAGAAAAACAGGTTGATTTGGAATAAATCAATTGATCCGAAATATTGGATATTCCGGATGAAGAAGGTGATTCGGAATATTATTCCGAATGAAACAACCTGATTCGGAATGTGGAGCTTGATCCGGAATATTAGATATTCCGGATGGAAAAGGTTGATTCAGAATGTAGCAAGGAACTCTTGATCCGGAATGTTATGCTTTGATCCGGAATAAATTATTCCGAATGAAATAACTGATCCGGAATATTGGATATTCCGGATGAATGACTCTGATTCAGAATAATACAACGAAACGCTTGATTCGGAATAGTATTCTGATCCGGAATCTGGGCAAGATAAAAATGACGAAGAACAGGGGATGAAAACTGGGTACGATTCTAACCAAATCAAACCAAAATAAACCAAAAGATTAAGTAAAACTAACCAATAAACATCCACTAATTATAAACTAACAATCCTAATCAATAAAATCAACAAATAACACCAAGAAATCAAAAACCCACTTAATCTAAAAACATAAAAACTCAAGAACATGAACACAAAGATTAAACACAAACAAGAAAGGTAGATGAGAGATTAAAAAAGAAAAGTAAAGATTCAATAAAACTTAGTTGGAATTAAAAGGTGCGATACAAGGAAAATTAAAGTGCGAGAAATTAAATTGTGCAAGGTATGAAAATGGTGGAAGAGGTGGGTTGTCAATCCACCCAACAACTCCAAATGAAAATGAAATGAAACTATTTATAGTGGATTAGGGAGGTGCTTAGTCGAAGCTTCCTCCCTCTTTCTTCTTTGTCTAATTATCCTTTAGTCCTTAATCTTCTTAAGTCTTCGACTTTTGTCTCGGGATTAATAAACTCGTCTTGTAATTTCTTCAATAGATTAGACTTGAGTTCTTCGGCTTTTAGTACACTTCCATCTTTTGACTTTTTCTTCGATAAATCTTCAGAATTGGTCTTGGACTTCCGTTCTTTTTGCACTTTTGATCTTCCGACTTCGTCTTTTGTCTTTTTCTTCGATAAAAGCCCGTGAAAGCCGTGTTTTCTCCCCTTTTAACATTTTGATCCTAAAATCACAACAAAAACATAAACCACGCATAATTCCGACATTTACGACATAAAATACACGTTTTGGCCTGGTTATTATTGTAATTAAGTGGTAAAAAGATGGGTGTTTTTACACCTATCAAATCCCCTACACTTAACCATTGCAATGTCCTCATGCAATGCATTAGTTACAAAGCACGATTACACTTTTCATCATAATCAATCTGTCTTGGCCTTTATTAAAGAGACAGAAAATTACGAAACAAGTAAAGAAATAAAAAACATACATTGTGGTTTTGAAAATGTCATAAATGATCATCATCCTCAAGTTTTCACTTTCTCCAAACCAAGCTTAAAAACGAGATCATTGTTATTATAAGTTAGCAAACTAACACGAACTCATGTGGGCAAATTATTCATTTAGACTCCCTTATTCCTAGGTGTATCTCTTATTTTTTATTATTGTCTTGAATGATCACGAGGATGCATTGTTGACTTATTTCGATAGTTATTTAGGCTGAAATTAAAGTGGGATGATTTAATCAATAGTTAGCTAAAGGACAAAATCTTTTAAAACTGCTTCTCGGGACCTCATAAAGTTCATATCTTGGCATAACTCGCTTCGCGATTTGAGACCTTTCTCAGACCGATATTTGGCAGCGACTTCATACTTCAAATCTTGAGAGACGTTCATGAAATAATGGTCTTCTCTTCATAATAGGAATTTCTTCACTTGAAGTTTTGAGAGATTCTTCATCTTTGGACCACGACTTCTTCATTTTTCTCCAATCTTTATTTTGGACTTTGATATACAACGATCCGCCTCCTTTTAGGACTTGGATCTATTTATCCTCATACCTTGCTAGGGTCTTTTCGGATAGACTTCTCCATGATCTTTTGGGGAGTTCCTGCTTTTCGTCGTGTGTCTCGATCCTTCATATTGATTTTCGATAAATGATTCTTCACATCACTTTTGGATCTTTAGCAACAAAATGTAGCCCTCATGCCTTGTTAGGACCTTTTTGGACTCGCCAATCTTCGTATCCCGCTTCAATAAGTTATGCCTTGGCTATGAACTCTAATCCATACCGAGCAACTTTTAAACGATCTTGGGCTAGAAGCTAAGTAACTTTTAAAATCGTACAACCTTATTTATTACAGATAAATTTATTAGCAAGCGATGGGAGAATAGGCTTATAATTAACTCACATAAATTCACGAAATAATACCAAACTTATAATTGACTCTATCATCTCTCGTTCTCCACAATTTAAAATCTCAAGGAATGAGACTCGTGGATGCTTAACCTATTAAATCAAAGTTTTGGGTTTTCGAGTCATCTACAGGATCTTGCAAACTCTTAGACTTTTTCAAGTTTAGAAATCGCATTTTAAAGTTCCCTTGATAAACGACTCTCTAGGAGCAATTATAGGAACTTGCGAAAAGTTCTTGTTCTTAACCCGTGAGAGTTAAGACTTCCGCGTTTTAAAGCTCCCTATATAAAAGCCTAGCAAAACTTGACTTAAACACGTTAAGGATACTAGCTAGAGTAAACTTAGATAAGTAAACTCAGGTTGAGTCAAAAGATTCGCAACGTTTGAAAATTAAAACCACTTTATTAAAATTTATTCTAGTAAAGCAAGAAAAATAACTATACAAAGGTAAAACTAATAGGCCTAAATAGATCAAAAATTTTGAAAAATGTCGAAAAATTGATTTTCCGGTTAAAATGAGGACAAATACAAGGAAAAGGCCACTTAACTTCGATAGAAGTCCCCCCTACACTTAATATAAACATTGTCCTCAATGTTTAAGCATGTGGGAGTAAACTCCCCTACACTTAGGACATTGTGCACTTTGTTTAAATCTCGCTAAGAAAGAGACAACTAAAGAGATTCCTATTTTAATATTGAGAAATATAAAATAGTGAATCGAAAAGAGTTTAGGATAGAACCGGGAAGACGGGAACTCGGAATCACGGGTCGTCAAAAGTCATAAAGAGTGTATCTTTGAAGCTCTAATCCCTGTACATGATAAGAAAGAAAACAAGAAACACCACGGGGCTCCCCCTACACGTATGCTGAAAACAGATAAAGATAGATAATCGGGTTGCTTCCCGAAGAGCGCTTGTTTTTGTTAACCGAGTCAGCCTGACTCGTTCCCGAATTAAATGGTCCATGGGGAAGCCTCGAATGTAATACCTGGATCAAAGACCTTGTCCTCGTTCCCGGTTGACATTAATAAAGGAGAGGCAGGAGGATAAGTTTTGAAAGGTAGAAAAGTCCTTTCAACATGCGAGAAGTATGTGAAGTCTTGATCCACGGGAGGTGGGGTGGGTAAAGGAGACAAATCGTCATCCCCCAAAGACAATGGATGGTCACTATTCGGCAAAGCCGTAAAGGTATCAATCATAGAATGGTCATTGACACCTCCCAGGTCAAAGCACTCATCCTCATTTCTCGGTATGAAACGAGGAGAGTAAAAGCGATACATCACCCGCTTGGGTGTGCACGCGGTGGGATGAGGTGGCAATATAATATGAGAAGTATGAGAACAATTACCTTCCACCTGCGTCCCTTTTTCAGTAGAGTCAAGTCTTTCCACATTTGCGATAGAAGGAGGTATGGCTAACAAAGTATGCTCATTAATAGCAAGAGAATCAGGGCTATCAATGTCCTCAATCCCTTCGTCAAAGAGGGGATTCACCTCACTAGATATGTAGGCGTCATCAAAATCAAATAAAGGGTTCGAATAAATCTTGAAAGTTTCATGCAGAATGTCTTCATCGGATAGTGACTCGTTATCACTAGAAGTAAAATCATCATCTTGATCAAAAAGAGGATTAGAGAAAGCCAAAGAATCATCTCCCAAAGTGTTGGTGGAAGGAACATCATCATTAAGAGCGACCTCATCTGTAAGCTCCTCAAAAGTTAGCACATTACAAACCTCATCAAAGAATTTATCAAGACCGAAATCACTAATCTCACTCGAAGTATCACAATCCTTAGAGGCATTGGGGATATTAAGAGAGGGAAGTACAATTGCGCTAGGACATTGAGCAACTAGATCATTCCAAGAAATAGTATTCTCATCGTCATCATCATCATAATAGTATTGACGCACAAGAGGAGGGGTATAATCACTAAGATTAGATACTTGCTCTTGTTGCTGTCGCTTTTCCGCCTCCCTAACTTCTTTAAGCAGAACAACGGCTTCTTGATGTTGCAAAACAATGGAGTGTGTTTCTTCATTCAAAGTAGTGAGTTGTTGGGCCATACGAATTCTCTGAGAGGATTGATGATTGAGGTTGGGATGTGGGGGCTCACAGTTATGAAAACCAGAATTATAGCACGGATGTAGCTCATAGTAAGTCATCGGTTGAGAAGAATTAGAACACGGATTTGGTTCATAATAATCCATCGGTGAAGAAAAATGAGGACACGGATTTGGTTCATAATAATTCATTGGCTGACAATAAGAAGTATCGTGAGGGCCCCCACAATTTTGGCAACATGGGTATGGAGAAAAATCCGGTGAGTTTTGTGGATAGCTATTTCCATTGTCATAATTGTAACCCGGTTCTTGCCCGTGATCATACGGGTATCGAATCGGACACGAAACATGCCAATGAGAATCGCTTCCACAATAGATGCAAGGGGGAATAGGAGGTGGATTAGAAAAGGACGAATTAGTCGAGTTGCATGATGGACAAAATCCGAATTGTGTATTATCGATATCGTTTCCGCACCGCTCACATGTAAACCATTGACATGAGTCGTTCCCGTATAATCGTCTCCCACACCCGACGCAATGGACATAAGAATCCATAAAGAATAGATGATCAAGAAGAATATTTTTGGTGCAAAACTTTGAAAAAGAAATGCTTTTTATGATTTTTCAAATGTTTTTGGATTTTTGAAAATTTTTGACACAAAAAATAACTTTCACGAGTGAACGGATCCCAAAAGCCAACGCGTCTCTCACAAAAAACCGTTAATCTTCACGAAAAGAGCCGGCAGCGGCGCCATTTGATACAAAAATTTTGCATGGGTTCTAATTTTGTTCTCGGTATCTTCTCGAATTGATAACTGGTTAAGTGTGAGAGATTAGTTGTTCTTGGTGAATCAAATGAATGGGTGTCGTTGTCTAAAACTAATGAAAAATAAAGACTTGGAATAATAAAAATAGAGACGGTAAAAAGAAACAATAAAAGATTAAAGCTTGGCGAAAAGTAAATGACGGGAAATTAAAAGGCAAAATTAAGCAAACTAAAACTTAAACTAGAAGGGAAGGCAAGTAAAAGTGCAAATAAAGAAAAAGGCGAGAAAAATAAAGCTTAAAACTAAAAAGTGGAAAACATTCATTTGGAATAAAACAGTTCATCGGGAATATGTCACCTATCCGGAATAAACAAGTTGGTTCGGAATAAAGAGGTTGATCCGGAATAAAAATAAAAGAATAAGAAAAACAGGTTGATTCGAAATAAATCAATTGATCCGGAATATTGGATATTCCGAATGAAGAAGGTGATTTGGAATATTATTCCGAATGAAGAAGGTGATTTGGAATATTATTCCGAATGAAACAACCTGATTCGGAATGTGGAGCTTGATCCGGAATATTAGATATTCCGGATGGAAAAGGTTGATTCGGAATGTAGCAAGTAACTCTTGATCCGGAATGTTATGCTTTGATCCGGAATAAATTATTCCTAATGAAATAACTGATCTTGAATATTAGATATTCTGGATAAATGACTTTGATTCAGAATAATACAACAAAACGCTTGATTCGGAATAGTATTCTGATCCGGAATCTGGGCAAGATAAAAATGACGAAGAACAGGGGATGAAAACTGGGTACTATTATAACCAAATCAAATCAAAATAAACCAAAAGATTAAGTAAAACTAAACAATAAACATCCACTAATTATAAACTAACAATCCTAATCAATAAAATCAACAAATAACACCAAGAAATCAAAAACCCATTTAGTCTAAAAACATAAAAACTCAAGAACATGAACACAAAGATTAAACACAAACAAGAAAGGTAGATGAGAGATTAAACAAGAAAAGTAAAGATTCAATAAAACTTACTTGGAATTAAAATGAATTAAAAGGTGCGATACAAGGAAAATTAAAGTGCGAGAAATTAAATTGTGCAAGGTATGAAAATGGTGGAAGAGGTGGGTTGTCAATCCACCCAACAACTCCAAATGAAAATGAAATGAAACTATTTATAGTGGATTAGGGAGGTTCTTAGTGGAAGCTTCCTCCCTCTTTCTTCTTTCTCTAATTATCCTTTAGTCCTTAATCTTCTTAAGTCTTCGACTTTTGTCTCGGGATTAATAAACTCGTCTTGTAATTTCTTCAATAGATTAGACTTGAGTTCTTCGGCTTTTAGTACACTTCCGTCTTTTGACTTTTTCTTCGATAAATCTTCAGAATTGGTCTTGGACTTCCGTTTTTTTTGCACTTTTGATCTTTCGACTTTGTCTTTTGTCTTTTTCTTCGATAAAAGCCCGTGAAAGCCGTGTTTTCTCCCCTTTTAACATTTTGATCCTAAAATCACAACAAAAACACAAACCACGCATAATTCCGACATTTACGACATAAAATACACGTTTTGGCCTGGTTATTATTGTAATTAAGTGGTAAAAAGATGGGTGTTTTCACACCTATCAAAATACATTGAATGCAAATAAAAAACATCATAAAACTTAGTTCTATTGATTGAATGATAATGATAGTTGTTTATATTTCAACGGATTAAGATTAGAGTTTAATATATTCGGTTTGTTTTTTAGAGTAGGCTAGTTGTGTTTTTTTATATTACCTATGATATTAGCTTTTGAGTATGGAAAATAAAAAAATTAAAATATTTTTAGAATTATCGGGTATTTGGTTCTGGAACCGAGAACTGGTGGAATCGAACCAAATCGAACCAAGAACCAGGAACCAAAAAATTTCAAAAATAAGAACTAGAAATGGAACCAACGGTTCTGGTTCTAGTTCGGTTCTTCGGGGTTCCGATCCAGTTCTCGGTTCCGGTCTGGTTCTTTGGTTCTTTTGCTCATCCCTACTTTGTATTATCCTTGATATGCATTTAGAATTCAAGAGCTACATTTTACTATTCTATTTTAAGATTCTCTTGGATGCAAATACTCTAAAAACAGAATGTTAAGAGGTAAAACATGAATCAAAATTCTTAATGGGTCCGCATACATCAAATATCAACAAATTGCAACATAACCATCCAACAAAAGCCATATACACAATGTATGGGAGAAAAAGCTGAGTTAAATACTATATAGCCATAAAATAAGCTAATCCAAACACCTCGTAAGTTTTTGCTTTTGTAAGGACTGATAATGATGATTTAGAACATAAATTTGAAGTATTGTAAAGCAGATAACAAAAAAAGTACTATGTATATTAGATATCTCCTGATAAACCTTTTCAGATCTATGACTGAAATCAGATGGTTATTTGAGCCGAACTGCGCTGGTTCTGCAATATAAATAGGCAGAAGAGACCCTCAGAGGGTGTTTGGATGTGGGATTTAAAAGTGATTATTTGATGGCACAGTTATCAGTCTATTAACCCGATCTTTATTACGTAAATATTTATAATAGGAAGTGTTTTAACTCGGAACAAATTTGAAACTTTGTTTATGTTTTATAGACATAATCAATTTTTTGTCCATTTTGTTATTCGTCAATTATTAAATAGTATTTCTTAGATTCTAACGGCCGGCACCACATTATAAAAGTATTGCATCTGCAGGCTATATAAGATGCCAACATTTATATAAGACAACATTTATATAAGATTCCATTAAGGGAAAACAAAAAAATGCCATACAAGCATCCCTCCTCAATATATAAAGTCCCTTCAAGTTTAACCTATCATACATTCACTACACTAATCAACCCACATGAAACAAAATGACAAGTGGAGTAAGAAGAGTTAAGCTAGGATCACAAGGTATGGAAGTATCAGCTCTCGGGTTAGGTTGTATGAGCATGACCGTAGTGGCTATGGACTTGGAAAACCCGAACAAGACATGATCAAACTCATCCATCATGCTGTCAACTCAGGTGTTACTCATCTCGATACCTCAAACTTCTATGGCCCTTTCCTAAATGAAATCCTCATTGGCAAGGTCGTTTATTTATACTAGTTACTCTTGTTTTTAGTTGTTAAATTTTATGTGGACGTTAATTTTATGTAATTGGTTTGTGAGTTAGGCGTTGAAAGGACTGGATAGAGGACGTGTGCAATTGGCTACAAAATTTGGAATCAAATCCGTGTTTCCTGATATTGAAATATGTAATGATCCAGAGTACGGGAGGGCTTGTTGTGAAGCTAGTTTGAAACGTCTTGATGTTAAGTATATTAATCTTTATTATGTTCATCGTGTTGACCCTCGTGTTCCTATTGAGATCACGGTGAGCATATCCATATCTTGTGTTTATCTTAATTTTGTTTCCGAAATAATAACTTTTAACATTCAGGCTGCAAGTCTGTGAGCCAAACGCTCCCATAGGTTGTAGTTTTGGGCAATCAGGCTGTAAATTTGTTTGTAAACTAAGTGTTCTCCATTGATTGTAGATGGGAGTACTTAAGAAATTGGTGGAGGAAGGTAAAATCAAATATATAGGTCTTCCTGAGGTAACCCCTGCAACGATCAGAAGAGCACATGCTGTTCATCCAATTACAACTGTACAGTTAGAGTGGTCTCTATGCACTAGAGTCCACGAAGAAGACGTAATTCCGACTTGCAGGTAAGCCAAGTATGAGGTTGCGCAAAACTTTGGTGTGTCGAAAACTAATGGTTGGTCATTTTAGGCATGTAGTTACACAGGTCTGCTGTATGTTAGTATTCTGTTATTGATGTCTCTTAATTGACCGATGTTGTATATCTTGAATCATTTTCAACTGATGTTTTTAAGAGAACTAGGTATAGGGATTGTTCCATACAGTCCTCTAGGAAGTGGGTTTCTTGCTTCGGGTCCTAAGTTGGTCGAAGACATGTTAGATAACAGGAAGGTTTGTGTATTCATACGTTATAGAAAGGTTCTAACTGTCTCAAGTATCATTAGCCGAGGAACTTCCAAACCCAAGTTAGACACTATTGCGAACATGCTATACTATATGACTAGGTTGCACTGATACGGGAACGGCAAGGGGATAAGGGAACGGGGAACGACAAAAATAAAAAATTCAAGATACAGGAACTACATGGACACGGTAAAAAATATTAAAAAAATAATAATATTTTAATGAAAAAAATCCAAAATAGATATTTATTGATGTAAATTATAAACTCCAAAATACTAAATCTAATTAAAGTATTT
The DNA here is from genome assembly GCA_025667525.1 of Glebionis coronaria. NCBI lineage: Eukaryota > Viridiplantae > Streptophyta > Magnoliopsida > Asterales > Asteraceae > Glebionis > Glebionis coronaria. Next base: position 423,697,315 of record CM046874.1, read on the forward strand.
AATTATAAATAATAAAAAAAATTAAATTCGGTTTCATCTAGTGAAGGTATTTAAAAACTGTTACCATGTGTAATTTTTTTTTATTATGTGCCATTTATAAAACTAAGGCTAACTTTCACAAGTATTAAATTTTAGTGTAGAAAAACAAGATCTTATGATTCAAAACACTTTTATTAACATAGATAAATCAAAACTGAAAGAGAGAGTTTATAAATCAAAATCCACCACAAATTAAACTGGTGTGGATCTATTATCTAAATTGATAATAGTCTTACAAATATAAATAATCAAAAACAACAAGATGAAATAACCCAGGAATGAAGAGAGAGGTGTTGAGTCGCCATGAACGGCTGAACAAAAGACATATACAAACTTAACCCTAACTCTAAACGAGTTAGGGTAATATACAAAAAACAAGCAATGGTCACCCAAAGGGCTTGGGACTTCATGCAAAAAGCCCATCAACCTCCAACGGCTAGTCCAGTCCAAAGAAACTTCCACTCTTACATCTTTAGTCCCTGAAATATCCATAAAGGTAACATTAGTCCCTATAAATTTAGAATATCAGATTATATGAAGATTTTAACATCCCCCCTTAATCTGATATTCTATATAAGTCAATCATTCCAAGTTTTTCCACCAGGTATTCATGTTGTGGTGTATCCAATCCTTTGGTAAGGATGTCTGCAATTTGAGTTGCAGACTCCACCTTTTGAGTTCTAACAACCCCATTCAAGATTTTTTCCCTCATAAAGTGAAGGTCAATCTCTAGATGTTTTGTTCTCTAATGGAACACAGGTAATAAGTGTGAAAACACTTATCCTTTTACCACTTATTTCCAATAATAACAAGACCAAAACGTGTATTTTATGTCGTAAAGTCGGAATTATGCGTGGTTTGTGTTTTTATTGTGTTTTAGGACCAAAAGATGAAAAAGGAAGAAAAAACGGGCTTTCACGGGCTTTTATCGAAGAAAACAAGAAAAGACGAAGTCAAGAGATCAAGAGTGCTTAAAGAACGGATGTCCAAGACCTATTCTGAAGATTTATCGAAGAAAAAGTCTAAAGATGGAAGTTTAATGAAGTCAAAGAACTTAAGTCTAAATTAAAGAAGAAAATTATTAAGACAAGTTCAAATCCCGAGACGACGTCGAGAAAAGACAAAGAATTAAATCGAGTCGAGAAGAAAAGAAAGAAGGAAGCACCACACATGCACTTCCCATTTCCCTATAAATACCCTCCTAATCACATTAGGAGGGTGGTTAGCTAGTTGCACTTTTTTTTTAATTTTTCCTTTCTAGTTTTTAGAGAGAGAAAGTTCTAAACTTTCTCTCACTAAGTTTTTCATCTTTCCTTTCGTTTAAGCTTTCATTAATCCTTGTATTTGAGTTTCTTTAATCAAAAGTTTAAGTTTAAGCTTTGTGTTCTTTAATCACCTTCTACATTTCTTGGTTTACTTTATCTTTGATCCGAATTGCATACTTCATTCGTATGATTTGATGATTTCGTGATTAAAGGATTAATCTTCTTTGTTTACACATAAGCTCTTACATGTATAAGCTATAAGCTCTCTATGCTTATTGGCTTATTTCAAGTTTTAGCTTATTGATTTTCGGATTTCTCAAACGTTTTAGTCACTTTAAAGTTCCTTTCATAAAGTTTATGATCTTTTATGTTTAAGAAGTTGTCAAATTTAAGCTTTTTGAGTTGTTTAAGTTTCGGATAAGATAGCTAATTGATTGTGCTTATTGAGTTTTAAGCTTACCACCAATTTCGGATTAAGTATTGCTTCCATCGCAATCTTGGGGATTCTACACATTCCGATGGATTACTTGTTTTGATCACAATAACCCATTAGGGTTCTACTTTGCGATCACTTGGTTATTTTCCACTTATTCCGATCAGGATTGCGATCGCATATTCCGACGGGACGAAGGTCCTTTTTAAGTCGAAACTCTGTCCAATTTTACTTTAAAACATTCCGATCAGAACCACTTTGCGACAAAGGTATTTGGTTTATTCCGATCTGACATTGCGATCTAGGACATTCCGATCGTGATCATTGCGACAGACCATATTCCGACAGAGTTGTATTTGACATTCCGATGGGTATTCAGCTTAATATTCCGATGGTTCACATGAATTATTCCGATGACTTGTTTTAATTATATTCCGATGGTATTAACTTTGGTGCATTCTGATAGAAAGGACTTGTTATATTCCGATAGCTTAAGTTTTTTAAGTTTTAAAGTTTTTACAAAGATTTATGTTTTAAGTGTTTTTCTAAATAATTTTTAAACGCTTTAATTTCACTCAACGACATTTTCATACTTGCTTTTAGTTCAAATTAGAAAACCAAACCCAAACATTCTCTTGTTCACCAAAAGACAATTGAGTCACACTTTAGACTGGAAATCAATTCGAGGAGATCGGACGATAAATATTTTATGCTTGGTGTAAAAAGCCTAGTATTAAATGGCGCCGCTGCCGGCTCTTTTCGTTAAGATTAACGGTTTCTAGTGAGAGACGCATTGAATTTTGGGATCCGTTCTTTGAACGTTATTTTCCTTGCCTTAAAAATTTTCAAAAGCCCTAAATATATATATATATATATATATATATATATATATATAATTTTTCAAAAATACAAAAACATTAAAAAATCATAAAAAGCAATTTTTTTCCAAAGGTTTGCACCAAAAAGATTATATTGATATTCTCTCTGTATATTTTTCTTCTGCAGGTGTACTAGATCTTCAAACTATTCTGAGCCCGAGACTCGTGAAGATTTAGATATGGCTGGTGTTCATAACAACAATAATAACCCACCTCTACCCAATAACAACAACAACAATGTTCCCCTACCTGATTTACGAACAATGGAGGAATTGTGTCAACCCACCATGAACGGACGCGGAGGCCCGATTGCGCCGATGCACATCACGGCTCAGGAGTTTTCGTTGAAGCATCACATGATCCAACAAATGCAAACTAATCCATTTCGCGGAATTCCGGATGATGATGCCAACAAACACCTCGACAAATTCATTACCATCACCCAAAGCATGAAGTCACCCGGTGTTTCTATGGATGAACTTCACCTTCAACTATTTTCCCACTCGCTTTCTCACCATGCCGAAAAATGGTTTGACCGTCTCCCAAAGAATTCTATTCATACTTGGAATGACATGACTCAACGCTTTTTGTCGCGCTACTTCCCACCATCCATGGTCACAAGCCTTCGTAACCAAATTAGTGGATTCATGCAAGACAATGATGAATCGCTCTTTGATGCTTGGGAACGATACAATGATTTGATCGACCGTTGTCTGAACCATAATATGCTCCCCATCACTATCATTGATACTTTCTATAATGGTCTAACTTTTCGTGATCGTGACACGATCAACGCCGCCGCCGGTGGTACCTTTATGAAAAGGAGACTGGAGGAGTGTAGAGAGTTGATTGAAAACATGACTACTCACCACAAGAATTGGGATTCATCCGCATCCTCAAGATCTAATCCGAGAGTCAATGTTTCATCTACTTCTTCCACCACCGACATGTCCGTCATGGAACGTGCTTTTCTTGAAATTAGCAAAAGTATGCAAATTTTGGCCTCTAACCAAACTCAACAAGCTAAAGCCGTTGCTATTTCTTGTGACACATGCGGTGGTCCCCATTCTACCAATGATTGTCCTTCTACTCAAGGCAATTTTTTTGAAAATGTTAACGCGGCATACGGTACTTATCCCACGGGAGGCTATCAAGCTCGTCCTCAAGGAGACCGTAACTTGCTAAGTTATCGTTCAAACAACTATCTTGCTCCACCCGGTTTTACTCCTCCAAACCAAAACCAACAACAAAGCTATAACCGAAATAACCAATCCCAACCTCGTGCTAACAATCAATATCAATCCCAAATAAACCCATACCCACCTCAAGGAAATTCTCAAGCTTACCAAGCTCCACCTCTCAATTAACCGATGGCATTGAATCAAGACGTCGAGACGTTCATGAGGACTAATAGAGAGATGTTGACAAATCTTCAGAGTCAATTCATCAACTTGAAGGGAGAAATGGCGAAACAAGGGAGCGATATTCGAGCCGAGCTAAGGAATGACATGGTGAAACAGAGCAATGATATTCGTGCCGACATGAGAGACTCTTTCAGCACCCAAGCAGATAATTTACGTGATATGTTAGGATCGCTCTTCCAAGGTAATCAACCCTCTTCTTCGGGTACTCTTCCGAGTAACACTGTTGCGAATCCAAGAGGGGAGATGAAAGCAATCACTACTCGTAGTGGAAAAGGTTATACGGAACCCGAGCTTCCTACACCTCCACCCGTGATTGTGAACAAGGAAAAATAGCAACTTTCCTCACCTCCTTTGCCTTCTACCCCCATTCCCCCACCACCCGCGGTTGTGAGTGATCCTACTCCCCTAAAGCCTTCCTCTTCATCCGATATACCTTATCCTTTAAGGTTGAGGAAAGAGAAGCAAAAGAGCAAGGATGATATTTAGGTTTCAAACTTTCTCAAAATGTTTAAACAATTGAATTTTAACATCTCCTTTGCTGAGGCTCTCGCTCACATGTCGAAATACGCGAAGATGTTTAAAGATATTCTTAGTGACAAGGAGAAGCTTCTTGATATTGCTCAGACCCAACTTAATGAGAATTGCTCCGCCGTTCTCTTAAGGAAATTGCCCACCAAACTTGGTGATCTGGGTCGCTTCTTGATTCCTTGCAACTTCCCGGGAGTAGAGAATTGCATGGCCCTAGCCGATCTAGGTGCTAGTATAAACTTAATGCCTTTAAGTGTTTGGAAGCAATTATCTCTCCCCGAGCTAGTCCCCACCAGAATGACTTTGGAATTAGCTAACCGTACGGTTGCTTATCCAGTGGGGATAGTCGAAGACGTCTTCGTTGGCGTTGACAAATTCACTTTCCCGGCGGATTGTGTTTTCGTTGACTACGAGATGGATCCCCGTGTCCCATTAATCGTTGGACGTCCCTTCTTGAGGACCGATCGCACTCTCATTGATGTAGCCACGGGCGAAATAATCATGAGAGTTGGTGACGATAAAATTGTCTTCAACATGGGTAAGATTTCTAAGCAACCTTATTCATATGAGAGTGTTAATGCTATTGATGTTCTTGATGAGGCTTGTGAAGAACACTTTCATGATGCTTGCAAAAGTACTCTCTCTTCTCTACCCAATGTTGAGACCGTTGCCTCAATTGCTCCGTCATTAACTCCATTTGGAGAAAGTGACTTGGATGATTTTGAAGCTAGCTTGGGTCCTCTCGATCTTAAGTATGATGATTCTCCCACCGATTGGGATGAAGACATTCGTACAATTGAGAAACTTCTCAATGAAGACCCGTTTTCTCCTCCTTCTCCTAAAGAGGTGATTAATGATGATCCATCGTTAGTTACACCATCTATTGAGGATCCTCCTACTCTTGAGCTTAAGGACCTACCTCCTCATCTCGAGTACGTTTTCCTTGAAGACAACAGAAGTTACCGGTCATCATCGCAAAGGACCTGAAAGAAGAAGAAAAATCCCGACTTATCGCCGTGTTGAAGAATCATAAGAAAGCGACTGCGTGGAAGATCTTCGATATTCGTGGAATTGATCCTCACTTTTGCACACATAAAATTCTCATGGAGGACGACTTTAAACCCACTATTCAAAGCCAACGAAGGATGAATCCTAAGATCCATGACGTTATCAAAAAAGAGGTTATCAAACTTCTTGATGCGGGCATGATTTACCCTATCTCGGATTCACCGTGGGTTAGTCCAGTCCATTGTGTGCCTAAGAAAGGCGGAATCACCGTTGTTCCCAACGAAAACAACGAGTTGATTCCTACTCGTCTCGTTACAGGGTGGAGAGTTTGTATAGACTATCACAAACTCAATGATGCTACGAGAAAGAATCACTTTCCCCTTCCTTTCATGGACCAAATGCTTGAACGTCTAGCGGGTAATGACTATTACTGCTTCTTAGACGGTTTCTCCGGGTATTTTCAAATACCCATCGATCCCAAAGACCAAGAAAAAACCACATTCACTTGTCCCTACGACACATTTGCTTATAAAAGAATGCCTTTTGGCTTATGCAATGCTCCTGTGACTTTTCAAAGGTGTATGATGGCTATCTTCCATGACATGGTTGAAGAAACCATGGAAGTCTTCATGGATGATTTCTCGGTCTATGGTGATTCATTCTCTTCTTGCCTTGCCAATTTAGAACGGATGATTAAGCGGTGCGAAGACACTCGCCTTGTTCTAAATTGGGAAAAATGCCATTTTATGGTAAAAGAAGGCATTGTGCTAGGACACAAAATCTCTAAAGCCGGTCTTGAAGTGGACTGTGCTAAAGTGGATGTCATAGCCAAATTACCTCCACCTTCAACCGTGAAGGGTGTGAGAAGTTTTCTGGGTCATGCGGGCTTCTATCGTCGTTTAATTCAGGATTTCTCTAAAATCGCTCGCCCGATGACCCACCTCTTGGAAAAAGATACTCCTTTTATCTTTTCCAAAGAGTGTATTGAAGCCTTCAATCTTCTCAAGGATAAGCTAACTAAGGCACCGGTCTTGGTTACCCCTAATTGGGAGCTACCTTTTGAATTGATGTGCGATGCTAGCGACTTTGCTATTAGAGCGGTTTTGGGCCAAAGAGTGAATAAACACTTCCAACCAATCCATTACGCTAGCAAGACAATGACGAAGGCTCAATTGCATTGTACGATAACCGAAAAAGAGCTTTTAGCTGTTGTCTATGCTTTTGAAAAATTTTGCCCCTATCTTGTCCTTTCCACCACCATCGTATATACCGACCATTCCGCGTTGAAGTACTTGTTAACTAAGCAAGATTCTAAGCCAAGACTTCTTCGTTGGGTTTTGCTCCTTCAAAAATTCAACATTGAAATTCGTGACAAAAAGGGAGCCGAAAACCTAGCAGCGGATCATCTGAGTAGACTTGAGGATCTATATCAAGGGGATCATCCGAACCAAGAGATCAATGACTCTTTTCCCCTTGAGACCTTGATGTCTATTCACTCCAATCTTGATGACACCCTGTGGTTTGCGGACATTGCAAACTACTTAGCGGGTGGTATTCTCATTAAAGGGTTAACATCCCAAGAAAAGAAGAAGTTCTTTAAAGATGTTAAGACTTACTTTTGGGATGACCCTTATCTATTCAAACAATGTGCTAATCTGATCATTCGTCGATGTGTTGATGGACCGGCAGCTTTGCAAATCCTTGATGCTTGCCATAAAGGACCCACCGGTGGTCACTTTGGTCCCAACTACACCGCTAAGAAAGTGTTTGACTCAGGATTCTATTGGCCCACCATTTATCGTGACGCTCACGAAATGGTTAAGCATTGTGATGCTTGCCAAAGACAAGGCAAGATCACACACAAAGATGAGATGCCTCAAAATTTCATTCAAGAATGTGAAATCTTTGACGTATGGGGCATCGACTTTATGGGGCCATTTCCATCATCCAAAGGGAACAAGTACATCCTCGTAGCCGTTGACTACGTTTCTAAATGGGTTGAAGCTAAGTCTCTCCCAACGAACGATGCGAGGGTGGTTGTGAACTTTTTGAAGCAACTGTTTGCTCGATTCGGTGTTCCTCGTGCTATAATCAGTGACCGCGGGACTCATTTTTGCAATGATCAATTTGCAAGAGTCATGGCTAAGGATGATTTCACCGCCTATCATCCTCAAACCAATGGTCAAGTCGAGATATCCAACCGTGGCTTGAAGCGAATTCTGGAACGTACTGTGGGAGAGCATCGTGCCGCGTGGGCCGATAATTTAGATGATGCTTTGTGGGCTTTCCGTACCGCATATAAGACGCGGATTGGTTGTACACCTTATCGTCTTGTGTACGGGAAAACATGCCACCTCCCCATCGAGCTGGAACATAAGGCGTACTGGGCCTTGAAGTGGGATAACTTCGACATCAACAAAGCCGGTGATCTTCGCAAGATTCAACTCAACGAGCTCAACGAACTGAGGAATGAAGCTTACGAGAACTCACTGATATACAAGGAGAAGACCAAGATCATCCATGACGCAAGAATCAAGAACCGAGAGTTCCACGTTGGTGATCAAGTTTTACTCTTTAACTCTCGGTTAAAGATCTTCTCTGGCAAGTTGAAGAGTCGCTGGTCTGGTCCATTCACCGTCACCAACGTCTTTCCATATGGCACCATTGAGCTTTCTCAGCCAAATGGGCCCAATTTCAAGGTGAATGGCCAGCGTTTGAAGCTGTACTTTGGTGAGGACATCTCTCATGAGATGATTCCATCCCTCACCACGTTTCCCATAAACTAAATTTGGGTCGAGTCAGGCTCGTGACTCGGTTATCAAAAACAAGCGCTTCTCGGGAGGCAACCCGTGATCTATCCTTTACTGCTTTCATAATAAGTGTAGGGGGAACCCCGTATGTGTTGTTGTCTTGTTTCTTATTTTGTGTAGGGATTCAAAGCTTCAAAGAGCACCGCGATGACTTTTGACGAACCGTGATCCCGTGTACCCGTCTTGCTGGTTCTATCCTAAACTGTCGTGATTCAATTTTTCATATTCTATATGTTCACATTGAAATCACTATAGTTTTCCTTTCCTTAGCAAGATTTAAACAACGTGCACAATGTCCTAAGTGTAGGGGAGTTTACTCCCACATGCTTAAACATTAAGGACAATGTTTATCTCAAGTGTAGGGGGGGACTTCTATCGAAGTAAAGTGGTCTTTTCCATGAATTTGTCCTCATTTTAACCGGAAAACTTGATTTTTCAACATTTTTCAAAATTTTTAATCTATTTTGGCCTAGTTGTATAGTTGTATTTTCCTTTGTTATGATTATTTTCTTTCCTTGCTAGAATAAATTTTAATAAAGTGGTTTTATTTTTCAAAGTCGTGAATATTTTGACTCAACCCGAGTTTACTTATCTAAGTTTACTCTGGCTAGTATCCTTAACGTGTTTATGTCAAGTTTTGCTAGGCTTTTATATAGGGAACTTTAAAACGCGAAAGTCTTAACTCTCACGGGTTAAGAACATGAACTTTTCGCAAGTTCCTATAATTGATCCTAGAGAGTTGTTTATCAAGGGAACTTTAAAATGCGATTTCTAAACTTGAAAAAGTCTAAGAATTTGTAAGATCCTATAGATGACTCGAAAACCCAAAACTTTGATTCAATAGGCTAAGCATCCACGAGTCTCATTCCTTGAGATTTTAAACTGTGGAGAACGAGAGATGATAGAGTCAATTATAAGTTTGGTATTCTTTCGTGAATTTATGTGAGTTAATTAGGAGCCTATTCTCCCATCGCTTGTTAATAAATTTATCTGCAATAAATAAGGTTGTACGATTTGAAAAGTTACTTAGCTTCTAGCCCAAGATCGTTTAAAAGTTGCTCGGTATTAATTAGAGTTCATAGCCAAGGCATAACTTATTGAAGTGGGATGCAAAGATTGGCGAGTCCGAAAAGGCCCTAACAAGGCATGAGGGCTACATTTTGTTGCTAAAGATCCAAAAGTTATGTGAAGAATCATTTATCGAAAATCAATATGAAGGATCGAGACACACGACGAAAAGCAAAAACTCCCCTAAAGATCATGGAGAAGTCTATCCGAAAAGACCCTAGCAAGGTATGAGGATAAATAGATCCAAGTCTTAAAAGGAAGCGGATCGTTGTATATCAAAGTCAAAAATAAAGATTGGAGAAAAATGAAGAAGTCGTGGTCCAAATATGAAGAATCTCTCTAAACTTCAAGTGAAGAAATTCCTATTATGAAGAGAAGACCATAATTTCGAGAACGTCTCTCAAAGATTTGAAGTATGAAGTCGCTGCAAAATATCGGTCCGAGAAAGGTCTCAAATCGCGAAGCGAGTTATGCCAAGATATGAACTTTATGAGGTCCCGAGAAGCAGTTTTAAAAGATTTTGTCCTTTAGCTAACTATTGATTAAATCGTCCACTTTATTTTCGGCCTAAATAACTATCGAAATAAGTCAAACAATGCATCCTCGTGATCATTCAAGACAAAAATAAAATATAAGAGACAAAACCTAGGAATAAGGGAGTCTAAGTGAATAATTGGCCCACATGAATTCGTGTTAGTTTGCTAACTTATAATAGCAATGATCTCGTTTTTAAGCTTGGTATGGGGAATGTAAAACTTGAGGATGAAAAACGTTCATGGCAGCCAAAACCCAATGTAAGTCTTTAATTTCTTTACTTGTTTTTATCTTTTTATTTAAGTGTTGAATAAAGGCCAAGGTAGGTTATTTATGATGGAAAATGTAAATCGTGCTTTAAAATTAATGCATTGCATGAGGACATTGCAATGGTAAAGTGTAGGGGATTTAATAAGTGTGAAAACACTTATCCTTTTACCACTTATTTCCAATAATAACAAGACCAAAACGTGTATTTTATGTCGTAAAAGTCGGAATTATGCGTGGTTTGTGTTTTTCTTGTGTTTTAGGACCAAAAGATGAAAAAGGAAGAAAACACGGGCTTTCACGGGCTTTTATCGAAGAAAACGAGAAAAGACGAAGTCAAGAGATCAAGAGTGCTTAAAGAACGGATGTCCAAGACCTATTCTGAAGATTTATCGAAGAAAAAGTCCAAAGATGGAAGTTTAATGAAGTCAAAGAACTTAAGTCTAAATTAAAGAAGAAAATTATTAAGACAAGTTCAAATCCCGAGACGACGTCGAGAAATACAAAGAACTAAATCGAGTCGAGAAGAAAAGAAAGAAGGAAGCACCACACATGCACTTCCCATTTCCCTATAAATACCCTCCTAATCACATTAGGAGGGTGGTTAGCTAGTTGCACTTTTTTTTTTAATTTTTCCTTTCTAGTTTTTAGAGAGAGAAAGTTCTAAACTTTCTCTCACTAAGTTTTTCATCTTTCCTTTCTTTTAAGCTTTCATTAATCCTTGTATTTGAGTTTCTTTAATCAAAAGTTTAAGTTTAAGCTTTGTGTTCTTTAATCTCCTTCTACATTTCTTGGTTTACTTTATCTTTGATCCGAATTGCATACTTCATTCGTATGATTTGATGATTTCGTGATTAAAGGATTAATCTTCTTTGTTTACACATAAGCTCTTACATGTATAAGCTATAAGCTCTCTATGCTTATTGGCTTATTTCAAGTTTTAGCTTATTGATTTTCGGATTCTCAAAGGTTTTAGTCACTTTAAAGTTCCTTTCATAAAGTTTATGATCTTTTATGTTTAAGAAGTTGTCAAATTTAAGCTTTTTGAGTTGTTTAAGTTTCGGATAAGATAGCTTATTGATTGTGCTTATTGAGTTTTAAGCTTACCACCAATTTCGGATTAAGTATTGCTTCCATCGCAATCTTGGGGATTCTACACATTCCGACGGATTACTTGTTTTGATCGCAATAACCCATTAGGGTTCTACTTTGCGATCACTTGGTTATTTTCCCCTTATTCCGATCTGGATTACGATCGCATATTCCGACGGGACTAAGGTCCTTTTTAAGTCGAAACTCTGTCCAATTTTACTTTAGAACATTCCGATCAGAACCACTTTGCGACAAAGGTATTTGGGTTATTCCGATCTGACATTGCGATCTAGGACATTCCGATTGTGATCATTGCGACAGGCCATATTCCGACAGAGTTGTATTTGACATTCCGATGGGTATTCAGCTTAATATTCCGATGGTTCACATGAATTATTCCGATGACTTGTTTTAATTATATTCCGATGGTATTAACTTTGGTGCCGTTAGAAAGGACTTGTTATATTCCGATAGCGTAAGTTTTTTAAGTTTTTAAGTTTTTACAAAGATTTATGTTTTAAGTGTTTTTCTAAATAATTTTTAAACGCTCTAATTGAACTCAACGACATTTTCATACTTGCTTTTAGTTCAAATTAGAAAACCAAACCCAAACATTCTCTTGTTCACCAAAAGACAATTGAGTTACACTTTAGACTGGAAATCAATTCGAGGAGATCGGACGATGAATATTTTATGCTTGGTGTAAAAAGCCTAGTATTAACAGGATTGACAGCAATCTTAATTGTTGAACTGCTGTCATAATAAAGATCCACATGCAAAAGATTTTCATAACTCAAATCTTTCAAAACTTTCAGGATCCAAATGACTTCATTAGTCAAAGAAGCTAGAGCTCTGTACTCAGCTTCTCCTGATGACTTTGAGAGAGTAATTTGTTTCTTACTTTTCCAAGAAACAAGATTATCATTTAAGAAAACACAATAACCAGTGACAGACTTTCTAGTCACAACACACTTAGCCCAATCAGCATCTATAAAAAGCTCTAAGAGACATACCAGAGTTTTTCTTAACATGAATACCAAGTCCTGGACAACTCTTTAAGTATCTGAGAATCTTAAAAGCAATTTTGAGATGAGATCTCAAAGGTGAGTGCATAAATTGACTAAGACAGTGAACAACATATGAAATGTCAGGTCTGGTATTGGTCAAGTAAATAAGCTTACCCATAAGCTTTTGATAATCAACAACATTTTCCAATAAGGGGTCATCATCAGAAGGTTCATGAGATATTGACAGCTTAGATATTAAGGGTGTCTTGGAAGGTTTGCAGGCAAGCATTCCATACTTAGACAAAAGATCAAGGACATATTTATTTGATTCAGGCACACACCAGAAGGAGTGTCAACAACCTCTATTCCCAAAAATTATTGCAATTTTCCCAAGTCTTTAATTTTAAAATTCCCTTTCAAAAAACTTTTGAAGCTGTCAATATCTTTCTCATTATTTCCAGTCACAATAATATCATCCACATAGACAAGAACAGCAATAAAAGACTTATCCCTACTCTTAGTATAAAGAGAATAATCAGATTTTCTTTGGACAAACCCATTGTCAACCAAAACAGAGGTGAGTTTAGCATTCCACTGTCTAGGGGACTAATATTGATTTTTCAATGCAATTTAGCAATTAAAGTTCGTTTTCCTAGACTCACTCGAATTGATTTCAAATTTAACGTAAGATTGATTGTTCTTGGTAAATTAAAACTCTTTTTGGTATTTTTTAAAACTAAAAACTATGTAATTAAAAACTAATTAATCTATTAAAGACAAATTTGAACTATTTAAAATATAACTATTTGAAAACTAATTTAAAATAAAACTTAAACCTAATTAATTTTTGTAACTAAAACTTTTAACGAAGTCTATGTAAAACTATTTTTTAAAATAAAACTACTCTTAAAAAACTAATTTTAAAAACAATTTAAAATTTATAAAAGTAATTAAAATATTTTTTTTTTTATATTTTTTTAAAAAACTTTATAAAAGAAAACGTATAAAAAAACTTTTAATTAAAATTTAACTAAATAAAACTTGTAATTAAATCTATTAATAAAACTGCAGCTAGATCAAAAGATCCTATATTAATTAAAAGGACTGAGAATAACACAAGAGAGGTCCTAGACTAGATTGTTAAAGCTTTGGGCTGTTGAACTAGAGGTCTGGTGTTCGAATCTCGTGGGAGACTTTTTTTTGGTAATGGGTTTCCCCGGTAAATAGATTAACCAAAAAACAGTGAAGTACAAATGGATTGTGGCTAAAGTACCACATTAACCTTCAAGCTAAAAACAGCTTGAATAAACACCTAAATCTAGTTCTTATGACAGGCCATAAACACTTACAAACACCTAGTACACAACGAAACAAACCAAACTAGCTAACAGCTGCCGTGAAGGAGTTTCCACCTGCATTTGTCTTAGAGAATAAATTGGTTGTTTCATCATATACCACTTCAACCTCGTCATCTTCATCATCATGATCCAAAACAGAGTAAGAATTTGATGTAGATAAACCAGCACCTGACGATGACGTAACAATAGACTTCAACTTGGGAAAAGAACCAGTCTTCGCACTAGTCACCCCCTTCTTCGGGTTACTAATTGTAGCTTTAGGCACAAATTTGACATTCGGTTGAACCGATGGACCAGTAAACTTACCACCCTTAATAGAATTCGGCATATTCGTCTTTTTCTTTATTTTGGTCACCGTTTGGAAACCATCATTATTCTCAACAACATGAATAGCAACAGAAGTAGATGGACCAGTACTAGCAGTAGGAACTATAGGAGAAACAACCACCTTATGAGAGCATTTATCAAGAGAGTGACCAAAAGTCTGACACTCAGCACATCTAGGAGGTCTCCATTCATATTTAATACGGATAGTTTCCTTTGTAAAACCCTCCCCCGAAAGAGAAGGGACACCAATTGTTACAACATCCACAAAATCAGCCTCAGCATTAACCTCAATTAAGCATCTGGCAAAACTACTCTGACCCCATGACTCCTTACACATAGAACTAGTATAGGAATCTAGCATTACAGGTTTACCAATGAAAGAAGCAATCAAACTAATTCCATCTTCTTCAAAAACTTGAATAGGCACATCATGTAATTTTACCCAAACAGGAATACGAGTCAATTCTTCTTTGATCAACCTAGTATCAATCGACCATTTTTGAGAATGATCGGAGATTTACGAATCAACCACAGTCCCTCTTCTAACACAGCTTCCAACCCAGCAAGTGACTTGAATTTGAAAAAGAAAAAACCCTTAGAATTCATCATGATCCGTGTCAACCCATGTTTCACCCAGTTGTTTCTAACAAAATAATCCACCACCGGGAAAGCCATTCTCTTTCCAATAAAGTAACCATATAGAGTATGTTCAAGACGATTACTGACCTTCTGAACCACTTTACAAGGAATAGAGACATTTACACCTTCAAAAACATCTTCTGACACCAAGTGACGGAAACTACCAGTATCTGCGGACTGCTCCTTTTCTTTTACACTAGTATCATGACTGCAAGTAGAAGCAAGCGTATCCATTTTATTAGAAAAATCAGCGGTAATTTCCTCAATCGACTGTATACTTGCACCATCCAGACCAGTAGGCACATCATCAACCTTCGACAGGACAGTCTTACTCACACTGACAACTTCTTCACTAGATACAGACACAAACATACTAACAAACTCATCTTTTTGCTGCGAACCTAGCCCATCATGCTCCTTTCGAACCACAAAGCCCTCACCAGCAAACGATGGTCCCTCACGCTCATGCAAACCCATAATATGGTTTCCATCCATTGCGATAAACCAGCATCCCCATCTAGGAATTGAGAAACCACAGGAGAAGACATAGTAACAAACTCATCTTGCTGTACGTCGAATGATGGGTATGAAACCCTAACCGGTTGCGTGTTTGAGGAAACCCTAGTCTGATCAATCCCATCCTTCGCAAGCAAATCGAATTCATAAGAGCACATCATATTAAATACTTCTTGGGATTGATCACTAGACACCAAGGACCAAAAGTCATATTCATTCATCTTCAAGCTGCGCATAAAATCATGCACGTCGCTAGCAGTTGCCAGTTGCACCCCCAAACACCTTCCTAATCACATTCATGTTACAGGACTGCATATTGTTGATAGCAGCAGCCTTGCCTCTTGAATCCAAACTCGCATAATCCATCTTAGAGTAATCGTTAGATTCCATAACATGCAATAAGAATTCCTAACCAACGATAATGATAAAGAACCATAATACCAAGAAACAAACTCTAAATTGCGATAAGAATAGAAAACGAAACAAACTCGTGGGAGACTTTTTGAATGATATTTTATATTTTTGGAATTTAACACTCAGACCAAGTAGGTCTGAGTTTTTAAGCAGTAAATCAGCAAAACGAAAAGAAAACAAATAAGCACTAAATTAGCAAACTAAAAAACAAGACAAGCAAATAAGCAGACTCTAAACAAAACGAAATCAAATAAGCTAAATAATCCAAATAGGCAAAAACCTAAATAAGCAAAGAATACTGAAAAGCAATTAAGCAAATAAGTCTAAAACTGAAAATAAGCATTTAATCTATAAATCATAAACACAAGACTAAGCAAATAACCCTAAATCTAAATATCAGCACCAAAAGCTGAATTCCACTAGCAGACCTAAAAACAAAACGAGTTAACAGATTATACTAAAGGTAATAAAACTAATTGTATTATCAATTAAATCACACAAAACTTAAACTCAGATCAATCCAATCTAAAAATCAGCAACTAAAACCAAAACTTAGGAACAAATCAAGCAGACTCTAATTCAAACTAGCAGATTATCAGATTCGATTTAATCAAAATAGAACAAACTACCTCATCAGATCGATAACATAAACAGATTCAAACAAACACAAATCCAGAAACAATTAAACTACACAGGCGGATATATTAAACAGAAACTAAATCCAACATAAATCTAAAATTGACGAAAACAATAAAAAGGAAATGAACCTGATTGTCGAAAACCTTTGAGTAGAAGAGGTGCGCTGAGCATTCTTTTAGACCGAATCAAAACACCTCCTTCTCAATTAATCATTACCGGATCCAATCGAACCATAAACAATAACTATTCGAACTAGATTTAAGATCTTCCCAGTGGGGGAAGATTAATAACCAAAATTTATCTTATACTATCTAAATCAAATTATTAATTAACTTGATTAAATAATATTCATATTATGACTAAACAGTTTAAATAATAATAATAATAAGCTTTAACAGGAAAGTAAAAAGAGACCGAATTAATTAAAATTAAAATGACTTTTCATTAATATTAAAATTGATGATTACATTACTGAAAAAGAAAATACAATTATTCTAAACTATTTTTGCATAATAAAAATAAAAATAAAATTGGCCCCCAACCATTACAGATTATGGGGGTATTTATAGCCAACCCCCAAGGCTTCTTCATGAAGATTGGTGAGCAAGGAATTCAATCCCAGCTGCTAAACACATCTTTTCTTCCTTCTCTTTCTTCTCTTCTTGATCAAACGGCTGAGAATACACCTTCTTTCACTCGGATTGCCAGAGTGGCAGTTTTGTGTTTGTTGTGTTTGTTCCATGCTTATGTGGACATCAAGGATTGGTAGAGTGAGGGATATTGGTTGTCACAACCAATTAAATCAGGGGAAAAAGGCTACGTCAGGATTAAGGACCACCTTCTTGATTCGAAATAATTGGGGATTTATTTCCCCAATCATGTGAATCAAGTGCTCCAAATAAAACCCCCAATTTATCTTGGGTAATTTTGTTATTAGGGTTTGGGGGAATAGTGAATTAGGGTTAGGGTAAAAAATGTATGCGTTTTGTTTTTGGGAGAGAGAAGTGAAAGTGAAAAGGGTGTTTCTAGTTTGTATCGAAGGTTAATATGTGTGTGGGGGTGGGTAAATAACGTTTTAATTAAACG
Source organism: Glebionis coronaria (assembly GCA_025667525.1). Classification (NCBI taxonomy): domain Eukaryota; kingdom Viridiplantae; phylum Streptophyta; class Magnoliopsida; order Asterales; family Asteraceae; genus Glebionis; species Glebionis coronaria. The sequence goes on from CM046874.1 coordinate 423,714,647, forward strand.
TGTGGTGTGAGTGGGTGAGTGATTGTTAGTTGGTAAGTGTGTGGGTAAAACAAATAATAATAAGTGTGTGTGTTGGGTTGACCAGACGTTTGACCCATCTTATTTCCTCCGTCCAAACTTTTTTTTCACCAAATGGGCTTGGCCCATGTTTCCTAACTTCATCCGTTTCTTATTAAATAAGTTTGGGCTTGGGATACTTTGGGCCAAGAAATGAATTTGTCTCCCATCCGTCCAATTTTCATGCAATTTTGGGCCTTAATGGGCTTTTGATCCACAAGTAAATATTTATTAAATCCACTAATGGGCTTTTGGGCCCAATACCCAAATATGGGACCCACAAAGCTCAAATATCTTCAAAAAGATTAAAAACGAACTTGATTTTGGCTTCTTTGATCATTTCTTCAAAGTTGTGTCGATTTTGCCGGTTCTCGTGATCTTCGGCACACTTTAGGTCTTTTGACTTTGTCTTCGTCTCTTTCTTGGACTTTTCTTCAACATTTGACCGTGAAATCCCGTGTTTTCTTTCCTTTTGATCATTTGTATCTATTTCACACAAAAACACAAAACCACGCGTAATTCCGACTTTTACGATATTAAACACATGATTAGGTCTTGTTTTTTCTTGATTATAGTGGCAAAAGGATAAGTGTTTACACACTTATTAAATCCCCTACACTTGACCATTACAATGACCCCATGCAATGCATAGTTTTTAAGCATAAAGTTACATTTTTCTCATAATTAACCCATCATGGTCTTTATTAAGATATACTAATACTACTACGACGAAAAGATAAAAATTTAAAAGGAGACAAAATTTTTAACAATTTATTAACTTGGAAATTATTTGATGGACGAAACTCGTAAGAAATCTAAGACTTAAATTAGGGATTTGGTGTCATGAATATTAATCACCCTCAAGTTTCACGTTCCCCATACCAAGCTTAAAAACGAGATCATCGTTTACCATAAGTTCTTAGGTTAAAACCACTTATATAAGAATATTGTGTAATACTCTTTCACCAATTCCTAAGTTGTATCTCTAGCTTTTACGGATTGTCATTCACCCGTAGGCTCATTTGACTTATTTGATAATTATTAGTCCAAAAATGAAGGCAAAACGGTGCAAATCCGACACTCAAAACCTAACCTCGTCCTAAAAAACGTTGTCACTAAAGTAAGCCCACATCAAGGATGATTTAACACGATTTGGGGAATAAACTCCCGGACCCAAAATTTGGCCAATAGTACTACTTATTAATTATTCCTCCAAAGTCATGTTGACTTTATGTGGAGTTTAGCAAGTTCACATCATATACCCTTAGGCTCTTTAAGATGTAAAAATGCTCCTCATCTATTGTCCACACCCTAAGGCTCCTTGAACGATAAACGAGGGAATTGATTTATGATCAATTTTTATTCAACACTTACCATGCCATACACCCTAAGGCTCTAATGAGAAGGTTCGTGCTACATGCCTCACACCCTAAGGCTCCTTGAGGTCATGTTTTAATCTTATTCTTACTTTATTTATGATATATATAGTAGGCCAAATTCCACGGTCCCATGGTCTGAATACCTCCTACTTAGTGGTTATGAGCCACCTTAGTCGGAAGTCCACAACGCTGGCACCCTCAATGTGTTCATGCTTCAATTACAAGGAGATAAAATATTTGGCTAAGAGCTAAGATATCGAATCTACACCGCAACAATCCTCATTTATTAAGCAATTAAATATACAAGCGGGAAGAAAGAGCCACAAAAACTCATATAAGGAAGAATTAACCCTTAAACTTATTATCAACTCTATCATCTCTCGTTCTCCACAATTTAAAATCTCAAGGAATGAGACTCGTGGATGCTTAGCCTAATAAACCAATTAAGGTCTATATGGTTAAGGATACTAGCTAGAGTAAACTTGGATAAGTAAACTCGGGTTGAGTCAAAATATTCACGACGGGCCTAATATATCAAAGATATCTAAACTTGTTAAAACCATTTTATTCATTTATTTATTTTTGACTTTATTCTTTAAATGGAAAATATAAATACGATGCGATGACTAAAAGGAAAGAAAATAAATGGAAATACTATTAGGCCAAAATAGATCAAAAATTTGAAAAACGTTGAATTTTTTTTAAATTTTCCGGTTAAATAGGGTCAAATTCATGGAAAAGCCCACTAAAATTCGATAGAAGTCCCCTCTACACTTAATATAAACATTGTCCTCAATGTTTAAGCATGTGGGAGAATAAACTCCCCTACACTTAGGACATTGAGTACGTTGTTTAAATCGAGCTAAGGAAGAGACAACTAAAGTGATTACATTTATTCGTTTAATTTATATACATGTATGAATCACAATAGTTTTGAGAGAACCGGGTACACGGGAAACACGGGATCACGGGTCGCGTCAAAAATACCAAAAGTGGATCATTAAAGCACATGTCCCTGCACACATCACAACACACAAACAACCTACTTGGCTCCCCCTACACTTATTGATGGAAATGGATGAAGGTGAAAAAGGGTGGAAAGGATGGAAAAGGTAAAAAATCTAACCTAGTTAAACGATGTTTGATGAGACTGCTTTTATACATAGTCTCATCGTCCAAATCGGGCTTAAAATGCTTAAAATATCATTAAAACTGCCAAATATATGCTCGTGTTTGTTGCTTGTGTATTTTAGGTACGGATATTGAGGAAATGACAAAAAGATCACAAGAATCAATCAAAAACGAACACGGGAAACGAAGCCGCACAATGAACCGGGCCCAAGAATGGAATTTCCAAAAATGACCTTGAAGAATTGAAGATTGGCAACATTGGTCCCTCATTTTTGAAGACTTGTCAATTTATACCCTTGCAAATCTCATTTATTGCATTTGGGTCCCTAAATTATCAAGAATTTACAAGTTCAGTCCTTGGAGAATGAAGAAATTACAAAAGATGTCCTTGTTTAAAGTTGTGACAACACTTGTGCCAAATTTGACAAGTTGGCAAAGTTGATTATAAAGGGAAATGGAATTTGTGGCTGTTTAAAACAATGTGAAGAAAGAAAAGAACTTGGGGGGCCAAACTGGCCAGACAACCAAACTCACACACCCACTCATAAGCCTACACGTCACCAATACCCGACCCTACCCTTTTACCCAACCCAATACCCGTCCAAACCCATAATCCAAACCCACCACCACCCAATTTATTTATTAATTAATCTGGGTCAAACAGTCAACCCTTTTTTCCCACTAAACACTCAATTTAAATACATTTACCCCCAAAATAGATTAAACACCCCTAATCCCATGTTCATAACCCACATAAACCCTAATCCTAAAATCTACAAAACAAAGGGGTTTTAGTTCTAATGTTCCAGAACCCTAATTACCCTCCTCATAAACCCAACCCACAACCCAGATTCCCTCCCCAACCAACCCATGTGACTGTAGGGACCTCCCCTGCACGTCACTTTCCCCACCAAAACCCAAAACCCGACCAAATAAACGGCTAGATGGATTTTCTTGTTGCCAAAGGCTTAACCAACGTCCAAGATTGAAGATTGCAGCTGGCATGTCAACATCCCTCACAAGAATCCAATTTGACCAAAATTCAAATTCGTCCAAGGGCTTTTATGAAATTCTACTTAGCTAGGGTTTTAGTTTCTACATTCTTCTATTCAGTAGTATAAGTAGATGTCGACTTGTGACTTCTACTCTTGTTCCAGATTTTTGCTTTAAAAATATTGTAATTCCTTTTTAAGTTATAAAAGTTGGTATTTTGTTTAAATTGTAATCCCTTTTTATTTTTAAAAGTTGGTGGTATTGTTGAAGCATAATCTGAGTTCCATAATTATTTGTTGAAAGCTTGTTTCAAAAGATTTTTGGTAAAATCAGTTTTTTTTAAAGTAACTTTGGTTAAAAAAAATCAGTTCTTCATATTTTTCCTTTTTTCTAGTTAACCATTACTGTTATACAAGCTCACCATAAGCTGCTGATAACAGCTTATGGTTAAGCTTATATAGCTTGAAGGTTGTTTCCATTGGTTGTGTGTGTGCAGGTTCAAAACAAGTACAAAATCATCATCATCTTGAATCCTAACACCCAAAAGGTTCAGCACAAGCCCGGGCTTGTTGGAGGTGGCTTTTCAACCATTGTGGGACCTGGATTGTAGGTCCCACAAGGTAAATCCCTTATTACCTTGTTTTAGTTCTAAAAAATTGTGATTCATGTGATTTGGCATGAAATTTGTGAAATCTGTTAAATTGTTAGTTCTACTGTTGGTTCATGTTTGTTTGGATGTTGTATGCATGTTAGAAGTTACTTTAATCAGATTTATGTAGTTCTGAAATGGTTTGCTTTGTTAATTCTCATTTCCAGTAATTTAAGGGTGTTTGGATCTGCATGCTAGTTCAAATAGGAGTTAGATTTTGGCTTGCAATAAGCTCAAACACACTCATTAGGTTGTTAGTAGGTGATATTAATATTTGGAATTCAGTTTGGTAGAGTTAAAAACAATTTTGCATGTTAAAAATTGAGAAGGATAGCTAAAATCAGTAAGTGCCTTGATTTGACTGTTTTTGTTGGAATTTGTTCATCAAACCTTGCAAATTGTAAGGAGATAGATCCATCTAGGGTTTGCTATTGGTTGTATGTCATTTGCTTAGCTTGAATGCAAGTTCTTAGGCTTTGAAATTCATCTTTGTGCAAGTAAACAAATCAACTGTTCATCAGAAACCTTAGGCCTTCATCAGTAACTTCAATTGGCATTTGTGTGTGATTTTTGTGATAGAACTTGTGTTTTTAGCATATTCTGACTCCCTACACTCCACTGAGTGTAAGGGTGCCTTGTTGTCCAAAAACAAGCCATCACATAGCTTTCCTAAGCTATTTGGTCAACTGACCAATATTTTACACTAACAGTGGGAACAAAGTTCCCCCTGCTTGCACAATTTTTACCACTGCTCAGCTAAAAGACAAACCCTTGTCACATGTCACTTTCATAAAGTTGATTTTTTGTCTTTAGTGGGTTAAAACCAGAATTAGGACTTGAAACTTTTTTCAATATTTTTCTTATTTAATTTCTGATTTTTCAGTTTACTTAGTTTTTAATTTACTGCATTTAATATTTTTTAGATTAAATAGCTATTTTAATTAACTTTTAATTTTTGATTTTTGTCTTTTAGTGACAAAAATATTTATTTTTTAGTTTTAAAATTTTTCATAGACTTAGAAAAACATTTTAAGATTTTTAGTTCAAAAAGTTTTTACTGTTCACCTTTTACTTATTTTTTAGAATTAAATTAGTTTAATTAGGGTTTTAATATTAATCTGTTTTGTCTTTTAGTGCAAAATTTTATATTTTTCTAACTTTTTCATTTTTCCACTGTTCATTAGAGTAATTTAGGATTTTTGAAATTGTCAAATTATTTTTGGCATTATTTTATTATTTTTTATGATTATTTTGGTTTAAAAATAGTTTTTAGCCTTTAAAAAATAGAAAAATAGTTTTTAAAATTTAGGAAAAATACTTTTTAGTCTTTATATAATATAAGTAAGTTATTTTTTCAATAAAATAATATTTTGGACATTTTGTTAATTATATTTAATTTTAGGGCTTTAATTAGCATTTAAAATTGAATATTTATTTAATAAAAGGTTTTAAAATAATTTTGTTGGATTTTTATTCTTATTTATATTATTTTAGACTTAGTTTTAACTTTAAATTAATTTTTAGGTTAAAATTTTTAATTTTTAGCTTTTTACGGTTTTACGTGAACGCCTTTTTCGTCTTAGTTTAATCCGTCTACGTAACCGTCATTCTCTTCTCGTCCCATTTCTATTTTATTTTTCTCAATATAATCACAAACTATTAATCAATTCATTACACAACGCACTAGCCTCCTCGAGAACGAACTCATTTTAGGGTCATTTACACACGGTTTTTCTAAATCGTCGTGCTTACTTACCTTATTTGTTGCTCTTTTCCTAAAGGGTATACAAAAACTCTACATCAATTTACTTGCCTTGCCAAACCTTCACGCTTTCCAAATTTTATCTTTTTGTTTATCGTTTTTGTTGCAAAATAAGGCTAAAAATGGCCAAATTTTAAAATTTTTCTCATGTTTTATAAGTGTTTAAGACACGAATGTAGATTTTCCGATGGCGAGAATAAGAGTAATTTTTGACTCGACCGTGCGTGTTGAGCACTTAGCTTTGATTCCTTAACTACACATTAGGCTAAGTCTCTTAAATGAGGACGAGAAATGATAGAGTTAGTTATAAGTTACTATGCTAAACGTAGAGTACTCGTATTCTTTCAAAAACTCATGTGTTCTCGTCGTTTGCTTTCTCCCTTCGCTTGTAAATATTTTTTTGCTTAATAAATATTGACTTAGCGGTTTAGTTAGGATTGTTGGGTTTCTAGTCTTTTCTAGTAGCTTCCGTGTAATTAAATTGGGAAGACATTAAGGTATCGCCAGCGTCACGGTTTTGAAGTATTGACACCCTAATAATCAAAAGCTTCACCCAATAATAAGATTTCAAGTGCTCACCTAAATTAAGCAAACAATTTGAAGCCTCACAAGGCCGAAAAATCTATGCAAAATTGAAAGTGAATCAAGCCTTAATCTTCGAAGCTTTAAAGATCCAAAATTCGCTTTAGCGTGAGGATATACGTCTTTGGCTAATAAAACCACCGATGAGGCGGATAATAAAAGGCAAGGCAAGACCGAAGTCATAATAAAAGCTTCATGGCGAAGTTGAATAAAAGATGGAGGTAAACCAAAGATAATAAGGCCCTTCCGTTAGGGGGCGTATAAAAGTCTTGGTAATAAATCTCATGTTCAAAACCGTTATAAAACCGTGTTTATCGATTCTTCTTTTCAACTTAATTTTTTAACATCGTTGTCTATTAGGAGGGGTTATTGATTTGATGATCTTAGTTACACCGTTAGGACTCTATTTTTAGACTTAAATCTCTATTATCGCATAAGTCAAACAATGTATCCTCGTGAAACATTCAAGACAAAATAAAATATAAGAGATACAACATAGGAATAATGGGAGGATAAATACGTGATTAGGGCATATGAGTAGTGTTAGCATTACTAACTTATAATGACAATGATTTCGTTGCACGCTTGGCATGGAATTGGGGTGAAAATCGAGGACGATGAAATTATTTCTAACGAAGCATTCACGTGTTCTTATTCTATGAACCTAAACGTCCCATTTTGCGATGAAAATCATACATTATGTTTAAAACGCAAGTAGTAGCAATAGTAGTAGTGTAGCTAGTTTATCGTTCAATAAAGTGAATAAAAATGAATTTTGGAGATGCTACGATACTTTATTCTAGCATTGCGTGAGGGCACGACAATGGTTTAATATGGGGAAGTGATGAGACTGCTTTTATACATAGTCTCATCGTCCAAATCGGGCTTAAAATGCTTAAAATATCATTAAAACTACCAAATATATGCTCGTGTTTGTTGCTTGTGTATTTTAGGTACGGATATTGAGAAAATGACAAAAAGATCACAAGAATCAATAAAAAACGAACACGGGAAACGAAGCCGCACAATGAATCGGGCCCAAGAATGGAATTTCCAAAAATGACCTTGAAGAATTGAAGATTGGCAACATTGGTCCCTCATTTTTGAAGACTTGTCAATTTATACCCTTGCAAATCTCATTTATTGCATTTGGGTCCCTAAATTATCAAGAATTTACAAGTTCAGTCCTTGGAGAATGAAGAAATTACAAAAGATGTCCTTGTTTAAAGTTGTGACAACACTTGTGCCAAATTTGACAAGTTGGCAAAGTTGATTATAAAGGGAAATGGAATTTGTGGCTGTTTAAAACAATGTGAATGATGAGATGGCATTTATACATGATCTCATCGTTCTTTTCGGGCTTTAAATGCATAAAAATGTCATAAAATACCATATATATGCTTGTGTTTGTTTACTTGTGTATTTTAGGTATGGATATCGTGAAAAAGACAAAAGATCACAAGATACAAGGAAAAACGGACACGAGAAACGAAGCCGTACAAAGAACCGGGCCCTAATCATGGAATTTTCAACAAAATACCTTGAAGACTTGAAGACAAACAAGATTGATCCTCAATTATTGAAGAAATGACACTTAAAACCCTTGTATATTGAAATTACAAGTTTGGTCCCTTAAGTTTGTCAAAATTGCAAAAAGGTCCTTCAACTTTGAAGAAATGACAAGATTGGTCCCTCAACAAAATCAATTTTTCAATTATGGTCCCTCATGAAGTCAAAGATGCAAAGAAGACCTTTGAAGATCAAGATTGTTCAAAATCAGCCCTTGAAATTACTCAAAATGGCAAAAATGATCCTTGAAAACTTTTTCCAAAAGATTTGTGCCAAAAATGTAAAGTGGTGAAAGTTATTTGCAAAGGGAAAAAACGTTTATAAGGCTGAAAAACCTTATATGCCAAAAAAGTCAAAAGATAAGGGCTAATGTTGACACTTTGAAACGTTTAAACACAAATTGCGCCAAACAAAACCTGTTCCCCCAAAATCGGATCTAAGGAACTTACTGTTCACTTTCACCCCACCCAGAAATTACCCCACTTAAACTTGGGTTAAAAACCAATTGCTCTTGCACATGTGTGATTCACACATGCAGAAAGCAATCCCACGCATAAAACCCTCATCCCACTCACTGTAGACCCCACCCCCAATTCCCCTTTCAACCAATCAGAGCACACCTTGGTCCCCAAGTTAAATGACGTGTCCAAGATCAACAGCTAGGATCTTATGCTTACTCCCAACGCAAAAAGGAACGAATGAGATCAAATATGACAACTCATACCTCAAAATTGTCTAGAAGACCTAGAGGGCATTTTGGAGATTTTCTAGTGATTAGGGTTTTATTTTTAGGATTCTAGAATAGTCTATGAGTAGTATAAAAGGAGACCCAAGCTTGTGGTGATCCCTTGTTCCAGTTTTCAAGCTTTGCACTTGTAATTCCTTTTTTATGAAATAAAAGTTTGGTGTTTGAGAAAATCAAGTGTAATTCCTTTTTATTCTTTTAAAAAGTTGTGTGTTGTGTAAAAGCTTGATTCTGAGTTCCAATTCTGAATTTGGTGAGGTAATTTTGAGGTTCAAAATTATTTAAGGTTTTCTGAAAATTTGAGAATATTTTTGGAAGAATTTGTTCTAAAGTTTTTTTTGGTGTTAAGAATTCATTGTGTTGGTGATATAGAGTTACAAAAACGTTTAAGAAGGTTTGAAAAGTTTTTGGAAGAGTTTTAGAAAGAAAGAAAAAGTAAACAGAAAGATATATTATATTGCTTATATTTGTGTGTTCTTCTTTGATTTTGTCTTAAGCAGGTGGTTGATTGCTGTTGATCATTGGTCAGCGCAGGCCTCCAGCCTGTGGGAGGTGGATTTACATCCACTAGGGCTTTGGATGTAAAGCCCTAAGGTAAATCCTTTTTACCTTGTTGAAAAGTTCAGAAAAAGTGATTTTAAGTGATTTGTTTGATTTAGTGTTGGAAATGTGATAAAGCTGTTTGATTTGAGTTTTTAAGGGATGTTATGCATGTTAGATGCTAGTAGGATCTAATTGAGCAAGTTTTTAAGTGAATTGGTTTGATTAAGTTGCACAAAAAGATTTAAAAGGGTGTTTGGAAACGGCTTTAAGCAGGGTAGAGGATTTGATTTGAGCTTTTAAAACGTGTTAGAGCAGTTGAACAAGGTTGAGAAAGGTTGTTTGCTAGTTGTGTTATCATTTGGTGCTAGTTGTAAGCTAATTTGTGTGTTTAAAAAGGAAAAAGTAATTTCAAATCTGCATATCATCTTTCTGCTCATTTTTATGAGAAACTTGTGCTAAGGTCTTTGATTTCTGGCAAGTGTTAGGATAATATAGGGATTTGGATTGATTAAGTGCTAGTTTGAGCTTGTGTATGCTAAATTTGAGCATTTAAAAGTCACATTTGTGCAATCTGTTAGCTTAAAATACCACCAGACCTCTCAATAATACATCAGCAACTTGAAATCATTTTTGAAGTACTTTGGTTTGTGAATTGTGTGTGCTAAGTGCTTATTCTAGCTTATTGCTGACTCCTTGTGCTTCAATAAGCACAAGGGTGCCCCCCCTGTCCACAAAAATCCACCAAGTAAGCTCATTAAGCCAAGTCCTCTTGGACCAATCCACAAGCAAAGGCACAAAGCTAAACCTGCTTGTGCTCAATTTTGATTCTGGCATACGTTTTGATCTTAATTTGGATCAATCTTGCATAAAAAGTTTAATTGGATTAAGTTTCTAGCTTATTAGAGGTCACTGTTGGTTTATAAAAAGAAAAAAATAAAAAAAGAAAATAAAAGCAAAAAGAATACCCGTAGCAGGACTCGAACCCCAGACCTCTCGTAGGAGGGTTAGGAGCTCTACCGCTAATCTAGATATCTTTTTACGTTAGGGTTTGTTTAAAAAAGTTATTTAATACGTTTTTGGTTTGTTGGCTTAATATAAGCCGTAGCTTATTGCTTGAGTTTTGGGCTTATTCTATAAGCTTTTTGTTTCCTTTTTATTTTTCATAGGACCATTATAGGGTTATAGATTTTCCTAGCTTGTTTTTATATTTTTCACTTTATTTATTTATTTTCTAGAATTTATTTAATACCCGGTTTTTATTAAATCATTAAAAAATAGAAAAAAGAGTTTTAATTTTTAGGAAAAATAATTTTTAGTTTATAAAATAATGTTTTGAGGTTTACATTAGGTTTTGGTTTTATGAACTTTAATTTTTAATTTTATATTATTTTAAGGTTTTTTATAAACTTTAAACATTTTTATAAAATTATTAAAAAGGGTTTAGGAACTTTAATTTGTGTTTTTCTCTTAGTTAGATTATTTTAAGATTTTAGAAATTTTTTAGAATTAATTTTATTACCTTTTTATTTTTAGCATTATTTTAATATTATTTTATTATTAAAAATTCAAAGTTTTATTTTTATTTCCTTTCCATTTTTCCTAGGTTCTTTATCATTAATTAGGACTTTTCCCATTTTTAGAATAATTTTATAGCTTTTAGATTTATTTTTATAATTATTTTAAGTTTAATTAGTTTTTAATCATTTTAAATCATTTTTAGAGTTTTAAAAATAGTTTTAATAGCTTTTAATTTTTAGAAAATTACTTTTTGGTCTTCTAATAATATAAGTTAAGTAATTATTCAATAAAATCATATTTTAGACATTTGAATTAGTTATATTTAATTTTAGGGCTTTAATTAGCATTTAAAATTAAATATTTAATTAATAAAAGGTTTTAAAATATCTTTGTTGGATTTTTGTCTTTATTTATATTATTATTGACTTCTTTTTAATCTTTTATATTTTGCTTTTGGTCTTAGTATAATTTTTTTTAATTTGGGTAGTTTTTCACGACTTTACGTTTACGTCTTTTACGTCGTAGTGTAATTTTAACGTAACCGTCTTTTCATCCTTTCATCCCCATTCTCTTAATATTAATCTCAAATAATTACAAGTTAATTCACACACATATACCTCCTTGGGAAACGAACTTTCTCTCATTTTATTTGATTGGGTCATTAACACTTGATTTTTCTTAAAGTCATTTGTTCGATACTTTCCGCTATTTACGCTCTTTTCCTAAAGAGTAGTAAAACACTACAATCATTTTGGCGCCGCTGCCGGGGAGGTGTGTTGTGCTTTAATTTGGAAGCTTTTGTTTTTGATATTATCCATAATAAGTATTTGTGTTAAGTGGAACTCCCTTAACACGTATTATCGGTTTTCTTGGTTTTTCTTGTACAAATATTATTAATATATTGTATTAAGTATCACAATCAAAATACAATATCTCCAAAAGTGTGAAAACACAACCTTAATTGGGATTTGATCTCCTAATTATTGTATTCGAATCTCAAACCAAAAGAAAAGGCAAAAATAGATAAATACTTTCGTGAAGCTCGATTTTGAAAAATACAAACTATAAGGTGGGTATAAGGCGGGTATTATAAAATATACCCTAAGGAAAAAGGCTCTTAAGTGCTTCGCGCCGCCTCGTTTCCCCGCTTGCTTGTGAGTATTTTAAGATTGAAGGCTAATCGAGCGTTTTGCCGCCCAAAGTATTAATACGTATACTATATTTGCTTGGTTTCTTTGTGATTAAACCCTCGTGAACAATTTGGTTTTCACCAAAGTTCTAAAGTCATTCGAAGGCGTTCACTCCACGTGATCGTTTTCATTCCTTTGAGGCTTCTTTAATCAAGAGTTTGATTCGAGGAGAGATTTTGTAGATTGTTGTCTACGAAGATACACCAAAATCCAAAAAAATTAAATATCATCAAAAACACAAAAAAATTGAAAATTCACAAAACAACCAAAAAGAATCTTCTTTGCTCACCTCCCATTCTTCGTGAAGTTTATGATCACTCGTAATCAAGCAAAACGAGCTCGTAAACGTCTTCAAAAGCAAGCAAATCAAGGATCGTTGATTGTTGAAGAACCTCCAATTGTTGAACCTATTGTAGAACAAGAAGTCGTCATGGCTAATCGTACTATGATGGAGTTGCTACAAGCACCCACCGAGGGTTTTGGAGAGGCTATTGTTATTCCCGCCATCCTTGCGGAGAATTTCGAGATTAAGACGGGTTTAATGTCGATGTTGCAAGCAAATAAGTTTAGAGGTCACAAGAAAGACAACCCGCATTACCACATTAGGAATTTCAACCGTCTCACCGCCACTAGCAAATTTAAGGATGTTCCACATGACGCCATTAAGATGATGTTGTTTCCATATTCGTTGGATGGACCCGCAAAAATTTGGCTCGAGAAAGAACCGCCAAATTCGATTTTGACATGGGCCGATCTCGTTTCTAAGTTTGTGAACAAGTTTTTTCCACCATCTAAAACAACACACTTAAAAAATGAGATTTCACGATTTGTGCAACGTAATAATGAAAGTTTTTCAATGGCATGGGAACGATTCAAAGAGATGTTACATGAATGTCCACACCATGATTTTTCGGAATTGCATCAAGTGGATACTTTTTATAATGGGCTTAATGATCATGAACGAGATTATTTGAATGCCGCCGCGGGTGGTAATTTTTTGTGCAAGACGACAAATGAGGCTTTACAAATCATTGAGAATCGATCTAAGGTTTATAGCCCTCGTAACACACCGAGTGTTGCCAATATGGGTTCGTCATCTTCGTCACAATCGTCTCGTAGCATTAACGCCTTACATGATGAAGCTAATGAGGAAAATCGGTTTTTTGATAGATTTGCTAATCTAATGTCCCATTGGAAGGCTCAAGAAGCTTCCAATTCCGCTTCGGTTAAAGCGGTTGCTAAGAGTTGTTTATCTTGTGGGGGAGCTCATGATCTTTCCGAGTGCATTACCGCGGATGGTAACACTTCGAGTGCTTATGTAGCAACGGGAACTTATAACCAAAACGGCCAAGGTTCCCGCCAAAATCAAGCTCCACCCAACCAAAATGTTAACAATTATAGAAACAACAACCAAGGTAATTACCAAGGCAACACACGCAATTACAACAAAGGGAATTATCAAAGTGGGAATGGACAAATCTCTAATCAAAACCAAAATCGTGATTTTCAAAACACTACACAAGGTTTTCAAAATGCTCACACTAAAAATTTGCAAGGAGAATTTTTGGATTATGCAAAAGCAAATGATGCTAAATTTGATAATATGCAACGTGAGATGATTAGCTTAAGGTCCGAGTTGAAAAACGAGCTTAAAAATGAACTTGCTAATGAACTTAAAACTCATGCAAACAAAATGGAAGGAAATGTCCAACGTCTTCAACAAAACCAACAAAAGATGGAATTAGGACAACATGAGATTAAGCAAGAGTTATTGAAAGCGGATGCTAGGCAATCAAAATTTGAGGACCGAATGGCTAAGATGTTTGAAGCTATCATGTGTAAGCCCTCTTCTTCGGGTGGTCTTCCTAGTGATACCATTGCAAACCCGAAGGGAGAAATGAAGGTTATTACCACACGAAGTGGTAAAACTTTCAAGGAACCAATCTCTCGTACAAGTACTTCTAAGGAGAAGGAAATCGAGAAAGAACCCGAGGTGATGGTCGAAAAGGAGCATATTACAATCCCACGAAGTACCGCTCATACCACACCTACGGTTGAACCAATACCAATTGTGGAACCCGAGTTTCCAAGGCCGTTGCCTAATGACCAACCCACACCACCTTTACCCTACCCTTCAAGACGAAACAAAGAGAAGTTGCAAGAACGTAACAAACAACAAATCGAGCTTTTTATAAAAATGTTTCAACAAGTGCATTTTGATGTGAGTTTAGCCGACGCGTTGTTATATATGCCTCGTTTTGCTTCCACTTTTAAAAGTATGATGAGCGATAAGGAAAAGCTTTCAAAGCTTGCTAATTGTTCTTCGGTTTATCTTAACCGCATACCGGAAAAAGTTGGTGATCCCGGAAAGTTTCTCATTCCTTGTGACATACAAGATATGAAAGAATGCCTCGCCTTGGCCGATCTTGGTGCGAGCATTAATTTGATGCCATTTTCCATTTGGAAATCGCTTTCGCTTCCGGCTCTCATTCCTTCGAACATGTCCATCGAGATGGCCGATCATTCTACGATTATGGCATGTGGGATAGCCGAAGATGTTTTCGTGAAAGTGGGGAAGTTCTACTATCCCGTTGATTTTATAGTAGTTGACATCCCCGCGGATCCTCAAGTTCCTCTAATTTTAGGTCGTTCATTTTTAGACACTTCGAGATCGCTTATCGATGTTCATGCAAGAACTATCACTTTGAGATTCAACGAAGAGGAACTTGTTATAAACGCTACTCAAAACTCGAAACCTTCTCATGTTTATGCAATCGCTACCATCAATCACATTGACATCGTTGATGTGGTTTGCGATGAGTTTTCACAAGAAGTGTTAGGTTTTTCCGATAGCTCGTCAAGTGGCAATCCCACTATTTTGGATCCGATTCTTGCTAATTCCACACCAAATCTCACTCCATTCCAAGGAGGCGATCTCACTTCAAATGAAATCGACAATGAAGATGAGGTGTTGATTAGTGATGATACTTCTATTCCACCATTTCTTTCGCCGATGGAAGTTATGAGTGTTGAACCAAAATCTTCAATCGAGGAACCACCTATCCTTGAATTGAAAGATCTTCCTTCTCACCTTGAATATGCATTCTTGGAAGGTGATGACAAGTTGCCGGTTATTATTGCAAAAGATCTTGCTAATGATGAAAAAACCACGCTCTTGAAAGTTCTTAAGGCTCACAAAGGGGCAATTGCGTGGAAAATATCCGACATTAAGGGTATTGACCCAAAATTTTGTACTCACAAGATTTTAATGGAGGAGGACTACAAACCCGCAATTCAAAGTCAAAGAAGGGTGAATCCCAAAATTCACGATGTCATTAAAAAGGAGGTCCTTAAACTCCTTGACGCGGGAATGATTTATCCTATATCCGATAGCCCATGGGTGAGCCCAATCCATTGTGTCCCTAAAAAGGGAGGAATGACCGTTGTGCCTAATGAAAACAACGAGTTAATTCCCACTCGTGTTGTGACCGGTTGGAGGGTGTGTATTGACTACCGAAAGTTAAATGACGCCACTCGTAAAGACCACTTTCCTTTGCCCTTCATGGATCAAATGTTGGAGCGACTTGCGGGAAATGAATTCTATTGCTTTTTAGATGGTTTTTCCGGTTACTTTCAAATCCCTATCGACCCTCGTGATCAAGAGAAGACTACGTTTACGTGTCCTTATGGAACGTTCGCTTATCGTAGGATGCCTTTCGGACTTTGTAATGCACCCGGTACGTTTCAACGGTGTATGATGGCGATTTTTCACGATATGATCGAGAAGTCGATGGAAGTGTTTATGGATGACTTCTCGGTGTTTGGTAATTCGTTCACGTCATGTTTATCTAATCTCGAACAAATGTTAAAACGTTGTGAAGAAACCAATCTTGTGCTTAATTGGGAGAAATGTCATTTCATGTGTAAACAAGGAATCGTCTTAGGACATAAGGTGTCGAAGGCGGGGATTGAGGTCGATAAAGCTAAGGTAGACGTCATCGCCAAGTTACCTCATCCCAAAACCGTTAAGGGAGTTCGTAGTTTCCTAGGCCACGCGGGCTTTTATCGTCGTTTCATCAAGGACTTTTCGAAGATTTCTCGTCCTATGACACACCTTCTCGAGAAGGATGCTCTTTTTAACTTTAATGAGGATTGTGTTAAGGCTTTCGAGACTCTAAAAAGGAAACTTACCGAAGCTCCCATTCTTGTTGCTCCTAATTGGGAATTACCCTTTGAAATCATGTGCGATGCAAGTGATTATGCTATAGGGGCCGTCTTAGGGCAACGTTATGACAAGCATTTCCGTCCTATCCACTATGCTAGTAAGACGATGACCGAGGCTCAATTAAAGTACACCACAACGGAAAAGGAATTCCTTGCCATGGTCTATGCTTTTGAGAAATTCCGACCTTATCTCGTCTTGACTAAAAGCATTGTGTATACCGACCATTCGGCTATCAAGTATCTCTTAGCTAAGCAAGATGCTAAGCCGAGATTGCTTCGTTGGATGCTCCTCCTCCAAGAATTTGATGTCACCGTGCTTGACAAAAAAGGAGCCGAGAATCTAGCGGCCGATCATCTCTCTCGTCTAGAAGATCCTCACAAAGATGTTTTCGAGAACAAGGAAATTACCGAAACATTTCCTCTTGAGACTCTCGGTGTAGTGAATTCTAAAGACACCACCCCATGGTTTGCCGACATTGCAAATTACCATGCGGGCAATTTCATAATCAAGGGTATGACGACAC
Source organism: Glebionis coronaria (assembly GCA_025667525.1). Taxonomy (NCBI): domain Eukaryota; kingdom Viridiplantae; phylum Streptophyta; class Magnoliopsida; order Asterales; family Asteraceae; genus Glebionis; species Glebionis coronaria. The sequence goes on from CM046874.1 coordinate 423,731,513, forward strand.
AACAAAAACGAAAATTCTTTCGTGACGTCAAGTTCTATTTTTGGGACGACCCTTATCTCTTTCGGATTTGTGCGGATCAACTCGTTCGACGTTGTGTGTTTGGTGCCGAAGCTTCTAATATCCTTAGAGCTTGTCACGAGGGACCCACGGGTGGTCACCACGGTGCTAATCTCACGGCTAAGAAAGTGTTCGATGCCGGTTTCTTTTGGCCTTCTATCTATCGTGATGCACACGCACTTGTGAAGTCGTGTGATTCGTGCCAACGTCAAGGAAAATCGTCTCAACGTGATGAAATGCCGCAAAATATAATTCAAGTGTGTGAGATTTTCGACATATGGGGAATAGACTTTATGGGGCCGTTCCCATCGTCTCATGGCAACAAATATATCCTCGTCGCGGTGGACTACCTTTCTAAGTGGGTGGAAGCTAAGGCTTTGCCTACTAATGATGCTCGTGTGGTAGTGAAGTTTTTGAAGCAACTATTCTCTCGGTTCGGAACCCCTCGTGCTATTATAAGCGATCGTGGAACCCATTTTTGTAATGACCAATTCAAAAAGGTTCTAAAGAAATATGGGGTTACACATCGTCTTTCTACGGCTTATCACCCGCAAACGAGTGGGCAAGTCGAGGTTTCGAACCGAGCTTTGAAGAGGATTTTAGAGAGGTCAATTGGAGAAAACCGTGCTTCATGGTCCGACAAACTTGATGACGCTTTATGGGCCTTTAGGACCGCTTATAAGACACCTATCGGTTGCACTCCTTATAAGTTAGTCTATGGGAAGAATTGTCATTTGCCCATTGAATTGGAGCATAAGGCATATTGGGCCCTTAAGCATGCTAATTTTGACTTGAAGACCGCGGGAGATCACCGGAAAATACAATTAAATGAATTAGATGAATTAAGGGATAATGCTTATGAAAATTCATTAATTTTTAAAGAAAAGACTAAAAAGTTTCATGATTCAAAGATTAAAAACCGGGTTTTCAACGTTGGTGATCAAGTGTTGCTTTTTAACTCTCGTCTTAAGATATTTTCCGGGAAATTGAAATCTCGTTGGTCGGGTCCGTTCACCATTACACAAGTGTTTCCATATGGGACCATTGAGCTAGCTCAAGATGATGGTCCCAATTTCAAGGTGAATGGACATAGGCTTAAGCACTACTTTGGTGGGGAAATTCCTTCAATGGTTGCCCCCGACCAAGACACCTTCCCCAATGATAATTAACATTGAGGGGATCGAGTCGAGCTCATGACTCGGTAATCAAAAACGAGGTGCCTCGTGGGGGAAATCCCATGCTTATCTTTTATATTCACTAATAAGGGGACTTGTACCCTTCCAACTCGTTGTCTCGTGGTTGTTTGTGATTGTGTTATCTAGATCATCATCATCATCATCTACGATTGAAGACTCTCGTGTTCGTTTACGTGAGCCTCCATCGTTCGTTTGAAGAAGTTTTTCACGATTCCATGACATATCCTTTATTGTTCTAACAATTATCTTTTAGCATAATTAATAAACGGCTTTAGATATATTGTTGATCACCCTTTCCATGCTAGATCCTAAGCATTCGACTCTTCGTCTCTAGTATGGGGGTGCTCCACCCTTAGACTCGAAACATTGAGGACAATGTTTACTTTTAGTATGGGGGGGTGAATAGATACTTGCTTTGCTACGCCCTCACGTTTTCCAACTTTCAATGCTTTGTTTTGCTAATAAGGCTAAAAATGGCCAAATTTTAAAATTTTTCTTAGTTTTCATAAGTGTTTTTAAGACACGAATGTATATTTTCCGATGGGTAGAATAAGAGTTAATTTTTGACTTGATGGGCATTTGGAGCCATTTACATTCCTTAACCCGCTCAATTCAAGTTTTGCTAGACTTTTATATAGGGAGCTTTAAAACGCGAAAGTCTTAATTCATTCGGGTTAAGAACAAGAACTTTTCGCAAGTTCCCATAATTGATTCTAGAAAGTCACTTATCAAGGGAACTTTAAAACGCATTCTCTAAACTTGAAAAAGTCCAAGAAAGTGCAAGATCCTATAGGTGGCTTGAAAACCCAAAACTTTGATTTGATATAGTCTTAATGAAAGCTAATCCAAATTTGGCTTAATTTTGACTTGCATGGCTAAGTATTCACGAGTCTCTTTAATTAGAGGTCTTTATATAGTGAAGAACGAGAAATGATAGAGTTAGACAAGTGATCATGCTAAACGTAGAACATGAAAGTGTTCTTTCAAAAACTCATATGTTTTTAATTGTGGCTTTTTCTTCCCATAAGATCAATGCATTAGGAATAAAACATAATTGCAATAAGTAAGGTCATACGATTTGAAAGGTTACTTAGCCTCTAGCGCAAGATCGTTTAAAAGTTGCTCGGGGTTGAATAGAGTTCATAGCCAAGGCATAACTTATTGAAACGGGACGCGAAGATTGGCGATTATCCAAAAAGGCCCTAACAAGGCATGAGGAGCTCTATTTTTGCTAAAGATCAAAGATGATGTGAAGTATCATTATTCCAAAATCAATATGAAGGATCGAGACACACGACGAGAAGCAATTACTCCCCTAAAGAATGGAGAAAGTCTATCCAAAAAGACCCTAACAAGGTATGAGGATAAATATATCCAAGTCCGAAAAGGAGGCGGATCGTTGTATATCAAAATCCAAAGTAAAGATTGAAGAAAAATGATGAAGTCGTGGTCCTATATGAAGAATCTCTCAAAAACATCAAGTGAAGAAATTCCAAAATATGAAGAGAAGACCATAATTTCAAGAACGTCTTCCCAAGATTTGAAGTATGAAGTACATGCCAAATATCGGTCCGAGAAAGGTCTCAAATCGTGAAACGAGTTATGCCAAGATATGAACTTAAGGAGATACACGAGAAGCCGTTTTAAAAGATTTTGTCCTTCGGCTAACTATAATCAAATCGTGCTACTTTGCTTTCGGACTAATAACTACTCAAATAAGTCAAAATGTATCACTTGTGATCCATGACAAATAGATAAAAAATGCTAGTAACCCATTTCCTTTTAATAACTAGGATTGCGGGGAGAAAAAGTATTACACAATTTGGACGTATGAGTAGTGTTAGCATTGTGACTTGTACCAACAATGATCTTGTTTTTGCACTTAGCATGGAATGTATGACAATCAAGGATGACAAAATTTACTCTAAGGGACATTAACTTGTTTCTATTCTTTGACCCTAAAAGTCACTTTTTAGTGATGAAAATCATACATTATGTCTTTACACATCATCGTAGTATGTTGCAAGTCTTTTACTCTTCAATAAAGGTTAATAAAATTGAATTTTGGTGATGCTTAGATACTTTATTCTAGCATTGCGTGAGGGCACGGCAATGGCTTAGTATGGGGGAGTGATGAGATGGCATTTATACATGATCTCATCGTTCTTTTCGGGCTTTAAATGCATAAAAATGTCATAAAATACCATATATATGCTTGTGTTTGTTTACTTGTGTATTTTAGGTATGGATATCGTGAAAAGCACAAAAGATCACAAGATACAAGGAAAAACGGACACGAGAAACGAAGCCGTACAAAGAACCGGGCCCTAATCATGGAATTTTCAACAAAATACCTTGAAGACTTGAAGACAAACAAGATTGATCCTCAATTACTGAAGAAATGACACTTAAAACCCTTGTATATTGAAATTACAAGTTTGGTCCCTTAAGTTTGTCAAAATTGCAAAAAGGTCCTTCAACTTTGAAGAAATGACAAGATTGGTCCCTCAACAAAATCAATTTGTCAATTATGGTCCCTCATGAAGTCAAAGATGCAAAGAAGACCTTTGAAGATCAAGATTGTTCAAAATCAGCCCTTGAAATTACTCAAAATGGCAAAAATGATCCTTGAAAACTTTTTCCAAAAGATTTGTGCCAAAAATGTAAAGTGGTGAAAGTTATTTGCAAAGGGAAAAAGCGTTTATAAGGCTGAAAAACCTTATATGCCAAAAAAGTCAAAAGATAAGGGCTAATGTTGACACTTTGAAACGTTTAAACACAAATTGCGCCAAACAAAACCTGTTCCCCCAAAATCGGATCTAAGGAACTTACTGTTCACTTTCACCCCACCCAGAAATTACCCCACTTAAACTTGGGTTAAAAACCAATTGCTCTTGCACATGTGTGATTCACACATGCAGAAAGCAATCCCACGCATAAAACCCTCATCCCACTCACTGTAGACCCCACCCCCAATTCCCCTTTCAACCAATCAGAGCACACCTTGGTCCCCAAGTTAAATGACGTGTCCAAGATCAACAGCTAGGATCTTATGCTTACTCCCAACGCAAAAAGGAACGAATGAGATCAAATATGACAACTCATACCTCAAAATCGTCTAGAAGACCTAGAGGGCATTTTGGAGATTTTCTAGTGATTAGGGTTTTGTTTTTAGGATTCTAGAATAGTCTATGAGTAGTATAAAAGGAGACCCAAGCTTGTGGTGATCCCTTGTTTCAGTTTTCAAGCTTTGCACTTGTAATTCCTTTTTTATGAAATAAAAGTTTGGTGTTTGAGAAAATCAAGTGTAATTCCTTTTTATTCTTTTAAAAAGTTGTGTGTTGTGTAAAAGCTTGATTCTGAGTTCCAATTCTGAATTTGGTGAGGTAATTTTGAGGTTCAAAATTATTTAAGGTTTTCTGAAAATTTGAGAATATTTTTGGAAGAATTTGTTCTAAAGTTTTTTTTGGTGTTAAGAATTCATTGTGTTGGTGATATAGAGTTACAAAAACGTTTAAGAAGGTTTGAAAAGTTTTTGGAAGAGTTTTAGAAAGAAAGAAAAAGTAAACAGAAAGATATATTATATTGCTTGTATTTGTGTGTTCTTCTTTGATTTTGTCTTAAGCAGGTGGTTGATTGCTGTTGATCATTGGTCAGCGCAGGCCTCCAGCCTGTGGGAGGTGGATTTACATCCACTAGGGCTTTGGATGTAAAGCCCTAAGGTAAATCCTTTTTACCTTGTTGAAAAGTTCAAAAAAAGTGATTTTAAGTGATTTGTTTGATTTAGTGTTGGAAATGTGATAAAGCTGTTTGATTTGAGTTTTTAAGGGATGTTATGCATGTTAGATGCTAGTAGGATCTAATTGAGCAAGTTTTTAAGTGAATTGGTTTGATTAAGTTGCACAAAAAGATTTAAAAGGGTGTTTGGAAACGGGTTTAAGCAGGGTAGAGGATTTGATTTGAGCTTTTAAAACGTGTTAGAGCAGTTGAACAAGGTTGAGAAAGGTTGTTTGCTAGTTGTGTTATCATTTGGTGCTAGTTGTAAGCTAATTTGTGTGTTTAAAAAGGAAAAAGTAAGCTCAAATCTGCATATCATCTTTCTGCTCATTTTTATGAGAAACTTGTGCTAAGGTCTTTGATTTCTGGCAAGTGTTAGGATAATATAGGGATTTGGATTGATTAAGTGCTAGTTTGAGCTTGTGTATGCTAAATTTGAGCATTTAAAAGTAACATTTGTGCAATCTGTTAGCTTAAAATACCACCAGACCTCTCAATAATACATCAGCAACTTGAAATCATTTTTGAAGTACTTTGGTTTGTGAATTGTGTGTGCTAAGTGCTTATTCTAGCTTATTGCTGACTCCTTGTGCTTCAATAAGCACAAGGGTGCCCCCCCTGTCCACAAAAATCCACCAAGTAAGCTCATTAAGCCAAGTCCTCTTGGACCAATCCACAAGCAAAGGCACAAAGCTAAACCTGCTTGTGCTCAATTTTGATTCTGGCATACGTTTTGATCTTAATTTGGATCAATCTTGCATAAAAAGTTGAATTGGATTAAGTTTCTAGCTTATTAGAGGTCACTGTTGGTTTATAAAAAGAAAAAAATAAAAAAAGAAAATAAAAGCAAAAAGAATACCCGTAGCAGGACTCGAACCCCAGACCTCTCGTAGGAGGGTTAGGAGCTCTACCGCTAATCTAGATATCTTTTTACGTTAGGGTTTGTTTTAAAAAGTTATTTAATACGTTTTTGGTTTGTTGGCTTAATATAAGCCGTAGCTTATTGCTTGAGTTTTGGGCTTATTCTATAAGCTTTTTGTTTCCTTTTTATTTTTCATAGGACCATTATAGGGTTATAGATTTTCCTAGCTTGTTTTTATATTTTTCACTTTATTTATTTATTTTCTAGAATTTATTTAATACCCGGTTTTTATTAAATCATTAAAAAATAGAAAAAAGAGTTTTAATTTTTAGGAAAAATAATTTTTAGTTTATAAAATAATGTTTTGAGGTTTACATTAGGTTTTGGTTTTATGAACTTTAATTTTTAATTTTATATTATTTTAAGGTTTTTTATAAACTTTAAACATTTTTATATAATTATTAAAAAGGGTTTAGGAACTTTAATTTGTGTTTTTCTCTTAGTTAGATTATTTTAAGATTTTAGAAATTTTTTAGAATTAATTTTATTAACTTTTTATTTTTAGCATTATTTTAATATTATTTTATTATTAAAAATTCAAAGTTTTATTTTTATTTCCTTTCCATTTTTCCTAGGTTCTTTATCATTAATTAGGACTTTTCCCATTTTTAGAATAATTTTATAGCTTTTAGATTTATTTTTATAATTATTTTAAGTTTAATTAGTTTTTAATCATTTTAAATCATTTTTAGAGTTTTAAAAATAGTTTAATAGCTTTTAATTTTTAGAAAATTACTTTTTAGTCTTCTAATAATATAAGTTAAGTAATTATTCAATAAAATCATATTTTAGACATTTGAATTAGTTATATTTAATTTTAGGGCTTTAATTAGCATTTAAAATTAAATATTTAATTAATAAAAGGTTTTAAAATATCTTTGTTGGATTTTTGTCTTTATTTATATTATTATTGACTTCTTTTTAATCTTTTATATTTTGCTTTTGGTCTTAGTATAATTTTTTTTAATTTGGGTAGTTTTTCACGACTTTACGTTTACGTCTTTTACGTCGTAGTGTAATTTTAACGTAACCGTCTTTTCATCCTTTCATCCCCATTCTCTTAATATTAATCTCAAATAATTACAAGTTAATTCACACACATATACCTCCTTGGGAAACGAACTTTCTCTCATTTTATTTGATTGGGTCATTAACACTTGATTTTTCTTAAAGTCATTTGTTCGATACTTTCCGCTATTTACGCTCTTTTCCTAAAGAGTAGTAAAACACTACAATCAGTGAACAAAGAAAAGAACTTGGGGGGCCAAACTGGCCAGACAACCAAACTCACACACCCACTCATAAGCCTACACGTCACCAATACCCGACCCTACCCTTTTACCCAACCCAATACCCGTCCAAACCCATAATCCAAACCCACCACCACCCAGTTTATTTATTAATTAATCTGGGTCAAACAGTCAACCCTTTTTTCCCACTAAACACTCAATTTAAATACATTTACCCCCAAAATAGATTAAACACCCCTAATCCCATGTTCATAACCCACATAAAACCTAATCCTAAAATCTATAAAACAAAGGGGTTTTAGTTCTAATGTTCCAGAACCCTAATTACCCTCCTCATAAACCCAACCCACAACCCAGATTCCCTCCCCAACCAACCCATGTGACTGTAGGGACCTCCCCTGCACGTCACTTTCCCCACCAAAACCCAAAACCCGACCAAATAAACGGCTAGATGGATTTTCTTGTTGCCAAAGGCTTAACCAACGTCCAAGATTGAAGATTGCAGCTGTCATGTAAACATCCCTCACTAGAATCCAATTTGACCAAAATTCAAATTCGTCCAAGGGCTTTTATGGAATTCTACTTAGCTAGGGTTTTAGTTTCTACATTCTTCTATTCAGTAGTATAAGTAGATGTCGACTTGTGACTTCTACTCTTGTTCCAGATTTTTGCTTTAAAAATATTGTAATTCCTTTTTAAGTTATAAAAGTTGGTATTTTGTTTAAATTGGAATCCCTTTTTATTTTTAAAAGTTGGTGGTATTGTTGAAGCATAATCTGAGTTCCATAATCATTTGTTGAAAGCTTGTTTCAAAAGATTTTTGGTAAAATCAGTTTTTTTAAAGTAACTTTGGTTCAAAAAAATCAGTTCTTCATATTTTTCCTTTTTTCTAGTTAACCATTACTATTATACAAGCTCACCATAAGCTGTTGATAACAGCTTATGGTTAAGCTTATATAGCTTGAAGGTTGTTTCCATTGGTTGTGTTTTTGCAGGTTCAAAACAAGTACAAAATCATCATCATCTTGAATCCTAACACCCAAAAGGTTCAGCACAAGCCCGGGCTTGTGGGAGGTGGCTTTTCAGCCATTGTGGGACCTGGATTGTAGGTCCCACAAGGTAAATCCCTTATTACCTTGTTTTAGTTCTTAAAAATTGTGATTCATGTGATTTGGCATGAAATTTGTGAAATCTGTTAAATTGTTAGTTCTACTGTTGGCTCATGTTTGTTTGGATGTTGTATGCATGTTAGAAGTTACTTTAATAAGATTTGTGTAGTTCTGAAATGGTTTGCTTTGTTAATTCTCATTTCCAGTAATTTAAGGGGTGTTTGGATCTGCATGCTAGTTCAAATAGGAGTTAGATTTTGGCTTGCAATAAGCTCAAACACACTCATTAGGTTGTTAGTAGGTGATATTAATATTTGGAATTCAGTTTGGTAGAGTTAAAAACAAATTTGCATGTTAAAAATTGAGAAGGATAGCTAAAATCAGTAAGTGCCTTGATTTGACTGTTTTTGTTGGAATTTGTTCATCAAACCTTGCAAATTGTTAGGAGATAGGTCCATCTAGGGTTTGCTATTGGTTGTATGTCATTTGCTTAGCTTGAATGCAAGTTCTTGGGCTTTGAAATTCATCTTTGTGTAAGTAAACAAATCAACTGTTCATCAGAAACCTTAGGCCTTCATCAGTAACTTCAATTGGCATTTGTGTGTGATTTTTGTGATAGAACTTTTTTTTAGCATATTCTGACTCCCTACACTCCACTGAGTGTAGGGGTGCCTTGTTGTCCAAAAACAAGCCCTCACATAGCTTTCCTAAGCTATTTGGTCAACTGACCAATATTTTACACTAACAGTGGGAACAAAGTTCCCCCTGCTTGCACAATTTTTACCACTGCTCAGCTAAAAGACAAACCCTTGTCACATGTCACTTTTAGAAAGTTGATTTTTTGTCTTTAGTGGGTTAAAATAAGAATTAGGACTTGAAACTTTTTTCAATATTTTTCTTATTTAATTTCTGATTTTTCAGTTTAATTAGTTTTTAATTTACTGTTCATTTAATATTTTTTAGATTAAATAGCTATTTTAATTAACTTTTAATTTCTGATTTTTGTCTTTTAGTGACAAAAATATTTATTTTTCAGTTTTAAAATTTTTCATAGACTTAGAAAAACATTTTCAGATTTTTAGTTCAAAAAGTTTTTACTGTTCACCTTTTATTTATTTTTTAGAATTAAATTAGTTTAATTAGGGTTTTAATATTAATCTGTTTTGTCCTTTAGTGCAAAATTTTATATTTTTCAAACTTTCTCATTTTTCTACTGTTCATTAGAGTAATTTAGGATGTTTGAAATTGTCAAATTATTTTTGGCATTATTTTATTCTTTTTTATGACTATTTTGGTTTAAAAATAGTTTTTAGCCTTTAAAAAATAGAAAAATAGTTTTTAAAATTTAGGAAAAATACTTTTTAGTCTTTAGATAATATAAGTAAGTTATTTGTTCAATAAAATAATATTTTGGACATTTTGTTAATTATATTTAATTTTAGGACTTTAATTAGCATTTAAAATTGAATATTTAATTAATAAAAGGTTTTACAATATTTTTGTTGGATTTTTATTCTTATTTATATTATTTTAGACTTAGTTTTAACTTTTAATTAATTTTTAGGTTAAAATTTTTAATTTGTAGCTTTTTACGGTTTTACGTGAACGCCTTTTTCGTCTTAGTTTAATCCGTCTACGTAACCGTCATTCTCTTCTCGTCCCATTTCTATTTTCTTTTTCTCAATATAATCAAAAACCATTAATCAATTCATTACACAACGCACTAGCTTCCTCGAGAACGAACTCATTTTAGGGTCATTTACACACGGTTTTCCTAAATCGTCGTGCTTACTTACCTTATTTGTTGCTCTTTTCCTAAAGGGTATACAAAAACTCTACATCAATTTTTGGCGCCGCTGCCGGGGAGGCGTGTTGTGTTTTGATTTGAACAATTGTTGTTTTTATATAACCATAATAAGTATTTGTATTAGTAGGACTCTACTAATACGTATTATCGGTTTTTCGTTTTTTGTGAATACTATTATTATATTGTATATGTAGAACAATAAATTCATAAGTACTCCAAATACGTGAGAAATCACAACCTTGACTTGGGAGGTCATTACCCAATCATTGTATTCGAATCTCAAACCAAAGAAAAAAGGCAAAAATAGATAAATACTTTCGAGAAGCTCGATTTTGAAAATACAAACTATAAGGTGGGTATAAGGCGGATATTATAAAATATATCCTAAGGAAAAAGGCTCTTAAGTGCTTCGCGCCGCCTCGTTTTCCCGCTTGCTTGTGAGTATTTATTTTGAAAGCTAATCGAGGGTTTTGCCGCCCAAAGAATTATTACATATCCTATATATTTTCTTGGTTTTATTTGATTAAACCCTCTTGAACGATTTGGTGTTCCACCATCGTTCTAAAGTCATCGAAGGCGTTCACTTCACGTGATCGTTTTCATTCCTTGAGGCTTCTTTAATCGAGAGATCTGATTAAGGAGGAGATTTTTAGATTATTGTCTACCTAATACAATTCCAAAAATCCAAAAAAAGTAAAAACAATCAAAAATCCAAAAAAAAAAAAAAAATTTGAAAAAGTTAAAAACACCAAAAAGAATCTTCTTTGCTCGTCCCCACGTTGTACGTGACGTTTATGCTAACTCGTAATCAAGCAAAACGTGCACGTAAACGAAAGAACAAAACTCCCACTCCAAATCATTCTAGTGAGGAGTCTCCTATTGACGAACCCATTGTAAGAGAAGCACCAACCATGGCGAATCGAACTATGATGGAGTTACTTCAAGCACCCACCGAGGGTTATGGAGAGGCTATTGTGATTCCCGCTATCCTTGCGGAGAATTTTGAGGTGAAAACGGGTTTGTTGTCGATGATCCAAAACAACAAATTCCGAGGTGATGAGAAGGACAATCCACACAACCATATCCGCCAATTCAATCGTCTTACCGCCACTTGCAAATTTAAGGATGTCTCGAATGACTCGATTAAGATGATGCTTTTTCCGTATTCCTTAGCGGGGCCCGCTAAAATTTGGTTAGAGAAAGAGCCACCCAATTCTATATTGACGTGGAAGGATCTCGTGTCTAAATTTGTGAACCAATTTTTCTGCCCTCTAAGACTACGCACTTGAAAAACGAGATTTCAAAATTTTCACAAGAATCAAACGAAAGTTTTTCAACGGCTTGGAATAGGTTTAAGGAGATGTTACATGAATGTCCTCATCACGGTTTTTCCGACTTGCATCAAATCGACATGTTTTACAATGGACTTAATGATCATGAAAGAGATTATTTAAATGCCGCCGCGGGTGGTAATTTTTTGTGTAAAACGGTTGAGGAAGCTTTGGTGATAATTGAGAATAGGTCTAAGGTTTATAGCCCTCGTAACACACCGAGTGTTGCCAAAATGGGCTCATCATCATCTCGTAGCATTAATGCCTTACATGATGAAGCAAATGAAGAAAATCGGTTTTTTGATAGATTTGCTAACCTTATGTCCCATTGGAAAGCTCAAGAAGCTTCGAACTCCGCTTCGGTTAAAGCGGTTTCTAAGAGTTGTTCGTCGTGTGGTGGAGCTCATGATCTTTCCGAGTGCATTACCGCGGATGGTAACACTTCGAGTGCTTATGTAGCCACGGGAACTTATAACCAAAACGGTCAAGGTTCCCGCCAAAATCAAGCTCCACCAAATCAAAATGCTAATAACTATCGAAACAATAATCAAGGTGGTAATTATCAAGGCAATCAACGTAACTACAACAAGGGTAATTATCAAAGTGGAAATGGGCAAATTTCAAACCAAAACCAAAACCGTGATTTTCAAACTACCACACAAGGTTTTCAAAATGATCACACCAAAAATCTTCAAGGAGAATTTTTGAATTATGCTAAGGCAAATGATGCTAAGTTTGATAATATGCAACGTGAAATGGTTAGCTTAAGATCCGAGTTGAAAAACGAGCTTAAAAACGAACTTGCTAATGAACTTAAGACTCATGCTAATAAAATGGAAGGAAATGTTCAACGTCTCCAACAAAATCAACAAAAAATGGAGCAAGGTCAACATGAGATTAAGCAAGAATTGTTAAAAGCGGATGCTAGGCAATCTAAGTTTGAAGATCGAATGGGAAAAATGTTTGAAGCTATCATGTGTAAACCCTCTTCTTCGGGTGGTCTTCCTAGTGATACCATCGTGAACCCGAAAGGAGAATTGAAGGTTATTACTACTCGTAGTGGTAAAACTTCCAAAGAACCCATTTCTCGTCCAAGTACTTCTATGGAGAAGGAAAAAGAGAAAGAACCCGAGGTGGTGGTAGAAAAGGAGCAAATTCCAAGCCCACGAAGTACCGCTCAAACCACACCTACGGTTGAACCCATACCAATAGTGGAACCCGAGATTCCAAGGCCGTTGCCTATGCCCCAACCCACACCACCCTTACCTTACCCTTCAAGACGAAACAAGGAAAAGGCACAAGAACGAAATAATTATCAATTTGAACTTTTTATGAAACTGTTTAGTGACTTGCATTTTAATATAAGTTTTGCCGACGCCTTGGTCATGATGCCTCGATTTGCCGCGAACTTCAAAAGTATGTTGAATAACAAAGAGAAATTGCAAAAGTCGTCTAGTTGTTCTTCGGTTTTTCTTAGCCGCATACCTCAAAAAGTCGGTGATCCCGGCAAGTTTTTAATCCCATGTGCTATACAAGACATGGAAGAATGCTACGCCTTGGCCGATCTTGGTGCTAGTATTAATTTGATGCCTCTTGAGATTTTTAAGTCGCTCAATCTTCCAAATCTCACTCCTTCAAGAATGTCAATCGAGATGGCCGATCATTCTACGATTCTAGCTTGTGGAGTAGCCGAGGACGTCTTCGTGAAAGTTGAAAAATTCTACTATCCCGTGGACTTTATTGTTGTTGACATTCCCATCGATCCTAAAGTTCCTCTAACTTTAGGTCGATCATTTTTGGATACCTCGAGAGCACTTATCGATGTGCATGCTTGGAAAATCACTCTTCGTTTCAATGAGGAAGAACTCGTCATAAATGCAACTCAAAACTCCACACTTTCTCATGTGTATTCGATCACGTCTTTGAACAATGTTAGTCCCATCAAAAACATTTGTAAAAAGACTTCAAAAAGAGTTTTAGGAGTTAATGATAAAAATGATTTTCCGTCCCCTCTGCCGGTGGAGGTTAAGAGTGTTAAGCCTACGATTCCAATCATGAATGATTCTTCGGATGATGAACGTGTTGATCCCGATGGGGAAGTTTTATTTGTTGACAAACGTTTTGAGAACTTACCACCACCTTTACCAAAACGGTTTTCAAATGTGAGAATTTTTAGTGTGACTAATATTGCTTTAGAAACACCAAATATTTTTGACATAATTAAGTCGGGTTTTCATAAGGAGAGTTTAAAAGATGAAAAAGGAAAAGATTTTAAATTGGATTTAAAAGATTTTTCTACAATCCTAACTCCGTCATCACCACGTATATTGAGTACTACAAGCTCGTCTTCTCCTTTTGACGATGCTTTGTGTGGACCTAGTGTGGGGGAAGCCCCTTATGTTCCCTCCCGTTTCTCCACCGAGGACGAGATATTTGATCCCGGAATTGCTTATAAAGGGAAATCTTGGTCTTCCACCGATGCAATAAATGGAAAATCTTTCTATTTGATTGGTGCGAGTCTACCTCGAGTAGCTCAATGTTTTTGTGACTTACCCATTGTCCCACCCTTCTATTTCTTCTCATCTTTTTTCTTGAAACCCTTTGGGTTTTTGTTGACGCATGATGAAGTGGCGTTGATTTGTTTTTCCAATGAAAACGAGAACGCCATCTTCGATCCCGGTATTTTGCACCATCAAAGGACTTAGTCCTTAATACCGGTTGTTTTTGGGCCTTGTTTATCATGTAAGCCCCACCAAAAATTAACCATACCATGATAATCCCTAAATGATCACATTTATGGGGATTCGAGTCGAGCTTTTGACTCGGTTATCAAAAACAAGGTGCCTCGTGGGGGAGACCCATGCTTATCCATGTACATATTATTGCTTTCTAATTAGTTTAATGTGAGGGGATTTGTGCCCTTCCAACCTTTGTTCCGTGGTTGTTTGTGCATTGTGGTTTTTAGATCATGATCTTCACGATTGGAGCCTCTCGTGTTCGTTTTATGGGAGCACTCGATCGTTTGCTTTGAAACTTTCTCAATATCCAAATGATATATCCTTTGATGTTCTAACCTTAGGTTTTTAGCACACTTCATAAACAGCTATTAATTTATTGGTTACACCCTTTCCATGCTAGATTAGGCATTCGACTACATCTCTAGTATGGGGGTGTTTGCACCCCTAGACTCGAAACATTGAGGATAATGTTTAACTTTAGTATGGGGGGGGGGGGTGAATAGATACTTGCCTTGCGAAACCTTCACGCTTTCCAAAGTTTATCTTTTTGTTTATCGTTTTTGTTGCAAAAGAAGGCTAAAAATGGCCAAATTTTAAAATTTTTCTCATGTTTTATAAGTGTTTAAGACACGAATGTAGATTTTCCGATGGCGAGAATAAGAGTAATTTTTGACTCGACCGTGCGTGTTGAGCACTTAGCTTTGATTCCTTAACTACACATTAGGCTAAGTCTCTTAAATGAGGACGAGAAATGATAGAGTTAATTATAAGTTACTATGCTAAACGTAGAGTACTCGTATTCTTTCAAAAACTCATGTGTTCTCGTCGTTTGCTTATTCTCCCTTCGCTTGTAAATATTTTTTTGCTTAATAAATATTGACTTAGCGGTTTAGTTAGGATTGTTGGGTTTCTAGTCTTTTCTAGTAGCTTCCGTGTAATTAAACTGGGAAGACATTAAGGTATCGCTAACGTCACGGTTTTGAAGTATTGGCACCCTAATAATCAAAAGCTTCACCCAATAATAAGATTTCAAGTGCTCACCTAAATTAAGCAAACAATTTGAAGCCTCACAAGGCCGAAAAATCTATGCAAAATTGAAAGTGAATCAAGCCTTAATCTTCGAAGCTTTAAAGATCCAAAATTCGCTTTAGCGTGAGGATATACGTCTTTGGCTAATAAAACCACCGATGAGGCGGATAATAAAAGGCAAGGCAAGACCGAAGTCATAATAAAAGCTTCATGGCGAAGTTGAAGAAAAGATGGAGGTAAACAAAAGATAATAAGGCCCTTCCGTTAGGGGGCGTATAAAAGTCTTGGTAATAAATCTCATTTCAAAACCGTTATAAAACCGTGTTTATCGATTCTTCTTGTCAACTTAATTTTTTGACATCGTTGTCTATTAGGAGGGGTTATTGATTTGATGATCTTAGTTACACCGTTAGGACTCTATTTTTAGACCTAAATCTCTATTATCGCATAAGTCAAACAATGTATCCTCGTGAAACATTCAAGACAAAATAAAATATAAGAGATACAACTTAGGAATAATGGGAGGATAAGTACGTGATTAGGGCATATGAGTAGTGTTAGCATTACTAACTTATAATGACAATGATCTCGTTGCACGCTTGGCATGGAATTCGGATGAAAATCGAGGACAATGAAATTATTTCTAATGAAGCATTCACGTGTTCTTATTATATGAACCTAAACATCCCATTTTGCGATGAAAATCATACATGATGTCTAAAACGCAAGTAGTAGCAATAGTAGTAGTGTAGCTAGTTTATCGTTCAATAAAGTGAATAAAAATGAATTTTGGAGATGCTATGATACTTTATTCTAGCATTACGTGAGGGCACGACAATGGTTTAGTATGGGGGAGTGATGAGACTGCTTTTATACATAGTCTCATCGTCCAAATCGGGCTTAAAATGCTTAAAATATCATTAAAACTGCCAAATATATGCTCGTGTTTGTTGCTTGTGTATTTTAGGTACGGAATTGAGGAAATGACAAAAAGATCACAAGAATCAATCAAAAACGAACACGGGAAACGAAGCCGCACAATGAACCGGGCCCAAGAATGGAATTTCCAAAAATGACCTTGAAGAATTGAAGATTGGCAACATTGGTCCCTCATTTTTGAAGACTTGTCAATTTATACCCTTGCAAATCTCATTTATTGCATTTGGGTCCCTAAATTATCAAGAATTTACAAGTTCAGTCCTTGGAGAATAAAGAAATTACAAAAGATGTCCTTGTTTAAAGTTGTGACAACACTTGTGCCAAATTTGACAAGTTGGCAAAGTTGATTATAAAGGGAAATGGAATTTGTGGCTGTTTAAAACAAAGTGAACAAAGAAAAGAACTTGGGGGCCCAAACTGGCCAGACAACCAAACTCACACACCCACTCATAAGCCTACACGTCACCAATACCCGACCCTACCCTTTTACCCAACCCAATACCCGTCCAAACCCATAATCCAAACCCACCACCACCCAGTTTATTTATTAATTAAACTGGGTCAAACAGTCAACCCTTTTTCCCACTAAACACTCAATTTAAATACATTTACCCCCAAAATAGATTAAACACCCCTAATCCCATGTTCATAACCCACATAAACCCTAATCCTAAAATCTACAAACCAAAGGGGTTTTAGTTCTAATGTTCCAGAACCCTAATTACCCTCCTCATAAACCCAACCCACAACCCATATTCCCTCCCCAACCAACCCATGTGACTGTAGGGACCTCCCCTACATGTCACTTTCCCCACCAAAACCCAAAACCCGACCAAATAAACGGCTAGATGGATTTTCTTGTTGCCAATGGCTTAACCAACGTCCAAGATTGAAGATTGCAGCTGGCATGTCAACATCCCTCACAAGAATCCAATTTGACCAAAATTCAAATTCGTCCAAGGGCTTTTATGGAATTCTACTTAGCTAGGGTTTTAGTTTCTACATTCTTCTGTTCAGTAGTATAAGTAGATGTCGACTTGTGACTTCTACTCTTGTTCCAGATTTTTGCTTTAAAAATATTGTAATTCCTTTTTAAGTTATAAAAGTTGGTATTTTGTTTAAATTGTAATCCCTTTTTATTTTTAAAAGTTGGTGGTATTGTTGAAGCATAATCTGAGTTCCATAATCATTTGTTGAAAGCTTGTTTCAAAAGATTTTTGGTAAAATCAGTTTTTTTTAAAGTAACTTTGGTTCAAAAAAAATCAATTCTTCATATTTTTACTTTTTTCTAGTTAACCATTACTGTTATACAAGCTCACCATAAGCTGCTGATAACAGCTTATGGTTAAGCTTATATAGCTTGAAGGTTGTTTCCATTGGTTGTGTTTGTGCAGGTTCAAAACAAGTACAAAATCATCATCATCTTGAATCCTAACACCCAAAAGGTTCAACATAAGCCCGGGCTTGTTGGAGGTGGCTTTTCAGCCATTGTGGGACCTGGATTGTAGGTCCCACAAGGTAAATCCCTTATTACCTTGTTTGAGTTCTCAAAAATTGTGATTCATGTGATTTGGCATGAAATTTGTGAAATCTGTTAAATTGTTAGTTCTACTGTTGGTTCATGTTTGTTTGGATGTTGTATGCATGTTAGAAGTTACTTTAATCAGATTTGTGTAGTTCTGAAATTTGCTTTGTTAATTCTCATTTCCAGTAATTTAAGGGGTGTTTGGATCTGCATGCTAGTTCAAATAGGAGTTAGATTTTGGCTTGCAATAAGCTCAAACACACTCATTAGGTTGTTAGTAGGTGATATTAATATTTGGAATTCAGTTTGGTAGAGTTAGAAACAAATTTGCATGTTAAAAATTGAGAAGGATAGCTAAAATCAGTAAGTGCCTTGATTTGACTATTTTTGTTGGAATTTGTTCATCAAACCTTGCAAATTGTTAGGAGATAGGTCCATCTAGGGTTTGCTATTGGTTGTATGTCATTTGCTTAGCTTGAATGCAAGTTCTTGGGCTTTGAAATTCATCTTTGTGCAAGTAAACAAATCAACTGTTCATCAGAAACCTTAGGCCTTCATCAGTAACTTCAATTGGCATTTGTGTGTGATTTTTGTGATAGAACTTGTGTTTTTTTAGCATATTCTGACTCCCTACACTCCACTGAGTGTAGGGGTGCCTTGTTGTCCAAAAACAAGCCCTCACATAGCTTCCCTAAGCTATTTGGTCAACTGACCAATATTTTACACTAACAGTGGGAACAAAGTTCCCCCTGCTTGCACAATTTTTACCACTACTCAGCTAAAAGACAAACCCTTGTCACATGTCACTTTCAGAAAGTTGATTTTTTGTCTTTAGTGGGTTAAAACAAGAATTAGGACTTGAAACTTTTTTCAATATTTTTCTTATTTAATTTCTGATTTTTTAGTTTAATTAGTTTTTAATTTACTCTTCATTAAATATTTTTAGATTAAATAGCTATTTTAATTAACTTTTAATTTCTGATTTTTGTCTTTTAGTGACAAAAATATTTATTTTTCAGTTTTAAAATTTTTCATAGACTTAGAAAAACATTTTAAGATTTTTAGTTCAAAAAGTTTTTACTATTCACCTTTTATTTATTTTTTAGAATTAAATTAGTTTAATTAGGGTTTTAATATTAATCTGTTTTGTCTTTTAGTGCAAAATTTTATATTTTTCAAACTTTTTCATTTTTCTACTGTTCATTAGAGTAATTTAGGATTTTTGAAATTGTCAAATTATTTTTGGCATTATTTTATTATTTTTTATGATTATTTTGGTTTAAAAATAGTTTTTAGCCTTTAAAAAATAGAAAAATAGTTTTTAAAATTTAGGAAAAATACTTTTTAGTCTTTAGGTAATATAAGTAAGTTATTTGTTCAATAAAATAATATTTTGGACATTTTTTTAATTATATTTAATTTTAGGGCTTTAATTAGCATTTAAAATTGAATATTTAATTAATAAAAGGTTTTAAAATATTTTTGTTGGATTTTTATTCGTATTTATATTATTTTAGACTTAGTTTTAACTTTTAATTAATTTTTAGGTTAAAATTTTTAATTTGTAGCTTTTTACGGTTTTACGTGAACGCCTTTTTCGTCTTAGTTTAATCCGTCTACGTAACTGTCATTCTCTTCTCGTCCCATTTCTATTTTCTTTTTCTCAATATAATCACAAACCATTAATCAATTCATTACACAACGCACTAGCCTCCTCGAGAACGAACTCATTTTAGGGTCATTTACACACGGTTTTCCTAAATCGTCGTGCTTATTTACCCTATTTGTTGCTCTTTTCCTAAAGGGTATACAAAAACTCTACATCAATGCTTGATTTATTTATCACGAGTCTCTAGCTCGACTCGATTTCCCGAATTAATTCAAGGGAAATGTGGAGAGGGATGGAATCATCTCGTGAGAGATGTCCTCTCCAAAGTACAACTTAACCCGTTGTCCATTCACCTTAAAGTTGGGCCCATTTGGTTGGGATAACTCAATGGTTCCATAAGGGAAGATTTAGGCCACGGTGAATGGACCAGACCAACGGCTCTTAAGTTTACCTGAAAAGATTTTCAACCAAGAGTTAAAGAGTAAAACTTGATCACCAACGTGGAACTCTCGGTTCTTAATCTTGGAATCATGAATGAGCTTAGTCTTCTCCTTGTAGATTAATGAATTTTCATAAGCCTCATTCCTAAGTTCATTGAGTTCATTGAGTTGGATTTTCCTATGATCACCGACTTTGTTTATGTCAAAATTAGCCCATTTCAAGGCCTAATAAGCCTTATGCTCCAACTCAATGGGGGAGGTGGCACGCCTTTCCGTACACAAGGCGATAAGGAGTACAACCTATTGGTGTCTTATAAGCGGTACGGAAAGCCCACAAAGCATCATCTAATTTATTGGCCATGAGGCACGATGCTCTCCCACGGTTCGCTCTAAGATTCGCTAAAGACCACGGTTGGAAACCTCGGCTTGACCATTAGTTTGTGGATGATACGCGGTGGAAAGTCGGTGGTTGACACCATACTTGGCCATGACTCGTGCGAATTGATCATTGCAAAAATGAGGCCCGCGATCACTAATAATAGCACGAGGCACACCGAATCGAGCAAACAATTGTTTCAAGAAGTTAACAACCACCCTTGCATCGTTAGTAGGTAAAGCCTTTGCTTCAATCCATTTTGATACGTAGTCAACGGCTACGAGGATGTACTTGTTCCCTTTGGATGATGGAAATGGCCCCATAAAGTCGATGCCCCATACGTCAAAGATTTCACATTCTTGGATGAAATTTTGAGGCATCTCATCTTTATGTGTGATATTGCCTTGTCTTTGGCAAGCATCACAATGCTTAACCATTTCATGAGCGTCATGATAAATTGTGGGCCAATAGAATCCAGAATCGAAAACTTTTTTAGCGGTGTAATTAGGACCAAAGTGACCATCGGTGGGTCCTTTATGGCAAGCTTCGAGGATTTGTAAAGCTGCCGGTCCATCAACACATCTACGAATGATTAAGTCCGCACATTGCTTGAAAAGATAAGGGTCGTCCCAATAGTACGTTTTGACGTCTTTAAAGAATTTTTTCTTTTGTTGAGACGTTAACCCTTCGATAAGAACACCACCTGCCAAATAGTTTGCAATGTCCGCAAACCATGGGGTATCATCAAGATTGGAATTAATAGACGTTAAGGTCTCAAGGGGAAAAGATTCATTAATCTCTTGATTTGGAAGTTCCCCTTGATAAGGATCCTCAAGTCTAATAAGATGATCCGCGACTAGGTTTTCCGCTCCCTTTTTTATCACAAATTTCGATTTTAAATTCTTGTAGGAGCAAAACCCAACGAAGGAGTCTCGGTTTAGCATCTTGCTTGGTCAACAAGTATTTCAAGGCGGAATGGTCGGTGTAAACGATGGTGGTGGAAAGCACAAGATAGGGGCGGAATTTCTCAAAAGCATACACTACGGCTAAAAGCTCTTTTTCGGTAGTGGTATAATGCAATTGAGCCCCCGTCATTGTCTTACTAGCATAATGAATGGGTTGGAAATGTGTGTTCAATCGTTGACCTAAAACCGCTCCTACCGCGAAATCACTAGCATCGCACATGAGCTTGAAAGGTAACTCCCAATTTGGAGAGACTAAGACCGGTGCCTTAGTCAATTTACCTTTAAGAAGTTCGAAAGAGTCGAGCCATTCTTGAGAGAAGATGAAAGGAGCATCCTTTTCTAAGAGATGAGTCATTGGACGAGCTATTTTCGAGAAATCTTGGATGAAACATCGATAAAATTCCGCATGGCCTAAAAAACTTCTAACTCCTTTGACGGTGGTAGGTGGAGGTAACTTAGCAATGACGTCAACTTTAGCACGACCGACTTCGATACCGGCTTTGGAAATTTTATGACCGAGGACGATGCCTTCTTTTACCATGAAATGGCATTTTTCCCAATTAAGAATGAGACGAGTGTCTTCACACCGTTTAAGCATACGTTCTAAATTAGCAAGGCAAGAAGAGAAAGAATCACCATAGACCGAGAAATCGTCCATAAAGACTTCCATAGTTTCTTCAACCATGTCATGAAATATTGCCATCATACACCTTTGGAAAGTCCCGGGAGCATTGCATAAGCTGAAAGGCATTCTTTTGTAAGCAAATGTTCCATAAGGACAAGTGAATGTGGTTTTCTCTTGGTCTTTTGGATCGATCGGGATTTGAAAATATCCAGAAAAACCATCTAAGAAGCAATAGAAATCATTACCCGCTAAACGCTCGAGCATTTGAACCATGAAAGGAAGAGGGAAATTATCCTTACGAGTGGCATCATTGAGCTTACGATAGTATATGAAAACTCGCCAACCCGTTACGAGTCGAGTAGGAATCAACTCGTTGTTTTCATTGGGAACAACAGTGATTCCGCCTTTCTTAGGCACACAATGGATGGGACTAACCCATGGCGAATCCGAGATAGGGTAAATCATTCCGGCATCTAGAAGTTTGATAACTTCTTTCTTAATGACTTCATGAATTTTTGGATTAACCCTTCTTTGATTTTGGATTGCGGGTTTAAAGTCTGTAGAAATGCTAAATCGGATCCGGTGGTCTAATGTGGTGGAAATAGGTGGTGGAAGCCATTGATGACTTAGAGAGAGAGAAGAGAGGTTGAAAGTGAAGATGAAAATATATTGAAAATAAACAAATGACAATCAACACCCCTCCTTGGAAGCTAAGGAGGGGTATATATAGTCACGCACACAACCTAAACTTTACAACGAACCTAGTCTAGTCTAAATGTGCGTGACTATGATAACTAACGGGAATTCTTAAATGTCGTCACATAAAGTGAGTTTCCAACAATCTTCCCCCATGGGACGACGTGTAGAATTCCTTACAATATTCTTCCTAACAAGTACAAAATAATTAAGAACAAGAGCTTTCATGAAGCGTCTAATGCTGATGATGTCTTCTGAGGCCTTTGACTTCAAAACGACTCATCTTTAACTTGTAGTAGAAATACTGTAACGGCACGAGCTAAGTAACCCATACACTTCTGGATAAGGAGAAGCTTCTGAATTAGCTTCCCCCTAATTCATGCCACGTAAACTTGATGTAGAAGCATTTTAAAAAGCTTCCCCCTAAACCAACAATCCTCGTAAGCAACTTCAAAGATTTCAATAAAGCTTAGAATGATTAAGCGCACAGCGGAATCTAACTAGCAAATCCCATCATATAACATGATAATGTTGCTAAGAGGGATTGAAAGTTTGGGGCACACCAAGTAGATCAACAACTTTTCTTCTCACGCTTGAATAATTCTTCGGAATTTTTCTTCCCCCTGAGAGTTCAAGTTATGCATACCAGAAAGAATCAAGACACTTCTTCCCCCACATAGTTGAAGAAGGTAAATCAATCCCAATTATGAAGCTCAAATACTAAAGTGGACACTTTATCCCATTTATGAAGTTGACATCGTAACACCAGAGTCAATTAAGTCCCGGAAATGCACATATCTTCTTTCGGAGATGCACCATAGTCAATTAAGTCCCGGGAATGCATATAGGATAATGATGATGTTTAATTGCAACAATCAAACAATTAAACCTCGAATCAGTAGTGTACCGTTTAGAGATTGATAACGACACGAGTTAAAACACTGATTTTCTCTGCGGCTATGACAAATGTCATCCCGGAATATCTTCAAATCGAGAGAAGGTATGAAGTTCATCATGTGTACTCGTTGTGCGTTCAATGTGTCTTCTTCTTTCCCCTTGATGGTTTCGAAACTCGGAACCATCAATAAATTGTACGCACATGAACCTGAAATCTCGTGAGAATAATAAATAAGCTGAATTATATATTTTGTGAGAATCAGCTGTTGATCGAAAATCTCTTCTCATAAACTCTCCATGGCCACCTTTACCATCCTACGTGAAAGCAATTTGAAGTGACCACTGAAAGAATGAACCGGATACATCAAACGTGAAGCTGAATAAAAATCCTTCGATCTTGTGACTTAAGCTTTCACTATTGTTGAATGAAGAACGGTGGAGAAATCTCTAAGTACTCAATGCATCACTGAAGAAGTCTATAAGCACAACACCTCTTGAAATTATCCACGTCGACTAAGCGCGTGACACTGAGTACAACAATGTAACCCCTTTAAGTGATAGTTATCCGAGTCATCAACCATCCAACCCGAACCCGGAAACCAGATAACCAAGTCTTCATTCTAGGATTAAGCACGAGCAAGTTATCTATTAAAAGATAAAATAAATACACGCCTTCGAAAAATCCGTCTTCAACGTCACGTAATTAATACCCGATCAAACAAAATCTGTAGCCACTAAAAAATCGCCAAAATGTTTCTTGGTCTCGTCAAAATAAATTCTTGTCACAATTGTCACGTCATTTTGTCGCGTCACATTTCTCGTCACCCAATCAGTGTCAAGAATAAATTAAAAAACCACAAATGCAACAAAAAAACCACAAATTCAAAAAAGGAACTTGTTTGTTTGAGCATCCATTCTCCTTAACAATGTCTCGTCACTTTTTGTCACTTTTAAAATAGGTAAATCAAAAATTTTAACATTTATCATAATGAAATGATAAATAAACTTTTGAAATAACAAATTTTCAACCCTAAACTTATGTCTGGCCCAATTCGCATGTCTGGCCCAATGTTCCAATCTTGCAATGTTTATAAAAGTCTAGTCCAAGGCCCATCACTTCTCCATAACCCGGTCCACATTTGAATAAAAACAAACTTCAATCCTAAAAAATCTCACATATTTGACTTAACCCTACACTCATATCCTCATTTCATCCGCCCCCCTTTCTTGTAAACTCCGTCCCTCACCACATCATTTCCTCCCAACAGAAACCATTGACATCTCAAATACTCTCTTAACCTTCTCCCATCTCGGTTACTCCGCCCCTCACAAATCCTTCTATCATTCATCAAATCTCATCCCAATAATCCCAATTACACAGCCATAAAACATCATCCCAATTAACTCACTCACTAAAACGAATCTCAATCCTAAGATGATACGAAACCCACGAAGATAGAGAAACCAAGTTGTCTTCAAGATCTTCGAATGAAGGTCTCGTGTAGGTGAAATAATTGAGATTGCATGTCGATTTGATGTGACAAATTCGAAACAAAGAGTGGTTTTAACAGATTTGTTAAAAACCATTCTTATATTCGTATAGAAAATGGGTAAAAACCCAATATAAGATCTATGATGGAGGATTTAATTTCGTGTGTAAGATCTTAATAGATCTATGGTTGCATGTGCAAAACACGAAAAAAAATGAAACTGAGATCGAGATGTGATATATCTGTTTTTGGTCGAGTCTAGGTGGGATAGGTGTCGATGGGTATTAGGTTTAGATTTGGAGTTGTGGAGATAAAAGGTTGGCTTGTTAAAATAGACTCAGTGAGTCAACTCAGTTGGGTTAACTGAGTCAACTCGGTATTACCGAGTTGACTCGGTAGAGTTGGGATTGTTTTAGTCATAGTTTTGGTCCACTGATTTTAAAGGAAAAAACAGTCCCATCGGAATGTTTAAATAAATCCCATCGGAATGTTTTTCTTAAAATGGTCTCATCGGAATGATTGTGAAAATGTCTCATCGGAATGTTTTTGTGAGTCTGTCATCGGAATCAAACAATCACCCCAATCGGAATGTCAATCTGAATGTTCAATCGGAAAGGCTGTCGGAAACCCAATCTGAAAAGGGTTTTGAAAGACCGAAAATGGTGGATCTGAACACTTTTTCCTTATCTATTTGCATAAACAAGAAAAAAAATAGAAACCCAGAAATAGTGACCAGATATGCATGACTTTGACCATGATATTGATGAAACCGAGAGTAAATTAATAAGTTTGAGACCCAACACATGCGACTGTTTGGACAGATGGACAAAAAATTATGACGTGACAAAAAATTTGTGACAAAATGGACAAAAATGATATAGAACGAGACTCAAAGAATAAAATAGACCACCAAATCGAATATATAAACACGATCCAAGGATAGAACCGAGGCTCTGATGCCAAATGTAGAAATGCTAAATCGGATCCGGTGGTCTAATGTGGTGGTAGATGGTGGTGGAAGCCATTGTTGGCTTAGAGAGAGAGAAGAGAGGTTGAAAGTAAAGAGAAAATGTATTGAACAATAAAACAAATGACAATCAACACCCCTCCTTGGAAGCTAAGGAGGGGTATATATAGTCACGCACACAACCTAAACTTTACAACGAACCTAGTGATAACTAACGGGAATTCTTAAATGTCGTCACATAAAGTGAGTTTCCAACAAAGTCATCTTCCATGAGAATTTTATGAGTACAAAAATTAGGATCAATTCCGCGGATGTCGGAGATTTTCCAAGCAATTGCTTTCTTATGATTCTTAAGCACTTCGATAAGTCGATATTTTTCATCTTCTTTTATGTCCTTAGCAATAATGACGGGTAACTTATATCCTCTTCTAAGAAAACGTACTTTAAATGAGACCGTAAATCCTTAAGCTCTAAATCTGGTGGATTGTCGGTGGAAGGCTTAGTCAAATTTGGATCATCGTTTGTAACTTCCTTAGGAGTAGGTGGAGAAATATGGTCCTCATTGAGAAGTCTCTCAATGGTACGAATGTCTTCTTCCGAATCGGTGGGAGAATCGTCATATTTTAAATCCACATCCCCTAAACTCGCTTCAAATTCTTGTAAAAGAAAGTCACTTTCTCCAAATGGAGTCAATGAAGGAGCAATAGAAGCTATGGTCTCAACATGAGGTAAATGAGAAATCCCGCTCTTACAAGCCTCGTGAAAATGTTCTTCACATGCTTCGTCGAGCACATCGATGTAATTCACGGATTCGGGCTCATCGGGAAGTTTGGAAAGTTTACCCATGTTAAAGACGATTTTGTCGTCCCCGACCCTCATGATAAGTTCACCCGCGGCTACATCAATCAATGTACGCCCGGTTCTCAAGAAGGGTCGTCCCATAATTAAGGGAACACGGGATCCATCTCATAGTTGTAACAACTTGAATTTTCGCGTCTTATTATTATAATAGAGACGTGCTCGTTATTAAACGTTTTGCTTTTTAACGGTTTGTGCCGGTTATTAATACTTACCATGTTGTCGAGAATACACGTATGTCCACTTTAAAAATTGTCGTGTCATTAAACGAATCATGTCGATGCTCGTTAAAGTGATTACCCCGAATCGATTTCGTGTAAACTAAAATGGCTAATTGAAACGAATCCTAAATTATTACCTTATGGGCCGAAATACCCATCAAACCCCTAACTGGACCGCATATACACTTGGTGGGTACAATACAAATGATAAAAAGAAAACTTGAATGTCTATATTCAATAAAGTAAAACCTGGGGATTTCAAAACAGTCAAACCAAGTCAACACACAAACCTGGAAATCATTTTTATAATTCCACTAACCACAAGTGTCCAACACACATGCCAAAATTGCCCAAAATGTGTATATCACAAGCATGTCATTTCCAGATTAGACTAAACCCTATGCCAAATTATTACAGTTATATACTTATGTCTTTACATACATTCACATCACAAACACAACACAAAACTACCACCAATCTGGGCGAGAAACATAAGTTGCAAGAACCAGTCAACACCAATCAGCCACAGCCAGTCGAATCCAAGCCTCATTGTGTCCGAAGCCATCTAAGCCGAACACCCAAAATCACCATATGTGAGTCTTTCTACTCCCCCTTTTTGCATCCATAAATTTATCATTTTATTCATTCGTCCGAGACCTGGGGAAACATATACCAAAGTGTTAGATAATGATACCGAACCATTATATACAAACGTTTAGTGCAAAACTGATAAACACCCAACGAAGCAAAGAATTAATGATTTTAGTCGACCAGTTAATCAATACAACACAATGTATAATCGGTCATATAGTAAAACACTCAGGAAGAATTAATAACTCATTTAAATCATACATAACATTTCGAAAACTACACAAAGGACTCAACCTTAATCGAATGATGAAAAGACCCAAATGTTCAAAACCCTAATTTCTGTAGATCGAGTTAAAAACCCTAATTTTGTCAAATCCACATTCGAATTAGTAAGGTAAATTAAACCAAGAACCAAGAATGAGCCAACCCTAAATCAAACCGAAACCCTAATTTTATAAAATTGCCCAATTAATCTAATTAAACCCGTTTTCTTACAAGAACCATCAATTAATCATACAAATATGTAATATCCAGTAAAACCCCCAATTATTACGAAACCCTAATTTTTGATTCAATCCAATACGAGTTAGATCCATCTAATTGGAACGTATATAAGACGATTGAGACCAAGAAACATGCCATACGATGTAAATTTAACAATATAAACCCGAAACCAATGATAAAAAGAGAAATCGAGATTAGAACTTATCTTTTATGGATAAATCATCCATGGAAATCATAGGATTTCATTTTATTCGAACAAAGATACAAAACCCAGAAAACCCAAATCATAAATCGAACCAAAACATCAATACATGATGTTTATTAAGCCGAATCATCAACACATAAACACAGAGATGCAAGATAAAATAAGGATTCATGATTTTAAATGATGGAAAACCCAGATTTGGTTTCACCAGGAGAGAGAGAGATAAACGGTGGTGTGTGTGTGTTTTTATGTCGTGTGAATGAAGGAAGTCAAACAGTCAGAGAGATTAATACTTTCTGTCTCCACTTTGTTATTAACGTCGGGCTGGGTCGGGTCTAGGGTTGGGTTGGGTAACAAAATGGGCCGGACTAGTTAAGTGTTGGGCCAGAAATTATTAAAACAAATAACGTATTGGGCTTTAAGCCCAAAGTTATAAAAACTGGTCTTATATAAATATGGGCCGGGTATTGTTGGGATGAATAAGCCCGATAACGAAAGTAACGGTATTTTAAATAAACGTGAAACTCATTCATAATACGTGTTCGTGTCTAAGTCACAAAATATATATAAACCCAATGAACCGTACCTATATTACTTCATACGCATGTATTATAGCATAACGTAGTCATAACGTTATATTTATATCTTATCTAGGTCGTGAGTAACGTGGACGTGTTCTCAACTTTCTTTGCATTTTCATCCATTTGCTTAACTAACGAGGTGAGTTTATAGCCCCCCCTTTTACTTGTTTTATCACTTTGGGGTGAGAACATTGCTTGTTTTAAACGGATGAACATAAGTGCCTAAAACTCATACGTGCCTACATGATGTCTAAGTAGCGATACCCCTAGATGCTTTAGCCCACTATCATGAACCGTTAATTACTTTGTGTAAGCGTGAATGTTATGGATAGATCTATTGGGATTGGCCTCCCTATCTATTGTTGGTTGTGTGACCAAATTAGATACAAATACATTTGAGGTTGTTACGAATACTTTGGGGTAGTATTTGCTTGGGCACATTCTTATATAAACTGGTTTGTACGATTAACGCTTCGGTGTCATGAGCTTAGACGTAGGATATCATGAACGTATGCTATTTGATAATAATCTTGTATTTGTTATAAGATTATTGGACGGTTGCCTAACTAAAATCTTATGGTTCATCACACTACTTAAACTTAAACCTATAAACTCACCGACCTTTGTGTTGGCGTTTTAGCAATGTTTTTCTCAGGTGTCAAGGCGGAGGAGTGACGTGGTTGTGCTATGGAGATTAATAAAAATTATCATGATTTAACTTTGAGACTTGCTTTGGATGTATGACATTTGGAAACTCATATTATGTATTCATGAGTTGTAAAAAAATTTTCCTTGGGACCCATTTCTCTTTTTATGTCTTATGAATGAAAAATGACTTTTCTTAGTTATTCTTGTATCTATGTCTCTTGGTTGTCATGATAGTCACATCCACGTGTAATTGTACACGTGGGCCAAATTGAGGGTGTGACAGATTGGTATCAGAGCCTGGTTATAGAGAACTAGGTTACTTTTATAAAATCATTTTTACAAAGGTTTTGATCAAAAATGAAATTTTGGAAAAAGAGTAATACTAGACTATAACTACCTCCATCTCCATAGACCCCATCACTTCGCGCCTTCGACAAGTAAGTTGTATATTCAAGTTGTATCTTTAGGTTGTATCATTTCATTGCTCTTAAGTACTTTACTAAGTAAATTGCTAAAAGTACCAAGTAACGTAATTCATGATTATATGCTAAATGGTTTGTGCCATGCTACGAGAATACAAAATCGATGTTTATTTCGACACTACGTGAAACTCTATGCTAAATGGTTTGTGCCATGCTATATGAATACAAAATAGATGTTTATTTCGACACTACGTGAAACTCTATGCTAAATGGTTTGTGCCATGCTATATGAATACAAAATCGATGTTTATTTCGACACTACGTGAGACTCTATGCTAAATGGTTTGTGCCATGTTACGTGAATGCAAAATTGATGCGATTACCTTTCTTGAAAACCCTACGTTAAAAGGTTTGTGCCATGCTATGTGAATACAATATTGATCTTGTATCAACGTGTTTTGAAATTTTTTTGTGCTAAATGGTGTGTGCCATGACAAACTAAAACTTCAACATATTGCAAAATTGATTTATTCTTACACATGCCTTTCTTGATTTGGCAGTGACATGTCTATCTCGTCCGAAGATTCGTTGTACTACTTGAGCTCATCCACGGATGGAGCACGACGCGAGTCCACTACTAGTGGTGCTTCGCCACTATCATCTACTCGAGGAGAGCCAAGTGCTCATGCACCTACTCGCGTGTCACCACCACCACTCATTTGCTACCAGAGGCGTGGCAAGGCACCGATGGTTCCTCCCTCCACATCCTCATCTCATGCCCCTAAGGCCCCTCGCCAAAACCGCACCGCGAGAATGTCCGTGAGAGCTTCTATGATTGGGAAGAAGTTGGCCTCTAGACATGTGAGATCTACCCGCAAGTCTTCGAAGTCACCGTCTCTGAGAGTTCCCTCAAGGCACGATGCCCCTCGTCAACCTACTATGCCCATGCCACCCCCACCTTGCGGCTATAATGGAGCCGAATGCTCCGCGGCCGCCGAGGCTCGTGGAATGCCCCCTCATCGTTTCACTAGGCTTTCTACCTTACGAGGAAAGGTGACCCACGTGCTTCGTAATTTGGGTGGTTTGTCTCATGAGTCATTGGTTCGACTCGAGACTTGTTACGAGGCGGTCATCGCGGGTTTGAGTAGGAATGCCCCACCCCCACCCGACCACTTCGCGGGATTAGCTAGGAGAGTCAAGGACCAACATTACGAGATAGGATCTTTACGCACTCTTCTCCATAGGGCATTGATTGATTTATCCGAGAGGATTGCCGCCCTTGAGCACCGTTTCTATTAGATTTATGTTTAGTTTATTTGTGTACACTTCCATTCCAAATTTTCCCTCCTTGTGTCGTAATCCCTAAGAATTCTAAAACAATGTGTTAACTCTTTGTATTTCTTTTCTAATCATGGAATGAATTATTTGTGCACTACATAACTTGTTGATTATTACTTCATTGGATGCTATATCGTGTTTTGTGACATGCTTGTACTCTCTAGACATGAACTCGTAATGCTAACCTAGCCATAAACTTTGTTATGAATTTAGGACCATGGAACCAAAAACCCGCAAGAATAGAGTCTATCCAACTCCGACCGCACCTATCACCGTCGACCCATCAGTTTTGAGTCAAATGATCGCCGATGTAGTTGACGCCGCTCTTGCCGCCAACGAATCAAAATCCAAGCACGCAAGAGGAGACTAATCGAGTGCCAATTCTGGTACCTCCTACGCGTGCATGCTCATACAAGGAGTTTCGTTCATGCTTCACAAGTACCTTTAAGGGCACCGAAGGTGCCGTGGGACTTGCATGATGGATTGAGAGACTTGAGTCTCAATTTAGCGTAAGCAATGTCGCCGAAGGTGATAAGGTGAAGTTTAGCTCTAGCACCTTGGTTGATGGTGCACTAACTTGGTGGAACATCCATGTGAAGGCCGTAAGTTTGGATGCGGCCAATGCTACTCCTTGGGCTCATTTCAAGGGAATGCTTCTCAAAAAGTATTGCCCTAGAAACGAGATGAAAAGGTTGGAAGCCGAGTTGTGGAACCTCCGTGTACATGGAGTTAACTTGATGGCTTACACTCAACGTTTCCAAGAGTTGAGGTTGATGTGTCCCGAAATGATACCAAATGAGACACGAGCCGTGGAAAGGTACATCGTTGGACTACCGCCTTCAATTCGAGGAGACGTCATCTCTTCAAAACCCAATGATTTGAACGAAGCCATTGAAATGGCGGACGGTTTGATGGACTCCGTCACCTTGGAAAGTGGTGATAACAAACGAAAATGGGAAGGAAACCATGGCCCCAATCATGGTGACCACCCTAACAAACGCCAAGATGTGGTAAAGGTGTTCAATGTGAACGGTGGATCCGGTTACCAAGGAAAACTACCTTTTTGTGGTAAGTGTGGTAAACACCACAATGGTGCGTGTGGAGGCACATGTCATAATTATGGGAAAACCGGTCATTTCCCCAAGGATTGTCGAAGTGCACCAAAGCCCACGAACCAACGGACTCCTATCACTCCAAATGCTCAATACGCGGATGTCACTTGCTATGGTTGTGGCGAAAAAGGTCACTTTAAGAATAGGTGTCCCAAAGCTACCACTCAAGGCCGAGGAAACCAAATCAGAGGCAACAACAACAACCAAGCTCGTCGACAACCTCATCAAAACCATGGTAATCCGAATGGACGGAACAATGGGAATCAAACGGGAGCACCGGGACGTGTGTACGTTCTATGTGCCGAAGCGGCCATTCAAGACAACAACGTGGTCACCGGTACGTTTCTCATCAATAACATCTATGCTTCTGTATTATTTGATTCAGGTGCCGATAGAAGTTTTGCCTCCATTGCCTTTAGTGAACTATTAAATGTGAACCCCACTCCATTAGATGTCGACTATAATGTGGAACTAGCCGATGGCAAAGCAATCACTACAAACACCGTACTTAAGGGTTGTACCCTAAGCCTCCAAAATATTCCTTTCATCATCGATCTTTTACCTATCGAACTTGGAAGTTTTGACGTTATCGTTGGTATGGATTGGCTATCCAAGTACCATGCGGAGATAATTTGCCACGAGAAACAAGTCCGTATTCCCTACGGAATCCGAACCCTAACCATCCTCGGTGAGAAGAACGGTGTGAAAAGCCGGGCTAGTTTAAATGTCATCTCATGTACTAAAACCCAAAATACATCGAAGAAGGTCGTCCTATTTTTCTTATCCAAGTCACTAGCAAAAACGAACCCGAACCAAAGGAGAAGAAAATTGGAGACATACCAATTGTTTGCGACTTTCCCGAAGTTTTTCCCGAAGTTTTTCCCGAAGACCTACCCGGGTTACCTCCACTTCGCCAAGTGGAATTTCACATCGAATTAACTCCCGGAGCCGCACCCGTCGCGAGGGCACCTTATCGACTAGCGCCCGCCGAAATGAAGGAATTGGCCGACCAACTAAAAGAGCTTACCGACAAAGGATTCATAAGACCGAGCTCCTCACCCTGGGGAGCCCCGGTTTTATTCGTGAAAAAGAAAGACGGATCATTCCGTATGTGCATCGATTATCGCGAATTGAAAAAACTTACTATAAAGAATCGTTACCCTTTACCAAGGATCGATGATTTGTTTGATCAACTTCAAGGTTCGAGCATTTATTCAAAGATTGACCTTAGGTCGGGATACCACCAACTTAGAGTTCGAGAGGAAGACATTTCTAAGACGGCATTTTGAACCCGATACGGTCACTTTGAATTCCAAGTCATGCCATTTGGGTTAACCAATGCACCCGCGGTATTCATGGACCTTATGAACTGTGTGTGTAAACCTTATTTGGACAAGTTCGTGATCGTGTTCATTGACGACATCCTTATCTACTCTCGTAGTAAGGAAGAACACAAGGAACACCTAAAGAAAATTTTGGAATTGTTGAAACAAGAACAACTATACGCCAAATTTTCAAAGTGTGAATTTTGGATTCACACGGTACAATTCCTTGGTCACGTAATCGATAGTAGTGGTATTCATGTGGATCCCGCTAAAATCGAAGCGGTAAAGGATTGGGCGACTCCTACCACACCTACGGAGATTCGCCAATTCCTTGGACTTGCCGGCTATTATAGGCGATTTATCGAAGGATTCTCGAAAATCGCTAAGTCTATGACGGAATTGACTCAAAAGAACAAGAAGTTTATTTGGGGAGACGACCAAGAAACTTCTTTCCAAACTTTAAAACAAAAACTTTGCGACGCGCCCATTCTCGCATTACCCGAGGGTATTGAAGACTTTGAAGTATATTGTGATGCTTCAATTAAATGTCTAGGCGCGGTTCTCATGCAAAGGAAAAAGGTCATAGCTTATGCCTCTCGACAACTCAAGCCGAACGAAGAAAACTACACTACTCACGATTTGGAGCTAGGCGCGGTTGTCTTTGCTCTCAAAATTTGGAGACACTACCTCTATGGAACTAAGTGTGTAGTTTACACCGATCACAAAAGTCTTCAACATATCTTAGACCAAAAAGAACTCAACATGAGACAATGACGTTGGTTGGAACTACTTGGAGACTACGATTGTGACATTCGTTATACCCCGGGAAAAGCTAACGTTGTAGCCGATGCTTTGAGTAGAAAACCCCGTGAGCGACCCCTAAGGGTTCGAGCCTTAGTGATGACTATTGGCTTAAACATACCCGCAAAAATCTTAGAAGCCCAACGAGAAGCTATTAAGATAGAAAACATCGATAAAGAAGAAGCCGGTGGAATGATCACCAAAAATCTCGTTGCACGTACCGATGGAACATTGTGTCTTGACAATAGAAGTTGGTTACCTCGTTACGGTAATGTCCGAGAACTAATCATGCATGAATCGCACAAGTCTAAGTACTCAATCCACCCCGGATCGGACAAAATGTACCATGACATGAAAATGTTCTATTGGTGGCCAAACATGAAAGCCGACATCACGACTTATGTTGGTAAATGCCTAACTTGCGCCAAAGTTAAGGTTGAACACCAAAAGCCTTCCGGATTACTAGTCCAACCTAGGACCCCAGAATGGAAATGGGAACGAATTACTATGGACTTCATTACCAAACTCCCAAGAACGTCCGCGGGCTATGACACTATTTGGGTCATTGTCGATCGTTTGACGAAATCCGCGCATTTTCTCCCCATAAAAGGAAACGATAAAATGGATCAATTAGCACGAACGTACTTAAAGGAGATCGTTACTAAGCACGGAGTGCCAATTTCTATCATATCGGACCGAGACGGTCGATATTGCTCAAGATTTTGGCAATCTCTCCAAGAAGCGTTAGGAACGCAATTGGACATGAGTACAGCTTATCATCCTCAAACGGATGGTCAAAGTGAAAGAACCATCCAAACATTGGAAGATATGCTTCGCGCATGCGTAATCGACTTTGGAAACGGATGGGATCGACACTTACCATTAGTAGAATTTTCATACAACAATAGCTACCACACTAGCATTAAAGCGGCACCGTTTGAAGCACTTTACGGTCGAAAGTGTCGTTCACCCGTTTGTTGGGGGAAGTTGGTGATGCACAACTTACCGGTCCGGAAATTATTCACGAAACAACGGAGAAAATCGTACAAATCAAGAGTCGTATGCAAGTGGCTCGTGATCGACAAAAGTGTTACGCCGACAAGAGACGGAAACCGTTGGAATTTAAAGTCGGAGATCGGGTGATGTTGAAAGTTGCACCATGGAAAGGTGTGATTCGTTTTGGTAAACGCGGAAAGCTAAACCCTCGATATATTGGACCGTTCGAAATTATTCAACACATAGGTGACGTTGCCTACCGTTTAGATTTACCGCAAGAACTAAATCGCGTGCATAATGTGTTCCACATTTGCAACTTGAAGAAATGCTTATCCGACGAAACGCTCGTTATACCTATGGACGAAATCCAACTCAGTGACAAACTCGTGTTCGTTGAAGAACCCGTCGAAATTATGGAACG
Organism: Glebionis coronaria; assembly: GCA_025667525.1. Lineage (NCBI taxonomy): Eukaryota > Viridiplantae > Streptophyta > Magnoliopsida > Asterales > Asteraceae > Glebionis > Glebionis coronaria. Next base: position 423,767,281 of record CM046874.1, read on the forward strand.
AGAAGTCAAACGTCTTAAACAAAGTCGTATACCTATTGTTAAGGTACGTTGGAATGCACGCCGAGGACCCGAATTTACTTGGGAACGCGAGGATCAATTTAAAGCGAAGTATCCTCATTTGTTTACTAATGTAGTGTCGACTTAAATTGTATTGTTTGTTTTGCTTTGCGGACAAAGCCCTCTTTAGGGAGAACGAATGTAACAACTTGAATTTTCGCGTCTTATTATTATAATAGAGACGTGCTCGTTATTAAACGTTTTTCTTATTAACGGTTTGTGCCGGTTATTAATACTTACCATGTTGTCGAGAATACACGTATGTCCACTTTAAAAATTGTCGTGTCATTAAACGAATCATGTCGATGCTCGTTAAAGTGATTACCCCGAATCGATTTCGTGTAAACTAAAATGGCTAATTGAAACGAATCCTAAATTATTACCTTATGGGCCGAAATACCCATCAAACCCCTAACTGGACCACATATACACTTGGTGGGTACAATACAAATGATAAAAAGAAAACTTGAATGTCTATATTCAATAAAGTAAAACCTGGGGATTTCAAAACAGTCAAACCAAGTCAACACACAAACCTGGAAATCATTTTTATAATTCCACTAACCACAAGTGTCCAACACACATGCCAAAATTGCCTAAAATGTGTATATCACAAGCATGTCATTTCCAGATTAGACTAAACCCTATGCCAAATTATTACAGTTATATACTTATGTCTTTACATACATTCACATCACAAACACAACACAAAACTACCACCAATCTGGGTGAGAAACATAAGCTGCAAGAACCAGTCAACACCAATCAGCCACAACCAGTCGAATCCAAGCCTCATTGTGTCCGAAGCCATCTAAGCCGAACACCCAAAATCACCATCTGTGAGTCTTTCTACTCCCCATTTTTGCATCCATAGATTTATCATTTTATTCATTCGGCCGAGACCTGGGGAAACATATACCAAAGTGTTAGATAATGATACCGAACCATTATATACAAACTTTTAGTGCAAAACTGATAAACACCCAACGAAGCAACGAATTAATGATTTTAGTCGACCAATTAATCAATACAACACAATGTATAATCGGTCAGATAGTAAAACACTCAAGAAGAATTAATAACTCATTTAAATCATACATAACATTTCGAAAACTACACAAAGGACTCAACCTTAATCGAATGATGAAAAGACCCAAATGTTCAAAACCCTAATTTCTGTAGATCGAGTTAAAAACCCTAATTTTGTCAAACCCACATTCGAATTAGTAAGGTAAATTAAACCAAGAACCAAGAATGAGCCAACCCTAAATCAAACCGAAACCCTAATTTTATAAAATTGCCCAATTAATTTAATTAAACCCGTTTTCTTACAAGAAACATCAATTAATCATACAAATATGTAATATCCAGTAAAACCCCCAATTATTACGAAACCCTAATTTTTGATTCAATCCAATACGAGTTAGATCCATCTAATTAGAACGTATATAAGACGATTGAGACCAAGAAACATGCCATACGATGTAAATTTAACAATATAAACCCGAAACCCATGATATAAAGAGAAATCGAGATTAGAACTTATCTTTTATGGATGAATCATCCATGGAAATCATAGGATTTCATTTTATTCGAACAAAGATACAAAACCCAGAAAACCCAAATCATAAATCGAACCAAAACATCAATACATGATGTTTATTAAGCCGAATCATCAACACATAAACATAGAGATGCAAGATAAAATAAGGATTCATGATTTTAAATGATGGAAAACCCAGATTTGGTTTTACCAGGAGAGAGAGAGATAAACGGTGGTGTGTGTGTGTTTTTATGTCGTGTGAATGAAGGAAGTCAAACAGACAGAGAGATTAATACTCTCTGTCTCCACTTTGTTATTAACGTCGGGCTGGGCCGCGTCTAGGGTTGGGTTGGGTAACAAAATGGGCCGGACTAGTTAAGTGTTGGGCCAGAAATTATTAAAACAAATAACGTATTGGGCTTTAAGCCCAAAGTTATAAAAACTGGTCTTATATAAATATGGGCCGGGTATTGTTGGGATGAATAAGTCCGATAACGAAAGTAACGGTATTTTAAATAAACGTGAAACTCATTCATAATACGTGTTCGTGTCTAAGTCACAAAATATATATAAACCCAATGAACCGTACCTATATTACTTCATACGCATGTATTATAGCATAACATAGTCATAACGTTATATGTATATCTTATCTAGGTCGTGAGTAACGTGGACGTGTTCTCAACTTTCTTTGCATTTTCATCCATTTGCTTAACTAACGAGGTGAGTTTATAGCCCCACTTTTACTTGTTTTATCACTTTGGGGTGAGAACATTGCTTGTTTTAAACGGATGAACATAAGTGCCTAAAACTCATATGTGCCTACATGATGTCTAAGTAGCGATACCCCTAGATGCTTTAGCTCACTATCATGAACCGTTAATTACTTTGTGTAAGCGCGAATGTTATGGATAGATCTATTGGGATTGGCCTCCCTATCTATTGTTGGTTGTGTGACCAAATTAGATACAAATACATTTGAGGTTGTTACAAATACTTTGGGGTAGTATTTGCTTGGGCACACTCTTATATAAACTGGTTTGTACGGTTAACGCTTCGGTGTCATGAGCTTAGACGTAGGATATCATGAACGTATGCTATTTGATAATAATATTGTATTTGTTATAAGATTATTGGACGGTTGCCTAACTAAAATCTTATGGTTCATCACACTACTTAAACTTAAACCTATAAACTCACCGACCTTTGTGTTGACGTTTAGCAATGTTTTTCTCAAGTGTCAAGGCGGAGGAGTGACGTGGTTGTGCTATGGAGATTAATAAAAAATTTCATGATTTAACTTTGAGACTTGCTTTGGATGTATGACATTTGGAAACTCATATTATGTATTCATGAGTTGTAAAACAATTTTCCTTGGGACCCATTTCTATTTTTATGTCTTATGAATGAAAAATGACTTTTCTTAGTTATTCTTGTATCTATGTCTCTTGGTTGTCATGATAGTCACATCCTCGTGTAATTGTACACGTGGGCCAAATTGAGGGTGTGACAATAGTCGACTACAACGAAGTCGGCGGGAAAAGTGAATTTGTCGACTCCTGCGAAAACATCCTCGGCTATCCCCACCGGATAAGCAACCGTACGGTTAGCTAATTCCAGGTCATACGAGTGGGGCCTAGCTCGGGTAAAGATAATTGTTTCCACACGGATAATGGCATAAGATTGATACTCGCTCTGAGATCCGCCATGGCCATACAATTCTCAACACCCAGAAAATTACAAGGAATAAGGAATCGACCGGGATCTCCTAACTTAACCGGTAATTTTCTCAAAAGAAGCGCGGAACAATTCTCATTCAATTGGGTATTGGCAATATCGAGCAATTTTTCCTTATCACTTAAAAGGTCCTTAAACATCTTAGCATACTTAGGCATGTGAGCGAGAGCCTCGGCGAAGGTGATATTAAAATTCAATTGTTGAACATTTTTAGGAAGTTCGAAACTTGAATATCATCCTTATTCTTCAATTTCTCTTTCCGCAACCTTGAGGGATAAGGTATATTGGGTTGAGATGAAGGCTTTGGAGTGGATTGCTCACTCACATCCTTTGGTGGGGAGGAGTAGAAATGGAAGGTGAAAGAACCGGTTTGGGAACCGAAGGTGTGGTAGAAAATTTGGGTATCGGTGGAACATAAGGTGTAGACGAAGGCATAACGGGTGGTATGTCACAAGTAGAAGGAGAAGGAAGGTGTGTAGAAGAAGAAGGAATCTCGGGTCCTTGGTTAGGTGGGGTATAAGAAGGTTCTACAGTGGTCTTACCGCTCCTAGTAGTGATGGCATTAACGTTAGCCCTAGGATTGGTCAGGGTGTTCGAAGGGAGGGCACCTTGGGGACGAAGGGTTTGAATCATTGTCAAAAATTTCTTATCGGTCGATTCTTGCATCTCTCTCATAATTCGCTCATGGTCAGTTAATGTTGTCCCTTATTTTTGTGATGATTAAGCAATGAAGAAAGAAAGAAAATAGATGAAGAAGAGATGGATTCCTAGAAAGAGAAAGCAGTGAGAGAAAGTAGAGAGAGAGAGGATTAACTTTTTGAATATTAGATTAGAAGTGAGAAAAATGAACAACCAACCCTCCTAACATGCTAGGATGGTAGTATATATAGTCCACCCACATGTGGGCTTTAATGGACTATATATTGGGTCGGGCTTGTCTTTTGGACTTTAATTTGTTTAAATCCAAGCCCGTAAAACACGACTAATTAACTACTTATTTCAACGTTCTAACTAATGTTACAATAATAACCTATGACCGAGCATTCTTGTTTGACTCAATATTTTGAGGCTAACAATCTCCCCCAATGTGAGGTCATACCCTTTTGATATTTGGAGATCAATGGAGATTACGAATCTCGTCATAAATGAGCCTTGAACGTGTAACAGTAGTTTTGTTCCTTCATGCTGTGATCTTTGAACCTTTTTCATTGTCTTTCGACTTAGTCTTTTATCTTGAGATCTTCAAATCATTCTTGACTTGTCTTTGCCATCTTGCGATCTTGTGTCTTTATCCACATGCTCACACTATTAATTGTTGAATAAGTCTTTGGGCATGAACATGTGGTTTTGAATCTTTGACTTTGCTGAGTACACCGTGACGCCACCTTCTCGAGACAAAACATAGACACGGACTGAATGGCTTTGACATTCGTCCTAAATCGATAGCGTTTTACCTCCGGTCGGTGAAGACCGTTATACGATATTAAATACCGTACCTGTGATTAGGTAGATTCAATTAAGAATCTCTTTGACAGGGTTTGGCGGCTGTAGTAGCCGTTCTCTTTACTCGACCGTCTCAAAGCAAGACTGCGAACATAAAGAGTGAATCAATTGGATAAATATCCTCTTGATTAAAGTCATCAATTCAAATTCCTGGAACAAGTTTGATTCATTAAGAATCTTACCATTGTTGCTTTCCAGTTGACACGAGTTTGATTCATAAGAATCTCACAAGTCACCTACCGTAGCGCTGTTTGATGTTGACGCTAGAAGGATTTCCATTCGTCACTGTGAATATTAATGAATATCACTCTGAATGTTCTGGCAAGACCATAACGATATTGCGTAGAAACCTGAAACGAGTTTGAATCAATTCAGAATCAAACCACTTTTGCTTTTCAGTATTACATGTGTTCAGTTCATACAGAATCTTGTATATGACCTATCGCAGTGCTGTTTGATGTTAACACTGGACGGATTTCCACTCATCATTGTGAATACTAAGTAGTATCACTCTGAGTGTTCTAGCAATATCACAAGGATATAGCGTAGGACTCTCTTGATCTTCATCCGTGTGTCCTAACGAGATTTGATTGATCTCTTGGCTCTAGACTCGATTTGTGCACTTTTAGTAATCGGAGGCTGGAGCAGATGCCACCTATTCAATATCAACTATCTCGGAGTGAGAAAGTCAATAGAAGTCGTGTTGATCTCCGCGACAATAAAACGAAATTCTTTTGAGAGAAGCCTGAGTAGCTAGGAAAGGGTTGTGCTTCACATCACTGGGTCTATGATGAGTTCTCTTCATGATGTGTTAACCCGGTTTCTGCCTAAGTTGTATGGAGGGCTTCTTTCTTTACACCCTTTATCCTTACATTTCTTTTTCATTCTTCAACCCCTTTAATGCTTACCTAGACATCATTAATAGCACCTTGTTGTGATTGTTCCAGTGCTATCATCAGTACTTAGTCGGCATTCAGCTACGTTCACATTCTACTCCATCTTTCCTAAGGACTTCTAATAATCTATTGGATTGTCCCTGGGAAGATCCCTCCGGTTCTGGTTGGATCATAGGACTTAAACCTAACCACCCTTTTGACACCAATAACGTCGTGAATTAAAGATGTTGTGGGTATTTGATCGTAACCATGAAAACCACTTTAAATCTAACAAAGTGTTTGAAAAACATTTAACACCTTGCTAGTTTTGTCGTTTCAGAAATGCTCCCACTTCACATGTGCATTGATAATCGAAAGTATTTCACACATGTAGGTAAGAGTTAAAGTGCTTGAGTCTTATATAAGATCACATTTTAATCATATTTTCTCCCCCTATCTCTAATATATAAAATCTTTTGATATTAGAGATACCAAATTTGATTAAAATATATTTTGAAAAATAGTCTTGAAAATCTTCGGGAGAAAGATGTGTTAATCTTTTGCATGAAGTTGAGTTGCTCCCCCTCAAAAATTGATCCAATGGAATTGTCATTACGAGGATTTGATCCACATTAAACTTTTGAGGATAGGAGTTGTTGAACACACAATTTTTGAAAGATTTTGAATATCATTGAGAAATTCTTGAAAAAATTGTGTTCAACGCTTTTTGAAAAATCAATTCTTTTTGACGAAAAGGTTTTTCTAAAGCATAAACTTGAGTTCATAGACTTTGAATGTCTTGACGAATCCACTCAAGTGTAAGAAGATTTAACTTCTTTTGCTAAGGGTAAGAGTACAAAAGCGTACACTCCCCCTTGAATTTAGATCCGGGTTGCAATCTGAAAGTGATTACAAGCCATTGTGTTGAGCTCAAAACGTGGAATGTTTTGTGACAAGCTCAACCCAAGATAGATTGCTCTACCCGTTTTTGGAAATATTGTCCAAAATAGACAATTTCCTTTAAAAAAGATAGAAATTACATGTTTTGAAAAATATTTACAACTTTCATTCGAGCTTTATGTACATACCCGTGTCGTTATTGAGCGACATTTCTAGGTGCGTCCATATTATCGATACTGAAAGACATGTCGAGAAGAATATTTTTGGATTATCAAAGATTTTTTAATTTTGTATTTTGCTTTTTGATTATCAAGCAGGCTTCTTTGCCAGAACCTCCAGTTCTGCTGGAGTCAAACATCTCATACCAATTTGCCTAACTAGATACGCAAACCTCTCTTTCGAAAGAGCTTTTGTAAAAAAGTCAGCTAATTGGTATTCAGTTCCAACAAAGTATAATTCAACAATACCTCTTTCAACTTGTTCCTTAATGAAGTGATATCGGACATCAATGTGCTTCGTGCGGGAATGCTGTACCGGATTGCAAGAGATGGCTATGGCAGACTTTGAGTCACAGTACATACGTACTTTATCAAAGTGGAAGCCATAATCCGTGAGTTGTGTTCTCATCCAAAGAACTTGAGCACAACACGCAGATAGAGACACATACTCCGCTTCGGTTGATGAAAGTGACGTGCAATCCTGCTTCTTGGAAGACCATCCCACAAGCTTATCTTGTCCTAGAAATTGTGCACCACCAGAAGTACTTTTACGTGTATCAAGACACCCTGCATGATCAGAATCTGAATAGGCCGTTAGAAAGAAACCGGTTTCCCTCGGATACCAGAGTCCCATGTGAATGGTATTCTTAAGGTACTGAAAGATCCGTTTAACCTCCTTGAGGTGCTTTTCAGTGGGTCGTGCTTGATATCGTGCACAATAACACGTAGCATGATGAATATCAGGTCTGCTTGCTGTCAAGTACATGAGGGACCCGATCATGGACGATATCTCGTTTGATCTATGGGTAATCCCTCCAAATCAGCATCTAGGGATGTGGTTGATAATGGTGTCCCAACGGGGTCACATGATGTCATACCATGCTTTTTGATTATCTCTTGACAATAATTAGCTTGGTTAATGAAGATACCACTTGGGGATTGGTGAACTTGAATTCCTAGAAAGAATTTTAGTTCGCCCATCATAGATATTTCAAATCTGTTGTGCATTACTTTTTCAAACTATTTTGAAAGTTTTGAGTTTGTAGACCCGAAAATAATGTCATCAACATAAATCTGCACAAGCAAAATGTCATCCCCATATTTATAAGTGAACAAAGATAGATCAATGGAACCTTTTGAGAAACCTTTGGAGACCAGAAATTTCGAGAGCTCGTCGTACCACGCCCTTGGAGCTTGCTTGAGTTCATAAATTGCTTTGTGGAGACGATACACCTTGTCAGGATAATGAGGATTGACGAATCCTTCCGGCTGTGTGACATAGACTTCTTCCTTCAAAGGACCGTTAAGAAACGCCGTCTTTACGTCCATTTGATAGACAATGAATCCCTTATGTGCAACATAAGCAAGAAAAATCCTGACCGCTTCCATTCGAGCTACTGGTGCAAATGATTCTTCAAAATCAATACCCTCTTTCTGTCCATACCCTTTAGCCACTAGCCTAGATTTATTCTTGATGATCTTGTTCTCTTCATCCATCTTGTTTTTCCAGATCCATCGAAGATTTAATGGTGTTACATCGTATGGTCTGTCAACAAGTTCCCAGACTTTAAGTCTTTCAAACTGTTGAAGTTCATCCGTCATCGATTGAATCCAAGCATGATCAGCCATGGCTTCTTTGATGTTTTTTGGTTCGGCTGAACTCACGGCGAGTGCGAACATACAAACATCACCATCGGTGTGAAGTTGTCGTCTTGTACGAACGGGCTGTGAAGGGTTTCCAATTACCTGAACCAAAGGATGTTCTCGGGTCCAATGATGTGTTGAAGGATGTCGTTGATAGAACGTACGCATATTTGACGGATCAACATGGTGAGTAGAAGACTCTCCAGATTCATGTACCGGTGTACCGAATGGGTTGATAAATTCGTCTTCGTCAGATAATGCATTGTCTGCTTGATTTGTGTTCTCTGGAGCAATGACAATAGTTGTGGATGTTGTAGGATCGATTGTTGAAGTGATATTTTGAGGAGGTAAATCTGCAGCAACCCATGTTGAAGTAGATGAAGTTGTATCCGGTTGTTGACGATGATCGGTATCATCATTCTTATCATGAGTGACAGCGGAAGGCTTCGATACAACTTGTTTCTCCCCCGTGAAATATTCATCATACATTGGTCCATATAACATTTCCAACTTTTCAATTGTCGTGTTATAACACCCCCACAAATGCTATGCGCAGCGGAACTACAACATTTGGGTGCTACGTAGTTATCATCACACATAAGCTATATTAAACGACTCAAAGAGACGTAAAAGTTTAAACATAAATTAAAGATTGATTAAAACATCAAAGTCTACAGTTTTCCAAATCCCAAGATAATGCAAAACAGAGTTGCGTTTAGGTCCCCACTGAATCTCAACCCAAAAGTACACTTTCGTTCACATGACATAATATAAAAGAGTTTTAAGTTAAATAAGGGAGGAAAAACAAAGTAGATCGCCAAGCCACAACAACTTCCATCCTCGCATGCTCCGCTGCTATCAATCTTGGTTACCTGAAACACATGCTTAAAATCGTCAACGCAAAGGTTGAGCGAATCTATAGGTTTATCAAATCATAAGTTGAACATAAGTATTAAAAACCAATCATGATCATTCAATAGCATTGTCGTACTCACAATCTATTTTCAAGGTTATAACAATTGTGTTTAAGCTCATGACACTAATCTGTTAACTCAATCACCCGCGTAATAATTACCGGCGTGATTCAGATGAAACCAGTGCCCCTTCTAAAGGCATCAGTTGCAATTATACCTTATCTCTCATACAAGATAATCTACCGCAGAACTTACTCAACGTACAGCTTCTCGGCTAGCATTGGGTCGTTAGCCCCGTAGTACTACAAATTGTATAAGCGGCTATTTTCAATCCACACTAGGATTAAACAATAGTTAATAGTTCATGAAATTAGGGCCTTTTGCAACTAGGTACTCAACACAATTTCGAGGCAACATTCGGGTCCAACAATCATTCATGACTTATGTTCATTTCCATTTAAATAGCATGTATCCCCCTCGCGGGTAAAATAATTTGAAATAAGTAAAGAGCGAGGCTATAGACTCACCTTGCGTAGTAGTAGTGGTTCTAGCGAAGACGTAACGAGAAATGTCACCGACGATGTGGATGCCCGGGATAATCAAACACTTGACCTAAAAGTCAAAGTACGAAAACCAAGTCAATACACCGCGTACATAATTGTACTAAACACACGCAAATCGAAACACTTAATGCTTATGAAAACTCACGCCAAAACCAAACAAGTAGTTGTTACTAGACTTATACCATTTATCAATGTTATTAAAGTTACTATCCATTTATGGTTTCGCCGATACTTACCAAAAGTATGGGCTGTTTTCCTAGACTTATAGCCTTTTATAAAATTTGGGGAAATTCTCAAAAATACCTTAAGACCTGTAGAAAACCCATTTTTAATCCCATTAAAAGTTTTCGCTTTTACGACCCGTTACTCAACACATTACTAAACCTACGTTTTTCGGATTGATTTTGCACATTGACCAAGTTTGACTCATTTGACCCATTTGAAATATACCATTGACCCATTTGTCACCTAAGTCTAAAAATAGACACACAAATGCAGGTTTGAAACCAAAAATTAACTTTAAATCATTTACCAAACTCTATCTATGGTCCCCGGGATTTGACCCAAAACCAAACACAAATTCGGATTGTGTTGATTCTCATCTCCCGGTACACGAACTTTCAAAATATCATAACTTTTGACTCGTTTGGAGTCGTAAGCTCTACTTTATACCGAAACGAAGCTAAAACAAAGCTCTACAACTACATCCTATGTTTATGACCTGTTTACAAAGTTAAACCCACGAAAAACATGCTTGAACAATCTGGTCTAAAATCACCCTTTCAAAATCACCCTAACACTTGATTTCAATCCAATCCAACATTACCTAGACCTATTCTAACATCTAATAATCAATCCCAAACACCCAAACACCCTATAACACCATGAGAATCGAATCCTCATCAAAACCCAAAGCTTAAATCATACATGCAATAGGTTTAAACAATTTAAAAACACTAAAAACACCTTTCTAAACACAAACCCACCAACAAAATCATCAAACACCATGAACACCCAAACACCCCCCCAATTTCGTGGGTTTTTGGGGCTGTGGAAGACCAAAAACTTAATCCCCATCATGTTTTATGGATTAATTATCATTATAAACACATGAATTAAACAATAAATGGGTTTAATTAGATTAAAAACATGTTTTTGAAAAATCATTGATTCTTGAAAAATTAAAGATGTTGCATGTGTGATTTTAATGGATAGATAGACTTACAAAGATGAAAGGAGGATGGGTCTTTGATTGGATTTGTCAAAAACCCCCAAAAAAAGATGGTAGTGGTGATGGTGGTTAGGGTGGCCGGCGGCCATGGGAGAGAAAGGGGAAGGAAGAATTTTTTTTTTTGAAATGTTTGTGTTGTGTGTTTTCCTTCTTCCCTTTTGTAAAAATGGAGGGACCTTTGGTGAAATTTGGCTAATCTTTTGGCCTTGTTTGAAAACGACCTCAAATGTTTGCGGGAATGACTCACTAGTTGTTTTGAAAATTTACGGGAGTCGGGTTTCGCCCCGGCTACCTCAAAATGCTTTTAAATGGTTTAAACGCACACAAAACAAATATACACATGGTTCCGACTCGACTTAACACGTAATAAAAATAAAATCTCGAAAAACTCAAATATCGATCAATCGATAATAAAAGATAAATTTTGGGCATCCGTCGGTATCGTAGTCGTCATCGGTTCTTCTTAAATCGTCAAACATTAAATTACGACCATAAACGTTGGTTTCAACTTAAACCGTCAAATATATAGCAAACGAAATTTCTTAAAATTTCAAAAATATTCGTAAAATAGGATTAAATAAATGACGTTGGGCTCGGGATATCACATCCACTAGTGAGCCACAACTTAAGAGAGATGCTCATACTAAACAACTCTTGAGACAATAACTTAGCATCATACGGCACTTTCACTGGTATTACACGTGTCGACTGTCATATCAGCTCTAGGAACATGTTCTGGAACCAGCGTTGAACTTGACGGTTCATTGCTGTGGTCTTGAGTTCCGAGTTCTGTGCGGTTATGAACGGAAGTCGTTTGTCGTTGTGGATCGGGACTTAAACTGTTTTGTTCAAGTGCCATTTCTTGTAATTCATCAAATCGGATGTGAATAGTCTCGACTATCAATTTTGTTCTATTGTTGTACACTCTATATCCCTTAGACTGAGTTGCATATCCCACAAGAATACATGCATCACCTTTTTCTTTCATCTTATCCAAATTTTCACCATCTCGAATGATGTAACAAGTACATCCAAAAACATGAAGGTGTTTGAGTGAAGGTTTTCGATCATGAATTATGTGATATGGTGTCTTTTCGTGTCTTGGGATAATTAAGGATCGGTTTTGTGTGTAGCATGCGGTTGACACTGCTTCGGCCCAAAAATATAGTGGAAGTTTTGAAGCGGATAATAATGTTCGAGCAGCTTCAACCAAAGTACGGTTTCATCTTTCAACAACGCCGTTTTGTTCGGGTGTTCGAGCAATAGATGTTTCATGTTCAATCCCTTCGGCTTCAAAATACTTTCTCAGATTTGAATTCAAAAATTTTGTACCTCTGTCAGTACGAACCACTTTAACTTGAGCTTGAAGACCACGATGTATCAATTTAAGAAAGTTGATGAGAACTTCAGGTGTTTCATCCTTGGACCTCAAGAAGTGAGTCCATGTGTACCTTGAGTAATCATCGACAATTACCAGAATATATTTCTTTCCATTGATACTCTGAACACGCATGGGACCACACAGATCCATGTGAAGATGATCTAACCGTCCTTTAGAGCTTGGTGTGGTCTTTTTTTGAAGCTACTTCGTTTAGCTTTACAAAGTTCACAAGAAGAACAAAGATGATCTTTGATGATTTTCAAGCTTGGAAGGCCTCTCACAATATCTTTCTTGGAAAGCAAGTTAATGGTATCAAAGTTGAGATGAGAAAGACGTTGATGCCATAACCATGCCTGAGTCGTTGAAGCTTTAGCCATGAAGCAAATTGGAGTTGATGAAGTTGTGTCTTGAAGTGAAATTGTGTAAAGATCAGTACCCCGTGTACCGGTAAGTAAGTCATTCCCATCATAATCACGAACAAAACATGTCTTCTTTCTGAAAGCAACTTCCAAATCCGCATCACAGAATTGACCAACCGAGAAAAGATTGTGATTGAGCCCTTCGACGTAGTATACCCGTTTAATCGTGATATTCCCCTGAACCAAATCTCCATATCCTAGGATCGGTGCAAATTAATCATTTCCGAATCGGACCGTACCCAGGAACTTCTCCACGAAGTTAATTAGAAGCTTGAGATTCCCCGTCATGTGCTTCGTGCATCCGGAGTCCAGTATGAAGAGAATTATTTGTATCACCTGCAGAAGAGTTAGAACACGATGTAGCATTTGCAAAATTGGATACCACAGTAGTTGTGATAGTAGAATCATTAGTGTCCTTATCAACATTTAAAGGCAAACTAACACTCGTTTTCACATTTTCTATCCTAGCTTTAGGCATCCATTTATATCCGGGAGGACATTGATTAGCAAACCACCATTTCCAAGACTTGCTAGCAGACTCATATAATTCCTTAATTTTTCTTCTAGGATTCTTAGTGGTGGAGTCTGATGCATTACTTTTCTTAGTGGGGGTGGCACCAGAATGGTTCATCTTGCGTTTGGGTTGACTAGCTCTAATAGGCATAGCAACTTGCTTCTTAGTTCTAGTATCTACGTCTTTGACTTTATTTCTAGCACACATGGAATGATTAGCATTATCACACTTTCCACACTTGACACAAACAAATTTCACATTCATAGCATTCAAATCATTCACAACATTCAAATCGTCATTACATGCGATAACAGACTTTTTATTCTTAAAAACATTCAAATTCCTAGGGTGTTCTTCTACTTGCTTCATCTTCCCTTGATTCTTGTGTTTCCAGACCTTATCATTCACTTGAGTGCTCTTAAGCTGAGGCCGGCTAACACTAGTAGTGGAGACTATTCCTGTAGTAGAAGACACACAAATATTAGTGTTTCTAGATGTCTGAGGCGAGTGCGTATCTTTGTTTGTGGGCTTAGTGGACATTCTATACATCTCTGGTTTAATGACATTATTGTGCTTAACGCTTGGTGCTATTGGATTTCTTATGGGTTGATTATGTGGTAACCTTTCCTTTCCATCCATCTTGGGGGAAAACACAAGTTTCGCAAACGAGGAATTTGATAAAGCAGATGGTTTTCCCAAGATAGAGGATCTATTTACATTAGAGGCATTGGGTTGTCTAACAATAGGTTTCTTAATGCTAGGCTCCACGATTTTCCCACCCATTTTAGCAACGAGTTTCTGCAACTCTGCTATCGCTCTGTCCCTGTCTTGTAATTGAGCAATTAATTTTGAGGCTAACAATTAATTTTTGTAGAACTAAGTCCATTTGAGGATTATGCATATTCATTTTATTATACCTTTGATTAGGAAAACCTTGATTAGGAAAACCTTGGTTTTTATATTGATTATAACCTTGATTAAATCCTTGATTTTGAAAACCTTGGTTATTAAATCCTTGGTTTTGCCCTTGAAAATTCCCTTGATTTTGAATAAAACCCTGTTGATTAGAATTTCCTTGAAAATTACCCCGTTAAGGACCTTGGTTCCTATTTTGGGCGGGTGGGGGTGGTTTTTGTGGTGATACAAAACCCGGGGGAGCCAAATAGTTATTAGACTTGTAAGACAAATGGTTAACATCAACATTTGGTTTGAAATGAACCCGCTCATTTTCATTGTTGTTATAAGCATAAACTTCTTGTTGATTATTGTAAACCTTGTCACAATTAAAATATGAATGTGGTCCACCACAAGTCTCACACGTTTCACAAGTTTCTTTCAAGGCATTAACTTGCACTTTGATGGCTTGGTTTGTAGAGCAATTGATTCAACAAGCGAAGTAAGTTTATCGATTCTCTTGTCGCTCTCACTAGAACTAGCACTTGCCATAGTAGCCCTAACACTCTTGGTTTGCACTTTAGCCTTGTTTTCAATTATAGCCCAACCTCGTTCATGGACTTCACAAGAATATTACCCCCCGCGGCACTATTAAGTGAGTCTTGGTCATTTAGAGTTAAACCATTGTAAAACGTATTAATTTGATGCACTTTAGTGAAACCGTGTTGTGGACATTTTCTTAAAAGCTCCTTAAATCGATCCCAAGACTCACTAAACGTTTCCCCATATTTTTGTTCAAAGGTAATGATGTCATTCCTTAAAGCGGTGGTCCGTGATGGTGGGAAAAAGTAGTTAATGAACTTGATCTCTAAGTCGATCCATGTGGTAATACTTTGGGGTGGTTCCTTATCAAGCCAAATCCGGGCTTGTCCCTCGAGGGAAAAAGGAAAGAGTTGTAAAGGAATGGCCTCTTGTGGCACCCCATTGTATTTGACGATGTTTGCCAATTGTATGAAACGTTTGATATGAGCGTGTGGGTCATCATTAGTACGGCCTAAGAATGGTGTAGCGGAAATCATTTGAATAAAACCCGTTTTAAGTTCAAAATTATTTACTCCAATATCCGGCACCACAATCGCATCATTGTTTCCTTCAACGTGAGATTAGAGAATCTCAATCATTGGTCGATTATCCGTTGCCATCGTGTTGTTTAAAGCTCGATTCTCAGGATCGGCTTGATTGACGGTCTTTTTGTTTTTCTTCTTCTTCTTTTTGGAAGAATTAGAAGTATTTGGTTCACCAATCGGTATGTATGTACGCGCGCGAGTGCGCATACAATTAAAACTTGGAATGAGGTAGGAAACCTCGGTCGACTTTGAGAGGAAAGGGATTATCCCTCTCGAGGTGCAATATTAAAAAGCTACAAAAATATATACTTAATACAACTTGAGTTGGCAAACCAATAATCGGTCGTCCCTCTCAATATACGCACAAGCAAGCGGGGAAACGAGGTGGCACAAAACACTTAAATTTTTTTTCTTAGACGGCCTTTTATAGCGCGTCGCCTTATACCCACCTTATAGTTTGTATATATCGAGTTCAAACGTCTTACTAGTATTTATCTATTTTGCCCTTTTTTCTCGTTTAGGATGCGAATACAATAGTTAGGTGATGAAATCCCAACTAAGGTCTTATTTGTAAATAGGTAAATTAATTGTTCTACGTAATATAATATAGTAAAAGAAAAATCTTTTTGTATTTTTTTAGAAAAATATATATTCACAATAAAAAGCGAAAAGAAATCGAAATAAGAAAAATAACAATAATACTTAATATTTTTGGTGTAATACTTTAGGAAAAGTATTACTTTTGGATTTTTTAATTTTTTTGGTGCAAATCTTAGGAAAGAGTTTGCTTTTGTGATTTTTTAATTTTTTTGTATTTTTACGATTTTGATTTTTTTTTGTTTTTGATTTTTTTACAAGAAAATTAACGTTCAAAATGAGCGGATCCCAAAATCCAAACGTCTCACGAAATCTTCAATCGTAACGAGCGAAGCGGCAGCGGCGCCAATTTAATATTGATTTTTCAATGCAATTTAGCAATTAAAGTTCGTTTTCCTCGACTCACTCGAATTGATTTCAAATTTAACGTAAGATTGATTGTTCTTGGTAAATTAAAACTCTTTTTGGTTTTTTTGTAAAACTAAAAACTATGTAATTAAAAACTAATTAATCTATTAAAGACAAATTTGAACTATTTAAAATAAAACTATTTGAAAACTAATTTAAAATAAAACTTAAACCTAATTAATTTTTGTAACTAAAACTTTTAACGAAATCTATGTAAAACTATTTTTTAAAATAAAACTACCCTTAAAAAACTAATTTTAAAAACAATTTAAAATTTATAAAAGTAATTAAAATATTTTTGTTTTTATATATTTTTTTAAAACTTTATAAAAGAAAACGTATAAAAAAAACTTTTAATTAAAATTTAACTAAATAAAACTTGTAATTAAATCTATTAATAAAACTGCAGCTAGATCAAAAGATCCTATATTAATTAAAAGGACTAAGAATAACACAAGAGAGGTCCTAGACTAGATTGTTAAAGCTTTGGGCTGTTGAACTAGAGGTCTGGTGTTCGAATCTCGTGATAGACTTTTTGAATGATATTTTATGTTTTTGGAATTTAACACTCAGACCAAGTGGGTCTGAGTTTTTAAGCAGTAAATAAGCAAAACGAAAAGAAAACAAATAAGCACTAAATCAGCAAACTAAAAAACAAGACAAGCAAATAAGCAGACTCTAAACAAAACGAAATCAAATAAGCTAAATAATCCAAATAGGCAAAAACCTAAATAAGCAAAGAATACTGAAAAGCAATTAAGCAAAAAAGTCTAAAACAGAAAATAAGCATTTAATCTATAAATCATAAACACAAGACTAAGCAAATAACCCTAAATCTAAATATCAACACCAAAAGCTGAATTCCACTAGCAGACCTAAAAACAAAACTATTTAACAGATTATACTAAAGGTAATATAACTAACTGTATTATCAATTAAATCACACAAAACTTAAACTCAGATCAATCGAATCTAAAAATCAGCAACTAAAACCAAAACTTAGGAACAAATCAAGCAGGCTCTAATTCAAAACTAGCAGATTATCAGATTCGATTTAATCAAAATAGAACAAACTACCTCATCAGATCGATAACATAAACAGATTCAAACAAACAAAAATCCAGAAACAATTAAACTACACAGGCAGATATATTAAACATAAACTAAATCCAACATAAATCTAAAATTGACGAAAACAATAAAAAGGAAATGAACCTGATTGTCGAAAACCTTTGAGTAGAAGAGGTGCGTTGAGCACTCTTTTAGACCGAATCAAAACACCTCCTTCTCAATTAATCATCACCGGATCCAGTCGAACCATAAACAATAACTATTCGAACCAAATTTAAGATCTTCCCAGTGGGGAAGATTAATAACCAAAATTTATCTTATACTATCTAAATCAAATTATTAATTAACTTGATTAAATAATATTCATATTATGACTAAAAAGTTTAAATAATAATAATAATAAGCTTTAATAGGAAAGTAAAAAGAGACTGAATTAATTAAAATTAAAATGACTTTTCATTGATATTAAAATTGATGATTACATTACTGAAAAAGAAAATACAATTATTCTAAACTATTTTTGCATAACAAAAATAAAAATAAAATTGGCCCCCAACCATTACAGATTATGGGGGTATTTATAGCCAACCCCCAAGGCTTCTTCATGAAGATTGGTGAGCAAGGAATTCAATCCCAGCCGCTAAACACATCTTTTCTTCCTTCTCTTTCTTCTCTTCTTGATCAAACGGCTGAGAATACACCTTCTTTCACTCGGATTGCCAGAGTGGAAGTTTTGTGTTTGTTGTGTTTGTTCCATGCTTATGTGGACATCAAGGATTGGTGGAGTGAGGGATATTGGTCGTCACAACCAATTAAATCAGGGGAAAAAGGCCACGTCGGGATTAAGGACCACCTTCTTGATCCGAAATAATTGGGGATTTATTTCCCCAATCATGTGAATCAAGTGCTCCAAATAAAACCCCCAATTTATCTTGGGTAATTTTGTTATTAGGGTTTGGGGGAATAGTGAATTAAGGTTAGGGTAAAAAAATGTTTGCGTTTTGTTTTTGTGAGAGAGAAGTGAAAGTGAAAAGGGTGTTTCTAGTTTGTATCGAAGGTTAATATGTGTGTGGGGGTGGGTAAATAACTTTTTAATAAAACGTGTGGTGTGAGTGGGTGAGTGATTGTTAGTTGGTAAGTGTGTGGGTAAAACAAATAATAATAAGTGTGTGTGTTGGGTTGACCAGACGTTTGACCTATCTTATTTCCTCTGTCCAAACTTTTTTTCACCAAATGGGCTTGGCCCATGCTTGCTAACTTCATCAGTTTCTTATTAAATAAGTTTGGGCTTGGGATACTTTGGGCCAAGAAACGAATTTGTCTCCCATCCGTCTAATTTTCATGCAATTTTGGGCCTTAATGGGCTTTTGATCCACAAGTAAATATTTATTAAATCCACTAATGGGCTTTTTGGCCCAATACCCAAATGTCCCCACCCACAAAGCTCAAATATGTGACACCCGGGTAGGGTCAAAATATGCGGAAATATCCACGGAGATGTCACAAGGGCGGATCGATAGCATATAGTCCATAGAGCATAAGATAAAAGTAAGTTAAATCAGATTACATGTTTATTTTAACAAATAAATAAAAATTGTCTTAAACATGGTGGAGAGTGTTTATTTGAGTTTCCCAAATAGAACCCCTGACGAGTCCTATGATGCAGATTTCTAAGATGCTGGAGGCCATGCACACACCACGTACTAACTTCATATTCCTGTGCAAAACATACTAACGGGGTCAACATAAAGTTGGTGAATTTACAGATTTTAACAATTAATTAGTTTGGACATGCAATAATCATAGGAGTAATAATGCACAAAGCATTCTTACTAATATGTAAATAACATTTGTTTATTATTAGAAACTGAATCTTAACCCCATAGTCCTCAACAGATGAGGACGTAGTGTCTTACAAAAAGACACCCATTCTTGTTCCAACATGGTATACGTCTGTTGTCCCGGCCAAGGCACAGTGAGCATAACTCACCCAGACGGGGATAGTCAATCCCTAATAGATCTATTTATAACATTCGGGCGATTTACAACAATTCAACAGTTTCAATAGTAAGCAATCATAATCCAGTTTATACAATCCAGTCATGTCCAATATATGTTTGCATATTTTCCTTCCCAAAAAGGGAAAGTTTTATCAAAGTTTAAAGGGGGTTGTAAACTCACCTGGGAGTGGGCAATTGCTTGTTTAACACGGGTATCCAAATAAAGCTCACACCAAAGTTATGCCTAATCAGATAGTACAGTCTTAATAGATAGTACAAAGAACATATAGGTATGCTTATACGGATTTTATTCAGTTTATTCATACTATGGTATTTATCTAAATGACCATAGTTCAAGCAGCATCAATATCCATTTAACTTATTTATATAAGTTTCATTTCTAAGCTCACATCGCATGTTTAACTATTACTATTAGTTAGCATATATGTTAACTTAGATTCACTATGAACACGTGTTCGAGATCCGGAGGTCGGGGAGGATAGAAGTGTTGTTTAGCCATTTTAGAGAGAGAAACAAGTAACTAGAAAAGTGTGTTTATTCTAGTGAGAGAAAGACAAGAAGGAAATGATAAGCCTCACCCCTCCATGGAAGTATGGAGGGGTTTATATAGCCCGGGACTTGGACTTCACATATGACAATATTAGTCCCTGCAAGTCCCGACTATGAAACTAATGTAATTCTATTAGTCGCACACATTTTAAGGCTAACAATATATGTATTTATAGTAATCATGCAATTTTACAATTAAGTTCTACATTTAAGTAATCATAAAAAAATATTAATCTATGTTTATAGTACTTGTATCAATTACATCCCGTTAAATTTCATAACCATGTTCTATATTTAAGTAAACATAAGGAGTTTTACTTATAACTTATTTACGTAGTAATATTTAATTTAATTAACGTTCTCATAATTTTATTTCCTAAAAGTATATAAGTACATGTATTAACAATACATATTCATAATTGTTTATACAATTATTTCCTAAAGTAAATATAAATATTTTATATACAATATATTTTGTTTGACTTTAAAGTTCCCAATAATTTAAACTTAAGAATTTATACTTTAATTCTTGTGGTCTAAGTATTTTAATTATGTTTTATTATAATTAAAATAGATTTTAGATTTAGGGCTTGGAGATGTTTCGAGATATGGCAAAACTAGTCCTTCCATATTTTTAAACAAGTATAACTTTCAGATTTTTGCATATTTAGCACCTAGGGCTTGTTAAAGTTTCGGCTCATGGCAGATTTAGTCCCTCTAGTATTATCTAGGTTTTGTAACTTCGCTAAAATGACAAAACAGCCCCTAGGGCTTCTTATAGTTTCGGATTATTGCCAAAATGATCCTTAGGGTTTTAGAATAACAAATAACTTTTAATAACTTCCCAAAAATGGTCCCTAGAG
The DNA here is from genome assembly GCA_025667525.1 of Glebionis coronaria. Classification (NCBI taxonomy): domain Eukaryota; kingdom Viridiplantae; phylum Streptophyta; class Magnoliopsida; order Asterales; family Asteraceae; genus Glebionis; species Glebionis coronaria. Next base: position 423,788,310 of record CM046874.1, read on the forward strand.
TTTAAATGGCCACAGAAAATAATTATTAAACCCTAGACTTTTGGATATTTACATTTTCAGTCCTTGTGCTTACTAGTTTATTAAAACAAGTTTCATAAGTTACGGTTTTTGTCCTTAAGTTTTATAAATTGTCATTTTCATCCAAAAAGTTTTTATAAGTTATGTTTTATTATAAAAACTTCCATTTTAACATTTAAACTTTATGTGGGCTCATTAAATGGGCTAACATCTATTGGGCTATTTTAGTGGGCTTAAATATATTTCATGTTCACTAATTTATTTGTATGAGCCTTTAAATCATCTATTGGGCTTAATACATTTTTAAGTCCTTTAACTTGTTAAATGGGCCTAATTGTGATCTTAAGTCCATTTAAATTACTATAATTTATGAAATGGGCTTATTAGGTCCATTTAAGTTTTAGGTTAACTTTTCATGGGCTTAAATAGTCCATTAACACTACTTTTCATTTTATGTAAGTTTTTACTTAGAATATTAATATAAGCTTACTATGCTTATCAATATTTAGTTTTCAATCTAAATAGATGAATAGTTTTAAAAATTCATTTTATGGGTTATACCAAATTAGATCTAGGTGTGTCATAAGGTTAAAAGTAAGTCATAAGCCCTAATAGGAGCTTATAACTCACGGCCTACATTAGTTATAGCATATTAGGATAGATCAAGTCCCGTATTAAGGTTGCATGTAGTTTATATGTGTTACAAAATTAGATCTCACTATGTACACATCAAGAAAATAAATCACAAGTTCATAATAAGATATAAATTATGTCTAGACCTAAAAAAAATCAAACATAAATCCATGTATCCACATATATAGCTGACGACTATATTTGTAGATCTTGGTATTTCCAAGATATCCCCTTTAACTAGTTTTTAAAGTCTTGTAATTATTTACAAAAACACATTATGATTATCTAGGTTACATGCATGTTTCCAAGGCTACCATCATTCCAAGAAACAATGTATAGCCCACGGCTATATTGTTCCCTCCCAATATTCCCATTAGATCTACTAGCTCATTCATGTATATCATGTTAAGTTAGCACTTATCATTAGATCTAGGTTTTTATAAGCATGCATGTACATCTTACCCATTTTAGGGTCATATATAACCCAAGGCTATATATTCACATAAGTTACTTTGATGGTTTTTAATAGCTCTTTTATCATGTAATATTTCATGTTCCACTATTCAAAACTTAGTAGACATATCATATGGCCTTTACTCATTCTAGCCGTGACCTTTAAGGTCATGGCTTTCATGATTTCTAGGTTTCATAAGTTCTTCTCATGAGATCTATGGTTATTGGTTAACCAAAGTCCTATAAACAAGATTTGTAACCCATGCCATATCTAGATTTGTAAAGGTTTCATATGGTATTTAAATCTAGTTTAACACATAACACATAAGTCATAAGTTTCTTATTAAAAAGATTTTTAATCAAGATCATAGGTTGTATAAATATGCCGTGACCCATAAGGGCCATAGCCTTACCAAATCTTGATTTTTAACATGTTATTCACTTGTGTTTATAGATGTATGAAGATGCATGCATGAAGGAAATGAAAGATTATGATGTGTATACCTCTCTTGCCTAAAAGTACCAAAGAGGATCTAGATGAACAAGGAGATAAAAGATCTACTCAAGATGATGAAGAAAACCCTATGTATAAATCAAGTCGTGGCCTAGATGGCTTAGCTAGGGCTTGTTTATAGTGAATCCAAGGGAATGGTACTACTAATGATTTGTAGTAAAGATGAGACAAAGATTGTTGGGAATCTAAACTTGTTAGATTCCCTGATCATAGATTTAAACATAATTAAGCTGTTAGATAGTCCCTTGCCTGTGCCTAGGAGGCAGGCAAGTATCGCAAGACTTACAGAGATCCAAGTCTCTGTGAGCAATCTTAGAGGAGTCCATGTCAGAGACATTGTCAAGGAAGTCAAAGATTACTTGAAGACATACTCATTGGCTGTGATGGATAACAGCCAAGATGTATCAGGGACTCTGAGGGGTTGAGGGTTAACAGGGGTGGCAATACCCTGTTAACACTCAGCACACTTTGGACATGCCATTTGTGTGTTCGAGACTATGAAGAAAAAGGAAACTGTTTTGACAACTGTTTCGTTAAAGCATAATGGAAGACTACCAAGAATAGAAGAACATCATGTGACTGATGTGGGAACTTGTGAAAGCTTGTGTAGTCACCATCAAGTACTATTTAGGTCAATCTCGTAACTCTATAAATAGGATGTGTATCCATGCATTAATGTTTAACACTTTGAGATATTCATAACATTATTGCATAGAACTTATAGAATCAAACAGCTGCGACTGTATTCATAAGTTAGGGTTTATAGTTGTTCAAAGTGTGCACAACACATTGTCATCAAACAGTGTTATCCATAACACTTGTAATTCTTTATTATACAATGATAAGATTACATTTGAAAAGTAATACCTTGTGTTGATTAGTTAAGATTAGGGTTTCTAGCATTGATTAGGGACTTACAATTGGTATCAGAGCGGTGTTTGATATTAAAACCTTCAAGAAACATCGTTCTCAGTTTTATAATCAAGATCCACCATGCCAGAAACTTCTAACCCACCACAATCACCTTCCACAACACCATCTTCACCAAGACTCAACCCTCCTGCCAATGACGATGATCTACCCCAACTTCTTGACTCAAGAGGTGGATCACATGTCACAAGTGTACCAGTCTTTGATGAAGAAGATTTTGCCAGTTGGAAGAGTCAATTTCTTTTGTATCTCGATGGGCTTGAACCTATTCTTCTAGAAATTTTGGAAAATGGTCCTTATATTCCCATGGCGCTTACCTCCACTAAAGAAAACCCTCTTCCCAAACCTCTCAAACAATGAACTCCAGGTGATAGAAAATTGGCAAACCAAGATAAACGTCTCAAAAGCATCATCATATCCTGTCTTCCCAAACACATCATGAAGTCTGTCATTCAGTGTCCCACAGCCAAACAAATGTGGACAGACCTCATCCTTGGCCATGAAGGACCCTCTAAAACAAGAGAGACAAAGATTCAGGCACTCAGACTTCAGTTCAATGCCTTCAAGTCACTTGAAGGTGAAAAGGTTCAACAAACCTATACAAGGCTGAAGATTCTTCTCAATGACCTAGCAATGAATGATGTCACTATAGGTCAAGCTGAGATCAATGCCACATTTGTCAACAGCCTTCCAAGAAAGTGGTTGAGTATGAATCAGACTCAGAGAGCTAACAACTCAATCAAGAATGACACCCTTGCTCAGCTTTATGGAAAGTATAACTATGAAGAAGGGCTGATCGATACTATTTACAAGTCAGAGACTGAAAGATTTGTAGTCTAAGGAGCATCTTCTAAAGCCTTAATCTCTGCAACACATCCTCATGACAGCGATTCTGATGTTGAAGAAGACACCCACAGCAGCCAAGAGTTCTTAACAGACCTTAATGCAGAGTTTCATGAAAGAGCCTTGCTAGCCAACCAAAGAAGATTCTTCAAAAGATCAGGGAGAATAGGATCAGCTAGTAAACCAACTGACAGGTCAAAAGAAACTTGCTTTGCCTGTGGAAAGCTTGGACATTTCCAAAAAGATTGTCCCTCCACCAAGACATCCTCACCCTCCTATCCATCATCTTCATCCAAACCTTACAAGTTCAAACAACATAACAACTCATCTCACCAATCCAACTCATCAGACACTGAGAAGAAGGATTACAAAAACAAGTACAAGGCACTTAAAGCTGAGTTAGAACAGATGAATTTGAAGCTTGAAGCTCTGTCTAAGAAGAAGGGTGGTGATAAAAAGACAGAGAAAGGGTTGGTAGCTGAAGCTTATGATTGGAATGATGAACCGCTGACTTCAGATGAGGAAGATACTACAAGAGTCAGGGCTTTCATGGCTATAGCTGAGGATGAACCAGCTGTTGGAAAAGGTGATGCAAGATCAGGACAATGGGTTAACATCACAATGAAAAAGGTACACAGGCTTTTATCTATGTCTGATAGTGATGAACGTAAGCATGTCCTTGATTACACCATTGTTGATTTACACTTTGTTGACGAACAAAGAAAGAACCTACTTGATAAGTTTCACTCTGTTAAAATTGAATGGCTAAATGCTAAATCTGAATGTGAAACTCTCAGGCGGGTTAACTTAGAGAAAATATCCCTGCAAAATGAAGTCGCTCACCTTGAAAAACATTGCTTTAAATGACTAAGTCTTTGAATTAAACAAGGTTATTGAAAAATGGTTGTGTGCTAGGTTCACTATAGATCAATTTCTTAATGATGAAGTGCCTGCTGACATTAAAAGGGATATATCTGCTAAGAAAAATAAGCTGAGAATTCTCACCAAACCCAAAGACATTGTCTTCAAATCTACAGAGACAATTCATATGTCAGATACCACTTTGACTAATGACCCTGTCTCTGAAGATGTGGCTGAGTTACCACCTTTGACCAAACTCTCTGGAGTTGAACCTAGCAGTTCTTCTCGAGCTGCTAAGGGTGAACTTAGAACTGATATTGAGAAACCTCCAGCTAAAGTTTTTCATGTGCCTGCTAAACAAACTGGTAAACAAGTAGCTTTTAAGCCTGTTGCTACTAAAGCTGTGGATAAGGTTGACCCTACCACTGAAGATCGCCTGTTGTCTCTAATGAAAGAAGTAGAACTCTTGAAACAACACATTAAGCCTTCCGTTGAATGCTCTACTTCTCGTGAACCTAAGTCAGTCCTAGGTAAACCCAAAGGGGAAAGGTTAACCAAACCTTATTGCAATGTATGTAAAAACTCTCACCATATGACTTTAGATCATGACAGACACATGGCAGCTAAAAGAGCTCAGACACCCTCTAGGGATAGACCACAGGGTTCCAAAAGACAACAGGGAAACTACAGACCTTATCCTCCCTGTAAATTCTATGGTTTCACAGACCATCACTCAGACGAGTGTGGTGACTTCCTTGGGTGTGATATCTGTGGAAGTTATACCCATGAAACAGTGAACTGTCCCTCCCAACGCCAAAAGTTCTTCAAGAACACAAGAGTTGCTAACAATCAATTCAGGGAACCCACTGGAAAGTGGGTTCACCATAGGAACTAACCTGTTTCTATGTATCTGTGCAGAAATATCTCAAGGAATCGGTATGGTATCTAGACAGTGGCTGTTCTAGACACATGACAGGGATTCAACAATACCTGCACAGATACTCAAAGGAGCCAAGTCCTAAAGTGGTGTATGGAGATAACTCTTCAGGTGACACATAAGGATATGGCTCAGTGAATTGCAATGGGATTACATTTACCAGGGTTGCATATGTGAATGGTCTTAAACACAATCTTATTAGCATCAACCAATTATGTGATGCTGACTATAAGGTTTTGTTTACTAAGACTCAGGGAACCATATTCAACAAAAACAATGATGTTGTGCTTATTGCACCTAGAAGAAGAGATGTTTATGTCATCAACATGGTTGTTTGCTCTGAAGACAGCTCAAATTTCTTTCTTGCTAAAGCCTCTGAAAGTGTCAATTGGCTGTGGCACAAAATACTGTCTCATCTCAACTTCAAGAACATCAATAAGATAGCCACTCAAAACCTGGTTGCTGGTCTACCTTCAGTAATGTTTTCTAAAGACAAGACTTGTTCTGCCTGTGTCAAAGGAAAGCATCATAGGTCTTCATTCAAGACTAGGCAATTATTCTATATTGACAAATGCTTACATCTCCTTCACATGGATTTGTTTGGGCCTGTCAAACCTCAGACCATTAATCACAACAAATACACCTTGGTCATAGTTGATGAATTTTCAAGATACACATGGGTGTTCTTCCTCAGAAGGAAAAGTGATGCAGCTGATACCATCATGTCCTTCATCAGACAGGTTGAAAATATGAATGATGTTAGAGTCAAAGCTCTAAGAAGTGATAATCGTACTAAATTCAAGAATCACCAACTTGAATCTTTTTGTGATGAAAAAGGAATTTCACAGAACTTCTCTTCAGCTGGCACCCCAGAACAAAATGGTGTGGCTGAAAGAAGAAACAGGACTTTGATTGAAGCAGCCAGAACTATGTTGAATGGTGCAGCCTTACCAAAGCAATTTTGGGGAGAAGCTGTTCACACTGCCTGCTACACACAAAACAGATCAATCATTTTCAAAAGACATGGTAAAACTTCCTATGAAGTTTTCAGAAAAAGATCTCTAGATGTCAGCTATTTTCATGTGTTTGGATACCCTGTGTTCATTTACAACTACAGGGATAAACTTGGAAAGTTTGATGAAAAAGCTGATGATGGTTTCTTCTTGGGATACTCTCCAACAGCCAAAGCCTTCAGAGTATTCAACATCAGAAGACAAGAAGTAGAAGAAACCTTCCATGTTAGATTCAATGAAGATGATGAAGTCATACAGAGAACAGGAACAGAGGGTGATGAAATTGATTTTAATGAAAATGTATCTTTCCCAAGTGATGAGTTCACAGAACCAAGACCTACCAGTCATCATCACTCCAACACTCTCACTCCTTATGTTCCTGCCTTTGACCCTCTGTCCACTCACAACATAGAAGTTCCTACCTCTCAGGAACTTGATGAAGAAGAACCACAAACCTCTGGTAGTCCTTCTCCTTCTAATGCTATTGATGACTCACCAATTCTTTAAATCCCTGAAGACTCTCCTACTGATAATGAAGTTGTACCTCTTGATATGCTGAAGAAGACTCTGACACTGAAGTAGTCTTTGAAGAAAGCCCTCCTAGTCAGCAGGATGAAACTCAAATTATACCAGCTGTGCCCACAAGTGTTCCTGTCCTTGAGTCCCCAGCTCCTCAAAATAAGTGGTCAAGAGATCAACACATTCTTCTTGTCAACATTATTGGGGAACCTAATGCAGGGGTCACAACTAGACAGCGAATCCATGACTCAGAGTGTGCCTTAGCCAATGAATGTCTCTTTGTTGAATTTCTCTCACAAATTGAACCTAAAAGAGTAGCTGAGGCAAGGGTAGAAGAAGGATGGGTAGCTGCTATGCAAGAAGAAATCAATCAGTTCAAAAGGAACAAAGTATGGACACTAGTGCCAGCTCCACCTGGAAAGAATATCACATGCACTAGATGGATCTATAGAAATAAGATGGATGAAATTGGAAAAAACATCAGAAACAAGGCCAGACTGGTGGCACAGGGGTTTTCTCAGACTGAAGGAATTGATTATGATGAAACATTTGCTCCAGTTGCAAGACTTGAAGCCATCAGAATCTTCCTTGCTTATGCTGCCTATATGAACATCACTGTGTATCAGATGGAGGTAAAGAGTGCATTCCTCAATGGTGATTTGGCTGAGGAAGTGTATGTTGCACAACCTGAAGGATTCGAGAACAGCGAGTTTCCCAACCATGTGTACAGACTACACAAAGCCATGTATGGGCTGAAACAAGCTCCAAGAGCATGGTATGAAACTCTTTCTAATTTCTTAACTGAAAATAAATTTGTCAGGGGTTCTATTGATAAAACACTCTTTACCTTCAAGGATAAGAGTGATTTCATCATTGTGCAGATTTATGTGGATGATATCATCTTTGGGTCAACAAATGTCAATCTTAGTAAACGTTTTGCTAATTTAATGACCAAGAAATATGAGATGAGTATGATGGGTGAATTAACTTACTTTTTGGGCTTTCAAATTAAACAATGTCCTAAGGGAATTTCAATTTGTCAAGAAAAGTATGTTAAGGATTTACTTAAAAAATATGACTTAGCTGATTGTGCATCAGTGAAATGCCCCATGCTTCCACCCAACAACTTGGGCCCTGATGAGTCAGGGGTCTCTGTTAATGAGACTTTATATAGAGGCATGATTGGGTCACTCATGTATCTAACAGCTAGTCGTTCTGATATCCAATTCTCCACATGTCTCTGTGCAAGGTACCAAGCTAACCCAAAAGAATCCCATCTAGTGGCTGTTAAGAAAATTTTCAGGTATCTCAAAGGAACACCATCCCTAGGTCTCTGGTATCCAAAGGAATCAGGCTTTGATCTCAAGGCCTATTCAGATTCAGATTATGCTGGATGCTGTATTGACAGGAAAAGTACTTCAGGCAGCTGTCAAATCCTAGGAGGAAAATTGGTTGGATGGAGTGCTAAGAAGCAAAACTCTGTGGCTATGTCTTCAGCTGAAGCAGAATATGTCGCTGCAGCCAGCTGTTGTGCTCAGGTGCTCTGGATGAAAAGTCAATTGGCTGACTATGAAATTTTATATGACAAAGTGCCAATCTTTTGTGACAACACCAGCGCCATTGCCATATCCAACAACCCTGTTCTTCACTCTCGTACCAAACACATTGATATCAGGTATCACTTTATCAGGGATCATATAATGAAGGGAGATATTGAGCTGCATTTTGTTCCCACAGAGCTGCAACTAGCTGATATCTTCACAAAGCCTTTGGCTGAACCTTCGTTCAACAGGCTAGTTGCTGAGCTAGGGATGCTCAATATCTCAAAGCCTGTGGCTTGATATTAAATGTGTTCATTAAATACTTGATTCTATATTAAATGTTTTTCACATGAAACTAGGTAGTTACTTTCCAAGTAAATGCAAAAAACATTCTCAAATATTTAATCATTTATTTTTCGAATAACGAGGAGACAAATAAGTTTTGAAAGGTCAAGGGACCCACTTGAGCAGTCATTTTCTCACTTTGCATTTAATGCGGTTGAATAACTGTTTACTTAGTTTGAATATATATATTGTCTCTCTTCTCTTCTCACCCACCACTATTCTCATTTCTCAAATTTTTTTCTCTCTCTAAGTGCTTCTCTCTCTTAACCCATCCTCCATTTTCTTTCACCTTTGACCTTGAATCCATGGTGTTTTCCGTTCCCAAAGCAGCAAATGTTAACTTCGAGATCAACGAAAGCATCCTCGCCTCCAACAACGCCATTGGATGGATTAAGGCTCCTAACAACACATACTCAGATCTGGTCAACTTCATGCAAAATTGTGACCTAAGTGAAGCCTTCACCAAATCCCCAACCACCTTCTACCAAGAATACCTTAGGGAATTCTGGTACTCTGCTGAAGTGGTAGATGACACAATAACCTTTAGCCTTTCATGCAATGAACACCTATTTTCTTTCTCCCTTAAAGATTTCTCGAGTGTGGCTGGATTGAAACATGGAGATGAATGCCTTAAGGTTGTTGATAAAAAGGCTGTTAAGGATGCCCTGGCCACACTCAAACCCAGCCATGATGTAAACCCTGCCCTTACACCCGCTGAGGTCCTCTCAAAATCTCCTTTGAAGATTAAATAATTTACACCCATGTGGCGTGTCCTCTTTACCCACATTGTTAAATCCCTGGGAGGAATGCAGGGATCCCAAGATCAGATGTCCTTTAACCATCAAGCTATAGCATATGGGCTGATCTGGGGAGCTGATGTTGATGTTGGAAGCATTCTCTTCTCCAACCTTGTAGAACAGCTGAAGGGAAGAAATCATGTCAGGGAAAAGAATATCAGCTATGTTCGCTTCTTGTCGCTGATCTTTGAAAGTCTGTTGGGAGACAACTACCACAACTCTAAGTTGACTGCTCTGAAGCCCTACCGCATCACATGTGCCATCTACAAAGAAATAGGAGCTGAAGATGTCCCTGTCACCTCTCATATGATGAACGTGGCCAACAAACAACCAACAGCTGAGAAGTCCTTGCTCCCTTCTTCTGAGAAGGTGAATACTTCTAGTGTGTCTGGCAAGTCTAAGTCTTTGACCTCTGGGCAGCACACTACGAAGTCCAAGGCTTCTTCTGGCCAACAGCCTAAGAAGAAGAAAATCCCCTCTTCTTCCCAACCCAAAACTGTTACTAAGGCCAAGGGAAAGAAGATTGACACCTCCTCTGTTCCAGATACTCATGTGGAATCAGATACTTCTGCTGACCAACAACAGGGGTCTAGTGTCTCAAAGTCAGCTGAGACAACAGGAAACCAGCCTAATCCAGCTGATATCTCACAGGTAATCAGTGTACATTTTTAGAGGTTCACAAGCAGCCACTCTCAATTGTCTGTAGGAGAGAGTGGTGAAGTTAGGGTAATCCTCGACCCTTAGAAGTCTGTCTATGCACTTAGAACTCTTTAGGACTTCTGTACACTCTGTCTTTGCACCAGGGAATGATTCATTTGTGTTTATAAAGCACCCCGATGACCCTGCACCCTCTAGACATTATTCAGGCTAACAACAACCTGGATACACTTATGTCTCAACCTTGATCAGCTGTACTTCACACAGCCTCTTGGTACCCTCCTTAAAAGAATCCCAAAGGATTTATCCTTTTCAGGGGGTGCTGAATCATCACCCTCAGCTTTCCTAGGGGCAGCGTAACAGGCGACCTTAAACCACATATGTTTCACTCTTAAAAGAGTCCCAAAGGTTTCTTAACCTTTTGGGGGGGCTGAATGATCACCCTCAGCTTTCCTAGGGGCAGCGAATGGCGATCTATAAACAACATATGTTTCACAATCAAAAGAGTCCGAAAGGTTTTAACCTTTTGGGGGGGCTGAATAATCACACTCAGCTTTCCTAGGGGCAGCGAATGGCGATCATTAACCATATATCTTTCACACTTAAAAGAATCCCAAGGATTTATCCTTTGGAGTGGCTGAGTAATCACCCTCAACCTCTCTGGGACAGCGAAATGGCGACCATTCCCCTTATCTTTTTCCCTGTTACTAATTATAAGAATTTGCAGGCTGAAATTGTACAGCCAGTCATTGAATCCCAGGTACAACAAGAGAAGGAGGCTGATACAATTACTCAAGATCAACCTCATGACGATGAGCCTCTGCTAAATACTGATGAAGAATTGCTATCATTAGAGGATGATGTCTCTGATCTTGAGTCAATGCCTGAAGATGAAATCCCTGAAGGGATGTTTGAGGAGGAGGATGAAGAAGATGAGGAAGATCAGCAATCTGTCTCTCCTCCCAAGGAAATAGCTGTGCCCACACCAGCTGGAAATAATACTCCTCCTCCCAAGGACGTTGTTGTTACTCCAAACTCTGCTACCTCATCAACAACAGTCTTCCATCGCCCAGCCTATGATCCAACAGCGGAGTTTCTAATGTTTGATCATCCTGCCCAAACTAACTTTGATCTTTTACCAAGTGGGGATGATTATGCTCAACAAAGCCTCAACATCCATAATCTTCAGCCTGTTCATCACCAATCTGATATTGAACGCTTATCAAGGAAGCTGGATGTGATCAAGTCTGAAATGCACAACTTCACTGTTACATTTCCAGGAATCATACAAAAGGCTGTGGCTGAGGCGGTTACTGAACCCATCAAGGATGGTGCAAGAAAAGGTGTAGCACAGGGACTTAGTCACCTTTCCACAAGAATGAAGGATGTCATTGACTCAGAGGTCCCTGCCTTACTTCATGAGCATGAGCTAACTATGCACTGACAATTTGAAGCTGTTCGCAACAGGCAATACCGTCATGCAAACTTCATTGTCAGTCGAGTTCAGGCCAATAGTAATGCAAATGGCAACCTTCTGCTAAAGATTGCCAGGGCTTCAAGGAAAAGGCAACGTGTTATGGCTGCCTCTGTTGAACAGATTGCAAGGCATTTTCAAACACGTTCATCCAAACGTCTGCGTAGCCAGGATGAACATGATAGGGAGAAAGAAACAACACTTAACCTTGCATCTGCTAAACAAGGCTCATCATCAGCTGACAACACCATTACACCTGTTCCTCTCCAAGTCATCACACCTATCAACATACCTGATGATGAGGATAACACTCAGGGGGAGCAACAGAATCAAGATGGAGCTGACTCATCAAAGTCCCTGGCTTTGGTTAACACCAGCGAGCCTGGGGATGATGATGAACCAGCTGCCAAGAAGCTAAAGTTCACTGTTAGCTCCCTTCCCAAAGCAATACAAACTCAGTCTCAGACAGCATTTATCAGAAGAGCTGATGTTTTGAAAAACATAAGTGTAGAGTCCTCTGTCTCGAAGAAAGGAAAGGAGATAGTTTTGGTTGACACAAACACCAAACTCAAGAAGATAGCTGCGATGCTAGAGACAGGAGGATCCACCACAGACCTTTCCCAATTTTCAACCTTTACACCTTCCAATGAGATTCCTTTAACCCCTGAAGAAATAGAGCAACAGGCTGAGGAATTCAAAAGATTAAATGAACTCAAGACAGCCAAAGAATTGAATGAAGCTACTCGAAGGAAGATGACTCCATCTGAAAGAGAAAAACAAAAACAAAGGTTGAGGGAAATGGAAGCAAAACGCGCAGAGGCACTAAGGAAAGTCAAAGCTAACTATGATGCCTGCGTTAACAACAGATATGCACCTGGCAAGATAACCAACTTCAAATACACCATTCATAAATCCACAAACACCCCACAGATGATCTTATGGAGGGATAACCAACAGGGAAATATGAATGTGTTTGACAACTTCAGGCTAAAGACACTTCGGTTATCTGAATGGTTCGAACTTGAAGCCTTAGCTGCCAAAAGAACTGGACAGGCTAATTTTCTTCTGCTTAAGACTATTAAGGCCAAGTTTACCTGGATCAAAGAAACAGCTGCCAAACTAAAGATTGATCCACCACCACAGCTTTTTGAACAAGAACCCCCAAAGACTGGCAACAAAAGAAGAAGAGTTTCTCAACTTGTTAAAGAAAATTTTGTTACAGATGATGTTTAAGTGGATGGCATGCACAGGGATTTGATCCTACCCAATGGTATAGTTGGCCCTGTTGATGGTCAGACATACACAGAGCCTGAAAGAGGAATGGCATTCATGAACAGGGCTTGCCATTATGCATTTCGAAGAGAAGATGAGTTGTGCTTAGCTTCAACAATTCAGCTACTTAGTCACAAGAAGTCACTCAAGATCAACACAGAGTACTCCAAGAAGTTTGCAAAGACTTTGCAGGAAGAATTGGATAATAGATTGGACTTGGCTGAAGCTGAAGAAAGGATTAAAAATGATGACTATTGAAGATGTTCACAGCCCAATTTTACCTTCACCTTTTATTTTACTTATGTAATGTACTTGTAATTTTCTTTAAGTATTAATAAAATCATGAGGTATGTTTGTTTAGATCTGTTATGAGTAAGAAGAAGCTGTTAACTCACTTACCTTAACTTAGTTAGATCTAGCAATATTTATGTTTAAATAGGGGGAGATTGTTGGGAATCTAAACTTGTTAGATTCCCTGATTATAGATTTAAACATAATTAAGCTGTTAGATAGTCCCTTGCCTGTGCCTAGGAGGTAGGCAAGTATCGCAAGACTTACAGAGATCCAAGTCTCTGTGAGCAACCTCAGAGGAGTCCATGTCAGAGACATTGTCAAGGAAGTCAAAGATTACTTGAAGACATACTCATTGGCTGTGATGGATAACAGCCAAGATGTATCAGGGACTCTGAGGGGTTGAGGGTTAACAGGGGTGGCAATACCCTGTTAACACTCAGCACACATTGGACATGCCATTTGTGTGTTCGAGACTTTGAAGAAAAAGGAAACTGTTTTGACAAAGGTTTCCTTAAAGCATAATGGAAGACTACCAAGAATAGAAGAACATCATGTGACTGATATGGGAACTTGTGAAAGCTTGTGTAGTCACCATCAAGTACTATTTAGGTCAATCTTGTAACACTATAAATAGGTTGTGTATCCATGCATTAATGTTTAACACTTTGTGATATTCATAAAATTATTGCATAGAACTTATAGAATCAAACAGCTGCGACTGTATTCATAAGTTAGGGTTTATAGTTGTTCAAAGTGTGCACAACACATTGTCATCAAACGGTGTTATCCATAACACTTGTAATTCTTTATTATACAATAATAAGATTACGTTTGAAAAGTAATACCTTGTGTTGATTAGTTAAGATTAGGGTTTCTAGCATTGATTAGGGACTTACAAAGATCTTGGTGGATTTAATGAACAAGTTTGGATTATTATGGCTTAATGCCGAATGATTTGAGAGAGAAAGATGAAGAGAGAATGAGATTTGGTTGCATGAGAGGTTGAGAGAATGTATGTGTGTGTGTTTCGGCTTAAAGGGAGAGAGAGAAGGGTGAAGGCAAAAAGGCATGATTGCCTTGGTAAGAACTATTGTGCCATGTGTTGGCTTTTCCAAAACCAAGACAACCCCTCTTCTTCCACATATGGGGTGCCGTGTCTAGCTAGCCAAAAAGGAGGGTAATGGGCTTTGGCTTGGGCTCATGTTGGGCTAGTACATAAAGAGTAAGGTCTTGGGCTAGTCCAAGGAGGTTAAGAAAATGTTTGTGGTATACACCCTTGCACACATACACGGCTACATACACTATGTAGTATGTTTTTCCAACTTTGATTTAGTGTTGTGTGTATAGCCAAGTATTGATTATACATTTTATCATTTGTTCTCCTAGTCTTAAGTACAAGGTTTGAGCTATGTAACTTATTTACAACAAGTGTGAATGTAAAGGTATAAGTACCTAAATGAACAAGTTCACACTCAACTTATAGGAATACACATGTGAGTATGTGTTCTAGGATTATTGGGTGGAAATCTATTACATTAAAAATCATGGTAAAATCATGAATTTTACAGTACCACCCCGTTATTTTAGCTTTGTCCTCAAAGCTACTAAAAACCTAGTTATCTTCTAAGTAAGCGATGTTCTAAGTACATGAGTTATTTCAGGTTATCTCTCAGGTACGGATGGCGGCACGAACAAGAAGTGGTCTACACCTAGGTTATTCTTATACGCCTAATCCGACATTTTTGGAAGCTTCCGTCATTATAGGTGAACAGAAGAGAATGTAAGGAGGTCTTTACCCGGATCGCACTATACATCCGATTGGGCAGTAAAGGAGACTGCTGCTGTGGATGGGTAGGCGAGGAATGCAAAGAGATCTTTATCCGGATCGCACTATACATCTGATTGAGCAGTAAAGGAGACTGCTGCTGTGGATGGGTAGGTGAGGAATGGAAAGAGATCTTTATCCGGATCGCACTATACATTCGATTGGGCAGTAAAGGAGACTACTACTGTGGATGGGTAGGCGAGGAATGCAAAGAGATCTTTATCAGGATCGTACTATACATCCGATTGAGCAGTAAAGGAGACTGCTGCTGTGGATGGGTAGGCGAGGGGCTTCTCAATGGGTGTTGTCGTCGTACTTGTCCCGGATCTGGGAGGGGACCATTAGCGTGGTGGATTTGGTCAGGAGGACAAATCCATTGCAAATGGTTTCTGATATAAGGAGGACACGCCAACATATTTCATACGCTGGGAATCTAGGGATGCACTATTTTTACATCCTTTCCATGGGTGAGATACAAGTTATATCCCCATACTCGCGGATGAAGAACTGGGTGTTGAGGGTAAAACAAACATGTTTGACTTTAACCCCTCCTATATTAGCATCTTTTAAGAAAAGACTTACGATCGTTTACCTCAAGGCAGCGGGGTACAAACATTAGCCAATGGCACTAAAGTTTCTACCCAACAAGGAGGTTAAGATTGTTGTCGATGGCGTTTGCGTAAGAAGTTGCAAGGAATCTGTTTCCTTTGCTGTGAGGCGGGGTGAGAGGGGCGCAGAAAAGGAGTACCTTAAGTGGTGAAAATAAAAGAAGATACCAAGAATAGAGAAGTACGCGCCTTGCAGGGTGTCCTAACAAGGGTCATGCATTCATTATTTCCGGTTCAAAATTTTGTATCAATTCTGACTTCTAAAGAGTGGAATTCTAATCTCCCAGCATCTAGTGGGTGATGGTATTGTCGAACTAATTGGACCCGAAGAGGAAGAAGGAATTTTCAAAAACATAGGACATTCATTATCTCCTTATGAGGGATGCCTAACATAGCCCTACAAAGTACACTCGTTGTGAGTTGGGTGTGCCTTTTAGGTTTTAGGGTTGTCTAGGTGGCGGAAGTAACCCTACAAAATACACCCATTGTGGGTTGGGTGTGTCCTTCAGGGTTAGGCAGGGATGGAACGGGTTAGGGAAACGGGTCACACTTGGACCAAATATTCTTTAGCCCGTTGGTGCTAGAGATGACAATAAATCTAGTGTTATCTAGTGTTAACTATACCGGGGTTATGGTTCCCTAGTATAATCAAGGTTCCATCTCACCAAGGTGCACAAACCCATTTTTTTTGCTATAAGGGATAATCGCATGTTACTTGCCAGTCAATTCGTGCTAAGAACGACATTAAAGTTATCAAGGCTTTCTAGGATTTGATTGGTGTAAGATGGCTGATTCGGAAAGTTTTTAAGGAACAACCTCGGATGAGGGTGTTTAACCATCATAACTTTTTCGTCGACTATCCCACAGTATCATAGGATCCTAGAACTATCGAGGGGGGGGGGGGGGATTTCCATTACCTTACTAAATTTAGCAATTGTAGTGCTTTGTCCTACACATGTATCAGACAAGATAGATGTATATCAATTGTTTAGTAAGAACGTACCAGGTACGATGTTGGGGCCTGGGTTTGTTGGGGCATTGCCAGCCATGTACAATTGCGAAGGAGCTCCCTTGTCATCCTTCTTCTGGTTGGCCCTTTTGGGACAATCAGGTCTCACGTGCCCAGGTGTTCCACACTCGTAACATATCACAGATTTCTTCGGCCCGCTACCGCTCCTTCGTGCGTTGGACTTGCCCTTGTTGCGGTTTCCAGGATTGGTGTTGGGTCGGCCTGGGGTGGCAACATTGTTTGGACACTCGCGAGAAAAATGGCCTTGCTGGCCGAACTTGTAACATCCTTGACATTTCACTCCAGCAATATGGTGGTAGTTGCATTTGAACACTTGGGCTTTGTTCCTGAGTAGTTCTTGGTGCGGGTTGGGGGAGTAGTGTCATCTGTTTGCCCAACGTTTTTCTTTTTGAAAGGCTGTTGGTTCTGGCTACGAGAGTTTTCTTCGGTTTTCCTCTTGTTGTCTACTTGTCTCTCAGACAGATCACGGGTTCGTTTGTTGATCAGCTCAGTCGCAATTTCCATGGCACCTTCCACAATAGTGGGTCGTGCAGCTAGCACATTGTCATAAATGTCGTCAGGGAGTCCACTGACATACTTTTCAATCTTGTCACTCCTTAGAGGAAACATTCTGGTGCACATCAAGCTTAACTCTTGAAATCTTTGGTTGTACCAAATGATATCATTGTTCTTGCATTTGAGATTCCATAGCTCGACTTCCAACTTCTTCATTTCTCCTCTTGGACAGTACTCCTCAGTCATTCTTTCCTTGAGTTTGGCCCAAGTGAGAGTATAAGCAGCGACATGTCCAAGGGTGGTGACCACAGAATTCCACCAAGTAAGGGCGCTATCGAGTAAAGTGCATGTAGCATACTTAACTCTATTTTCGTCAGCACAATCACTGATACGGAAGACTGTCTCTAGTCTTTCAAACCATCGCATTAGCTCAACAACTCCTTCTTTTTCTCGGTAGTATGAGGGTTTGAATTTCAAGAAGTCGGGGTACGAACAACCCCTGTTGGAGTTGTTTCTGCGTATGTTGGGGTTTGGGTCATCACCCACATTAGCTTCTCTGGCTGCCATGGCTGCCGAAATGCCTTCACCAATCATCTCCCGGAGTTGAGCAGCGGTAACATTATGAGTAGCTTCAGGTACTTCGGTATTAGCGGTATTGAAGACAGTTGCATTATTGGGGTTCGATTGGGAATCACCATTTGTCTATAATCATACACAAAATGAGATTATTAATTCAATCGTTAGTGCAGTTTTTATATTATTTGCAAGAGAATGTTTTCATGCATAAAATTCATAACAAATTTGGATAACCTGTCAGGATTTCATAATATAATACATTGCACAATAGATATAACATAAGAGAATGAATTCATGCAAAGTTCCGTAGGTAACTTTAAACATTCGTCAAGCATATCAAATCCGGAACAAGGTTTGGCTAGCCTTGCTCCGGGTAGTGGTACACATTGTCTTAAGTACATCATATCCAAAATACATGCCCAAAGAAAAGGAAAGATAAGTTACGGGATTACATCACCAAAAGCGGAAAAAGAGATAAAAGTACAAAGGCCCTATATCATGATAGCCGGGATGTAACCCGTGAACTATCATGATGTACAAGAAGTCTAGTACATCTATACTAATCCTGCCTGGATGGTCCACTAGATGATGTCGGGGCTGACGGTGCGGATGGAGCTGGTAGGGCTGCAGAATTTTTCCTGGTGTTCCACAAAGTTCAAACTGTCGTTCGGGTCTCCTTGAGCGTACGGAGTGCAGACAGTAGCTGGTTCCGGAGCCTATCGACGACCCCTCGGAGATAAGCCATCTCCCTAGTAACTCGATCATGTCGGACAGTGGCGAGATCAAAGAAGATGGACAAGGATTGCTCCTGAGTAGCAAGAGCAGCATGGGTCTGATGCTGCAGACCTTTCATGACCTGAATGTGCTGGTGGAGGCGGTAGTTCTCATCCAGTAACCACTTTAGTGCCTCGTCCGTCCTATCCTGGATGCCCTTAGCAGTCTGGAAGTCTTCCCTCCTAGTACGGAAAAGAGTGTCAATACGCTCATAGATGACAACATGGCTCTGTTGACTGACTGTCAATTGGTTGCGGAGGTCGGATATCTCTCGCTCATGGCGTGCAGCCAATGCGGAGATCTGGGCCTGGATGGGATCGACACGTCCTGCCCCGGAGCCTTCCCCGACCTCATAAGTAGAGACGGGCGTGGGTCCGGAGAAATAGTCTGATGAAAAGGATAGAGGCATGGAAGATGGTATGCTAGAAGGGACCCGGTCCTCCTCCATAGAGGTTGGGGCCGGTGTGGCTGATGCTGAGATAGAAAATGGGTCCTCTGGGAGTACAGCTTCGGTGGCTGGGTCATCCTCTGAATCTGAGGATGACAACCATCTACACTGCGTCGATCGTGGGGATGAACAAACAACTGGAGCAGGAGCTACTCTGGGTAGAAGAGTCGTAGATGTAGTAGGCGGAGTCATGATGCTCTGAAATAATATCATTTTAAGTTTGAAGTGAGTATAAGCTTACAAACAAAGAACAATATTATTTAGATTACATGCTTTATGAAATATATCCCCTTTTTAAACAATTATTAGAATGTTTTAAGGTTACAAATATTTATACTTATACATATATATGTACTATCATGTAAGTAGTTCATTTATCAGTTAGTAAGTGTGAAGCTTTAGTTTAATATTACTCATATTCGCATTTCAGTATTTTACTAGGTAGTGTAAAATTTTTTCAAGTTCAGCATGTCTAACATATAGCAATACCTTACTAAATAATATTTATAATCAAGTGTAGTAAACATATATATATATATATATATATATATATATATATATATATATATATATATATATATATATATATATATATATATATATATATATATATATATATATATATATATATATATATATATATATATATATATATATATATATATATATATATATATGTATATATATATATATATATATATATATATACAATTAGTTCACATAGCGTAAAATTCCCTAAGATCTATATGCTTAACTAAGACGGTCGCAAAATAAAATCCCATAAAGAGTTTTATAAGTTATAGTCCAGTTTTAAATAAAAGAAAAATCATTTTATTTTTATTTTATTTAAAAATTTATCTGGTTCTCTATAACTAATGCTCTGATACCATTCTCTGTGACAACCCCGAGTAGGGTCAAAATATGCGGAAATATCCACGAAGATGTCACAAGGGCGGATCGATAGCATATAGTCCTTAAAGCATAAGATAAAAGTAAGTTAAATCAGATTACATGTTTATTTTAACAAATGAATAAAAATTGTCTTAAACATGGTGGAGAGTGTTTATTTGAGTTTCCCAAATAGAACCCCTGACGACTCCTATGATGCAGATTTCTAAGATGTTGGAGGCCATGCACACACCACGTACTAACTTCATATTCATGTGCAAAACATACTAACGGGGTCAACATAAAGTTGGTGAATTTACAGATTTTAACAATTAATTAGTTTGGACATGCAATAATCATAGGAGTAATAATGCACAAAGCATTCTTACTAAAATGTAAATAACATTTGTTTATTATTAGAAACTGAAGCTTAACCCCATAATCCTCAACAGATGAGGACGTAGTGTCTTACAAAAA
Organism: Glebionis coronaria; assembly: GCA_025667525.1. NCBI lineage: Eukaryota > Viridiplantae > Streptophyta > Magnoliopsida > Asterales > Asteraceae > Glebionis > Glebionis coronaria. Next base: position 423,808,532 of record CM046874.1, read on the forward strand.
GACACCCATTCCTGTTCCAACATGGTATACGTCTGTTGTCCCGGCCAAGGCACAGTGAGCATGACTCACCCAGACGGGGATGGTCAATCCCTAATAGATCTATTTATAACATTCGGGCGATTTACAACAATTTAACAGTTTCAATAGTAAGCAATCATAATCCAGTTTATACAATCCAGTCATGTCCAATATATGTTTGCATATTTTCCTTCCCAAAAAGGGAAAGTTTTATCAAAGTTTAAAGGGGGCTGTAAACTCACCTGGGAGTGGGCAATTGCTTGTTTAACACGGGTATCCAAATAAAGCTCACACCAAAGTTATGCCTATTCAGATAGTACAGTCTTAATAGATAGTACAAAGAACATATAGGTATGCTTATACGGATTTTATTCAGTTTATTCATACTATGGTATTTATCTAAATGACCATAGTTTAAGCAGCATCAATATCCATTTAACTTATTTATATAAGTTTCATTTCTAAGCTCACATCGCATGTTTAACTATCACTATTAGTTAGCATACATGTATTTATAGTAATCATCCAATTTTACAATTAAGTTATACATTTAAGTAATCATAAAAAAATAGTAATTTGTGTTTATAGTACTTGTATCAATTACATCGCGTTAAATTTCATAACCATGTTCTATATTTAAGTAAACATAAGGAGTTTTACTTATAACTTATTTACGTAGTAATATTTAATTTAATTAAAGTTCTCATAATTTTATTTCCTAAAAGTATATAAGTACATGTATTAAAAATACATATTCATAATTTTTTATACAATTATTTCCTAAAGTAAATATAAATATTTTATATACAAAATATTTTGTTTGACTTTAAAGTTCCCAATAATTTAAACTTAAGAATTTTTACTTTAATTATTGTGGTCTAAGTATTTTAATTATGTTTTATTATAATTAAAATAGATTTTAGATTTAGGGCTTAGAGATGTTTCGAGATATGGCAAAACTAGTCCTTCCATATTTTTAAACAAGTATAACTTTCGGATTTTTGCATATTTAGCACCTAGGGTTTGTTATAGTTTCAGCTTATGGCAGATTTAGTCCCTCTAGTATTATCTAGGTTTTGTAACTTCGCTAAAATGACAAAACAGCCCCTAGGGCTTCTTATAGTTTCGGATTATTGCCAAAATGGTCCTTAGGGTTTTAGAATAACAAAATACTTTTAATAACTTCCTAAAAATGGTCCCTAGGGTTTAAATGGCCACGGAAAATAATTATTAAACCCTAGACTTTTGGATATTTACATTTTCAGTCCTTGTGCTTACTAGTTTATTAAAACAAGTTTCATAAGTTACGGTTTTTGTCCTTAAGTTTTATAAATTGTCATTTTCATCCAAAAAGTTTTTATAAGTTATGTTTTATTATAAAAACTTTCATTTTAACATTTAAACTTTATATGGGCTCATTAAATGGGCTAACATCTATTGGGTTATTTTAGTGGGCTTAAATATGTTTCATGTTCACTAATTTATTTATATGAGCCTTTAAATCATCTATTGGGCTTAATACATTTTTAAGTCCTTTAACTTGTTAAATGGGCCTAATTGTGATCTTAAGTCCATTTAAATTACTATAATTTATGAAATGAGCTTATTAGGTCCATTTAAGTTTTAGGTTAACTTTTCATGGGCTTAAATAGTCCATTAACACTACTTTTCATTTTATGTAACTTTTTACTTATAATATTAATATAAGCTTACTATGCTTATCAATATTTAGTTTTCAATCTAAATAGATGAATAATTTTAAAAATTCATTTTATGGGTTATACCAAATTAGATCTAGGTGTGTCATAAGGTTACAAGTAAGTCATAAGCCCTAATAGGAGCTTATAACTCACGGCCTACATTAGTCATAGCATATTAGGATAGATCAAGTCCCATATAAAGGTTGCATGTAGTTTATATATGTTACAAAATTAGATCTCACTATGTACACATCAAGAAAATAAATCACAAGTTCATAATAAGATCTAAACTATGTCTAGACCTAAAAAAATCAAACATAAATCCATGTATCCACATATATAGCTCACGACTATATTTATAGATCTTGGTATTTCGAAGATATCCCCTTTAACTAGTTTTTAAAGTCTTGTAATTATTTACAAAAATACATTATGTTTATCTAGGTTACATGCATGTTTCCAAGGCTACCATCATTCCAAGAAACAATGTATAGCCCACGGCTATATTGTTCCCTCCCAATATTCCCATTAGATCTACTAGCTCATTTCATGTATATCATGTTAAGTTAGCACTTATCATTAGATCTAGGTTTTTATAAGCATGCATGTACATCTAACCCATTTTAGGGTCATATATAACCCACTGCTATATATTCACATAAGTTACTTTGATGGTTTTTAATAGCTCTTTTATCATGTAACATTTCTGGTTCCACTATTCAAAACTTAGTAGACATATCATATGGCCTTTACTCATTCTAGCCGTGACCTTTAAGGTCATGGCTTTCATGATTTCTAGGTTTCATAAGTTCTTCTCATGAGATCTATGGTTATTGGTTAACCAAAGTCCTATAAACAAGATTTATAACCCATGCCATATCTTGATTTATAAAGGTTTCATATGGTATTTAAATCTAGTTTAACACATAACACATAAGTCATAAGTTTCTTATTAAAAAGATTTTTATTCAAGATCATAGGTTGTATAAATATGCCGTGACCCATAAGGGCCATAGCCTTACCAAATCTTGATTTTTAACATGTTATTCACTTGTGTTTATAGATGTATGAAGATGCATGCATGAAGGAAATAAAAGATTTTGATGTGTATACCTCTCTTGCCTAAAAGTACCAAAGAGGATCTAGATGAACAAGGAGATATAAGATCTACTCAAGATGATGAAGAAAACCCTATGTATAAATCAAGCCGTGGCCTAGATGGCTTAGCTAGGGCTTGTTTATAGTGAATCCAAGGGAATGGTACTACTAATGATTTGTAGTAAAGATGAGACAAAGATCTTGGTGGATTTAATGAACAACTTTGGATTATTGTGGCTTAATGCCAAATGATTTGAGAGAGAAAGATGAAGAGAGAATGAGATTTGGTGGCATGAGAGGTTGAGAGAATGTATGTGTGTGTGTTTCGGCTTAAAGGGAGAGAGAGAAGGGTGAAGGAAAAAAGGCATGATTGCCTTGGTAAGAACCATTGTGCCATGTGTTGGCTTTTCCAAAACCAAGACAACCCCTCTTCTTCCACAAATAGGGTGCCGTGTCTAGCTAGCCAAAAAGGAGGGTAATGGGCTTTGGCTTGGGCTCATGTTGGGCTAGTACATAAAGAGTAAGGTCTTGGGCTAGTCCAAGGAGGTTAAGAACATGTTTGTGGTATACACCCTTGCACACATACACGGCTACATACACTATGTAGCATGTTTTTCCAACTTTGATTTAGTGTTGTGTGTATAGCCAAGTATTGATTATACATTTTATCATTTGTTCTCCTAGTCTTAAGTACAAGGTTTGAGCTATGTAACTTATTTACAACAAGTGTGAATGTAAAGGTATAAGTACCTAAATGAACAAGTTCACACTCAACTTATAGGAATACACATGTGAGTATGTGTTCTAGGATTATTGGGTGGAAATCTATTACATTAAAAATCATGATAAAATCATGGATTTTACAAAATATCTTCAAAAAGATTAAATCCATTAAAAACAAACTTGATTTTGGCTTCTTTGATCATTTCTTCAAAGTTGTGTCGATTTTGCCGGTTCTCGTGATCTTCGGCACACTTTTGGTCTTTTGACTTTGTCTTCCTCTCTTTCTTGGACTTATCTTCAACATTTGACCGTGAAATCCCGTGTTTTCTTTCTTTTGATCATTTGTACCTATTTCACACAAAAACACAAAATCACGCGTAATTTTGACTTTTACGATATTAAACACATGATTAGGTCTTGTTTTTCCTTGATTTTAGTTGCAAAAGGATAAGTGTTTACACACTTATTAGGGACTGCTTAAGACCATACATAGACTTTTTTAGCCTACAAACAAGTTTAGGGTTATCATAGTAGAAAACTTGGGGGGGGGGGGGGGGGGGGGGGGGGGTTCATGTAAACGGTTTCATCTAACTCACCATATAAGAAGGCATTGTTAATGTCAAGTTGGTATATAGGCCAAGATTGATTAACTGCTAAGTTAATAAGACACCTACCAGTCATCATTTTCACAACAGGGGAAAAGGTTTCCGCATAATCAATACCTTCCTTTTGACCACAACCCATGGCAACAAGTCTAGCCTTATACCTTTCTGTTTCACCACTAGATTTGAACTTAAGTTTCCAAACCCACTTAGAATTTAAAGCATTTCTGCCAACAGGCAATTCAACCAAATCCCAAGTATCATTTTCAAGTAAAGCAGCAAATTTAACATTCATGGCATCAATCCATTGAGGACTTTGACAGGCCTCAAAAAAACTTTTTGGTTCACAACTTTTATTCAATTGGGTCACAAAGCACAAGACATCCCCTTTAATCTTAGAATAACCAACAAACTTTTCAATCCCATATTTGACTTTTGAATCAACAACAAAATCATTGTAGTTTTTGGAAAACAGAAGTTCTAGAAGATCTTCTCAAGACTTGGTTATCCTGAGCATTAGTATTAGATATGCCACCCAAGTTCTGTCCATGAAAGGGAAGACTTGGGTGATGCTCTAAAGTTCCATCAGATATTTGATTTTCATCAAGTGTGGCAGCCTCAAAATCACTTGGACTGGCATCTGTGGTACATTGCTGGAAGCAATGTGTCCACTGTCACCTAGATCCAAGTGTGGGATACTAGCACTTGGTGACATACTGTCACCATTATGAATGTTTAAAACTCTCTCATCATCATTAGGAAGCTCAGGATTTTCCAAATCAAAAAAGGTTAAAACTTTATTGTTTTGAAAGACATCAACATCTTGATTACTATTCTTTTTATTCAAAACAGTATCTTTAAAAGGGAAAATAGATTCAAAAAACTTAACATCTCTAGAAACAAAGAACTGATGCCTGTCAAGACTATACAGTTTATAACCCTTTTGAGAATTAGAAAAACCCATCATAACACATTTTTCAGACCTAGTGGTGAGTTTATCATGACTACTTAAAATAGTAGCAAAACAAAGACATCCAAAAGTCCTAATATGAGATAGATTAGGGGATGAATTATACATCATCTCATAAGGAGATCTACCATTTAGCACAGAAGAAGGTAATTTGTTGATAAGATAAGTAGCAGTTAGAATGCATTCAGTCCAAAATCTTAATGGTATTCCCCCCTGAAACATAAGGCATCTGGTCACATTAAGAAGATGCCTATGTTTCCTTTCAACCACCCCATTTTGTTGTGGAGTATAAGCACAAGAGGTTTGATGTATAATTCCCTTAATATGACAAAAATTTTGAAAATTCTGATTAACAAATTCAGTCCCATTGTCACTTCTAAAAACTTTGACATCTCTTTTGAATTGGTTTTTTAAAAGGTTATAGAAATTCTCAATTGAGATACCAACTTCATCTTTGGTTTTGATCAAATAAACCCATACAGCTCTTGTGTAATCATCCACAATGGTTAAAAAGTATCTATGATCAGTGTGACTGGTCACCCTATAAGGTCCCCAAAGATCCAAATGAACCAATTCACAAAGATTTTTAGTTTTGTGTTGACTTAATGGAAAAGGTTCTCTAGTCTTAGCTCTTTGACATATTTCACAAAACTCATTTTGATCAGTAGAACTAATGTTCAAAGAATTTTTAAGCACATTTAGAGCTGGGTCAGCAGGGTGACCTAATCTACAATGCCAGTCATGTTTCGACAAGGAGCAAGCAAACACATAAGGGTCATTAACACATTTAGTACCTTCTACATATAAATAGTATATACCACCACATTGTCTACCAGTCCCCAAGATTTTTTTGAAACCGTGATTCAGAAAAAACATTTATATCAACCAAAATTTTGTTATCCTTAGCCAACTTATGAACAAATACCAAGGTAACACAGTAATCAGGAATAACAAGAACATCAAACAAAACAAGACCATTTGAAAGCTTAAGATTTCCAATTTTAGAAATGATGGCTTTAGTCCCATTGGGATGAGCCACCTTAATGTTAAGATGAGAAATATCAAAAACATTTTCCAATTCAGTATCATCATTGGTCATATGTTGATTTGCCCCAAAATCAACAACCTTCCCATTGTTCCCAAGTTTAGATTTGATGTTGGTGTTAGAACAAAAAAACTTCTCAAAGTTATCATTAAAAATCTTACTATTGTTTAGATAACCACCTGCCATATTGGCATGAACACTTTTTCTAGAATCACTTGTGCTTCCTTTGTTTTCTTTAAACATAGAGATCAAAGTAGCAAGTTGCTCGTCACTGAAACCAGATGAAGAGGATGTCCCAACAGAATTGTTGGATACATTTTTACCCTTGTTACCTTGACCTCCTTTTTCTTTATAAAATCACTTGGGTAACCAATAATCTTGAAACATCTATCAATGGTCTGCCCATTGTAACCACAATTCTCACACACAATCTCAGAATTACCATTAGTAGGAGTATTAGGTCTAAACACAGAATTAGTAGGAGCATTAGGTCTAAATCCAGTGGTGAGAGAGTTAGGTCTAAAACTACCATTGTTACCAAAGTTAGGTATGAAATTCCCATTGTTAGTGGTCTGATTCCTTTGAAAATTGTTTCTAGCAGGCCCATTGGACAAAAAAGTTGATGTTTGAGTACTCTGAGAGGATCCACCAAGAGTACCAGATGCTAACCTGTGAGATTCCTCACTGGAGATTATAGCATAGGCACCCTTAACATCAGGAAAGGTTTCTTTAGATAGAATAGAGCTCCTAATGCTCATGTAAGAGTCATCCAAACCCATCAAGAATTGCATAAGTTTTAACAACTGATTATGTTTTTTAAATTCACCAGAAGCGGAACACACACAATTAGGCAACTCAATCATAGAATCATACTATTTCCAATAAGCATTCAATTTGTGGTAATAATCAGACAAATTACACCCATTTTGCTTAAGAGTGTTGATCTTGTGATGAAGATTGAAAATGACAGACCCATCAACTTTATGGTAAGTTTTAAGTTCATTCCAAACATGCTTAGCTCTTTTAGAAAAGATTTGACCAATAAATAATTCCTCAGATATAGAGTTCAAAATCCACCCAAGAACCACAACATTGACTCTATCCCATTGTTTTCCCAAAACTTCATCAATTAAACATCTTTTACAAGACCCATCAATAAAACCAATTTTGTTTTTACCTTCCAAAGCTAACAACATAACATTGACCCACACCTGATAATTTTCAGTACCTTTAAGTTTAACACTCACAACAGTCAACACAACAGTATCATTAGGGTGCAAATGTAAGGGGTCACTCAAATATAACTTGCTAATGAGTGTGACTGGATCAGTCACACTCAAAGTCTCATCATTACCATGACCAGACTCATCAACATGGTCAGCCATGGTGAAGGGTCAAAAAAGGTATTAAAAGAACTCACAACACTGCCAACTAAGTTTCCAGGCTTCCAAACCACTCAAGGGTAGCAGGTCAAGGGTAAGCAATGAGTGCGGATCCAGAAATAATAGGTCAGAAATATTAAAGCAACCAACCCAATAAATAACACAATAAAGAAGATAAATCAACTAGCAAACAAATGAGAGAGTATGAGAGGTGTTATAGTGAGACCCAAATATAAGCACGATCGATCTGATATATCTAGATTCACTTAGTCTAGAAGATATCAGAACCTCTAAATGACAAACCCTAATTTTTCCTTCAAGGGAGAAAATTAGGGAAAATAAAAAAAGCCAGCGAATTTGTCACCAACGTAGCTAAATAACAACAAGAAACCTCAAGATCCAGTCACAAACAGTAAACCCTAATTTTTTGAAAAATTAGGGATTTACCACTTATGAGAAAGATAATACCACAAGAGTCTCAAAAATACCACCAATAAGTCACCAGAACCTTTAATCAAAAGATCCCCAAAAAAGTCAAACCCTAATTTTTTTCAAAAAATTGGGGGTTTTGTAAATAGAGAGAGTATAAAGCTATTTCAATAGCAGAATCAAAAGAAAAAACAGTTTTTGAAGCCAGTATAAAAAAGAAATCAAAAGAAAAGATTTTATGAAAAAAAAATTCACAATAACAGAGTCAGATTCGTAAACCAGGCTCTGATACCATGTAGAAAAACAAGATCCTATGATTGAAAACACTTTTATTAACATAGATAAATCAAAACTGAAAGAGAGAGTTTATAAATCAAAATCCACCAAAGATTAAACTGGTGTGGATCTATTATCTAAATTGATAATAGTCTTACAAATATAAATAATCAAAAACAACAAGATGAAATAACCCAGGAATGAAGAGAGAGGTGTTGAGTCGCCATGAACAGCTGGACAAAACACACATACAAACTTAACCCTAACTCTAAACGAATTAAGGTAATATACAAAAAACAAGCAACGGTCACCCAAAGGGCTTGGGCCTTCATGCAAAAGGCCCATCAACCTCCAACGGCTAGTCCAGTCCAAAGCAACTTCCACTCTCACATCTTTAGTCCCTGAAATATCCATAAAGGCAACATTAGTCCCTATAAATTTAGAATATCATATTATATGAAGATTTTAACATTTAAAAAGGCTAAAATGAAACTTCATATACAAGTGGACTTATAGTGTCAAATTCACAAATGATCCAAATATACTCTGTATATTTGGATCATCTTCTTCATAAAAAAACAGCCATTGTTTTTCTAAGCTTTTTGTTGAGATAAGATCGTGACCTTTTAAACTGTAAGTTTTCAATCATAAATATGGATACGGGCTTGAATTTAAGATACGACAGTGGATACGGTATGGATACGTTTCGGCGAGAAAGGATACGGGATGGATACGTTTCGGCCGCGTTTCGCCAGCGTTCCCGTTCCAAACCCAAGTTAATATTAATGCGTAGATCGAGAAAGAGTCAAAAGTCAATTCACTTGAACCAAGTTTGATTTGTAAGATATTCGAAAACATATCGTTTTTTGTGATTCTGAATTTCTCTGTTGTAGTACTATAGTCCGAGATTACAAGGGGAAAATCTTGAACACAATACAATCTTGTTCGATGGAATTCAAAAAATTGCTGAGAAAAAAGGGTGCACCGCATCTCAGCTGGCATTGGCATGGGTTCTACACCAAGGGGACGATGTCAGTCCCATCCCGGGCACCTCAAGGTTTGAGAACTTTGACCAGAACATAGGAGCTTTGTCTGTAAAACTCTCAATGGCTGAAATGACTGAGCTCGAGTCTATTGCTTCAACCGATGCTTTCAAGGGCCATAGATTACCTCCTCCGGTGTTGGCTCTTACATACGTTGAGACTCCATCATTGTCATCGTGGAAATAACATGCTCATTGGCACCACCTATGCATAGATAATTATCCATTAGTATACAGCTTTGAAATCTATGAACGTCACAACGACCATGTTGTTTATACATCATGAACTTACTAGTTATGGATAATAAATGTAATTAAATCCACAAAAATGAACTTGTGTTTGGTTGCAAATTTTGATTGAATTGAACTTCATTAGAATGAGCTTGACTTCACTAACCCAACTAGTGAATCCAAGTGAATCGTAATCTTTAGAGCACGGGATATGGTCTCAAGCCGTTGTGTTGAGTCATGTGAAAAGTGCATGTAACATTAGTTTTTCTTTTGGGTTAAGTACATATATTAGTAACTTACTTTCCAACTTTTACACATCTAGGTAACGAACTTCATATATTACCAATATCGCCATTAAACTTTCAAATTTGTTCCAATATAGGTAATATGACCGTTTGGTGCCAGTCAAAATGCCGATCATTTTTCTAGTCTTAACCGACACCAAACGGTCATACTACCTATATTGGAACAAATTTGAAAGTTTAATGACGATATTAGTAATTTCTAAAGTTTGTTACCTAGATGTGTAAAAACTGAAAAGTATGTTACTAATATATGGACTTAACCCTTTTTTTTTCCTATTAAAACAGAATTAACATTACACCCAAAATCAGACTCCTTGGTTAATACCAGATTTCTAATTTATGTTATGGTGACTCCAATACTTTCTTTTAATATAAAACAATACTTATAAATAAAATTTTACACATAAGATATATGTAAAAAAATAGAGTAAAAAGAAAGTTTATTAGCAGGGCCGTCTCGTTGTTTTTTGTGGCCCTAGGCAATAACAACAAAGAAGCCTTTTTACGCGCGTTAAACAAATAGAAGTTGCATGTAAAATTGAATTATATAACTCATACATGTTTAATATTATACGTATTTATATATAAAACTAATAAAAAATGTGGTCTCTTTTAAGTGGAGGGCCTATACGACAGCATATGTTGCACCCCTATTGGAGACCCCTCTGTTTATGAGAGATGGTAGAGTACATTTGGACAGTTACAAGATCATGGATGCATCAGTTTCTCATTCCTCCCAAATTATTGAGTAATGAAGTATTATCCGTGTATTTCGTTGGAAGTGGCTGATCTATTTTCCACCAAGGTGAATTCTATTACTCGTAGCTATATGGTGCGTAGTATATCTAACGAGGAAATTCAGAAGGCCATGTTTGACATTTGTGATGACCGGGCTCAGGTCCGAATGGTTTTATTAGAGGTGGCAAATGGGTTGGTTTGGTTGGGTTTAGGTCATGGGTCAAATGCGTTGTGGGTCAAATAGGTTATCGGTCAAATGGGTTATCATTTAATAATGGGTCAAACGGGTTATGGGTCAAAAGGTTTGGGTCGGGTAAACACACTAACTTATAATATTTTCCTATTTTTTAACATGTTCAAAAGTTTTTATCTGTATTAGTTCGATTTTTAGGTTTTGGTCAGTTGTTTTAAGTTATTCATCGATTTTACGTTTTAATCCGTTTTTTACGTTTTCATCAGTATTTTTTCTTTTCCGTCAGTAAATTTACGTTTTTGACAGAAAATTTACGTTTTCGTCTGTACATTTACGTTTGAGTCAGAAAATTTACGTATTCGTCAGAAAATTTACGTTTTCGTCAAGAAATTTACGTTTTTGTCAGGAAATTTATGTTTTCGTCAGAAAATTTACGTTTTCGTCAGAAAGTTTACGTTTTCGTTAGAAAGTTTACGTTTTCGTTAGAGAATTTACGTTTTCGTCAGTAAGTTTACGTTTTCGTCAGAAAATTTATGTTTTCTTCAATAAATTTACGTATTCATAAAAAAATTTACGTTTTCGTCAGTAAATTTACGTTTTCGTCGGTAAATTTACGTTTTCGTCAGTAAGTTTACGTTTTCGAGAGAAAATTTACGTTTTCATCTGTAAATTTACGTTTTTGACAGAAAATTTACGTTTTCGTCTGTAAATTTACGTTTTAGTTAGAAAATTTACGTTTTCGTCATAAAATTTACGTTTTCGTCAGTAAATTTACATATTCTTTAGAAAATTTACGTTTTCGTCAGTAAATTTAAGTTTTCTCAGGTAATTTACGTTTTCGTCTTTAAATTTACGTTTTAGTCAGAAAATTTACTTTTTCGTCAGTAAATTTACGTATTCGTCAGGAAATTTACGTTTTCGTCAGTAAAATTATGTTTTCGTCAGTAAATTTACGTTTTCGTCAGAAAATTTACGTTTTCGCCAGTAAGTTTATGTTTTTGTCTAAAAAATTACGTTTTCGTCAGTAAACTTACGTTTTCGTCTATAGATTTACGTTCTCGTTAGAAAATTTACGTTTTCGTCAGTACATTTACGTATTTGTACGAAAATTTACGTTTTCGTCATTAAATTTACGTATTCGTCAGAAAATTTACGTTTTCGTCAGTAAATTTACGTTTTCGTCAGTATGTTTACGTTTTCGTAAGTATATTTACGTTTTCGTCAGTAAATTTACGTTTTTCGTCTATAAATATACGTTTTCGTTAGAGAATTTACGTTTTCTTCAGTAAATTTACGTATTCGTCAAAAAATTTACATTTCCGTCAGTAAATTTACGTTTCCGTCAGTAAATTTATGTTTTTGTCAGTAAAATAACTTTTTCGTCAGTAAATTTACGTTTTTTTTTCCAGAAAATTTACGGTTTTCGTCTTTAAATTTACGTTTACGTAAATTCAATGAAGAAATATACTGACGAAAATGAAACATAAATTATCTGAAGAAAACAAAAATTTACTGTCAAAAACGTAAATTTACTGACGAAAACGTTAAATTTCTAACGAAAACGTAAATTTTATGACGAGAACGTAAATTTTCTAACGAAAACGTAAATTTACTGACGAAACCGTAAATTTACTGACGGAAACGTTATTTTTCTGACTAAAACGTAAATTTACTGACGAAAACATAAATTTACTGACGAAAACGTAAATTTACTGACGAAAACGTAACTTTTCTGACGAAAACGAAAATTTTCTGACGAAAACGTAAATTTACTGACGAAATCGTAAATTTACTGTCGAAAACTTAAAATTACTAACGAAAACTTAAAATTACTGACGTAAGAGTAAATTTACTGATGAAAACGTAAATTTACGGACGAAAACGTAAATTTACCTACGAAAACGTAAATTTTCTGACAAAAACGTAAATTTAATGAAGAAAACGTAAATTTTCTGACAAAAACGTAAATGTACTGATGAAAACGTTAATTTTTTTGACGAAAACGTAAATTTACTGACGAAAACATAAATTTTCTGACGAATACGTAAATTTACTGATGAAAACGTAAATTTTCTGACGTAAACGTAAATTTACTGACGAAAACGTAAATTTACTGACGAAAACGTAAATTTACTAACGAAAACGTAAATTTACTGACGACAACGTAAATATACTGACGAAAACGTAAATTTTCTGAAGAATACGTAAATTTACTGACGAAAACGTAAATTTTCTATCGAAAACGTAAATTTACTGACGAAAACGTAAATTTACTGAAGAAAACGTAAATTTTCTAACGAAAACGTAAATTTACTGACGAAAACGTAAAATTTACTGATTAAAACGTAAATTTAGTACCGAAAACATAAATTTAGTGACTTAATAACAAAAACTAACTTATTAGAATATTGGGTTTTTGGTACAATAATAGGAACCATCTGACCATTTCCTACCATTTGACCCATTCTCAAACACCCAAACTTCATTTTACACAAAGAAAGAAGGTGACCCATTTGACCCATTTCACCATCACTCTATTTTTGCTTAACCCGTTTTTATGAAATTGAACCAAATTGACCTAGGTGGAATGGGTTGAAATCGCCTCCTCTAGATTTCACGTTGTTTAAGCGTGGTTGGGATATTGTGGGGAATGATGTCTGTAACGCGGTCTGTGATTCTTTTGAGAATGGTCAAATTCTCAAGGAGATTAACCACACCTTTCTTGCTCTTATTCCTAAAGTTACTACTCCTTCTAGGTGACGGATTGTCGACCTATTTCTTGTTGTAATGTGTTATACAAATGCATTAGTAAGAACATTACTTCTCGCATTATTGATGGCATCAAAGAGGAGGTGAGTGATAATCAATCAGTTTTCATTCCGGGTAGGCGTATCTCGGATAACATTCTTATTACCCAAGATTTGATGCATAATTATTACCGTGACAGGGGCCTCCCAGGCGCGCTGATACGATCCAGGAAACCAAGAAGCAAGTTCAGACCCGACCTAAACGGATCAAGAAGCGACCCGCTCGTTATACATATTGAAGACCTGGTCTTAAGAGATATTTGCAACAGCCTTTCCACTACTGCACTTGCTCACATGCACGTTGAAGAATGTTATATCTAGTCTTATATTTTCGCCTAAGTCGTGTCTAGGGTAATCAAGAGTCGAGTAGCCTAGTTTCCTAATAGCTATGAATAAAGGTCGGTTGGCAATGTCTAAGCCCAACCCGACCCGTAGGACTTGTATAGTCGGTTCCCCCTCATCTCTATAAAAGGAGGTGAGGAGGAACAAACCAATTACGTCATTCTTTCAATACTAATCGAAGTAACGATTAGGGGTTATGTTGTGGGCGTCGTTTTTCTGTCGATTCTGCTGTGTGTTCTTCGGGATCGATATTCCGCATCTAGTTAACCAGGATTGTAGGGATTAAACCCTAAAAGTGGTATCAGAGCTTTGGTTCGCGAGGCTGGTTTCTAGGATCGATCGCTGAGGGTTTGGTTGATCAGATATATATCGACAAAGGAGCAGCTAGTCAATCGACTTTAAAGGGGTAGTTGGTTTTCGGTGTTGAAGATCGACTGAAGATCGCCATTGTTTTTTTTTTCTCTCTCTTTGTTTCTGTCGCAGGGGTGAGAGGTAGAAGAAGACACAGGTTTTGTTTGGTGGCTTTGTTTGTGTAAAAGTCAAAGGAAAAAAAAAACCTACGTATACATCAAAGTGGGGTGGGCCTAAGTTTCTTAACAGGACAACTTTTTGGGCCAAATACAAATATTTTATTTTGTTTTTGTTTGGTTTAACATAAAGAAAAATAAAAAGTTTGTATTAATACTTTGGAGGGTTTTTAAACACAAGGGGACTTCGTAATTCGTGATTGTGAGGTTTAACGTATCACAAGGTTTAGCGAGTTATCGAAGGGACTTTATTGGTTTGTGATTGTGAGGGTTTATCACAAGGTTTAGCAAATCAACAAAGGGATAAAGAATGACGGGAGCCAAGTTTGACATCGAAAAATTCGATGGAACTGGCGATTTCGAGTTATGGAGAATCAAGATGCGTGCTTTATTAATCCAGAACGGATGTGAAGCAGCTCTGGAGATTTTCCCCGCGAATATGGAAGCTGAAGAGAAATCTAAGCTTGACAAGAATGCTCACAGTGCCATGATTTTGTGTTTAGGTAACAAGGTCCTGAGAGAGGTTACCGGGGAGACGACTGCAGCGGGGGTTTGGTCAAAGCTCGAGTCTTTGTACATGACAAATTCATTGGCCAACAAGTTGTACCTGAAGAAGAAGTTGTATACATTCTACATGCCGGCTGGACGAAAGATTTCCGAGCATATAGATGAATTCAACAAAATCGTTCTTGATTTAGCAAATATTGAGGTAAAATTCGAGGATGAAGATCTTGCTTTATTGTTACTCACGTCTTTACCAGCATCATACGAACACTTTGTGGATACCTTGCTTTATGGACGGGAATATTTGACTTTGAAGGACGTGATGGCCACACTAAATTCAAAGGAAATCAAAGAAAGGTTCAAGGCGAAGGGGGATGGTGGTGAAGGGTTATATGTGAGGGGAAGAACTGATCGCAGGAATTCGCATCAGTCAAAGGGAAAGTCAAGATCGAAGTCTCGAGGTGGAAGAATCAAATGCTTTATTTGCCAATCTGAGGAGCACTTGAGAAGAGACTGTCCGAAGAATAATCGCAAGAAGTCAAAAGGTTTCGTCAAGAAAGATGATCAACCAAGCTCCAGTGGTTCGATTTACGACGATTCTGAGGTGATGATGGCGATGAGTGCAGAAAGACTGCAAGATTGGATCATGGATTCAGGAGGTTCATATCACATGTCACCCAGGTTAGATGTATTTTTTGATTTTCTGGAATGCGATGGGGGCAGCGTACTGTTGGGCGACAACAGGGAGTGCAAGATCAGGGGTATTGGTAAGGTAAAGGTACAAATGAAAGATGGTTCAAGTTTTGTGTTAAACAATGTCAGGTACATTCCTGAATTGAAAAGAAACTTGATATCGCTGGGAACTCTTGAAAAAGAGGGATATACCGTAAAATTGCAGTCAGGCAAAGTCAAGGTGATTAATGGTTCTAGGGTTATTATATCTGGAACCCGAAGGGAGAACTGCGTGTACTCTTTGGATGGCCATGCATTGGCCGGTGAGCTTAATGCTAGTGTTGAAGAAAAAGATAGTCTTGTGCAAGTTTGGCATAAAAGACTGGGACATATCAGTGAGGCGGGACTACACGTGCTGGAAAAGCAGGGTTTGTTTGGCAAGAAGAGTCTAGGTAAGCTCGATTTTTGTGAGAATTGTGTTCTGGGAAAGTCACATCGAGTCCGTTTCGGTTGAGGAAGGCACACTACTCAGGGAGTGATAGACTATGTTCATTCAGACTTATGGGGTCCGTCTCAGGTGAAATCATTGGGAGGTAAGAGGTATTTATTATCTATTGTCGATGATTATTCCAGAAGGGTATGGGTTTATGTTCTTAGGTTCAAACACGAAGCATTTGAAAAGTTCAAAGAGTGGAAACAGTTAGTAGAGAATCAGACTGGGAGGACGGTTAAGAAGCTTAGGACGGATAATGGTCTTGAGTTCTGTAACCGAGAGTTTAATCAGCTATGCACTGAGAGTGGGATTGCTAGACATTTGACGGTTGCCAGGACACCGCAGCAAAATGGGTTAGCAGAACGGATGAACAGAACTCTCATGGACAAGGTACGCTGTTTATTAATACAGTCTGGATTGCCCAAGACCTTCTGGGCGGAAGCGACATGTACGGCCGCATATCTTATAAATAGGTCACCATCGACAGCGATTGAGAAGAAGACACCTATGGAGATGTGGTCGGGACATCCTAGTGATTATGGGATGTTGAGGGTTTTCGGCTGTGTCGCGTATTCACACGTTAAACAAGGTAAGCTCGAGCCGAGAGCGGTAAAATGCGTTCTTTTGGGGTATCCTGAAGGTGTGAAGGGGTACAGACTATATAGGCTTGATAATGAATCGCCTAAAATAGTCACAAGCAGGAACGTGGTCTTCAATGGAAGTGTCATGTACAAAGACACGCTGAAGGATACTGGTGCAGGTAAAGATAAGTCTGTTGAGGAATTACAGGTTGAGGTGGAACTGCAGAGGTTAAATAATCATACGCCTGAGGAAGACCAGACATGTCAGGAAGATCAAACAGGTCAGGAAGATCAGTCAGATCAGGAAGACCATACGGATCAGGAAGATGGCGATGATGAAGATGCAGGGGTTCAAGAAATTGATCATCCACCGGATCTCACAGATTATCAATTGGTTCGGGATAGAGAGCCAAGGACCAGAACGAAACCGGCAAGGTTTCGGGATGAGAGTAATATGGTTGCTTACGCGTTCGCTGCAGCAGAGGAAGAAGATACTCATGAACCATTGACATACCAGGAAGCAGTTGCTTGTGAAGACAACTCTAAGTGGAAAGCTGCTATGAAAGAAGAGATGGATTCTCTGAAGAAGAACAAGACCTGGGTGTTAGTAGATCATCCAGCTGGGCAAAAGCTGGTGAGCTGCAAATGGCTGTACAAAATAAAGGAAGAGATTGTAGGTGTTCAAAAGCCTAGGTACAAGGCAAGGCTGGTGGCTCGTGGATTCACACAAAGAGCAGGTATTGATTACAATGAAGTATTTTCACCGGTAGTTCGACACACATCTATTCGGGTTATACTTGCATTAACTGCGTGTAAAGATTATGAGCTGGAGCAGCTTGATGTAAAGACGGCGTTTTTACATGGAAATCTTGAAGAAGTGATCTACATGAGGCAACCACCAGGACTTGAACAAGGTAACAAGGTATGTTTGTTAAAGAAATCTCTTTATGGTTTGAAGCAGTCACCTAGGCAATGGTACAAGAGGTTCGATGAGTATATGCTGAGCAACGGGTTTAAGCGTAGCAGTTACGACAGCTGCGTATATTACAGGAGTTATGCACCAGGGGAGTATATCTATCTATTATTATATGTAGACGATATGCTGATTTCTTGTAAAAGCAAGGCTGAGATCGCGGCTACCAAGTCTTTGCTTAAAAGGGAGTTCGACATGAAAGAGCTCGGGGAAGCAAAGAAGATTCTTGGTATGGAGATCTTCAGGGATCGGAGTCGCAAGATTCTGAGGGTGTCACAATCCGGGTATGTTTCTAAAGTTTTAAAAAGGTTTAGAATGGACAATGGGAAGTCGGTTCAGACACCATTGGGTGGGCACTTCAAGCTGTCGTTGAAGGATTGTCCGGTTAGGGATTGTGATGTTGAAAGAATGAGTAGGGTGCCGTATGCAAATGCGGTTGGGAGCTTAATGTACTTGATGGTGTGCACGAGGCCAGACATAGCGTATGCAGTAAGTGTAGTTAGCAGATATTTGGCGAATCCGGGTAAACTCCATTGGAAAGCAGTGAAGTGGATTATGAAATATTTGCAGGGCACTATAAACGTTGGTTTGGTGTATGGGACAAATCGTGGCAACCATGTGGACGTAACAGGTTTTGTTGATTCAGACTACGCTAAAGATCCGGATAAAGGTAGGTCTCTCACTGGTTACGCATTTTTAGTACAAGGATGTGTTGTAAGCTGGAAGGCAACGTTACAACACGTGGTGGCTCTTTCAACTACAGAGGCAGAGTATATGGCCGTTACGGAGGCTGTGAAGGAAGCTATTTGGCTAGGGGGACCCTTGGAAGAGTTGGGCGTGAAACTCAACACTGTTGCAGTTAATTGTGATAATCAGGGCGCGATTCATTTATCGCGGAATCATGTTTTTCATGAAAGGACTAAGCACATTAATGTGCGTTATCACTTTATCAGAGAAGTCTTGGAAGCAAAGACGGTTGAAGTTCTGAAGGTGGGTACTGAACACAATGCTGTGGATGCCTTGACGAAGGTGGTACCTGGATGCAAGTTACAACACTGTCAGGAATTGCTGAGTGTTGGGATAGGCTAATATAAGCCTAAGGTGGAAATTGTTATATCTAGTCTTATATTTTCGCCTAAGTCGTGTCTAGGGTAATCAAGAGTCGAGTAGCCTAGTTTCCTAATAGCTATGAATAAAGGTCGGTTGGTAATGTCTAAGCCCAACCCGACCCGTAGGACTTGTATAGTCGGTTCCCCCTCATCTCTATAAAAGGAGGTGAGGGGGAACAAACCAATTACGTCATTCTTTCAATACTAATCGAAGTAACGATTAGGGGTTACCTTGTGGGCGTCGTTTTTCTGTCGATTCTGCTGTG
The DNA here is from genome assembly GCA_025667525.1 of Glebionis coronaria. Taxonomy (NCBI): domain Eukaryota; kingdom Viridiplantae; phylum Streptophyta; class Magnoliopsida; order Asterales; family Asteraceae; genus Glebionis; species Glebionis coronaria. Next base: position 423,827,558 of record CM046874.1, read on the forward strand.
TGTTCTTCGGGATCGATATTCCGCATCTAGTTAACCAGGATTGTAGGGATTAAACCCTACAAGTGGTATCAGAGCTTTGGTTCGCGAGGCTGGTTTCTAGGATCGATCGCTGAGGGTTTGGTTGATCGGATATATATCGACAAAGGAGCAGCTAGTCAATCGACTTTAAAGGGGTAGTTGGTTTTCGGTGTTGAAGATCGACTGAAGATCGCCATTGTTTTTTTTTTCTCTCTCTTTGTTTCTGTCGCAGGGGTGAGAGGTAGAAGAAGACACAGGTTTTGTTTGGTGGCTTTGTTTGTGTAAAAGTCAAAGGAAAAAAAAACCTACGTATACTTCAAAGTGGGGTGGGCCTAAGTTTCTTAACAGGACAACTTTTTGGGCCAAATACAAATATTTTATTTTGTTTTTGTTTGGTTAAACATAAAGAAAAATAAAAAGTTTGTATTAATACTTTGGAGGATTTTTAAACACAAGGGGACTTCGTAATTCGTGATTGTGAGGTTTAACGTATCACTAGGTTTAGCGAGTTATCGAAGGGACTTTATTGGTTTGTGATTGTGAGGGTTTATCACAAGGTTTAGCAAATCAACAAAGGGATAAAGAATGACGGGAGCCAAGTTTGACATCGAAAAATTCGATGGAATTGGCGATTTCGGGTTATGGAGAATCAAGATGCGTGCTTTATTAATCCAGAACGGATGTGAAGCAGCTCTGGAGATTTTCCCCGCGAATATGGAAGCTGAAGAGAAATCTAAGCTTGACAAGAATGCTCACAGTGCCATGATTTTGTGTTTAGGTAACAAGGTCCTGAGAGAGGTTACCGGGGAGACGACTGCAGCGGGGGTTTGGTCAAAGCTCGAGTCTTTGTACATGACAAAGTCATTGGCCAACAAGTTGTACCTGAAGAAGAAGTTGTATACATTCTACATGTCGGCTGGACGAAAGATTTCCGAGCATATAGATGAATTCAACAAAATCGTTCTTGATTTAGCAAATATTGAGGTAAAATTCGAGGATGAAGATCTTGCTTTATTGTTACTCACGTCTTTACCAGCATCATACGAACACTTTGTGGATACCTTGCTTTATGGACGGGAAGATTTGACTTTGGAGGACGTGATGGCCACACTAAATTCAAAGGAAATCAAAGAAAGGTTCAAGGCGAAGGGGGATGATGGTGAAGGGTTATATGTGAGGGGAAGAACTGATCGCAGGAATTCGCATCAGTCAAAGGGAAAGTCAAGATCGAAGTCTCGAGGTGGAAGACTCAAATGCTTTATTTGCCAATCTGAGGAGCACTTGAGAAGAGACTGTCCGAAGAATAATCGCAAGAAGTCAAAAGGTTTCGTCAAGAAAGATGATCAACCAAGCTCCAGTGGTTCGATTTACGACGATTCTGAGGTGATGATGGCGATGAGTGCAGAAAGACTGCAAGATTGGATCATGGATTCAGGAGGTTCATATCACATGTCACCCAGGTTAGATGTATTTTTTGATTTTCTGGAATGCGATGGGGGCAGCGTACTGTTGGGCGACAACAGGGAGTGCAAGATCAGGGGTATTGGTAAGGTAAAGGTACAAATGAAAGATGGGTCAAGTTTTATGTTAAACAATGTCAGGTACATTCCTGAATTGAAAAGAAACTTGATATCGCTGGGAACTCTTAAAAAAGAGGGATATACCGTAAAATTGCAGTCAGGCAAAGTCAAGGTGATTAATGGTTCTAGGGTTATTATATCTGGAACCCGAAGGGAGAACTGCGTGTACTCTTTGGATGGCCATGCATTGGCCGGTGAGCTTAATGCTAGTGTTGAAGAAAAAGATAGTCTTGTGCAAGTTTGGCATAAAAGACTGGGACATATCAGTGAGGCGGGACTACACGTGCTGGAAAAGCAGGGTTTGTTTGGCAAGAAGAGTCTAGGTAAGATTGATTTTTGTGAGAATTGTGTTCTGGGAAAGTCACATCGAGTCCGTTTCGGTGTAGGAAGGCACACTACTCAGGGAGTGATAGACTATGTTCATTCAGACTTATGGGGTCCGTCTCAGGTGAAATCATTGGGAGGTAAGAGGTATTTATTATCTATTGTCGATGATTATTCCAGAAGGGTATGGGTTTATGTTCTCAGGTTCAAACACGAAGCATTTGAAAAGTTCAAAGAGTGGAAACAGTTAGTAGAGAATCAGACTGGGAGGACGGTTAAGAAGCTTAGGACGGATAATGGTCTTGAGTTCTGTAACCGAGAGTTTAATCAGCTATGCACTGAGAGTGGGATTGCTAGACATTTGACGGTTGCCGGGACGCCGCAGCAAAATGGGTTAGCAGAACGGATGAAAAGAACTCTCATGGACAAGGTACGCTGTTTATTAATACAGTCTGGATTGCCCAAGACCTTTTGGGCGGAAGCGACATGTACGGCCGCATATCTTATAAATAGGTCACCATCGACAGCGATTGAGAAGAAGACACCTATGGAGATGTGGTCAGGACATCCTAGTGATTATGGGATGTTGAGGGTTTTCGGCTGTGTCGCGTATTCACACGTTAAACAAGGTAAGCTCGAGCCGAGAGCGGTAAAATGCGTTCTTTTGGGGTATCCTGAAGGTGTGAAGGGGTACAGACTATATAGGCTTGATAATGAATCGCCTAAAATAGTCACAAGTAGGAACGTGGTCTTCAATGAAAGTGTCATGTACAAAGACACGCTGAAGGATACTGGTGCAGGTAAAGATAAGTCTGTTGAGGAATTACAGGTTGAGGTGGAACTGCAGAGGTTAAATAATCATACGCCTGAGGAAGACCAGACATGTCAGGAAGATCAAACAGGTCAGGAAGATCAGTCAGATCAGGAAGACCATACGGATCAGGAAGATGGCGATGATGAAGATGCAGGGGTTCAAGAAATTGATCATCCACCGGATCTCACAGATTATCAATTGGTTCGGGATAGAGAGCCAAGGACCAGAACGAAACTGGCAAGGTTTCGGGATGAGAGTAATATGGTTGCTTACGCGTTCGCTGCAGCAGAGGAAGAAGATACTCATGAACCATTGACATACCAGGAAGCAGTTGCTTGTGAAGACAACTCTAAGTGGAAAGCTGCTATGAAAGAAGAGATGGATTCTATGAAGAAGAACAAGACCTGGGTGTTAGTAGATCATCCAGCTGGGCAAAAGCTGGTGAGCTACAAATGGCTGTACAAAATAAAGGAAGGGATTGAAGGTGTTCAAAAGCCTAGGTACAAGGCAAGGCTGGTGGCTCGTGGATTCACACAAAGAGCAGGTATTGATTACAATGAAGTATTTTCACCGGTAGTTCGACACACATCTATTCGGGTTATACTTGCATTAACTGCGTGTAAAGATTATGAGCTGGAGCAGCTTGATGTAAAGACGGTGTTTTTACATGGAAATCTTGAAGAAGTGATCTACATGAGGCAACCACCGGGACTTGAACAAGGTAACAAGGTATGTTTGTTAAAGAAATCTCTTTATGGTTTGAAGCAGTCACCTAGGCAATGGTACAAGAGGTTCGATGATTATATGCTGAGCAACAGGTTTAAGCGTAGCAGTTACGACAGCTGCGTATATTACAGGATTTATGCACCAGGGGAGTATATCTATCTATTGTTATATGTAGACGATATGCTGATTTCTTGTAAAAGCAAGGCTGAGATCGCGGCTACCAAGTCTTTGCTTAAAAGGGAGTTCGACATGAAAGAGCTCGGGGAAGCAAAGAAGATTCTTGGTATGGAGATCTTCAGGGATCGGAGTCGCAAGATTCTGAGGGTGTCACAATCCGGGTATGTTTCTAAAGTTTTAAAAAGGTTTAGAATGGACAATGGGAAGTCGGTTCAGACACCATTGGGTGGGCACTTCAAGCTGTCGTTGAAGGATTGCCCGGTTAGGGATTGTGATGTTGAAAGAATGAGTAGGGTGCCGTATGCAAATGCGATTGGGAGCTTAATGTACTTGATGGTGTGCACGAGGCCAGACATAGCGTATGCAGTAAGTGTAGTTAGCAGATATTTGGCGAATCTGGGTAAACTCCATTGGAAAGCAGTGAAGTGGATTATGAAATATTTGCAGGGCACTGTAAACGTTGGTTTGGTGTATGGGACAAATCGTGGCAACCATGTGGACGTAACAGGTTTTGTTGATTCAGACTACGCTAAAGATCCGGATAAAGATAGGTCTCTCACTGGTTACGCATTTTTAGTACAAGGATGTGTTGTAAGCTGGAAGGCAACGTTACAACACGTGGTGGCTCTTTCAACTACAGAGGCAGAGTATATGGCCGTTACGGAGGCTGTGAAGGAAGCTATTTGGCTAAGGGGACCCTTGGAAGAGTTGGGCGTGAAACTCAACACTGTTGCAGTTAATTGTGATAATCAGGGCGCGATTCATTTATCGCGGAATCATGTTTTTCATGAAAGGACTAAGCACATTAATGTGCGTTATCACTTTATCAGAGAAGTCTTGGAAGCAAAGACGGTTGAAGTTCTGAAGGTGGGTACTGAACACAATGCTGCGGATGCCTTGACGAAGGTGGTACCTGGATGCAAGTTACAATACTGCCTGGAATTGCTGAGTGTTGGGATAGGCTAATATAAGCCTAAGGTGGAAATTGTTATATCTAGTCTTATATTTTCGCCTAAGTCGTGTCTAGGGTAATCAAGAGTCGAGTAGCCTAGTTTCCTAATAGCTATGAATAAAGGTCGGTTGGCAATGTCTAAGCCCAACCCGACCCGTAGGACTTGTATAGTCGGTTCCCCCTCATCTCTATAAAAGGAGGTGAGGGGGAACAAACCAATTACGTCATTCTTTCAATACTAATCGAAGTAACGATTAGGGGTTACCTTGTGGGCGTCGTTTTTCTGTCGATTCTGCTGTGTGTTCTTCGGGATCGATATTCCGCATCTAGTTAACCAGGATTGTAGGGATTAAACCCTACAAAGAAGTATTTTTTCATGCATACATTTAGGAGAAAGAAGTGGTATTTCCACATTGCATTAGTAGACTCACATTTCCATTATTTCCTTTATTTTAGTATTCTTCCCAAAGTTTAGGAAGTCATGCATTTTCCTTTCCACTATTTATTGTAACGTTGGGTTGTTAATGAATCATCAGAAAATTGCTCCAATATATTGTTCCTTCTCTTGTTATTCTTGGGAGAGTAGCTATCTCAAATCAGCTGCTATCATTTGGTGCTTTCATCCCTCTTACCATGCCTCCAAAAAAAGACCAGTCACCATCGGACGAACACATGTCGGCCATGATCGAAACTCTAAACAATTTCATCACCACCAGCACTAACAACACTAACCGACTCATAGAAAATCAAGACATAATCATGAAGCAATTGGCACTTAATTTTGAACAAACAACCAACCTTACCTCTACCAGCACCAACAATAACAACACCCACAACAATAACAACAACTACACTACCCCATTCCGTCCACCCAAACTCACCTTACCAACCTTCGATGGATCAAACCCCCTTGATTGGCTCTTTCAAGCTGATCAGTACTTTACGTTTTATAACGTTAACCCACAACAACGACTCGCAATGATATCATTTCATCTTTCTGGAGATGCCCTCAGTTGGTACAAGTATCTCTATAACAATCACTTACTCACCACTTGGGATGCATTTACAAGAGCACTTGAAACTCGCTTTTGACCAACCACCTACGATAATCACCAAGCAGCATTATTCAAACTTTGTCAAACCTCCACCGTCACCGCATACCAGACTGAGTTCGAGAGGTTGAGTAATTTCGTTGTCGGTCTTCCACCAGAAGCATTGCTCAATTGTTTCCTCTCGGGTCTTCGTCAAGACATTCAACAGGAACTTAGCATTCTCCGCCCAAATTCCATTACCCAAGCTATTGGTCTCGCCAAATTAATTGAGGACAAGAACAGTGATCAACAGTTCCGCCCCAAATACAGCATTACCAACCGTTTCACTTCGTCATCCACACCCTCTACAACCCAAACACCAACCTTAGGTGTCCCAAACACCACCACCCAAAACCCACTATTGCCCACCCCCGCAAAACCCACCACCACTCTTCCAGTTACCCGTTTATCCCCTGACGCATTGCAAAAACGAAAGGCAGAAGGCTTGTGTTTTCGTTGCCCTGCAAAATTCCACCCGGGCCACAAGTGCAACCCACCCCAATTTTTAATGGTTGTTGACAACGAGGAGTCTTACCCCACTGCCCAGACTGGGGAGGTTTTTTCCTCCTATGAAACTGAACCCGCCTACACTGAAGACCTCTTACTGAATGAAACCTCACCTCCACAACTCACCAACTCCATACCACCCCAATACCTTTCCTTATCACCCGCGGCCCTTCTCGGGGTAACCTCTCCTCGAACACTTCGCATCACTGGTCATATCTAGGGACACGCCGTTACCATATTGGTGGACTCGGGGAGTACACACAATATCATCCAACCCCGTATTGCCTCATTCCTTAACCTTGCCATCACACAAATCTCGTCATTTCCCGTCATGATCGGCAATGGCTCACACCTCCAGTGTCACGGGTTTTGTCAAACCGTGTCGTTATACCTTCAGAACAAAGCCTTTAAAATACCATTCTTTGTCCTCCCCATTGAAGGAGCTGACGTGGTGCTCGGTATGCAATGGCTTGGCTCTTTAGGCCCGATCGTCGCTGATTTTTCGATCCCGCAAATCTCATTCCAACACGAGGGCAACAACATAACACTTTCCGGTGAACCTTTTTCCTCCCTTGTTACTCCTAGCACAATTAATCATTTAATGCAAAAAGAGGCAGTAGCATCCATGCATACACTTATTTTTCAACACACAACGCCATCAGAACCTCCCATACCCAATACATACCCAGACCCAAACATCCAAACCCTCCTTACTGCCTACTCTCACCTTTTTGGGCCACCCGCATCACTACCTCCACCACGTAGCCATGACCATCATATTCCATTACTCCCAAACACACCACCCATTAACGTCCGTCCCTACCGATACCCGCAATATCAAAAACAAATAATGACAGATCTCATCTATGACATGCTTAAAGAGGGTCTCATTAAACCAAGCAATAGCCCATATTCATCACCTGTTTCGTTAGTACGTAAGAAAGATGGTACGTGGCTGTTTTGTGTGGACTATCGGGCATTGAATTCAATCACCATTAGAGACCGCTTTCCCATCCCTACAGTGGACGAGCTTCTGGATGAGCTCCATGGAGCCCGCATTTTCTCTAAAATTGACCTTCGAGCCGGATATCACCAAATTCGTGTTGCCGAAACCGATACTCACAAAACAGCCTTTCGAACCGTAGACGGCCATTACGAGTTCCTCGTGATGCCATTTGGTCTTTCAAATGCCCCTTCAACTTTCCAGGCTGCAATGAACGACATTTTTCGGGCTGTATTACGACGGTTTGTACTTGTGTTCTTTGATGACATTTTGATCTACAGTTCATTTCTTGAAGAACACTACCAACACCTCCGCTATCTTTTTGACACACTCTCCAGCCACCGTTATTATGCAAAGGTTTCTAAATGCACTTTTGCCGCGAGTGAAGTACAATACTTAGGTCATGTGATCTCAAGTTCCGGGGTAGCCACTGACAAGGAAAAAATTCAAGCAATTCAAGACTGGCCCAAGCCCACCTCCATCACAGGCCTTCGTGGTTTCCTTGGTCTCACAGGATACTATAGGCGATTTGTCAAAAGTTATGCCCAGATTGCATCATCACTCACTGACCTTCTTCAACATCAGAAACTTGAATGGAATGATCAGGCGAATGAGGCGTTCATCAATCTCAAAGCTGCCATGACGAGTCTCCCGGTACTTGCTCTTCCTGACTTTTCTATTGTGTTTGATGTCACAACAGATGCTTCCGGTACGGGCATAGGCGCGGTCCTTTCTCAGCACGACAAACCGATTGCTTTTTTTAGCAAAAAGTTGTGTCCTCGTATGCGAGCTGCTTCTACTTACATCCGTGAGTTATATGCTATTACAGAAGCGGTAAAAAAATGGAGACAATATTTGTTAGGCCGTAAATTCCGTGTGTTCACTGATCAAATCAACCTAAAGCATCTACTCACGCAAGTCGTTCAAACACCTGAACAACACAAATGGGCTGCCAAGCTTTTAGGGTACGATTTTGAGATTCACTACAAACCAGGTAAAGAAAATTGTGTTGCAGATGCGTTAAGCCGCATCGAGGATAGCCAATATTTGGCCTTATCTGTTCCAACCTTTGCATGGACACAAGAATTACGTGATTTTTACAAGAATACAAACTCGGGACGCGGCTGGATTGAACGGATCACTACCGAGCCCAACTCACTACCAGGTCATCATATTCATGACGGGCTTGTCTATGTCTATAACCGCCTACTTATACCTCAGGTACCCTCTTTACGACTTCAACTTTTACACGAATACCATTCGAGCACTTTAGGGGGTCACTCTGGGATCACTGCTACCATTCGGCGTATAAATAGTTCATTCTTTTGGCCTCACTTAAAGAAAGATGTTACTCGTTTTATCACTGAATGTGTGACTTGTCAGCAAACCAAGTACTCAACCCAAAAACCTTATGGCATGTTACAAGCGTTACCAATTCCCAATCAAGTGTGGGAAGAGATTTCAATGGATTTTATCACCAACTTACCCTCTTCAAATGGTAAAACAACAATCTAGGTTATTGTAGACCGCCTTACAAAGTTTGCTCACTTTTTGGCTTTACCCCCACACTCAACCGCGCCCTCACTAGCCAACCTATTTCTCCACCAGATTTACAGGTTACATGGACTCCCTAAGTCTATACTTTCAGACCGTGACCCCATCTTCTTAAGCCGCTTTTGGAAGGAATTGTTCAGCAAGATAGGTACAAAATTATTGCATTCAAGTGCCTACCATCCTCAAACGGATGGACAAACTGAGGTTGTGAATCGATGCTTAGAAGGATACTTACGTTGTTTTGCTAGTGATGAACCTACTTCTTGGAGTAAGTATCTCTACTTGGCTGAAGTTTGGTACAATACAAGTTATCATAGTGCCATTGAAATGACTCCATTCCAAGCACTCTATGGCAGGCCACCTCCCTCTATTCCCCATTACACCCTTGGTAGTTCACAGGTTGCTTCTATTGACATTACCCTCATCGAACATCAACGATTAATATCCTTGCTTAAGGAAACCTTGAGAAGAACTCGACAACGTATGACTGACCAAGCCAACAAACACCGCATTGAAAAAGAGTTTCAGGTTGGCGATATGGTGTATCTTCGTTTGCGTATTTATCGCCAGTCATCAGTCCAAAGGAGGGATTTCCAGAAGCTTAGCAAGCGTTATTTTCGGCCTTTCAAGATACTTGAAAGAATTGGGAAAGTTGCTTATCGTCTTGAGCTTCCAACAGATTCTCGCATCCATCCAATATTTCATGTCTCCCTACTACGGTCAAGTCATGGTAATCCGACACCTTCAAACTTACCACTTCCATCAGCCTATATTGACGATCTACCTGTCCTACAACCTGAAACAATACTCGACCAGCGAACTGTTCAAAATAATGGCAAATCTGAGACACAAGTATTGGTTAAATGGATGGGTCGTGACATTGCAGAATCAACATGGGAATGTAAAGATGCAATTCAGCTTTCAGATGTTATGCCAGACCTTGAGGACAAGGTCCATTTCGAAGAAAGGGATATTGATACGATCCAGGAAACCAAGAAGCAAGTTCAGACCCGACCTAACCGGATCAAGAAGCGACCCGCTCGTTATACATATTGAAGACCTGGTCTTAAGAGATATTTGCAACAGCCTTTCCACTACTGCACTTGCTCACATGCACGTTGAAGAAGTATTTGTTCATGCATACATTTAGGAGAAAGAAGTGGTATTTCCACATTGCATTAGTAGACTCACGTTTCCATTATTTCCTTTATTTTAGTATTCTTCCCAAAGTTTAGGAAGTCATGCATTTTCCTTTCCACTATTTATTGTAACGTTGGGTTGTTAATGAATCATCAGAAAATTGCTCCAATATATTGTTCCTTCTCTTGTTATTCTTGGGAGAGTAGCTATCTCAAATCAGCTGCTATCACGCGCTTTTAAAAATGACATTCAAAAGGCATATGGTATGGTGGATTGGCGTTTCCTTAAATGCATTCTTTGTCAATTCGGGTTTTATCCGACAATGGTTAAGTGGATTATGGCTTGTGTTACTTCCGCTTCTTTCTTGGTTTCTATCAATGGTGATATTCATGGTTTATTCAAGGGGCAACAGGGGTTGCGGCAAGGGGATCCTCTTTCTCCATACCTTTTTTTCTTGGTTATGAAGATTTTGACGTTGATTCTCAAGTGTAGGGTTCAAAATTCTGATTCGTTTTGGTTCCATAAGAACTGGGATTCTTGTTGTGTCGATCAGCTTGTAATATCTAATTGGTGTTAATGAGGCCCTGTCAAGTGTATGAATTGAAGCTCGGAAGACACCGCATGGCGTTTTGGCCGAGCTACCAAATGCATCCATCCAACTGAGCTAGACTTCATTTGCTGCATATTTTTCTACGGCCCTCACACCAACGAAGTCATCCCCGTTCATTCCATCATTACTTCTTTCAGTCTTTGTTGAATCTAGAGTACATTTGGCAAATATTTTGATTTGGTAATTATAGTTTTATTTTTTTCATATGGTTTTATTTGATGTGCTAACTTTGGTTAATTTTTGGGAATTCCACCTTTTAACTGACTAATTCACTGGGCACACAAATTTTGTAACATCTATGTAGCAATTGTAAGGCTGACAATATATCGCTTGTTTGCTCCGTTAAAACTGCAGAAATCTATGAGCCTGATACAATTGTTTCAGTACTCAAGGGTGATGGATATCCACCAGCAGGTGTAAGTTGCTTGGAACTTCGAGATACACGTACAGTCTGTCATTATCCATTTTGTAAAAATAAATAAGTCATTTACGTGATTTTTGCTTCATTTTTATGCTTGTTTGTATCTGTGTTCTGGAAGCAGAAATACACATTTGGGCCACACCGATGGGTGTTTTTATTGCTTCAAGTTGACTTCTACCTAAAAGGCATGTGGATTCACATTGGATTAAATAAATTTATTAAATACATTATCAAATGGCAGCTTAATTAAGTACTAAGAGCGAACGGTGTGGCAAAGAGGCAGGCTCGCCGTGCCTAGGTGGCACGCTCGCCGCCTCTCGCCGCCCTTCGCCGTTACACCGACCCCCCCTCGCCGGTTGTCAAATGTCACAAAGTGACATTGCTCGTTGGAAAATAAAGTGGGGCCCACTTTTTTATTACCGTTTTCTAACGGCTAAATTTTAAAAAAAAAAAAAAAAATTTTTTTTTATTTTTAAACCCTATATAAACTCATTACCTTATACATTTTTAAACACACAAAATACATTCTACAATCAAAAAAACACTCAAAAAATCACAAAAAAAAATGTCAAACCTCCCAAACGATTACCTCAACTACGCTAACATCCTCAACCACGGCACGGATCCGAATCAATCGTCGTCTTCTTCTCCCGTGACGCAATCCGGCCAAGGATCCGGCCAAGGTTCCGGTCAAAACTATTCGCAACAATACTTTCCACCATTAACACCCCACCAAATTTATCAACAACAACTAGCGTTTCACCAAAATCAATATTCACCACCTCAATATCCATATCCACCATCTCAATATCCATATCCACCATCTCAATATCCACCATCTCAAAATGTCCCCGAAACTCAATTCAAAGTACCACAATCTCAACCGCCACAACGAAAGCAAAAAAATACCGTTCGTGGCAGAGGGAAACGGCAGGCAAAAAAAAAAAATGTTGCGGTTGATTTGTCCGCAGACGAGGACGACATCGATGATGTAGATGAAGTTGAATTTTCGGCACCCCTACGGTGGTCACCTGATGAGGAAAAAATACTGGCCGAGGTTTGGGTCGCCGCTTCCGAAGACAAAGAACGCGGGAATGATCAAACTGAAGTGTTTTTTTGGAACACGATTTTGGAAGATTTCAACCGGCGTAACTCAATCAAGCGTACGAAGAATATGCTGACCGGGAAATGGAGTCGTTCGCACCCCGATGTTCAAAAGTTTCACGCTATCTTCAAAAGCCTTAAAAAGGCTAGCGGTGAAAACGACGACGTGCTTGAAGCTGCACGACGTGAATTCGCGGCTTGTAACGAACGCCGAAAATTTACGCTTGAACATATGTGGAGGGTGCTTAGAAACTTCTCAAAATGGAACGCACCCGAGGGTCTTGACCAAATTGATCATAGCAACGTATTTGCTCCAGATGTTAAGCGTCGACCACCCGGCAAACAGAGACCCGCCAAGAAGACACGATCAGAAACAACTGAGAGCAGCACGGGTAGTGGATCGACCACTTCGAAGGAAGACATAAACGATGCTTTACTCCGCAAATTAAACGCGGGTAAAGAGCTGTACGATTCGAGGAAAGCTAAAGCCGATGCCGAGAAGGCTAAAGTGGATGCCGATATGGAGTTTAAAGAGCTGGAGTTTCTCTCCATTCGGACCGACGATTTGCCAGAACCTCAAAAGTCGGTTATCATGAGGAAACAACTACAAATCGCGGCAAAATATCAAATCTAGGATGTTTTTTTTTTGTATTGTTTTTTTTTTCGTATTGTCTTTTTTTTTCCGTATTTTTATATTCGTAGCGTAATTTTATTTCTCGTATTTGTATTTTATTTTTTAGTATTTTGTAATTTTTAATTTTATGAAATGAATTTTTATTTTGTGTGAAAATTGAAAAATTAAATAAAATGGTGAGTGGTGGGACCCAAGTGAAGAGGAGAGAGACTAGTTGTGATAAAGGGGGTGTTTTTGAAGAAGAGGAGAGAGATTAGTTGGTATGACGTGGCGCTGATGTGGCGCAGTGAAGAGGTGTTTACCTCTTTGTGATACCTTTCCCTCTAATTACTTAATATGAGCATCAACTTGTCTAAGCATCTTTTGAAAAAAATATTCTTTCATGTCTTCTTTTTATAACACATCAAATGCTGCTTTTTTATTATAATGTCTGTGTGAGAGAGATATAGAATGGAAGAAGCGGTAATAGTGCCTAGAAGGAAGTTAGGATCACAAGGTTTTGAGGTCTCAGCAATTGGTTTAGGATGTATGGGCATGTCTCCCTTACACGGGTCCCCTAAACCTGAACAAGAAATGATTCAAGTGATTCAGACGGCCATCGAGTTGGGCATCACTTTTCTCGATACTTCTGATCTATACGGCCATCACACCAATAATTTCATTATCGGAAAGGTCAGTGATATTATATATTAATTTTCAGTGACGTTGACTGTTTTGAACTGATATTAATAGTAAGTCAATTAGTCAAGGCTTTGGAGGGGGAGATTAGGCAGAAAATGCAGTTGGCAACTAAATTTGGCATCAAGTCGCTCTCAGGTGATAAACGGATGGTAGTGTGTGGTGATCCAGCGTACGTGAAGGAAGCCTGCAATGCTAGCTTGAAACAACTTGGCATTAGCTGCATTGATCTGTTTTATGTTCATCGTATTGACACAAGCATCCCTATTGAAGTCACGGTATGCCTGGCTAACTAAATAGATACTCTCAAATAATTACTGGATATATCCTAAGCAAACAGCCTTTCATTTGACGTTATGTTGCTAGGTGGGAGCATTGAAGGAACTAGTTGAAGAGGGCAAGATAAAATACATAGGTCTCTCTGAAGCTTCGCCACAAACCATCAGACGGGCACACACAGTTCACCCAATAACAGCTGTCCAGCTGGAATGGTCCTTATGGACAAGAGATGCTGAAGAAGAAGTGATTCCTACTTGCAGGTGTGTGCCTCATTATTAGTTAGATTTCAAATAGCTATAATGCACATATATGATTTATTTTTCCTTACCAAATTGCTGTTTGTAGAGAACTTGGAATTGGGATAGTCACGTTCAGTCCTTTGGGAAAGGGATTCTTTTCTAAAGGTCCAAAGTTAGTCGAGAACTTTGCAAGCAACGACTTCCGAAGGGTTTGTACCTATACCAACAGTTTATCTTTTACTATGAAAATGTACACATATAATTTATTTGTTGGACAGGGATTCTAAGTTGATTTGAAACTGATACAAGACTTTGAATTTTGTAAGTTCGTTATGACGGATGATGAAGCAGTTTTAGTGAAAAAACATTATCACCTTTGTTTGTTAAAACAGCTACACATTTTAATTTTGTGAACTTGTATCAAAATCAAGTATATCCAACAAAATCCAAGAATTTTCTTGGATGTATGCAGTTTAGTTGAACTATGTGGAATAACTTTGTACACCCGCAATATCGTTCGACTTGTCAAATATACAATTCTAAAAGATCAAAATGGTTCTCATAACAGGTTTCCTACTTTATCTGTGTTAGTTACAGACTTACAGGTGACAAAATGTGTAGGCTGGTTAACGGGTCAAAATGGTTTAAATTGGATTGCGTTGATTCATACTATAACAGTTTTTGTGCTTAAGTTTTAATATTTCATTATTAACACTTAATGTGGTAACTATACTCAATTAAGAGTCCGTTCAAGTACTCAAATCCAAGCTTTCGAAATTGATTGATTTAGGAGGTTATATGAATTTGGTATATCATGTATTGACTCGTTTGACCTATTCTCTATCACTTTTTTTTTCCTATTTGGTTGACCCATTATGAGTAAAATGGGTTGAAACTGACAACTTGGTTAGAATAATAGAGAATGTGGTTTGTAATTGTATGTCTTGTTTTTTTATTTCTTATCAAATGGAACCATAGCTCTATATCGAGTATTTAGGAATGTTTGAAAGGCAAGTTTTTGGAGAAATTTCAATAAAATTCCTGTTTTGCAGAGTCTACCGAAATTCCAGGGGACAAACCTGGAGCACAATATGATTGTATTTGAACGGGTGAATGAAATGGCAAAAAAGAAGGAATGCACCCCATCGCAGCTAGCGCTATCATGGCTCCTACACCAAGGGGACGATGTTGTTCCTATTCCCGGAACTACCAAAATCGAGAACCTCAAGCAAAATATTTGGTCGGTTTTTGTAAAACTAACAAAGGAAGAAATGACTGTAATTGAATCAATCGCTGCAGCTGTGAAAGGCGATAGGTACTCACCTGCAGTAATGCAAGATACCTGGAAGTACGCAAATACTCCACCATTGTCATCTTGGCAAAATGCATGAAGTCTTTCTCTTTGAGAACTTGTTTTGATTACAAATTACAATAAAGGTAACTGAACATCCTTGAATAAAGTTAGTGTTTTGGAGCTTGGTTTTCATCTAGTTAGTGTTTTGGAGCTTGGTTTTCATCTTTTCTAGTATTATTGTACATACCTCTATTCTCTTTGTCTCTACTTATATTCTACATAATCCAAAAAGTTTGAGGGTGGCATACTGCTCAACACTGTGAGCTCGAATCACTAGCTACTAACTAACCGTTAAAAAAAAAATAAGATAATAACATATCATCAAAAAAGGAAAAGAAAAAAAAAAAGTTGATGGCTTGAGTCAAACTAGGTTCACAGGTCTTAGAAGTATCAGCTCAGGGTTTAGGCTGTATGGGTATGTCCCCCCTAAACCTGAACCTGACATCATCAAACTTATCCATCAAGTGTGACCCTTCTGGATACCTCAGATGTTTATGGTCCCAACACGAACGAAATACTTATTGGCAAGGTAATACAGTAGCTTACAACAACCTTCTTCAACTAGTTTTTTTTAACTGATTCTTCGACTAGTTTTAATATGTTATAGATTAGAATCAGTTAAAAAAACCTAGTTAAAAAAAAACTAGTTGAATAACATATTAATCTATTGTATTACAATCTAATCTATAACATAATTATAGATTAGAATACAGTAGATTAATATGTTATATAATACAATAAATTAATATGTTATAGGTAATACAGTAGATTAAAAAGTTATAGATTAGAATCAATTAATATGTAATACAGTAGATTAATTTGTTATAGATTATTAATCAGAATAAACCTATAATTTAGCATATACTCAATCAACCAATAATAACCATCCATTTTTATCAAGTAACAAAAAACTTATTTTTTAAAAATTAAATATCTCACAAATCGTTCATCTATACGTAAAACAAAACATATTATCGCGACAAGAATTAAATCATCTATCTATCGAGGGGCACATGTATATACTTTCGACGAACTTTTTTTTCGACTTTTTTTTTAAGTCACGTCGTAGAGAATCATATATGATTCGTCACAAAACATATATGATTTTCAGAAAATCATATATGATTCATATCATGAATCATATATGATTTTCTGAAAATCATATATGATTCGTATATATTCGTGACGAATCATATATGATTCTCTCATACGTAACTTAAGAAAAAATGTCGAAAAAAAGTTCGTCAAAAGTATATACATGTGCTCCTCGGTAGAAAGATGATTTAATTCTCGTTGCAATGGTGTATTTTTTTTTCGTTTGACGATTTACCGTTTGTGAGATATTTAATTTTTAAAAAAGTGGTGGGAAGTGGGTTTTTTAAAAAATGGATGATTATTATTGGTTGAATAAGTGGATGCTAATTTAAGGGTTTATATAGATCTAAACTCATCTAATTTATAACATATTAATATTAAAATCACTATAACACCACAAAATTGGTGTTTAACACAAAATTCTGTTGTTATAATAATGGTCTTACTATTTTTTTTTCTTTTTCTAAAATTACACAAACAATTTTATTAATAAATAAAAAACATTATAAATAATAAAAAAAAATAAAAAATACATTTATTAAAATACGATAATAATCTAGAGATTCAAATACTTTTGACGGGTCTCCTCTTTCAATTTTTCGATTTCTTTCGCGTCTTCGGGAACCTATCCGGTAGTGTCCAAACCAAGAATCTTCAATACCTCTTTTCTTTTCATAGCTCAAGAAATTCGAGTCTTTCACTCATCTCAGGTTTCATTTTTTCCTTTTTTTTCGTGGTCCGCAAGCATTTGTTGTTGCATTATTTCAGCAAATTGATCTTTTTGTGAACCGGAATTCGTCGTAAAGCTTGTCGAACGTTGAGCTTTAGACTTTCGTGGAGCACCGGATGGACGCGAGATTTCGTCATCGCTGAACATATCGGGCTTAACGGCGCGACCTTGGTTCCTTCGGGATTAAGTCGACTCGAAATTTTTTCATTTGTATTTGTCTCTCAAAAAAAGCAAATCACTTTGATAAGTGTGAAAACACTCATCAATAATGATCCAGAAACCACCCAAAACACAGTCAAATACATTATTTTAGCTTTAAAATATCAGAATTACGCGTGTATTTGTGTTTCATGTGTTTTCAGGTAACAAGATACAATTTTGAAGCAAAGATGCGTTTTCAAGGGATTTATATCACAAAAGATGAAGAAAAGGACGAAAGAGCTTCTAAGGACTTTATTTGCCAATATTATCAAAGATCGAGGGCTTAGCTTGCAACTTTCTACGAGACGAAGGATTAAAAGAAACTTGGTTTCAAAGTTATAAACATTTGATGAAAAGAAATTAAAAGAAAAGGACCAAATAGAAAGTTTGAAAAGTTTACTTATCCTGGTCATTTGACCAAAACCGGTCAAAGACAAAATAAACCCACACACGTCTTCTTCGTTCCCAAATGAAGAGAGAGAAAAGGAGATCAAAACCGACTTCATCTTTCTATGCTCCATTACCTGCAATCGAAGATAACAAAAGATTCATGAAGAATTAGCCAGAGCCTTCAACAGCAAAAGTGTTTCTCTCCTTCCCCTCTACATGATGATGGCAATCAATTAAATCAATACTCAAGAACGAAGAAAGCCCCAAATGTGATGAAGAAGAAGGACGAGTTTAAACCTCGTATTTACACGTGTCCAATCCTCATTGGTGAAGCCACGTCACAACACCTCCTTTCAGCGGCTATAAATAGAAGAGAAGACTCATTTGCAAATCGGTTAGCTTAGGTGTAGTTTCACCTAGTTAGTTAGGAATTAGTTTAATTTTCTCTCAAAACTTTATGAATTTCAGTTAATCAATCAGTTAGATTCAGTTTGATTTTGTTAATCAGTTGTAACAAATTCTGTTTTCCTCCATTAATGAGTAGTTTGTAACTGTTTCTTCTTTCACCAGTAATGAAAATAATGAGCATTTCATTTTAATCTTCCTCTTCATACTGTTATACCTGGTTGATTTACTTTCAAGTTTCTGAAATCTTTAATCTTGTTTTCTCAATCGTATTCTTTTTCTATTTTACTGCTTTAGATCACTGTTATCGAAAGTCATCTTGTGATTTGATGAGAAATCTTAGAGCTTTGATCTTATAAGCTAGTTTGTTTTGCTTTTGAATTATAGGAATAGATACAGTTCAGTTTCGTTAAAACGAGATACTGCTCATAGCTTTGATAAGGAGTTACAGTTCTACTATTTTCTTTTCTAGTCAAAATATCTGTTCATAAGCTTTTTAAAAAAAATCTTGTGTTTGATTTCGGATATAGAGTTTAAAATTTTGTTCATATAGGTGCGTTTTCAAGAGTTTCAATTTGAGATAGTTAGGAGTAAATTTCGTCTTGTTTCGATAGGATTCAGTTTTGAGAACTCGTTAATTCAGTTAAAGATCAGTTTTGATTAGTTGAAGTGTTAGTGGTCAGTACTTAGTCTTGATTAATCATGTCTCTAAATGTTTTTCTTATAAGCTGATTTTCAGGTTTATTAGCAAAAAGCTTTTCATAAGCTTTTAATGATTCAAGTTTTTTAGTCAATCAATGAAAAGTTGTCAGTCGGTTCGATATTGATCAGTTTATGCAGGTTTTCAGTTTAGAAGGATTTGTTCGTTTTCTTGTTTTGGATTGGTTTTTGCAGGAGTGTATACAGTTATTCAGTTCATTGAATAGACAAAGTTGGTGGTGCGATAGTTAAAGCCGGCTCAGGGCCGCGCTTCTCTTCCACAACGGACTGGCTTCGGATGTCTTTGGTCAAGCTCATATTTCAATTTCCTGCAAATCTTTTTAGTATAAATCTGATATATCTGTGATTAGCTATAGATTATACTTGCTAAGTGGTTAGGTTAATCTGTACAAGTTCGAAGTATTCGTTTAATTCTGTTGCAAATGTACTGATTTTGTTTGTTTTGATACAAGTTTATGAATTAGCTGATAATGAGTGTTTGGCCAGCTTATTTCAGTTTTAATTTGTTCAAACAGTAGGAGTAATAAGTTTGAGTGGTATTCCATAATAGCTGCGAGTATAGATTTTCACAGTAGTCATTTGAGATAATTAGCTTTTAAGGTTGAATACAAGTTGGTAGACTTCATAATGAAAAAGTATTAGTGGCTTTAGGCTTGAACAAGATAGTTGAAATCTTCCACTGTTGAACACCAATTGCATTTTATCTTGTCAGTTTTAGGAAATGTGATTGAGTGGATTTTGTAAAACAGTCAGTAGATTAACTTTTCTTTATGAAATCTTTGATGATAGATTGTTAGATGGCACTTAATAAATCATTCTAAAAGTTGTATTTTAGTTGTCAAAGTTATGATAGCTTTTGATTTTTTTTCATTTGCCTTTAAGGATAGCAATGGATTGATACAGATTGGTTTCTTGTTGATTTTGATATAAAGTTTTATAGTGTACATGTTTAATACTTCACTCTATATATTTGTTGTAACAGTCACTATTCCTAGCCTTTATGTTTAGATCCATTTATGTTTAGAATATTATCTCATTTCCTTGATTTGTGTGCATTTGTTTTTTTTTTTTTCAATTTGTATCCGTAACATTTCATTCATTTTATTTTAAGTAGCGTAGACTTTATATAGTATGTAGTTTTAGTAATATAATATTAGTTTCTTTACTCGATTTCCGTGCTTTGTATATTTTACGTTTTAAATTCTCTATTACGATTTGTATCTTGTAGAAATAAAAATAAAAGTTTTTGCTAAATGTTTTTTTTAGACTAGTACGTATACGTAGTACAGATATTATTTTACATTTTTTAGGAGTTTTATTTGTCAAAATTGTCAAAGTAGCTTAAATACCAAAATTACGATTTTTAACCAAAAACAATTAAGTCTTTGCTAGAAAACGTTATATCAATTCGAATCGAGCTGAGAAGACAACTACACTAAAAACGGAATATTACACTTTTATGAGGGAAATCCGTATTCTTTTTCTCTTGTTTATATATGCTTTCTACTCGAGTCAACAAATTTTATGATTTTCGCCACTAAGCACCTTTGTTTGGTCGTAAAGCGTGTTAAAATTTTAGAACTTCGTGATTCATCGACGTCCATTTACCCGTCAACATATTTTTGTTACGCTTATGAAGATTTAGAGAGAGCACGTTTGTTATAAATATCAAGTATTTTATACCAAAACGTATCTTGGTCTTGGTCATCCCCGACTTTCAGGTCATCAAATATTTCGATAAAAGATTCGGCCAAAAGTTCTCCTCGGCTTGCGACCAATACATATGATCCAAATTTTTTTGTCGCGTCTTCACGGGCCTCTCGGGTATGCTTGACGTATTCTTTCGTCCTTTTTAATATGATCCCGTTTATTTGACTTGAGCTCGGGTACTTAGGTTTCTTGTGTCGGTTCTTTAGAAGAATGTTGTGAAATTTGTTATGAGTGTTGGGATTTTTGGAATTCTTAGAATAGTAGAAATTGTTGAAATTGCTCGGGTGTACAATTTAGAAATGGATTATAAGTATGAGCTTGATAATTTGAAACATAGGGAGTGCTTGACATAAGATTGGTGAATGACGAAATAGGATTGCTACCTTTGGCTGAAGATGGAGTATTCGGGTTTGATGATAATGACCAACCTGGTAATTGGGTATTTGGTATTTGATTATGCACGTTATTGAAAACGTTATTGACCCATTGGTTAGGATTAATTTTTTTTTTGAGATAATGAAACGTAGAAGATATATGAAATAAGGATTATACATGGATTATATAAGTAAAAATATAAACTTATGGGGTTTTTAAAAAAAGGTTATATATTAGTACCAATGGTCAAATTTTTTGAAAAATATCCCCACTAGCCATTATACATTTATTATAAAAAAAATAAATACAAATACCCACGACACGAGCCACAGTGCATGTTCTCGCACCGTAGCCTCGCGTTTTTCCCACCATTTTGGGCTACCACCTATGGCGCGAGACCATACAACGCGAGCCACATTGTGGTATCTCGCGCAACAGAGCTTGCGTTTTCGCTATGAATTGCCACACCAAGAGCTTTTAATCTGTGATCGTAGTATATCTCAACCATGTCAATTTTTTAGAATAGTATTTCATAATATGAAAAAGGAAAAATTACACGTTTTGTCTTTATGTTTTATACCAAACATCACGTTTCGTCCCTATTTCATTTTAAATACACTAACAATCCTTAATTTGTAAGTTGTAACCTCAACGGTCCTATTTTGAAAAATAGGGACTATCCGTGTTACAAGTGTCAAGAAAAGTAATTACACACATGGTCTTTATTTTTCAAAATAGGGATCGTTGATGTTACAACATAAAAAATAAGGAATTGTGAGTGTATTTAAATGAAATAGGGACGAAACGTGATGTTTGGTATAAACCATAGAAACGAAGCGTGTAAATTTCTCTAAGAAAAATAGAACAAACAAATTGTGTTTCAACCAATGTTTTGAAACCCGGGTCAGTGATCGACCCGCCAAGCCTCCGGGTCAACCGGTTCGATCGCTGGGTAGACACGGTTTTATATTGTTCAAAATAATATATATACTACAACTTCTCTTGTAAAAAAATTAAAAAGCATAAATCCAACTTGATTATCAACATCCAAACATAATAAAATGAAATGGTATAATCTTGCAAACACCAACTGATGTTCGGTTGACAGATGTTCAATACCAATCATCAAGTTTATTCTAAAATGAGATGGTATAACCTTGCAATATAAAATGAGATCTTATATCACCTCCATCAAGTATGTTGGTTTCTGCTGGTGCAATTTAATCAGATCCTTTCAATAGAATTTGGTGATTATTTATGGGTTTTTTTGTTTCAATTGAATTAGTATTAGGTTGTTACAATGATGGCTGAGGGTTGTAAATGAATGAAAGAAAGTGACTTATCAGGATGGTTGGAAATAAGTTTTTACGTATTTAGGAAGAATTTGTCACTCCGCCAATATATTAGTTAGTAGCTCGGAGTCTAGCATTAAATAAAGCCAAACTCCGGTCCATGCTTGTATGGTCGGCGACCCAAATGTAAGCCCAAGCCCATCTCATGGGCTTGGGTAGATAAACCCTCTCCTTAGTTGGAGAGGGTGTGGTTCACTAATAATTTCACATAGTAAAAGTGTGTTTTACACATATATTTCTCTCTCAAGTGTATGTGTGATCTACCATCTCTTTCTCTCTCTACTCTCTCTCTAGATAAGCAAGATTTACATAATCCAACAAACGGTATCAAGAGCCATAGGATGATTGTCTTGTTTATGTGTTTGTTTTGGTGTTAGTTCGTGTGATTTGATCCATATATCTCGTGTCCCAATTTTTTTTTTGTGTTTTTTTGTGGTTTAATCTTTCTCCATATCATCAACATAGTTGTGGTAGGGATTTGGGATCTTTGTTTGGGTTAAAAACACAAAACATTTTGGCGTCTGGCTCGATTTTGGAGAAAATATTCGAAAAACTGCGTCTTTCGTCCGAGATCCTATTTTTAGCCTTTTTGCGAACTTGAAAACCCTAGATTTTGCGAACTTGGATTGTGAACTTGGGATTGCGAAGTCAGCTTAAGAGTTATTGCGAAATCAGATTTTGGCCATATTGCGAAGTCAGTTGAAATATTGCAAAGTCAGTGGATATTTTGCGAACTCAGTGGTTATTGCGAAGTCAGCTTAAGAGTCATTGCGAACTTGAGATTGCGAAACCAAGATTTTGATATTGCGAACTTAGGCTTTTGATATTGCGAACTCAGGCATCTGATACTGCGAACTCAGGCATTTGATATTGCGAACTCAGGCATTTGAAATATTGCGAACTTAGTTCTTCAAAACACTGCGAAATCAGTAGTTTTGTATTATTGCGAACCTGGGTTTTGAATTTTGCGAACTTAGGTTTTGTAATATTGTGAATTTAGAAAATTTCAAAAACATGATTTCAAACTTGCAGTTTGTGGATTCGTGAGTTATTTGGTCTAAGAATTTTTGATTTCTCAAGAAGACATTGTTAAGGTATTTCAACAACGTTTCTCGACTTAAACACCGAACTTTAGAATACTATTGTTTAATCGGTGGTTTGTAAAATCACACGAATTTATTTCCCGGTTTCTCCATGGTTAGTAAAACTCCATATCTTTAACTACAAGCACATTTACTTTCTCTCATTGTTCGATCAACATTTGTAAATCTTTATTATGGAGATGGAGTATACCTCGCTTACAGATACGTCCATCCTCTCGGGTACGGACAATCGTCCACCTATGGTGGTGAAGTCAATGTACGAGGCATGAATTTCTCGAATGGAACTTTATATGTTGAATAAACCTAATGGACATCTTATTTTGGCATCGGTTCAAAATGGACCATTTGATTATGGTACCATGACGGAGGGTACAGTTACTCGTCCTCGCACAATGGCCGACTTGTCCGGAGATGATGAAACTCAAGCTAAGTGCGATATTGCAGCTACAAATATCATTCTCCAAGGACTTCCTCCAGATATCTACAAACTTGGCAGTCATTATATAGTTGCTAAACCGTTATGGGAGAGGATACACACTTTGATGCAAGGAACCACATTAACTAAGCAAGAACGTGAGTGTAAGCTATATGATACGTTTGACAAGTTTGCTTATGTTCCCGGGGATACTCTTAATGATTACTACTTGAGGTTCACTTTATTGATGAGTGTGCTTAATATCTTTGGCCTGCAAATACCGTCGTTTCAGCTCAACACCAAGTATTTGAATACTCTTTCTCCCGAATGGAGCAAGTATGTGACGGGAGTTAAATTGGTTAAGGATTTGCATCAAAACAACGTGGATAAACTTCAAGCCTATCTATAGAAACATGAATGCCATGTGCAAGAGCTTCAATTGTCTAAACCTCAAGTCTATGATCCACTTACCATGATTGCTTCTCATCAAATGACTCCTCCACACAACTTGACTTACTCTTATCAACAACCATCATATATGCAGCATCAACATACTTATCAACAACCACAACAGCCATCGTATCAACCACAAATGACGCCACAACATGCTTATCAACAACCAAGTGTTCTTCAACAGCCTTATTGTCACACCCCACCATGGCGGAATATGGGGCACAGTGGATATCATCACAACAATAGCGTGTCTATAGAGATAACTAAATGCAAATATAATGTCAAAAATGGCGACACAAATGTCATGACAATACCTCAACAATGGAGGAGTCTAGGTAAGTAGGTAACAGTCCTACCACTTACCCAAGACAAACAATAAACATAAACCAAACAAACATATAGGTGCCAACATGTATCACTTATCAAACAAAAAAACATAAAGGTAAACTAAGAAGGAACAGGGATCTCCTTCTATATGCAATCCTAATGCATCCAAATCTGGCCACTCCTATCCTCAAGCTTAACCACATACTCACCTGAAAGAGACACTAAAACACGTCAACATAAAGTTGGTGAGAGTCATAGGTTTAGACTTTAACGCCAAACTAGTTAAAAGCTGTGAATAACAACCATCAACACAATAACATATGGACAATGCGCTACAATTATGTATTAACAACTAGCATTCATGTTCAATCAATCATCACAATACCAAGGCATCACGCCTTACCAACAACCACAATTCCCAAGGCATCACGTCTTACCAACAACCATAGTACCATAGATGATCACACTATGTACCTATCCCAAGGCCACTACCTTGTCATTATTCATTGGTCCCATAGACGATCACGCTATGTACCTATCCTAATCCAAATCATACACAAACAAGAATCACATAGCAGTTAATCACATAATGTACACACAAGTCCATCTCAAGTCACAAAAGCATTCATAGCATCAATTTAGAAAATAACTCAACACAATGTCTCTTCCATCCCATCTGGAAGTCAAAATCAATAGTAAACATGGGACTATGAAACTCACCTGATAGCTTCTTCACAAATCCTCGCACTAGCAACGAGCTAACAAACCAAAAACACACAATCAATACCCGAACCAATCACCAAGATGGCTAATCAACCTATGATGGACATCGAGCCTATTCCCATATAATTACCTCATTGTTAAGTTCTAATCACCCCATTACCCTTCCTTAACAACTCCCTAACTTGGTTAAGTTTAATAACTATCCTATTCATATTTTTACACAAAACAGTTCCAGTTTTTAGGTCTCAAAACTTTAAGTCAAACGTCTACTTAAACATACCCATGGTTTCTGTAAAAGGAATATTCATACTTTTACATATGTTAGCTAAAACCTCCCACTTTCCCTAACCTTAAAGATACTGTTAGGGCCCCGATATATGTGTATATATTGCTACCTATCCAGAATTCACTGATTTTAAACGTATGAAAAGTTCATTACTATTAGAGGGTCTTACTCTAAACCACAATCTTAGCCCAAGTGCAGATACTTAATACAATATATAAACCATCTCTCATGTTCATGAGAAGATCCCAATGCAACTCTAAGTACCCCAACCAACCCAAAACTTAAAAAGAAAACAGGCTGATTACAAAACTGTTTTGACCTCCGACTGTTGTAACCTGTTTTTGACCCACTTCCCGACCTCCATTTTAGTTCTAGTTTCTTGCATTGGAAATCCACTTCAATTACCTTTTCAGGGATACTTTGATCTCATCTTGAATATTCCTAGAACTCCCGATATGATCAAAACAGTTGACTCAAAATTCTGCCCAATTTTTAAAAACGGGTTTAACAAAATCAACCTCATTAATTAACCCTAATCCCTCTAATTACAAGCCCTAATTTATTTAATCATTAAAATATGATTAATATACTGTTTTTAATTAAACCCTAATCTAATCCATCATATGATCATCGAAACATTAAAAACATTTAATATGAAAAGGGTTAAGAAGGTTTTACCTTTGAATTAATAGAAGATGAAGAAAACCTAATTTTTGAAGAACCCTAATTGGCCACCATGGATGAATTTCGGCTAGGAGATGTTATGGAGGTTAAAAACCTGATTATTATGGTTATGAGTTGGGTTTGGTTAAGTCCTAAAGGCCCCTTAATCCCATTACAAGTCCATTGGGCCTGTTTTGGGCTTTTCCCTTCCTTCTTTCTTCTTTGGTGCGTCTAAACCGACCCAAACACCCCTAAATTCGTTTTTTTTTATTTTTATTATTTAATATTATGTTATTAATATTACTTTAATTTTCCTTAGTTTATTTCAGCTCCTAAAGCTTCCAAAACCACAAAACCGTAAAACTAGTCAAATTTACGCGTTTTACCGTAAAAGACGTAAAATATATACACTTTTAAGAAAAATCTCAAATTTTGCAATAAACTTTATAACTAAGTCATAAATGACTTAAAACCATCCCGAAAAATATTCATATGACTAATTATCTTATCCGCGACCTCTAAATGCTAAACCGTAAATCGTAAAAATACGATTTTCTATAATACATATACGTATACGTAAAACCACTAAATAACACCATCTCACTTCATAGTCACTACCATGTGAACTCATGAAAATGAAATCATCACACATCGTTTCACTCACAAGGTACCCCGTACCGGAAACGATATCCAAACCACAATCTATACACACCAATTAGCACATAAACACGTAAAGACACGTAACTAGCACAAAATAAAACTAAGTAACGAACCTCAAAACCAGGGTTGTCACATCACTCCCTCCTAATAGAAATCACGTCCCGAGATTTTCTCCTTAGGATCAAACACACAAACAACAAATCACATGAGGATACTTGTTCTAAACGAACTCCTCTCATTTCCACGTGAACTTTAGTTCAAGTTTCAAAATACCACATATGCAAACCAAAAATAATTAAACTCATTGCCAAACTCTTGACCTCACAGTCAATAAATCTCACAAATGACTCTTTGATAAAACAAAGACTCTTATTAACACAAGTCCCGAATAACCGTACATGCACAATGCATTCTCAAACAACATTTACCAATCTAAATACATGAAATGTATCATGTATACAACTCATTTTCCCCAGGTAATTCTATGCTCATATGCTACTGGTCCGATCTTTCCAAAGATCATAAATGGACCTACAAAACTCTACATCAACTCTTCCATTTCACCAAGACATACCACCCGTTACTATGGGTGAAACTTCCCTACATAACTTTGTCACTAAATCTAGTGGTTTCCTCCTTTTCTACATAGCATCCCTTGTTGCTCACATCCTTTCCACAACATCATTACCACATTAGTAGCCTCTTTCACCAATTCTAATCCGCAATAGGGACAACTCACCCTATCCTTTTATATAGTGCCTCAAAGGGCATTTATTGACTTCTAGTATGATAACTATCATTATATGAAAACTCAGCCATCGCTAACTAGTTTCCTAACTACCTCTAAATCAATCACCCATGTCCTCAGTGTAACTCCTAAGGTTGTATAAATATCTCACCTGCCTATCCTTTTCCCAGTTAGCTGGATATACTCATATCCAATCATGTCCATCAACTCCCTTCAGTCCGTACCCCAAGCTACTTAAAAATTCCAGTTTCCTTACAAAGTGACCTATGACGGTCTTTCACATATCCATTAGTTCTTCCGATAATGCCAAGATCGGCTCATTATCCAATCCACCTCTTCAGCCTCCAAAACGCTTCCTCATCCTTCTTCACTTCGCCCTTGTTGGTTCCATGATATGCCATCATCTCTAACTGCTCATCATAGTACACTTAATCCTAAAACTCACACTTGAAAATCTCACGTATAATTCCCTTTCCTAACAACTCCAAACCAACTCATAATTTACCTCACTCTCTTTCTAAGATTTGCGTAGATCAAGATGTCGTCGATGCTCCCGATGACAACTCGTTTATATACGTTCATGCACACTCGGTTCATTGACTCCATGAAAACCGCTCTTGTTTTGGCGATGTCAAAATCATAACCGTAAACCCAAAGCGTTCATACATCATCCTTAGCAATTTCAACTACGTCCTCCTTGCACCCTCTCTCAGCGGTAATACGAATAAATTCCTACCTCGTTCTACTTCCAAATTTCTACATGCATTTTAAAAGACCAATGCTTCCTCTCATTAGACCACTCAACCGCTTTCCACATCCAATCTACTACTAAGAAACTCAACTTTTATCCGAACTTCCTTGCAATTTCTAACAGCTCTTGTTTTTAAATGACTCCATCAACGATTTGCCTTGGTAAGGCACTAACTACAACTCCTCTCACTTCCCCTACTTGCTCTATTTATGGTTCTACCTCACAGTAATAGGCAAACCTACTAAATTTCAGCAAATGTTCGGAAAACTTACATGCCCTACGAACAATCATAAATACCTTTGAGGTATTTTATCCTCTTCCAACACTCTCTATGGCGCGTTACTTGTGCTAGTATCCCACAAGTCTCTATTCATCTCCTTGGTACTCCTAAGAGACCTCATGACCACATTAGTTCGTCTACGAACTTCTTTCCTCCCCACTAAGGGTATTCCGACCGTTCTCTCATGGTCACCTACTTAAGCGTGTAGGCGCGGCCAAGTCTTTCATATGACTACCTCAACGCTCCCGAACAATACGAAACCAAAAATACATCCTGAATCCATCAGATACGATCAATGAATCAAACCCACGGATAACTAACGACATTTCACGTGTACCAGTTAAAACAAGTCAAAAACCACGAGTCTCAAAAGAAAACTCAAACCCAAAACGTGTATCAATTCAAAATGACCCATGACAACGAAAAATAATCCAAGAAACACCTAATGGCAACCAAACATATTACGCACCGTAACATATTTTTTTTTAAACCGTGCAAAAGATCGACTTTTCCAAAAGAATATATATCTTTTTTTTATTATTATTATTACCTCCCACATCTATGTGACTCAAACAATCTACAAACAACCCTCTTGACGAACTCAAAACTCAACTCAAAAACTAGGTATCCCGTGCATCCCAAATCATAAAAATAAACTACTATTCAAACTCAACCTCTAACCCGACACTTGTACAATAATTTCGGCCAAGACACTAACCTCCCATGACTATACTTTCTGAATATTTGAAAAGTACGTTCCGAGTACATAATTTTTTGTCTTTTGAATCACTCAAAAAGCTCTAAAAACGAATAAGTTATGACCAAAACAGTTTTATATTAATGAAAGATAAAATTGTATGTGAAATCTTCATAAACTCAATTTAACCTTGTATTAATAATTATAAATGACGTGAATCGGTTAAAACCAATTATATAAACTATGTAAGTAGAAAGAAATTTTACTTCGCTTTATTTTAAAGAAAGTCTTTTAGAATTTGAAATAAATAAGTGTTGATTAAAAAAAAATCTTATGTTGCACCTTGTTTCAAACACGACTCCAACACCTTACCCCTTATTTTACCGAATACAACCAACTATCTAAGCCTATAATAGATTTCCAAGTCCCCCTTTTCTCAATATATACCGACCAAAAGAAATGTAAGACCTAACACAAAAGATTTCATTATTTCAAAAGAAATCCCAAGTTATTTCAATAGACTTAAAACCAAGAACACCATTTTAAAACGTATACATGAAATACGAAACTCAAAGAATACACTACAAGACACACTTCAAAAGATTCAAAACGTCGTTGGAACTCCAACAAACTCCAGCACCATAAAACACGACAAACACAAGGTACATTCAAGTTATAATAACTAGTGAACGACCATATACCTTAACCTAACATGTAGTAGTACATATACATCCGCATATATACCTATCGAATCTCCCAAACATACTCGTTATCATACATGTCAAGTCAATCAATCGCTTTATACGCTCGTTTTTCCATACGAGTAATCACCATCTCACCGTGCCACAACAAGGCATAAAGCCCACCTCCAAAACCAAACCATATCGAGTGACCCCATAATCACACACCACAACTATAACCCAAAACATATAACACAAAAAGAACGATAGCCATCTCATAGGCAGCCATTACATAAACCCATAAATTATACGTATACCCAAATTCTACATCTCATCATATACAAGCATGTACTAACCCTCTTTCATGCAATCATACTTAAGAACCCATTGAAGTTGTGGTACTTGTATAACTATGTTGGCCACCATACTTATACAATTACCCTTTCCCTAATGCACTCCCTCCTATGATGACACTTATAAGAATCAATACAACATATAACACATAAATTCATCTACTCACATAGGCTCATAACCACATAACCAAATAGGTCCAAAACCCCATCTATTAAAATAACATAGTAAAACTCTTGGAATACCGAAATCCATAGTCTAGCTAAAACAACATAGACTAAATCCATAATGAAAACATAATCAGTTATAAGTCATGTCGCCCATAAGAGTGGAAACAGCTTAAAATCCTTCCTACCCATGTACTCCTAGTAACTCGAACCACCACACGATTCTTAAGGGACATGACTTAAACATCAAAAGAAAAATAACATACATCAGGTATGTAAAATAACTCGACAAAAGATAGAAACTACCTTGTACCAAATTATGTACTATAATGTACAGATTAAGCAAAATACAACAATGACTAGCATGGACGATTATGGTTCAACCCGCACTAGTCACAAACCCGAAAAGAATATAACATGTGACTAAGTATGAACATACTATGGTTCAATTCATACTAGTCAAAAAATCGCAATATATAACATCCAAACACATCAATTATTATAAAATGCACACATACTCCTATGACGCCTATATGCAGGGACCCTTAAGCTATAGACTAGGCTACGCGACTAGGCAACCTAATTCTCTATAACCATTGTCTCTGATACCATTCTGTCACACCCCACCATGGCGGAATATGGGGCACAACGTATGGATATCATCACAACAATAGCGTGTCTATAGAGATAACTAAATGCAAATATAATGTCAAAAATGGCGACACAAATGTCATGACAATACCTCAACAATGGAGGAGTCTAGGTAAGTAGGTAACAGTCCTACCACTCACCCAAGACAAACAATAAACATAAACCAAACAAACATATAGGTGCCAACATGTATCACTTATCAAACAAAAAAAACATAAAGGTAAACTAAGAAGGAACAGGGATCTCCTTCTATATGCAATCCTAATGCATCCAAATCTAGCCACTCCTATCCTCAAGCTTAACCACATACTCACCTGAAAGAGACACTAAAACACATCAACATAAAGTTGGTGAGAGTCATAGGTTTAGACTCTAACGCCAAACCAGTTAAAAGCTGTGAATAAAAACCATCAACACAATAACATATGGACAATGCGCTACAATTATGTATTAACAACTAGCATTCATGTTCAATCAATCATCACAATACCAAGGCATCACGCCTTACCAACAACCACAATTCCCAAGGCATCACGCCTTACCAACAACCATAGTACCATAGATGATCACACTATGTACCTATCCCAAGGCCACTATCTTGTCATTATCCATTGGTCCCATAGACGATCATGCAATGTACCTATCCCAATCCAAATCATACACAAACAAGAATCACATAGCAGTTAATCACATAATGTACACACAAGTCCATCTCAAGTCACAAAAGCATTCACAACATCAATTTAGAAAATAACTCAACACAGTGTCTCTTCCATCCCATCTGGAAGTCAAAATCAATAGTAAACATGGGACTATGAAACTCACCTGATAGCTTCTTCACAAATCCTCGCACTAGCAACGAGCTAACAAACCAAAAACACACAATCAATACCCGAACCAATCACCAAGATGGCTCATCAACCTATGATGGACATCTAGCCTATTCCCATATAATTACCTCATTGTTAAGTTCTAATCACCCCATTACCCTTTCTTAACAAGTCCCTAACTTGGTTAAGTTTAATAACTATCCTGTTCATATTTTACACAAAATAGTTCCAGTTTTTAGGTCTCAAAACTTTAAGTCAAACGTCTACTTAAACATACCCATGGTTTCTGTAAAAGGAATATTCATACTTTTACATATGTTAGCTGAAACCTCCCACTTGCCCTAACCTTAAAGCTACTGTTAGGGCCCCGATATATGTGTATATATTGCTACCTATCCAGAATTCACTGATTTTAAACGTATGAAAAGTTCATTACCATTAGAGGGTCTTAACCTAAACCACAACCTTAGCCAAAGTGCAGATACTTAATACAATATATAAACAATCTCTCATGTTCATGAGAAGATCCCAATGCAACCCTAAGTACCCCAACCAACCCAAAACTTAAAAAGACAACAGGCTGATTACAAAACTGTTTTGACCTCTGACTGTTGTAACCTGTTGTTGACCCACTTTCCGACCTCCATTTTAGTTCTAGTTTCTTGAATTGGAAGGCCACTTCAATTACCTTTTCAGGGATACTTGGATCTCATCTTAAATGTTCCTAGAACTCCCGATATGATCAAAACAGTTGACTCAAAATTCTGCCCAGTTTTTAAAAACGGGTTTAACAAAATCAACCTCATTAATTAACCCTAATCCCTCTAATTACCAGCCCTAATTTATTTAATCATTAAAATATGATTAATATACTGTTGTAAATTAAACCCTAATCTAATCCATCATATGATCATAGAAACATTAAAAACATTTAATATGAAAAGGGTTAAGAAGGTTTTACCTTTGAATTAATAGAAGATGAAGAAAACCTAATTTTTGAAGAACCCTAATTGGCCACCATGGATGAATTTCGGCTAGGAGATGTTATGGAGGTTAAAAACCTGATTATTATGGTTATGAGTTGGGTTTGGTTAAGTCCTAAAGGCCCCTTAATCCCATTACAAGTCCATTGGGCCTGTTTTGGGCTTTTCCCTTCCTTCTTTCTTCTTTGGTGCGTCTAAACCGACCCAAACACCCCTAAATTCGTTTTTTTTTTTATTATTTAATATTATGTTATTAATATTACTTCAATTTTCCTTAGTTTATTTCAGCTCCTAAAGCTTCCAAAACCACAAAACCGTAAAACTAGTCAAATTTACGCGTTTTACCGTAAAAGACGTAAAATATATACACTTTTAAAAAAAATCTCAAATTTTGCAATAAACTTTATAACTAAGTCCTAAATGACTTAAAACCATCCCGAAAAATATTCATATGACTAATTACCTTATCCGCGACCTCTAAATGCTAAACCGTAAATCGTAAAAATACGATTTTCTATAATATATATACGTATACGTAAAACCACTAAATAACACCATCTCACATCATAGTCACTACCATGTGAACTCATGAACATGAAATCATCACACATCGTTTCACTCACAAGGTACCCCGTACCGGAAACGATATCCAAACCACAATCTATACACACCAATTAGCACATAAACACGTAAAGACACGTAACTAGCCCAAAATAAAACTAAGTGACGAACCTCAAAACCAGGGTTGTCACATCACTCCCTCCTAATAGAAATCTCGTCCCGAGATTTTCTCCTTAGGATCAAACACACAAACAACAAATCACATGAGGATACTTGTTCTAAACGAACTCCTCTCATTTCCACGTGAACTTTAGTTCAAGTTTCAAAATACCACATATGCAAACCAAAAATAATTAAACTCATTGCCAAACTCTTGACCTCACAGTCAATAAATCTCACAAATGACTCTTTGATAAAACAAAGACTCTTATTAACACAAGTCCCGAATAACCGTACATGCACAATGCATTCTCAAACAACATTTACCAATCTCAATACATGAAATGTATCATGTATACAACTCATTTTCCCCAGGTAATTCTATGCTCATATGCTACTGGTCCGATCTTTCCAAAGATCATAAATGGACCTACAAAACTCTACATAAACTCTTCCATTTCACCAAGACATACCACCCGTTACTATCGGTGAAACTTCCCTACATAACTTTGTCACTAAATCTAGTGGTTTCCTCCTTTTCTACATAGCATCCCTTGTTGCTCACATCCTTTCCACAACATCATTACCACACTAGTAGCCTCTTTTACCAATTCTAATCCGCAATAGGGACAACTCACCCTATCCTTTTATATAGTGCCTCAAAGGGCATTTATCGACTTCTAGTATGATAACTATCATTATATGAAAACTCAGCCATCGCTAACTAGTTTCCTAACTACCTCTAATTCCATCACCCATGTCCTCAGTGTAACTCCTAAGGTTGTATAAATATCTCACCTGCCTATCCTTTTCCCAGTTAGCTGGATATACTCATATCCAATCATGTCCATCAACTCCCTTCAGACCGTACCCCAAACTACTTAAAAATTCCAATTTCCTTACAAAGTGACCTATGACGATCTTTCACATATCCATTAGTTCTTCCGATAATGCCAAGATCGGCTCATTATCCAATCCACCTCTTCAGCCTCCAAAACGCTTCCTCATCCTTCTTCACTTCGCCCTTGTTGGTTCCATGATATGCCATCATCTCTAACTGCTCATCATAGTACACTTAATCCTAAAACTCACACTTGAAAATCTCACGTATAATTCCCTTTCCTAACAACTCCAAACCAACTCATAATTTACCTCACTCTCTTTCTAAGATTTGGGTAGATCAAGATGTCGTCGATGCTCCCGATGACAACTCGTTTATATACGTTCATGCACACTCGGATCATTGACTCCATGAAAACCGCTCGTGTTTTGGCGATGTCAAAATCATAACCGTAAACCCAAAGCGTTCATACATCATCCTTAGCAATTTCAACTACGTCCTCCTTGCACCCTCTCTCAGCGGTAATACGAATAAATTCCTACCTCGTTCTACTTCCAAATTTCTACACGCATTTTAAAAGACCAATGCTTCCTGTCATTAGACCACTAAACCGCTTTCCACATCCAATCTACTACTAAGCAACTCAACTTTTATCCGAACTTCCTTGCAATTTCTAGCAGCTCTTGTTTTTAAATGACTCCATCAACGATTTGCCTTGGTAAGGCACTAACTACAACTCCTCTCACCTCCCCTACTTGCTCTATTTATGGTTCTACCTCACAGTAATAAGCAAACCTACTAAATTTCAGCAAATGTTCGGAAAACTTACATGCCCTACGAACAATCATAAATACCTTTGAGGTATTGTATCCCCTTCCAACACTCTTTATGGCGCGTTACTTGTGCTAGTATCCCACAAGTCTCTATTCATCTCCTTGGTACTCCTAAGAGACCTCATGACCACATTAGTTCGTCTACGAACTTCTTTCCTCCCCACTAAGGGTATTCCGATCGTTCTCTCATGGTCACTTACTTAAGCGTGTAGGCGCGACCAAGTCTTTCATATGACTACCTCAACGCTCCCGAACAATACGAAACCAAAAATACATCCTGAATCCATCAGATACGATCAACGAATCAAACCCACGGATAACTAACGACAAATCACGTGTACCAGTTAAAACAAGTCAAAAACCACGAGTCTCAAAAGAAAACTCAAACCCAAAACGTGTATCAATTCAAAATGACCCATGACAACGAAAAATAATCCAAGAAACACCCAATGGCAACCAAACATATTACGCCCCGCGACATATTTTTTTTAAACCGTGCAAAAGATCGACTTTTCCAAAAGAATATATATCTTTTTTTTTATTATTATTACCTCCCACATCTATGCGACTCAAACAATCTACAAACAACCCTCTTGACGAACTCAAAACTCAACTCTAGGTATCCCGTGCATCCCAAATCATAAAAATAAACTACTAGTCAAACTCAACCTCTAACCCGACACTTGTACAATAATTTCGGCCAAGACACTAACCTCCCATGACTATACTTTCTGAATATATGAAAAGTACGTTCCGAGTACATAATTTTTTGTCTTTTGAATCACTCAAAAATCTCTAAAAACGAACAAGTTATGACCAAAACAGTTTTATATTAATGAAAGATAAAATTGTATGTGAAATTTTCATAAACTCAATTTAACCTTGTTTTAATAATTATAAATGACGTGAATCGGTTAAACCCAATTATATAAACTATGTAAGTAGAAAGAAATTTTACTTCGCTTTATTTTAAAGAAAGTCTTTTAGAATTTGAAATAAATAAGTGTTGATTAAAAAAAAATCTTATGTTGCACCTTGTTTCAAACACGACTCCAACACCTTACCCCTTATTTTACCGAATACAACCAACTATCTAACCCTATAATAGATTTCCAAGTCCCCCCTTTCTCAATATATACCGACCAAAAGAAATGTAAGACCCTACACAAAAGATTTCATTATTTCAAAAGAAATCCCAAGTTATTTCAATAGACTTAAAACCAAGAACACCA
Source organism: Glebionis coronaria (assembly GCA_025667525.1). Classification (NCBI taxonomy): domain Eukaryota; kingdom Viridiplantae; phylum Streptophyta; class Magnoliopsida; order Asterales; family Asteraceae; genus Glebionis; species Glebionis coronaria. The sequence continues at coordinate 423,864,135 of CM046874.1, forward strand.
TTTTAAAACGTATACATGAAATACGAAACTCAAAGAATACACTACAAGACACACTTCAAAAGATTCAAAACGTCGTTGGAACTCCAACAAACTCCAGCACCATAAAACACGACAAACACAAGGTACGTTCAAGTTATAATAACTAGTGAACGACCATATACCTTAACCTAATACGTAGTAGTATATACACATCCGCATATATATACCTATCGAATCTCCCAAACATACTCGTTATCATACATGTCAAGTCAATCAATCGCTTTATACGCTCGTTTTTTCATACGAGTAATCACCATCTCACCGTGCCACAACAAGGCATAAAGCCCACCTCCAAAACCAAACCATATCGAGTGACCCCATAATCACACACCACAACTATAACCCAAAACATATAACACAAAAAGAACGATAGCCATCTCATAGGCAGCCATTACATAAACCCATAAATTATACGTATACCTAAATTCTACATCTCATCATATACAAGCATGTACTAACCCTCTTTCATGCAATCATACTTAGGAACCCATTGAAGTTGTGGTACTTGTATAACTATGTTGGCCACCATACTTATACAATTACCCTTTCCCCAATGCACTCCCTCCTATGATGACACTTATAAGAATCAATACAACATATAACACATAAATCCATCTACTCACATAAGCTCATAACCACATAACCAAATAGGTCCAAAACCCCATCTATTAAAATAACATAGTAAAACTCTTGGAATACCGAAATCCATAGTCTAGCTAAAACAACATAGACTAAATCCAAAATGAAAACATAATCAGTTATAAGTCATGTCGCCCATAAGAGTGGAAACAGCTTAAAATCCTTCCTACCCATGTACTCCTAGTAACTTGAACCACCACATGATTCTTAGGGGACATGACTTAAACATCAAAAGAAAAATAACATACATCAGGTATGTAAAATAACTCGACAAAAGATAGAAACTACCTTGTACCAAATTATGTACTATAATGTACAATTTAAGCAAAATACAACAATGACTAGCGTGGACGATTATGGTTCAACCCGCACTAGTCACAAACCCGAAAAGAAAATAACATGTGACTAAGTATGAACATACTATGGTTCAATTCATACTAGTCAAAACATTGCAATATATAACATCCAAACACATCAATTATTATAAAATGCACACATACTCCTATGACGCCTATATGCAGGGACCCTTAAGCTATAGACTAGGCTACACGACTAGGCAACCTAATTCTCTATAACCATTGTCTCTGATACCATTCTGTCAAACCCCACCATGGCGGAATACGAGGCACAACGTATGGATATCATCACAACAATAGCGTGTCTATAGATATAACTAAATGCAAATAGAATGTCAAAAATGGCGACACAAATGTCATGACAATACCTCAACAATGGAGGAGTCTAGGTAAGTAGGTAACAGTCCTACCACATACCCAAGACAAACAATAAACATAAACCAAACAAACATATAGGTGCCAACATGTATCACTTATCAAACAAAAATAACATAAAGGTAAACTAAGAAGGAACAGGGATCTCCTTCTATATGCAATCCTAATGCATCCAAATCTAGCCACTCCTATCCTCAAGCTTAACCACATACTCACCTGAAAGAGACACTAAAACACGTCAACATAAAGTTGGTGAGAGTCATAGGTTTAGACTCTAACGCCAAACCTGTTAAAAGCTGTGAATAACAACCACCAACACAATAACATATGGACAATGCGCTACAATTATGTATTAACAACTAGCATTCATGTTCAATCAATCATCACAATACCAAGGCATCACGCCTTACCAACAACCACAATTACCAAGGCATCACGCCTTACCAACAACCATAGTACCATAGATGATCACACTATGTACCTATCCCAAGGTCACTACCTTGTCATTATCCATTGGTCCCATAGACGATCATGCTATGTACCTATCCCAATCCAAATCATACACAAACAAGAAGCACATAGCAGTTAATCACATAATGTACACACAAGTCCATCTCAAGTCACAAAAGCATTCACAGCATCAATTTAGAAAATAACTCAACACAGTGTCTCTTCTATCCCATCTGGAAGTCAAAATCAATAGTAAACATGGGACTATGAAACTCACCTGATAGCTTCTTCACAAATCCTCGCACTAGCAACGAGCTAACAAACCAAAAACACACAATCAATACCCGAACCAATCACCAAGATGGCTCATCAACCTATGATGGACATCTAGCCTATTCCCATATAATTACCTCATTGTTAAGTTCTAATCATCCCATTACCCTTCCTTAACAAGTCCCTAACTTGGTTAAGTTTAATAACTATCCTGTTCATATTTTACACAAAACAGTTCCAGTTTTTAGGACTCAAAACTTTAAGTCAAACGTCTACTTAAACATACCCATGGTTACTGTAAAAGGAATATTCATACTTTTACATATGTTAGCTAAAACCTCCCACTTGCCCTAACCTTAAAGCTACTGTTAGGGCCCCGATATATGTGTATATATTGCTACCTATCCAGAATTCACTGATTTTAAACATATGAAACGTTCATTACCATTAGAGGGTCTTACCCTAAACCACAATCTTAGACCAAGTGCAGATACTTAATACAATATATAAACAATCTCTCATGTTCATGAGAAGATCTCAATGCAACCCTAAGTACCCCAACCAACCCAAAACTTAAAAAGAAAACAGGCTGATTACAAAACTGTTTTGACCTCCGACTGTTGTAACCTGTTTTTGACCCACTTCCTACCTCCATTTTAGTTCTAGTTTCTTGCATTGGAAAGTCACTTCAATTACCTTTTCAGAGATACTTGGATGTCATCTTGAATCTTCCTAGAACTCCCGATATGATCAAAACAGTTGACTCAAAATTCTGCCCAGTTTTTAAAAACGGGTTTAACAAAATCAACCTCATTAATTAACCCTAATCCCTCTAATTACAAGCCCTAATTTATCTAATCATTAAAATATGATTAATATACTGTTTTTAATTAAACCATAATCTAATCCATCATATGATCATAGAAACATTAAAAACATTTAATATGAAAAGGGTTAAGAAGGTTTTACCTTTGAATTAATAGAGATGAAGAAAACCTAATTTTTGAAGAACCCTAATTGGCCACCATGGATGAATTTCGGCTAGGAGATGTTATGGAGGTTAAAAACCTGATTATTATGGTTATGAGTTGGGTTTGGTTAAGTCCTAAAGGCCGCCTAATCCCATTACAAGTCCATTGGGCCCGTTTTGGGCTTTTCCCTTCCTTCTTTCTTCTTTGGTGCGTCTAAACCGACCCAAACGCCCCTAAATTCGTTTTTTTATTTTTATTATTTAATATTATGTTAAATATTACTTCAATTTTCCTTAGTTTATTTCAGCTCCTAATTCTTCCAAAACCACAAAACCGTAAAACTAGTCAAATTTACGCGTTTTACCGTAAAAGACGTAAAATATACACTTTCAAAAAAAATCTCAAATTTTGCAATAAACTTTATAACTAAGTCCTAAATGACTTAAAACCATCCCGAAAAATATTCATATGACTAATTACCTCATCCGCGACCTCTAAATGCTAAACCGTAAATCGTAAAAATACGATTTTCTATAATACATATACGTATACGTAAAACCACTAAATAACACCATCTCACTTCATAGTCACTACCATGTGAACTCATGAACATGAAATCATCACACATCGTTTCACTCACAAGGTACCCCGTACCGGAAACGATATCCAAACCACAATCTATACACACCAATTAGCACATAAACACGTAAAGACACGTAACTAGCACAAAATAAAACTAAGTGACGAACCTCAAAACCAGGGTTGTCACACTTATCCACAAGAACTAACACGTCAAGCATCTTTATCACAAGCTATGACGTCTCCAATGAATTATACTTTTTAGCAAGGACACGTTCCAAGTGCAGCACCACAATCACAAGCATTTTATTCCAATGAACTTCCAGCAATCGAAGTACCGGTCCTTAGTCCTAATGATTCTCCTACGGATGTTTTAAACCACCTCACTTCGTACTTATAAAAACTTGTTGCAACGAGAGGATTTCCACCCACGAACAATCAACTCCGCACTTCTTCAAATCCTCGCCAACAAGCCACTATTAAAGATGGTCAAGTGACAGTGCAAGCTATTCAAGGAAGGAAAAATGCATATGGACCGGTTAATAGAACCATGAATGCTCAATCCGTACATACTCCAGTTGTAAATGCTCAAGCTAGTGGAAGTGGAAGCTTCATTGGTCCTCAAAAGGTTGTGACTTGCTACAATTACCGAGGACAAGGTCATATGGCTAGGCAGTGTACTCAACCGAAAAGGAGAAGGGATGTATCATGGTTTCAGGAGAAGATGTTCTTGGTTCAGGCTCAGTCTCAGGGAAAGATTTTGGATTCAGAGGAGCTAGCATTTCTTGTAGACCCAGGGTCAGTAGATAATGAAGGCATTACCGTCATCTCTACTTCGAATGCAGCATATCAAGCGGATTATCTTGATGCATATGATTCAGATTGTGATGATGTTCACTCAGTCCAAGCTGCTATTGTTGCTAATCTTCATCACTACGGTTCTGATGTCGTCAGTTAGGTACCAACCACAACCAATATTGATAATGATAACCCACATCTTGTTGGCCATGAACATAGCAACCCCGAACAGCCTTTGGTAAATAGTAACTCAAATGATGCGGTATCCAATCCTTCACATTTGAGTGAAACTCAAGCAAATGCTACGACGGGTATGGTATTTTATGATCAGCGTGATTTGGTAACGGTGCCTAAACATATTATTAAAAACATGAATATGGTTGTCCTACAAACCTTAGATACGAATACCAACCTTACTGCTGAGCTTGAGCTGTATAAAGAAAAGGTCAAAACGTTTGAAATGTCCCCCCAAGCTGAAAAATAACCTATACAGAGTTTGAAAATTTTCGTTTTGAAAGGCTGGAACACTTATAATAGATAGAAACGTTAAGAGCTAATCTTTCAAATGAATTAAAGGAAAAAGAGGTGGTTGTCAATAATTTTCAAAACCATTAAACATATTTCAAAACTCTCGAGTCTAAAAAGGTTGAATCGGAAATTAATGCTACCAAACTCCTTAAACTGAAAGAACTACAGCTTTTAAAACAACATGCTGCTTCAGGAACAATACATTTGTTAACCAAATCATTTCAAGAACTAGAACTCAAGCGTTTTAAAGATTTACCACCTAATCCGGGTTATGAAAAACAAGCTCAGCAGCATATCCCTAGCCTTTATGATGTGACCCTTATTGGTAAATCGAAAGAGGTCCCCTATGTTCGTGATGATGCGGAGTCGGTGTCACTTATGACAGAAAATCGATCAAAAATGCTTTTAAAATTCCCTAAAAAGTTAGATTATGTTAAACATAATAAAGAGGCTTTTGATTTTAAGACCCGCTTTAAAATCCAAAAGGAATTAGCTCAAATACCAGCCTGTAGTAGGTCTTCTACACTTGTCAAAAAGGATTTAACCAAGGTACTTCCACCGGTAAGTAAAGTTTTTACAAGCTTGAATGAGCTACACCGACACTTTGCCGATTTTGATAAGGTCATTAAGGAGCGTACGATGACTACGGCCATAACAGAAGGATAATGGAACTTTAAACACACTAGAGCTGTGTTTCGTGAGGAAATAATTCCCTTCGTGGATAACATTAAAGCGTGTTTTAGTAATATTGATCAAAATTTGAATTTGGAACTCAACGAAGTTAAACGTGTTTTCAATGAAATGGATGACGCTTATGAAAACGGTTTAATTGAAACGAAACGAATTTCATGCCTAAATGATCAACTTCTGGAACATGTAATGTCGAAGGATATTGTATCTTGTGTGAATAGTAGTGTTGAAAATGATTCTATTGTGCATAATGTTGACTCTGTGGATACTGTGGTAGATAGTAATTGTCACAAATCTGACGCTGAATTTTTAAAGCTTCAAGATTCCTATAATTTGCTTTCAAAACGTTTTGATGAGATTCAAAAACATTGTATTTCACTTGAATGTGAAAAACAATTTATTCAAGATATTCTTGAAACGTCACATGAAGGTGTTAATATAGATGATCCTAATTTTAAAAAGGCTTTTCAATTAAATAAACGATCGAAACAACGTCGAGAACGTGACAAAGTTGCTAAATCATTGCCGATAGAAAATGAGAATGTTAAGGAATCACACATTCATAATGTGGAAAGGACATTAGAGGTCGCTGCCAATCAATCTTTGATTGAGAACCTTAATCATAAGTCGGTGGAAATCTCAGATTTACATGCGATCGGTCGTCATAAGGATATGGCGTTGGCTGAGCTAAAAGAAATGCTTTGTTTTAAGAATACAGCCGCCATTTCAGCACTGTACTCTAGTGGTTCTAAAGTGAAAACAACCAAGACTAATCTCATTGCCGTTACACCAATAAACAAGGGCTCAAGGACTAAAACATCTCAAACATTAGTTACAAAAGATAAGGCAAAATCAAAACCAGCTTCTAATATTCCCGTGTTGCCTTCTATAGGAGTAAACACTACTACTAAGGCTCAAAGATCTGAGCTTAAAGAAAACACGAAGAATGACAGGATCTTGCCCCCATCTAGTAGTCAAGTGAAGAAGAAAGTAGAAGCCCACCCTAGGAATGTTATTTTTGTTTTGAATAAAAAGAATCATGTAGCTAAACCTAAAGGCTCTGCGGTTGTGCATCGTTCTAAGCCTACTGTGAATTCTAATTCGAAATGTTGGAATTGCAATGAATGTATGTTTTCTAGTCGTCATGATTCTTGCCTTATTGTCCATGTAAATGAGATGTATGCCTAAAATACAACTTATAATGGAAACCGACTGGGAAAGTGTTAACCCAAGTGTGATGGATGTGGCGTCCCATTGGTAGAACTTTAACTATAGTAGGAAATTTATGCCCTTTAACTAGGATCACTCCCACTACAGCGAAGAAAGTGTGCCCTTTAACTAGGAGTACCAAGGTGTAGGATCGTGTTTTCTAAGGATTAGGCATGTTATTATTAATCTATTGAATGATGGAAGAAATGGAAGACTTAGAGAGAGAAAGAAGAGAGAGAAAGGAGAGAAAGAAGAAGAAAGATTGATTATGTGAAATGTGTGTGAAATACAAAGTGACCAACCCCTCCTAACATGCTAGGAGGGGGTATATATAGCCCACCCTACATGTGGGCTATATGGGCTATATTGGATCACGAGCCCAATATCATTGGAGTGACCGATCCTTTTTAAATACGTAAAAACGTATTTCCAACAATCTCCCCCAAACGGAGGTCACTCCAAGTTACAATGTCCTAAATAGTCTATAGCTCGTGATCTATGCTAACAATGATGTGACCGAAACTTTCCTAGGAAAAACGTATTTCCAACAATCTCCCCCAAAGGGAGGTCACACCATTTTACAAAATCTTAAACATAGCATACTATGCTTGAGTCTTCGATCTTGTTCTTGTGAATATGCTGATGAGATCTTTGACTTTGGTCTTGAGCATGTGTCCTTGCTTTGACCTTGTGCATTCATCACTTGTGATATTTGCCTCCTCGTGACTTCATGTTCCTCATACTTATACTTTTATAAATTCTTGAAAGCTTCAGAGTTTGATACAGCGGAAGACTTGACTTTTAGACTTTCTTGAATTTGATGAAGTATTAAGTGCATATAGCATAAGCATGTGGTGACGACTTCTTCTGGATTGTACACCGCAATTCCACCTTCTTGTTACGCTGCATAAGACAGTTAGCAACAAAACATATACACGGATGAAATGGCCTTGAACATTTCATTCTAATTCGGTAGCATTTTACCTCCGGTTGGTGAAGACCGTTGGACGATATTAACTATCGTACTTGTGGCAGGTAGTTTCAATTAAGAACCTCCTTGACAAGATTCCGCGGGTAAACCCGTTCTATTTATTCGACTGTCCAAAGTTGACTGCGAACATAAAGAGTGAATCATTTTGATGTAGCGTGAAATAACAAGTAACCCAACTGATGTAGTTTAAAAATAACAAGGATAGATAATCGAATCTGTTGATTCTAAAGAATACCAGAAACAACTATTCCAACTATCGTTGATTCAAAAGAATACCGATAATTAGGCAAACTCCAACAATCGTTGATTCAACGAATACCCGATTATTAAGAGAAAATTGAACAATAAATCCTAACATGGATTCAAGTCAATTATCAAAGACTAAAAGTCTGTTTTTTTATTCATAACTTCATTAATAATTCAATACAAATAAGTCCTAATTTTATAGGAAAACTAAACTTGGGCAAAAAGATAAAAATTATTTTTAAAAAAACACAAAATAAAATTACTAAATAAAAGATACCACAAATTAAACTAAATAACCAGTTTATTTTTTATGTTCCTCCATCAAAAACTAAACTTGGGCAAAAAGATAAATATTATTTTTAAAAAAACACAAAATAAAATTACTAAATAAAAGATACCACAAATTAAACTAAATAACCAGTTTATTTTTTATGTTCCTCCATCATTCTCCCTCACTTCAAAAAACTCGTCCTCGAGTTTGTGTCGCTCGTCCTTGTACTCGTTGCATCCAAGTTTGTATCTCTTGCATCAAGTTTCCTTTCTTTAAAATGACTCGACCACGAATCTTGATCGTCTTAAAACCCAACTTATCGATCATGATATTTTGGATCATTGTAGGACAAAGATTTTTAGCCACAACTACAGTGTCTTCAATATTGTCTTCTTCCCCACCAAATTCTTTTTTCACCGTAAATCCTTCTTTTTCCTCAATGACATCTTCAATGTCTGTGTCATAAACTAGCATCGGTTCTTCTTCATATTCATCAAATATGGGAGGTCCATCATAATCATCACTAGCCGCACCATAATCTTCCCATTCATCAGAAGAACCATCAACCTCAAAAAACGGATATGCTAACATCTTAATCAGGAACTTCGGCTCTTGATACCAACTGATGTAGCGTGAAATAACAAGTAACCCAACTGATGTAGTTTAAAAATAACAAGGATAGATAATCGAATCTGTTGATTCTAAAGAATACCAGAAACAACTCTTCCAACTATCGTTGATTCAAAAGAATACCGATAATTAGGCAAACTCCAACAATCGTTGATTCAACGAATACCCGATTATTAAGAGAAAATTGAACAATAAATCCTAACATGGATTCAAGTCAATTATCAAAGACTAAAAGTCTGTTTTTTTATTCATAACTTCATTAATAATTCAATACATATAAGTCCTAATTTTATTGGAAAACTAAACTTGGGCAAAAAGATAAAAATTATTTTAAAAAAACACAAAATAAAATTACTAAATAAAAGATACCACAAATTAAACTAAATAACCAGTTTATTTTTTATGTTCCTCCATCAAAAACTAAACTTGGGCAAAAAGATAAATATTATTTTTAAAAAAACACAAAATAAAATTACTAAATAAAAGATACCACAAATTAAACTAAATAACCAGTTTATTTTTTATGTTCCTCCATCACATTTGGATAATAATATCCGCATGATTTGAAGCCGTCAATTCATGTTCCTAGAACAAGTGAAATTCAATTAAGAACCGCACCATCGTTGCTTTCCAGTTGTCACGAGCATGATTCCTATAGAATCTTGCAAGTTACCTACCAAGTGCTGTTTGAGGTTAACACTAGAAGGATTTCCGCTCATCACTGTGAACACTAAGGTATCACTCTGAGTGTTCTGGCAAGATCACTAAGATATTGCGTAGAGGCCTGGAACGTGTTTAAATTCATTGAAGAATTAAACCACTGTTGCTTTCCAGTTATCAAAAGTTTGATTCATAAAGAATCGCACAAGTCACCTACCATGAGCTTTTTGATATTCGCTCAAGAAGGATTTCCATCTTCATTGTAAATACTTTCGTATTACTCGGATGTTAAGGCAAGATCATGAAGATTTTGCGTAAGACTCTTAAGATCTTTCTTACTTTCACAATGTGTGAAGAAGCAAGGAATTATGAAAATGTGTCCTAATGAGATATTTGATGATCTCAAATGGCTCTAGACTCAATCGTGCATTTTAGATTTTTAGTGATCGGAGGCTGGAGAGGAGTGCCACCATTTCAATACCAATTTGTTAAGAGTGAATAAATCAATAGATAATGTGTTGTCTCCGTGTGATTAAAACAAATATCTTTAAAGAGATATCTGAGTTAGCTGGGATGGGTTGTGTCTTGCATCACCGGGTCCATGATGTCTGTCTTCAATATCAAGAATCATTAAACAATGATCTTAATAGCATATGTATTGACCCTGTTTCTGCCTAAGTTGTAAGGAGGGATTCTTTCTTTACACCCTTTATCTTTACAATTCTTTTTCATTCTTCAACCCCTTCAATGCTTACCAATACGTCATCACTAGCACCTTGTTGTGATTGTTACAGTGCTAACTTAAGTACTTGGTCAGCATTCAGCTACGTTCACAATCTTTCTCCATCTTTCCTAAGGACTACTATTTCTAGCTGTGGAATGTCCTTGGGAAGATTCCTCCGGTTCTAGAGGAATCATTGGACTTTAACCTATCCTACCATCCTTATATCACCACAATCTTCACCGTCGTGAATAGAGATGTTTTGGGTAAGTATATGTCACCATGAAATCCATTTTGAAGTGCAAATCCATTTTTCTCCCCCTTAACATATGCCACGATATCCGAAAACATTTCGCACATGTCGGTATGAGCTATCACGTTAAGACAAACCATTTGGGATTAATCATTTCCCATATTAAATCACATTTTCTCCCCCATATTAAAAATATTAATCCAATTGATGTTTTTAATATCAATTGATTTAATAGCATTTTAAGAAAATTTGGGAAGAAAAATGCAAAGCCAAATTGTTTTCATGAATTACACAAGCCCCCCTCAAATTAATAAGGGTGTACTTGAAACGTAAATTAAATACCTTTTAAACACAAGTGTAAGGTATTTATCACGTGCAAAGATCATATATGATAATGTATTCACAAGATTAGCGATTTATGAGGTTAGACCTGAATGATGGAGAACATCATATGAAAGAAGCACATGGTTCTTGTTCATGAATGTTGGTCGCCTCATCACGTCTGAAGTTATCTCTTGACTCCATGTGTAAGATTGATATCGTTGTCTTGACACCAACATGTGAGTTTGGCACTTTCGGCGTCAAAGATTCTGAGTGCTGGACAATTGCTCCCCCTCAATTGTTGACCCGTGTTCTATTGAAAGAGCTGTAGTCGCCGTTTGAGTAGTTGCATCATCGAGTATGTAGATATCAATTGTAAATTGATACGGTTGGTGGAGATGATAACTTCATAAAAACAAGATTTCTCTTGTTTTCACAAATAAATGCACTGAAACGTACATAAATTCGTGTTAGATTGTGTTATTACGTAAACACAATCCCTTACATGGTTATAAAGTAAACCATGCCCGAGAAAATTAATTCCCGTTGTTCAGTCAAAGCTTTCCGGTGAAATGCTTGACTTGAGTATGAAAAGCGGGTTACTATCTGAAATAATAGCAAACCATTTTGAGCATGTTTTAAAACATTTGAACTTCTGCTCGAACTTATTAACAAACCCGTGTCATTATTGAATGACATTTCTAGTATCATAAATATTATCGATTCCAAAAGACATGCTCTTTTTATCAAAACATTTTGAACACACAGTTTTGAAAGATTTAGAAAAACCTTTTGAGAAAATCTCGAAAAATTGTGTTCATTGTTTTGAAAACCAATTACTTGAGCTTAATATGTTGAATATCTTACAAAACGAGCTCAAGTCCGAGAAGTTGTAAATTTCCCGTTGTGAGGATAAGTTTATCATCGGTGATAAACTTTCCTTTTAACTGAAGAACGAGTTCTAAGTTGACATTTACTTAGAAGTCGTGTTCATGAGCTTAAAAACTTTGAATGTTTTAACGGAAAGCTCATGACCGAGAATGATGAATTTCTCGTTATGAAGAAAAATTCTCTTATTTAAAAGATACACTTTCCTTTCTGAGCTTAAAACTTGGAATGTTTTAATACAAGCTCATGACCGAGAAAATTTAATTTCTCGTTACGAGGATAATTTATCTTTAAAGATAAGCTTTCCTAAAACTGAAGTCCGAGTTACAGTCTGATATTTAACTGTAAGTCATTGTGCATGAGCTTAAAAACTTCGAATGTTTTTAATATTAGCTCATGCCCGAGAAAAATTAATTTCTCGTTGTAAGGATAAGTTTATCATCGGTGATAAACGTTCCTTTCTTTGAAGTCCGGGGCATAATCTGAAATATAATTATACACCATTTACACGAGCTTAAAACTTTTTAATATCTTTAATGTAAGCTCGCGTCCGAGAAAATTTAATTTCTCGTTAATGAGGATAAGTTTATCATCGGCGATAAACTTTCCTTTATTTGAAGATCAGGTCATCATCTGATATTTAATGATGAGCCTTATACACGAGCTTAAAACCTTTGAATGGTTTTAGGATAAGCTCGTGTCCAAGAAAACTTAATTTCTCGCTAAGAGGGTAAGTTATCGCTGCATAGATAAACTTCCCTGTCTCTGAAGTCCGGGTCATCGTCTGTCGTTTAACGAGGAGCCATATACACGAGCTTAAAACCTTTGAATGGTTTTAAGATAAGCTCGTGTCCGAGAAAACTTAATTTCTCGTTTTGAGGGTAAGTTATCGTTGCGTGGATAAACTTCCCTGTCTCTGAAGTCCGAGTCATCGTCTGCCATTTAACGAGGAGCAATATACACGAGCTAAAAACTTTTGAATAGTTTTAAATTTAACTCGTGTCCGAGAAAAATTAATTTCTCGTTTTGTGGGTAAGTCATCGTTGACGAGATAAACTTCCCTTTCTCTAAAGAACGGGTTATAGACTGTGATTTATCTATAAACCTTTGTACACGAGCTTAAAACCATTGAATAGTTTAAATGTAAGATCGTGTCCGAGAAAATTTAATTTCTCGTTTTTGAGGATAAGTCATCATCGGGATGAACTTTCCTGTCTTTTGAGAGCGAGTTACAGTCTGTTATGTGACTGTAAGTCCTGTACACTGTAAGCTTAACTACAAATCCCCTGAGACACTTGTTTCTTAGATATCAGCTTCTTCAGCAACCAAACTCTGAGAGTGTCCTTAATTGAATGGTATAAAATGATTGGACCGCTTCATTCTTTTGGAACATCCTCTTTGGTACCTGCATTCTCATTTGGAATTTGCATGCTTTGATATGGGTTAGCGATATCTATCTTAGAAGCAAGTGGGGGTTCACAGTTTTCTTTTCTTGTGCTAGAGGTGACCTGAGGAGGTGGTTCACTTGTCTTAGCTGGTAAACGTTTCCTTTTATAGAAAACCTTAAGTTCAGGCTTAAGTGATGTATCCTCCTTTTCAATTTCCTCCCTAGTAGTCTTAGTAGAATCAGAGGCTATCCTAGTTAAAGGGCACTCGTTTCTTACAATAGTGAAAGTTCTACCAGTGGGGCGCCACATTTTACCAATGGATTTGATTTTAGCAACCCACTGGGATTTAAGTCTAGCATGGGATTTCACCTCATTAAGTAATTTTTTGATACAAGAATCATGATTGGCTTTAAAGACACATTTCCTACATGTTTTACAAGTAGCATTTAATGTCCGAGTAAGATCTAGAATTCCTAGATGATTGATTGATTCTCCTAGGATGTGACATGCTACGGTTAGCAGTGTTGGGTAAACTAGGAGGCATCTGACTAGGTTTGAAATTCCTATCTCTTACTTGTGTCTTTTGCTTAGCTTCCCTTAGACCAAATGTATGGCGAACGTCATTTGAACTAGTTTGAGACGTGTTCTTTGGACTATGTCTAATGAGACTAGAGGCAATCATGTGATTAGGTCTTGCAGAAGCTGTTTTAGTCACATTGGGCCTAGATAGTGGAGTGACTGGTCTAGAAAGATGAACCATATCAACTTGGGAGGCAAACCGCGGTCTCGAGGAGTTTGATCGCTCGGATCTAAATGCAGTCGGTTGTCGAATGAACTGACTTATAGGCGGTTTCCCCAAGATTGATGGTTTTTCAAGCTTAGTGTCCACACTAGTTCCTTTAGTTTTCCTTAATTCATTTCTTAAAGCAGCTATAGCAAAAACCTTTTCCTGTACTTGAGCCTTTAAAGTCTCATTCTCTTTGAGCAAGTTATCTTGGGATGCCAATTTAGATTCAAGCAACTTAATTTGTTTCAAAAGATTATCCTTTTCAGCTTTAGAATCTAGAACAGTTTGATCCAATTTTCGTTCAAGAACAACGTTTGACTTTTCAAGTTTTTCAAAATATGTTTCAAATTTCTCCGTTTTCTTTGAAAATTCAATTTTGGCATCCTCAAGCTCTTTGGATTGCTGAGCTAAAATCGTTTCAAGCTCTTTAATCCTAGAATCAGACTTATTTAAAGAAGCAGTCATAGGACACTTATCATGATGTTTAGCATTTTGAACACTTTCTCCCCCATTATGACTCACATCGGATGAATCAGAAGTGGAATCACCCTTTCCATCCCATGTTGGTCATAGGTGGGTTCTGAGTTCTCAACATGCCGTAGATCATTGTCAGATTCAATATTCAATTGTACCTCAACTATTGGCTCTTCGTCATGCATGCTTGAGGCACGTGGTCGTGATGTAATGACGCTGTTATTATCGGTAACCAAGGAGGTCTCCTTTGAGTCATCCGTAAGACCATTTTTCTCCTATGTCATCTGCATCGTAGATTCTTGTATTCCACTAGTATGCTCTTGTTGAAGTTGTGAATTTTCATAAATCGAAAGTGCAATAGATTTCATGAACTTGAGCAATCTATCCCTAAAGTCTTTAACTTCGATTTGTGTGTCTTCAAGGAATGACTGGCAGATCATTGAAGCTTCAACCTTGGCAGGATCAAATTGAAAGAACCTCGAAAAATGTTGCACTAGAACTTGAAGTGAATGTGAGGATTCAATTTGATTAATGTCTTCTTTGTAGATTTGTTCTAGTAGGTGGTTCAATTTGAGGAGCATTGGGTGGATGAAAATGGTACGATCTTGACCGAAGAGTGTCACAAATCCGCTTCTTTCTTTAAGTAGAGAAATGTTCGACAGATGGGACCGAAGTAGTCGAAATAAAGTCATTCTACTTTCTCTAGCTTTAACTTTCATTTGATGCGAATCTCCCTCTTTAGATGGAAAATTCAACGAATCCATTGAATGGACAATGACGTTAAGGATTAGTGATTGATGAAAAATCCGTCTTCAATTCCAAATATTAATGCCCTATCAAAAATCCGTAGCCACTAAGAATAAATCCCATCACTTTGACTCGTCACTTTTGTCTTCAAATCCGACCACGAAAACTTTTAACCCGTCAAATATTGTACCACTTTGATACTTTCAAAATACCCGCCTCAACACAATGTACCAAATCCAAATATATCAATTGACAAAAGATACAAAATTAACTAAAAAAATTAGCTTTAAAATATAAAAATATAAAAAGTAAACTTAACTTAAAAAAAATTACTAAACTAAAATTCAAAAAAAAATCTGATATATTTTGAAATCTAAAAACGTCTGATATATATAAAAAAAAACTGATATATATTAAAAAATTAACTTAATTAAAAAAATCTAAAAACGTTTTCTTTGATAAATAAAAGTTGAAATAAAACGTCTGCTTTGATGTATAAAACATGTCCCAAAATAAAACGCGTGTATCCCACTAGAACAAAACGTGGCCAATTGATAGGTGTGAAAACACCCATCTTTTCTACCACTTATTTACATTAAAACGGGACCTAAACGTATATTTTATGTCGTAAATGGCAGAATTATGCGTGGTTTGTGTTTTTATTGTGTTTTAGGGTCAAGAAGGTGAAAAGTGGAGAAAACACGGCTTTCACGAGCTTTTATTGAAGAAAAAGACAAAAGACGAAGTTGAAAGATCAAGAGTGGAAAAAGAACGGAAGTCCAAGACCAATTCTGAAGATTTATCGAAGAAAAAGTCAAAAGACGGAAGTTTACTAAAAAGCCGAAGAACTCAGGTTTAAATTATGAAGAAATTACAAGACGAGTTCAAAGAAATCCCGAGACGAAGTCTTAGAAGTCGAAGAATTTGAGAAGACTGAAAGACTGAGGACCAAGATAGAAAGAAAGAGGAAGCCACCAACCACTCCCCTCTCCTATAAATACCACCCTCACAACATGTGAGAGGGTTGGTTAGTTTTAGTTTAGTTTTAGGATTAGATTAGGAGTAGGTAGTTTCTCTCTCTAAACTTATGCTTTCTCTCTCTAGATTGATTTGTGTTTAAGCTTTAATTCTTAAATCTTTACTTTTTAATTAAGCTTTTAATTCATCATCTTCATCCTTTCTTGTTGATTTGTTCTTGATCTTTGAGTTCATGTTCTTGAGTTTTTTTATTTTCAATCAAGTGGGTTTTGCTTGATTTGGCATTATTTGTTAGTTTTGATGATTTATTTTGATTGATTATTGTTAGTTGATGTTTATTGGTTGTTTTGGTTTAATCTTTTGGTTTGTTTTGTCTAGATTTGATCAAATTCGAGCTTCATCCTTTTTCCCCTGTTATTCGCCAAAGTTACTGTTTTTCCCCAGATTTTCCGAATAGACTGTTTTCTCATCCTCCTTTTCGGAATGTTGGATATTCCGCATAGGAACCCTTATTTGGAATGTTGGATATTCCGAATAGGAACTCTTACTCGGAAAGTTTAAATATCCCGAATAGGACTCCTTATTCGGAATGTTCAAATATTCCGAATAGGACTCTTTATTCAGAATGTTCAAGTATTCCGAATAGAGTCTTTTATTCCGAGTGGGTTCTTATTCCGCATAGTCTTTTTATTCAGCATAGCTTAATATTCCGAATAGCCTTTTTTTTCCGCATAGCTTTTATTTTTCCGCATAGTGTTTTTTTCCGAGTAGAGCATCTTTCCATTTTTATTCCGTATAGCACATCCTTATTCGGAATATTTACTTTATTCCGAATAGAGTTTTCAGTTTTAGTTTTTAAGCTTTACTTTTTCCCGCCTTTTCTTGATTTACACCTTTACTTGCTTTCCTTTCAATTTAAGTTTTAATTTGAGTCATTTACTTTAATTGCCTTTAATCTTTCATTGTCGTTTCTTTTTACCGTCTTTACTTTATCTTTAATTGTTTCAAGTCTTTATTTTTTAATTAGTTTTAGACAACGACACCTCTTTTATTTGATTCACCAAGAACAACTGAGTCGCACAATTAACCAGAGATCAATTCGAAGAGACACCGAGAAAACGAACTTTCAACGAGTAAAAATTCTGTTATTAAAATGGCGCCGCTGCCGGCTCTTTTCGTGAAGATCGAAGGTTTTTTGTGAGTGACGCGTTGGATTTTGGGATCCGTTCACTTGTGAACGTTATTTTTCTTGTCAAAAATTTTCAAAAATCCAAAAACATTTGAAAAATCATAAAAAGCATTTCTTTTTCAAAGTTTTGCACCAAAAATATTCTTCTTGCTTATCTATCTTTCTTTATGGATTTTTATGTCCATTGCGTCCGGTGTGGGAAACAATTATCTCGGAACAACTCCTGTCAATGGTGTACATGTGAGCGGTGCGGAAACGATATCGACTACACACAATTCAGATTTTGTCCCTTGTGCAACTCGACTAATTCACTCTTTTTGAACCCACCTCCTGTTCCCCCGTGCATCTATTGTGGAAGCGATTCTCATTGGCATGTTTCGTGCCCGGTTCAATACCCGTCTAGACACGGGCAAGAACCGGGGTACAATTATGACAATGATAATAGCTATCCACAAGATGCACTTGATTTTTCTCCATATCCGGTTTGCAACAACTGTGGGGGGTCCTCACGATACCTATTTTTATCAACCAATGAATTATTATGAGCAAAATCCGTGTCCTCAGTTTTCTTCACCTATGGATTATTATGAACCAAACCTGGTTTCTAATTCTTCTCAACCGATGAACAACTATGAGCCACAACCTTACTATAATTCAGGTTTTCAACACTTTGAGCCCCCACATCACACCCTCAATCATCAATCCTCTCAACAAATTAATCTTGACCCACAACTCACTACCTTGAATGAAGAAACACACTCCATTGTTTTGCAACTTCAAGAAGCCGTTGTTTTGCTTAAAGAACTTAGGGACGAGGAAAAGCTACTGCAACAAGAGCAAGTATCTAATCTTAGTGATTATACCCCTCCTCTTGTGCATCAATACTATTACGATGATGATGACGATGAGCCTACTATTTCTTGGAATGATCTTACTGCTCAATGTCCTAGTGCTATTGTCATCCTTCCTCTCAATTTCCCCAACGCCTCTAAGGATTGTGATACTTCGAGTGAGATTAGTGATTTCGGTCTTGATAAATTCTTTGCTGAGGTTTGTGATGTGCTAACTTTTGAGGAGCTTACGGATGAGGTCGCTCTTAATGATGATGTTCCTTCCACCAACACTTTGGGAGATGATTCTTTGGCTTTCTCTAATCCTCTTTTCGATCAAGATGATGATTTTACTTCTAGTGATGACGAGTCACTATCCGATGAAGACGTTCTGCATGAAACTTTCAAGATTTATTCGAACCCTTTATTTGATTTTGATGACGCCTACATATCTAGTGAAGTGAATCCGCTCTTTGACGAAGGGATTGAGGACATTGATAGCGCTGCTTCTCTTGCTATTAATGAGCATACTATGTTAGCCATACCTCCTTCTATCCCAGAGGTGGAAAGACGTGAATCTACTGAAAAAGAGACGCAGGTGGAAGGTAATTGTTCTCATACTCCTCATATTATATTGCCACCTCATCCTACCACGTGCACACCCAAGCGGGTGAGGTATCACTTTTACTCTCCTCATTTCATACCGGGAAATGAGGATGAGTGCTTTGACCCGGGAGGTGACAATGACAATTCTATAATTGATACCCTCACGGCTTTGCCGAGTGCTCAACATCCATTGTCTTTGGGGGATGACAATGTGCTTACTTTACCCACCCCACCTCCCGTGGATCTTGAATTCACATACTTCTCGTATGTCGAAAGGGTTTTTCTCCCATTCAAGACTTATCCCCCCGCCTCTCCTTTATTAATGTCCTCCGGGAACGAGGACAAGGTCTTTGATCCCGGTATCACATTCGAGGCTTCCCCATGGACCATTTAATTCGGAGACGAGTCAGGCTCGTGACTCGGTCAACAAAAACAAGCGCTTTTTGGGAGGCAACCCAATTATCTATCTATTTTCATCATAAGTGTAGGGGGGAGCCCCGTTGGTGTTTCTTGTTCTCTTTCTTATCATATGCAGGGATTAGTGCTTCAAAGACACACTCCTGATAACTTTTGACGCACCGTGATTCCGTGTTCCCTTCTTCCCGGTTCTATCCTAAACTCTTTTCGATTCTCTATTTTTATATTTCTCAATATTCAAATAGGAATCTCTTTAGTTGTCTCTTCCTTAGCAAGATTTAAACAACGTGCACAATGTCCTAAGTGTAGGGGAGTTTACTCCCACATACTTAAACATTGAGGACAATGTTTATATTAAGTTTAGGGGGAACTTCTATCGAAGTTAAGTGGTCTTTTCCTTGTATTTGTCCTCATTTTAACCGGAAAATCAATTTTTCGACATTTTTCAAAATTTTTAATCTATTTTGGCCTAGTTGTAGTTCCCTTTATTTTTGCTATTTTTCTCTTATTTTAATAAAATGGTTAGCAAGTTTAGATATCTTAGATATATTAGGCCGTTGTGAGTATTTTGACTCAACCCGAGTTTACTTATCCAAGTTCACTCTAGCTAGTATCCTTAACCATGTAGACCTTAATTGGTTTATTAGGCTAAGCATCCACGAGTCTCATTCCTTGAGATTTTAAATTGTGAAGAACGAGAAATGATAGATTTAGTTACAAGTTTGGTATTCTCTCATTAACTTATGTGAGTTAATTATGATCTTTTTCTCCCATCACTTGCTAATAATTTATCCGCAATAAGTAAGGTCGTACGATTTGAAAAGTTACTTAGCTTCTAGCCCAAGATCGTTTAAAAGTTGCTCGGTAATGACGAGAGTTCATAGCCAAGGCATAACTTATGAAGCGGGGCGCGAAGATTGGCGAGTCCGAAAAGGCCCTAACAAGGCATGAGGATTCAATTTTATTGCTGAAGATCCAAAAGTGATGTGAAAATCATTATTCCCAAAATCAATATGAAGGATCAAGACTCACGACGAAAAGCAATCAACTCCCATAAAGATCATGGAGAAGTCTATCCGAAAAGACCCTAACAAGGTATGAGGATAAATAGATCCAAGTCCGAAAAGGAGGCGGATCGTTGTATCTCAAAATCCCAATTAGAGATTGAAGAAATAATCATGAAGTCGTGGTCAACAAAATTGGAGTACCCCTCAAAAGTCTCCAAAGTGAAGAAACTCTATTATGATGAGAAGACCATTATCTCAAGAACGTCTCTCGAAGATATGAAGTATGAAGTACATGCCAAATATCGGCCCGAGAAAGGTCTCAAATCGTGAACCAAGTTATGCCAAGATATGAACCTTTTGATATCCCGAGAAGCAGTTTTAAGAGATTTTGTCCTTTAGCTAACTATTGATCAAATCGTCCTACTTTGCTTTCAGCTTAAATAAATTATCGAAATAAGTCAACAATGCATCCTCGTGATCATTCAAGACATCAATAAAACATAAGAGATACCCATAGGAATAAGGGAGTTTAAGTGATTAATTGAACCACATGAGTAAATGTTTGTTATGCTAACTTGTACTAACAATGATCTTGTTTTTAAGCTTGGCATGGGGAACGTGAAACTTAAGGGTGATAAACATTCATGACACACAAGCCCTGATGTAAGTCTTAGATTTCTTTACATGTTTCTTCCTTGTTGCATCTTGTTATTTTCTATCTTTTTGATTTTCCTTAGTTGTTTAATAAAGGCCAAGGTAGGTTGATTATGATGGAAAGTGTAAACCTTGCTTTATCACTAAGCATTGCATGAGGGCATTGCAATGGTTAAGTGTAGGGGATTTGATAGGTGTTAAAACACCCATCTTTTCTACCACTTAATTACATTAAAACGGGACCTAAACGTATATTTTATGTCGTAAATGGCAGAATTATGCGTGGTTTGTGTTTTTATTGTGTTTTAGGGTCGAGAAGGTGAAAAGTGGAGAAAACACGGCTTTCACGGGCTTTTATTGAAGAAAAAGACAAAAGACGAAGTTGAAAGATCAAGAGTGGAAAAAGAACGGAAGTCCAAGACCAATTCTGAAGATTTATCGAAGAAAAAGTCAAAAGACGGAAGTTTACTAAAAAGCCGAAGAACTCAGGTTTAAATTATGAAGAAATTACAAGACGAGTTCAAAGAAATCCCGAGACGAAGTCTTAGAAGTCGAAGAATTTGAGAAGACTGAAAGACTGAAAGACTGAGGACCAAGATAGAAAGAAAGAGGAAGCCACCAACCACTCCCCTCTCCTATAAATACCACCCTCACAACATGTGAGAGGGTTGGTTAGTTTTAGTTTAGTTTTAGGATTAGATTAGGAGTAGGTAGTTTCTCTCTCTAAACTTATGCTTTCTCTCTCTAGATTGATTTGTGTTTAAGCTTTTGTTCTTGAATCTTTACTTTTTAATTAAGCTTTTAATTCATCATCTTCATCCTTTCTTGTTGATTTGTTCTTGATCTTTGAGTTCATGTTCTTGAGTTTTCTTATTTTCAATCAAGTGGGTTTTGCTTGATTTGGCTTTATTTGTTAGTTTTGATGATTTATTTTGATTGATTATTGTTAGTTGATGTTTATTGGTTGTTTTGGTTTAATCTTTTGGTTTGTTTTGTCTAGATTTGATCAAATTCGAGCTTCATCCTTTTTCCCCTGTTCTTCGCCAAAGTTACTGTTTTTCCCCAGATTTTCCGAATAGACTGTTTTCTCATCCTCCTTTTCGGAATGTTGGATATTCCGCATAGGAACCCTTATTCGGAATGTTGGATATTCCGAATAGGAACTCTTACTCGGAAAGTTTAAATATTCCGAATAGGACTCCTTATTCGGAATGTTCAAATATTCCGAATAGGACTCTTTATTCGGAATGTTCAAGTATTCCGAATAGAGTCTTTTATTTCGAGTGGGTTCTTATTCCGCATAGTCTTTTTATTCAGCATAGCTTAATATTCCGAATAGCCTTTTTTTTCCGCATAGCTTTTATTTTTCCGCATAGTGTTTTTTTCCGAGTAGAGCATCTTTCCATTTTTATTCCGTATAGCACATCCTTATTCGGAATATTTACTTTATTCCGAATAGAGTTTTCAGTTTTAGTTTTTAAGCTTTACTTTTTCCCGCCTTTTCTTGATTTACACCTTTACTTGCTTTCCTTTCAATTTAAGTTTTAATTTGAGTCATTTACTTTAATTGCCTTTAATCTTTCATTGTCGTTTCTTTTTACCGTCTTTACTTTATCTTTAATTGTTTCAAGTCTTTATTTTTTAATTAGTTTTAGACAACGACACCTCTTTTATTTGATTCACCAAGAACAACTGAGTCGCACAATTAACCAGAGATCAATTCGAAGAGACACCGAGAAAACGAACTTTCAACGAGTAAAAATTCTGTTATTACCAATATATGTGATAACAGCCCAACCAAGTTTCTTGTTTCCTCCGCTCTTTAAAAACAAAACCATATACCAGATACTCTCTCTCCTCTGCTAACCAAACACACAGAACCTCAATCTAAACCTAATTTCTGAATCATCTAAACCAAATCAGCTGACACCTCTCTTTCACCCAGTCTCCAATCTCCTCAAAAAATTAAGCAAATCTTTATATCCTTTAAACCAAGCAACTCAGTGAATAAGGACAGTTACTCATAGGGTAACACGCAGCTTACTCATTGAACGAACCAGAGTTAGAAGACATAAGCTTTAAGATCCATAAGGGTCTTGGGTAGGTTTCTCTATTTTTAGATTAATTGCATGCGTGCGTTTTGTGTGTTAATTCTTGAATCGAAACTAAGACAAACAGATAACAGAATTGTTAATCTGTTTCTTTATTTTCAAAAATAAAAAATGGGTTTTAAAAAACCACATAAGAATCAATGATGATTTTGTTCAAACAGTGATGATCTAAAAAGATCTGAGTTGTCTTGGAACGAATCTGAGATGTGGGATGAGTCGAGTTATGGGTCGAGTTGAGGCTGTTTGTGTTAAAGTGTCTTTGAGGTTTGGGGTTTTGTTGGTTCGTTGGAGGTTGAGTTTGATGAGTGTGAGTCAAGAGGTCAAGACGAGAGAGTGTTGGAGTCGTGATGAGACGAGGGTGTTGGTTTGACCGAGAGGTGTGGGTTTCGAGTCTGTTCGAGAGTGTGAGGGGTTCGAGTCTGGTTGTGAGTGTGTTGGTGTTTGGGTGTGGGTGTGGGTCTGTATAGGTCAAGTTGACTGTGAGGTTTTGAGGTTGAGTCGAGTGTTTTTGGTGTGACGAGTCGAGAGTGTTGTGGGTCTGATGAAACGAGGGTGTTGGTTTCGTGAGTCTTGTTTGGTTTGGTGTAAGAGTCGAGAGTGGTTTTGAGTGGTTCGAGAGAAAACTGTTAGTTTGGTCGAGTCAAAATGGTGAAACGAGGGTATAGTCGTTGTAGTAAAAAAAATGATTTAGTCCTAAACTTTTCTATCGCAATATCTTAAAAGACATTCATCGCAATATAGTCCAACTCCCATCGCAATGTTTAATTTTTCCATCGCAATACCTAGACTCACTTCATCGCAATATCTAGTATTCAATCGCAATGTCCCTTAAGCCCGTCGGAATCCACGATCGCAAAGTACGATCGGAATCCACGTCGGAATAAGGTATCAGAATAATTTGATCGCAAAGTAGAACCCTTGGTTATTGCGATCGATAATGAACAAATATCAGAATAACGAAACAGCTTATCGGAATATGACAGAAGAGGACTCCATCTGAATGTGGGAGAAACTATTCCGATACAAAACTTGGATAGAAAAGACAAAACAGTAAACTATAAAAAAAACTTGGATAGAAAAAAACAAAACAGAAAACTAAAGAAACTGATAAAAAAATGGATAAAAAATTGATATGAATTAGTGTTAAAGGTGGATAAAAAATGGATTAAAAATTTTGAAAATGGATAAAAGTAAAAGAAACTTTTAGAAGAAATATTTGATAAAACTTTTATCAAAGATTATATAAATGTAAATTTTAGCAACTTAGGCTTAAAGAAAAAAAATAGACGAAAGAAAGAAAAAAATTGTAAAAGAAAGAAACTTTACCACCAAATCAACAGATAAAACGTGCTAATCCGAAGAATCAACCAAGCTCTTGATACCAATTGTAGGATCGTGTTTTCTAAGGATTAGGCATGTTATTATTAATATATTTAATGATGGAAGAAATGGAAGACTTAGAGAGAGAAAGAAGAGAGAGAAAGGAGAGAAAGAAGAAGAAAGATTGATTATGTGAAATGTGTGTGAAATACAAAGTGACCAACCCCTCATAACATGATAGGAGGGGTATATATAGCCCACCCTACATGTGGGCTATATGGGCTATATTGGATCACGAGCCCAATATCATTGGAGTGACCGATCCTTTCTAAATACGTAAAAACGTATTTCCAACACAAGGCTACCAAAACACAAGTGTGTCCTTTAACTAGGAACACCAACACTACTGTAGGAACAATGTGCCCTTTAAATAGGTCTACTCCCACTATAGTACCTGTCACTAATCCAAAACCTGAGGAAGATGGAACCATAAAACTGGCAATTAACCAAACATATGTTAGAAAACGCAGGAAATCTAATGATGACACATAATATAAAACGTATTTCCAACAATCTCCCCCTAAGGGAGGTCACTCCAAACAAGGGCGTCACCCGAGTTACAATAATAAAATAAACCTAGCATACTATGCTTGTCTTGAGCTCGTAGTCTTCGTCTTTCTTTTCTTTTTCTTTTCTGGTGAACATGTTGATGTGATCTTTGATATCAATCTTGAGCATTAATCTCTTGCCTTGATCTTGTGCATCCATCACTTGTGATCTTCGCCTCTTCGTGACCTCACGTCCCACATACTTATACCTTCGTAATTCTTGAAAGCTTCAGAGTTTGATACAGCGGAAGACTTAACTTTTAGGCTTTCTTGAATTAGATGAGGTATTAAGTGCATAAAGTATAAGCATGCGGGGACGACTTCTTCTTGGATTCCGCAACGCCACCGTCTTCAAATGCAGCAACATAAGTAGACACGAATGAAATGGCTTTGAACATTTCATTCTAATTCGGTAGCATTTTACCTCCGGTCGGTGAAGACCGTTGGACGATATAGAATATCGTACTTGTGGCAGGTAGATTTAATTGAAAATCTCCTTGACAAGATTTCGCGGGTAACCCGTTCTCTTTACTCGACCGTCCAAAGCTGACTGCGAACGTAAAGAGTGAATCTTTTGGATAAAATAATCCGCATGATTAAAGCCGTCAATTCTGATTCCTGGAACAACTTAGATTCATTAAAGAATCGCACCATTGTTGCTTTCCAGTTGTCACGAGCTTGATTCGTATAGAATCTTGCAAGTTACCTACCAAGTGCTGTTTGATGTTAACACTAGAAGGATTTCCACTCATCACTGTGAACACTAAGGTATCACTCTGAGTGTTCTGGCAAGATCACTGAGATTTTGCGTAGAGGCCTGGAACGTGTTTAAGTTCAGTTAAGAATTAAACCACCGTTGCTTTCCAGTTATCACAAGTTTGATTCATAAAGAATCGCACAAGTCACCTACCATGAGCTTTTTGATATTCGCTCAAGAAGGATTTCCATCTTCATTGTAAATACTTTCGTATTACTCGGATGTTCAGGCAAGATCATGAAGATTTTGCGTAGGACTCTTAAAATATTTCTTACTTTTCACAGTGTATGAAGAAGCAAGGAATTATGAAAGTGTGTCCTAATGAGATATTTGATGATCTCAAATGGCTCTAGACTCGATCGTGCACTTTGGATTTTAGTGATCGGAGGCTGGAGAGGAGTGCCACCTTCTCAATACCAATTTCCTTGGAGTGAATAAATCGATAGATAACATGTTGATCTCCGTGTGATTAAAACAAATATCTTTTGAGAGATATCTGAGTTAGATGAGATGGTTTGTGCATTGCATCACTGGGTCCATGATGTCTGTCTTCAATATCAAGAATCATTAAAATGATCTCAATAGCATATGTATTGACCCGGTTTCTGCCTAAAGTTGTAAGGAAGGCTTCTTTCTTTACACCATTTATATTTACAATTCTTTTTCATTCTTCAACCCCTTCAATGCTTACCAATACGTCATAACTAGCACCTTGTTGTGATTGTTCCAGTGCTAACTTAAGTACTTGGTCGGCATTCAGCTACGTTCACAATCTTTCTCCATCTTTCCTAAGGACTACTATTTCTAGCTGTGGAATGTCCTTGGGAAGATTCCTCCGGTTCTAGAAGAATCATTGGACTTATCCTATCCTACCATCCTTATGTCACCACGATCTTCATCGTCGTGAAATAAATGGGTTTTGGGTAAGTATATGTCACCATGAAAATCTATTTTGATATGCAAATCCGTTTTGCTCCCCCTTAACATATGCCACGATATTCGAAAACATTTCGCATATGTCAGGATAAGCCAGCACGTTAAGTCAAACCATTTTTGATAATTTCCCATATTAAATAACATTTTCTCCCCGATATTAAAAATATTAACCCAATCGATGTTTTTAATATCAATTGATTTAATGAAGTTTTAACAAAGGTTTTGGGAAGAAAAATGCGAGTCCGTTTTATCTTCATGATACCAAATGTATGAGATATGATATCGATTTGTAGCATGATCACATATTCACCATATTTAAAAAGAATTGACAAGGTTGGACCTGATAGATGAGAACTTCATGTGATAAGATCAAATGGTTCTTGTCAGCATATGTTGGTCGCCTCGTCACGTCTGAAGTCATCTCTTGACACCACGTGTACGATTGGTATTGTTGTCTTGACACCAACTTGTGAACTTGGCACGTTCGGCATCGAAGATTCTGAATGCTTGACAATTGCTCCCCCTCAATTGTTGACCCGTGTTCTATTGAAAGAGCTGTAGTCGTTGGTTGAGTAGTCGCATCGTCGAGTATGTAGATACCAATTGTAGATTGCTATGTTTGTAGAGATGATAGCTTCATAAAAACAAGACTTCTCTTGTTTTAACAAATAAATGCACTGAGGCGTACAGAGATTTGTGTTAGACCAAGTTATAAAGTAAACTTGATCCCTTACAAGGTTTTAAAGTAAACCTTGCCCGAGAAAATTAATTCCCGTTGAGAGCCAAAGCTTTCATAAGAAATACTTGACTTTAATATGAAAACCGGGTTGCAGTCTAAAATAACCACAAGCCATATAGGCATGTTTTATGAAATATTTACAACTTTTGTACGAACTCTATTTATGGCGCCGTGTCAATATTAATCAACATTTCTAAGGCCGTAAATATTATCGTACCAAAAGACATGCCTTTGAAAAATAAAGTAAAATATTTTTGGATTTTTCTAGATTCTTCAATTTTTATGGTTTTTATATAGTTTTATATTTTTGTATTTTGCTTTTGTGGATAAAAATATAAACAATATATACAGATGATCACCAAGGATACAGAGAATAGTGTTACCACCACTATTCTTTCGCTTCATCTGCCAGTTCCTTTAGAGTCTTAGGCGAGAAAGTTCTCAATCCTAGCTTGTCGGCCAAAAATTCAATTCGAGCGCGATCTAAAGCCTTTGTGAAAATATCCGCCAATTGATACTCAGATCGGACAAAGTAAAGCTCTATTACTCCCTTTTCCACTTGCTCCTTGATGAAGTGGTAGCGAATGTCAATATGCTTCGACCGGGAGAATTGAACGTTGTTGCAGCATAAGGCAATTGCACTCTTGTTGTCGCAGTACATCAGAATTTTGTTGAAACCTAGACCATAGTCGGTTAATTGCGATCTCATCCAAAGAATTTGAGCACAGCAACCGGACATAGCTATGTATTCTGCTTCCGTACTGGAAATTGCAGCACTTTTCTGCCTTTTCGATGCCCAACTGATTAGTCGGTCTCCTAGTAGTTGCAAAGTTCAACTCGTGCTATGCCTTGTATCTTGACAACCCGCGTGATCCGCATCTGTATATGCCATAAGTGCAATCGAAGAGTCCTTCGAATACCAAAGTCCCCAATTAATGATTCCTTTAAGATATCGAAAGATCCGTTTCACAATAGGCAAATGTAACTCAGTAGGCCTAGTTTGATACCGAGCACACATACATATAGAAAACTGAAGATCAGGTCGACTAGCTGTGATATACAAAAGAGTACCGATCATTCCACGATAAAGTGTCGGATCAACGACAATTCCATGTGGATCTGCATCAAGATTAGTTTTTTCCACCATTGGAGTGTCCACGGGGTCGCAAGATTCCATCTTATATTTCTTAAGCGATTCAAGGGCATACTTGGATTGATTGATAAAGATGCCTCTGGGACTCTGAGATATCTGAAGACCTAAGAAGAATGATACCTTGCCCATCATTGACATCTTAAACTTGGAAGACATGAGTGTCCCAAACTCGTCGGATAAGGTTTGGGTCGAGGCTGCAAATATAATATCATCAACATATATTTGTACCATAATCATATCATTACCTCGTTTTTGAATGAACAACATGGGATCCACCTTGCCTTTTGCGAAGCCTTGCGTAATGAGAAATTGTGATAATAGATCATACCATGCGCGAGGAGCTTGCTTCAACCCATAGAGAGCCTTCTTAAGCTTGTACACATGATTAGGATATTTAGGATTCACAAAACCATCCGGCTGTTGAACATAGACCTCTTCCTTGATTTCACCATTAAGAAATGCTGTCTGATAGGTGTGAAAACACCCATCCTTTTACCACTTAATTCTGGCTAAAACAAGACCAAAACACTTATTTAATATCATTTGTTTGGAATTATGCGTGGTTTTTGTGTTTATTGTGTTTTCAGAGTCAACCGGGAGAATATTGAAGAAAACATGGGATTGCACGGGTTTTATCAAGGAAAAAGACTCAAGACGAAGTCTATTGTCCAAGAGATGCAAAAGATTTGAAGTCATTGTGCCTATTTGAAGATTTATCGAAGAATAGAGCCAAAGATGGAAGATTCATATATGTCGAAGAACTCGAGTCTATTAAATAAAAGATTATAAGACGAGTTGGAATTATTCACCGACACTTCTCAAATTCCAAAGTCGGAAACGTTTATTTAAAGAGACGAGAAGACTAAAGAAGGAAGAAGAAAAGAAGCCCAAAACCAAGCCCATTCACCACCACATCACACGCCTATATATATGGTTCCACTTCACAAAAATTGACACTGAGTCTTTAGGTAGTTTTTAGTTTTAGAGAGAGAAAGTTCTAAACTTTCTCTCACTAGATTTCATCTTTTTCTATTTCAAGATCAAGACTTTGTAGTATTTTTCATTAATCAAGTTCAAGTTTTTATCTTTTAATCTTTAATCTCATTCTCCCTTTCTTTGATTTTGATTGATTTTGGTACAAATCTCGTATGATCCGTGTTGTTCATCAATGATTTGTGCTTAAAAAGTTGATTTCTTCTTATGTTTCCTTAAGTTTCTACACAAATAAGCTTTGAGATCCTTGTTCTTTTTGGCTTATTTGTTGATTTAGCTTATTTACTTTTTAAAGTTTTTATGAAAAGTTCATCTTTTTATTGATTTGATTTAAAAGTTGTTTATTTTGAAGCTTAGATAAAGTGTTCTTAGTGCTTATTTGATCAGCTTATAATTGGATTCGAGCTTGTTGGTGATTGGCTTATTCTATAGCTTATTCCCTAGCTTAAGTCTCGAATTAGCATAATTTTCGGAAAGGGTAATTCCCTTTTGCGACCGTGCATTCCGACCAGCAACACACCCTTATTCCGATCCATAGATCGGAAAAGGGTTTAGGACATTCCGACCGTAGTTCCTTTTTGAGATTCCGATTGGTTGCTTTTACGACATATTCCGATTGTTTAGTTTTGGATTATTCCGATTGGTACATTTTCCCTTATTCCGATGATGCTCATTTGATTATTCCGATTTACCCCTTTAGCAATATTCCGATTGGTTCCATTTTGTGTATTCCGATTGACTACATTTTGAGATATTCCGACAGGAGGTGTTGCCACATTCCGATCACTCAGATCGGAATATATTCCGATTGAGTGTATTTGTTTCCACTATTCCGATCTTAGCTATTTTGTTTTGCTCCGATATTACTTTCTTTTAGTACTTTTCAATTAAGTTCATATTTTTACAAAGTTTTCCAAGTGTTAGTTTTTATTAAGTGTTCACTTATTTTTCTCTAATATAATCTTTAAGTTTTCAAGCATTTACTTTTAACTTGCCTTTTTAGTTTAAACTTTCAAGTCTTTAATTTTACTCTTCGACACTTAATTAATAGTTTATTAGTTTAAAATAGATAAACAAACCAACCATTTTTTTATTAACCAAGAACAAATCATTCCACTTAGAGCCGAGATCAATTCGAGAGGATTTCGAGAGAGTATAGAGAACCCAATGAAAATCATTGTATCAAATGGCGCCGCTGCCGGATCTTCTCGTTAAGATCAAAAGTTTTTTGTGAGAACTTGGATTTTGGGATCCGTTCCCCGTGAACGTTATTTTTTCATAAAAATTTTCAAAAAAATCCTAAAAAATATAAACTTTTCAAAAATACAAAAAATTAAAAAACATAAAAACCAAAAATATTTTTGCTTTGTTTTTCTTTGTTCGTTCTTTTGCAGGTGTATGCCCACTCGATCCACGTCTTATCAAGAGCCCGAGCCTCTCGATAACTTAGACATGGCCGGTGTACAACACAACAACAACATACCACCTCCAAACAATAATAATAACAACAACAACCCGCCTTTCAACAACATGAATAATAACAACAACAATGAGCCTCTACCGGATAATCGCCCGATGATTGAACTGCTACAAGCTCATGTAGATGGAAACACTGATCCAATTGTTATACCAGAGATTGCAGCCAACAACTTTGAGCTAAAATCAGGGTTTATCCAGATGGTCTCTGCTCAACCGTTCTTGGTGCGTACCATTGATGATCCACACGACCACATCAAGAGATTCTTGCAACTCACTAACACGGTCAAGTTCAATGGTGTTCCACAAGAGGTTATCAAGTTACAACTTTTTCCCTTTTCTTTAGAGGGACAAGCCCGGCATTGGCTTGCTAAGGAACCGCCACAGAGTATTCTCTCGTGGACGGATTTGGAAACCAAGTTTATCAATTACTTTTTCCCACCCTCTCGTACTATCGCTTTGCGGAATGAAATCATAAATTTTGAACAAAAGTACGATGAGTCGTTCAGTGAATCTTGGGATGGTTTTAAAGATCTATTAAGAAAATGCCCACAACATGGTTTTACCAAAGTACATCAAATTAATACTTTTTACAATGGTTTAAGCATGAGTGACCAAGATTCACTAAACAGTGCCTCGGGGGGTAATCTTTTGGCTAAGACTTCCAATGCTGCTTGGGATATCATTGAGAATAAATCTCGTGTGCAAACCAAGAGTGTTCGGACCAATGTCGCTAGTGCTAGCACTAGTGACAGCGATAAGCGACTTGACAAAATCACTACGCTTCTTGAATCGCTTGTTACCCACACCGTCAGCAACAACAACAGCAACAACGCTAAAAACGCTCAAGTCAATGCTGTTAGTCAACCATGCGAAATATGCGGGGGTCCTCACTCTTACACCTCTTGTACCGCCACCCAAGACTACCCTGCTGAGAATGTGAATGCAGCTTATGGCACCTATCCTCAACCTGCTTATCAAGCTAGACCTCAAGGTAACCGTAACTTGCTTAGCTACCGCTCCAACAACTATCTCTCACCACCTGGTTTTACTCCTAACAACCAAAACCAACAACAAAACCTCAACCGACCTCCTCAACAACAAAAATCTCGTGGACCATACATACCACCTCACAAACAGCAACAACCACCTCAACGTAACAACCAAGTTTACCAACAACCTGCTTATCAACCACCCGCATACAATGCTCCTCCCAACCAACCCACTGCATTACACCAAGAGGTTGCAACCTACATGAGGACCAATGATGTGATCGTCGAAAATCTTCAACAGGAAGTGCGAAACTTGAAAGCAGACTTGGTCAAGCAAGGAAACGATTTGAGAGCTGACATGAGAAACACGTTGGATAGCCAAACTAATGATTTGAAGAACATGATGGCTAGTTTCTTCCAAGGTAATCAACCCTCTTCTTCGGGTACTCTTCCGAGTAACACCGTTGCGAATCCAACAGGGGAGATGAAAGCAATCACCACTCGCAGTGGCAAAGGTACCAAGGAACCCGAGCTTCCTATACCTCCACCGGTGATTGTGACTAAGGAGAACGAGTCACCTGCTCCTATTCCTCATCCTTCTCCTTCCCCAATTTCTCCACCTCTTCCTTCTACCCCTCCTCCACCCAAGGATGTGAGTGATCCTATTCTTCCAAAGCCTTCCTCTTCTTCCAATATACATTATCCATCTAGGTTGAGGAAAGAGAAGCTCAAAAGCAAGGACGATATTCAGGTTTCGAACTTTCTTAAGATGTTCAAACAACTGAATTTCAATATCTCCTTCGCTGAGGCTCTCGCTCACATGCCTAAATATGCGAAAATGTTTAAAGATCTTCTGAGCGACAAGGAAAAGCTCCTCGATATTTCCAACACCCAACTTAATGAGAACTTCTCTGCAGTGCTCTTAAGGAAATTGCCAACCAAGCTTGGTGATCCGGGTCGTTTCTTAATCCCTTGCAATTTCCCGGGAGTAGAGAATTGCATGGCCCTAGCCGATCTAGGTGCCAGTATTAATCTCATGCCTCTAAGCGTTTGGAAGCAATTATCTCTCCCTGAGCTAGTCCCCACCAAAATGACTTTGGAATTAGCTAACCGTACGGTTGCTTATCCAGTGGGGATAGCCGAAGACGTCTTTGTAGGAGTCGACACATTCACTTTTCCTGCTGATTTCGTCGTCGTCGACTATGAGATGTACCCTCGTGTACCACTGATTGTTGGTCGTCCATTCCTGAGGACCGGTCGCACTCTCATTGATGTTGAAGCCGGTGAGCTTATCATGAGAGTGGGTGACGATAAAATCGTCTTCAACATGGGAAAGTTGTCTAAACAACCTTATTCCAACGAGAGTGTTAATTGTATTGACGTTCTTGATGAGGCTTGTGAAGAACACTTCCAAAATGCTTGCAAAAGTATTCCTACCTCTCTTCCCATTGTTGAAACCGTTGCCTCTATCGATTCATCATTGTCTCTATTTGGAGATAGTGATTTGTTTTGGAACAATCTTGAAGACACCACGGGAGATGTGAATTTAGCTACTAATGATTCTCCTACCGATGGGGATGAAGACATGAATTTCTTTGACAATCTTCTCAACGAAGAAAATCCTTCTCCTCCATTTCCCACGGTCATTGCTATCAATACTCCCACCTCGAATACGCCTCCCGTCGAAAATTCTCCGGATTTATAACTTAAGGAGTTGCCGCCACATCTTGAGTATGTATTCCTTGAAGAAGAGAAGAAGTCGCCAGTCATCATTGCTAAGGACCTAAAGGAAGAAGAAAAAGCCCGACTTATCACCGTGTTGAAAGATCAGAAGAAGGCTATTGCTTGGAAGATTTCTGATATTCGTGGAATTGATCCTCACTTCTGCACACACAAAATTCTCATGGAGGACGACTTTAAGCCCACAATTCAAAGCCAACGAAGGGTGAATCCAAAAATCCATGAAGTCATCAAAACAGAGGTTATCAAACTTCTTGATGCGGGTATGATTTACCCTATTTCGGATTCACCATGGGTTAGTCCAATCCATTGTGTGCCCAAGAAGGGCGGAATAACCGTTGTTCCCAATGAACACAACGAGTTGATTTCCAATCGTCTCGTTACTGGGTGGAGAGTTTGTATAGACTACCGCAAACTCAATGATGCCACGAGAAAGGATCATTTCCCTCTACCTTTTATGGACCAAATGCTTGAACGTTTAGCGGGTAATGAATATTACTGCTTTCTTGATGGTTTCTCGGGTTATTTTCAAATACCCATCGATCCCCAAGATCAAGAGAAGACAACATTCACTTGTACCTATGGCACATTTGCGTACAAAAGGATGCCTTTTGGCTTATGTAATGCCCCCGGGACTTTCTAAAGGTGCATGTTAGCTATCTTCCATGACATGGTTGAACAAACCATGGAAGTCTTCATGGATGATTTCCCGGTCTTTGGGGATTCCTTCTCTTCTTGCCTTGCCAATTTGGAACGTATGCTTAAGCGGTGTGAAGACACTCGCCTTGTTCTAAATTGGGAAAAATGCCATTTTATGGTAAAAGAAGGCATCGTGCTGGGACACAAAATTTCCAAAGCCGGTCTTGAAGTAGACCGTGCTAAAGTCGATGTTATCGCTAAGTTGCCTCCACCTTCAACCGTGAAGGGTGTGAGAAGTTTTCTGGGTCATGCGGGCTTCTACCGTCGATTCATCAAAGATTTTCCTCAAATCGCTCGCCCGATGACCCACCTCTTGGAAAAAGATACTCCTTTTATCTTTTCCAAAGAGTGTCTTGAAGCCTTCAAATCGCTTAAGGATAAGCTAACTAAGGCACCCGTCTTGGTTACCCCTAATTGGGAGCTTCCCTTTGAGTTGATGTGCGATGCTAGTGATTTTGCTATTGGAGCGGTTCTGGGACAAAGAGTGAACAAACACTTCCAACCAATCCATTACGCTAGCAAGACAATGACGGGGGCACAATTGCATTATACGACAACAGAAAAAGAGCTTTTAGCTGTTGTCTATGCTTTTGAAAAATTTCGCCCCTATCTTGTCCTTTCTACCACAATCGTTTACACCGATCATTCCGAGCTGAAGTACTTGTTGACAAAGCAAGATTCCAAACCAAGACTTCTTCGCTGGGTTTTGCTACTCCAAGAATTTAAAATCGAAATTCGCAATAAAAAAGGAGCTGAAAACCTAGCCGCGGATCATCTCAGTAGACTTGAGGATCCTTACCAGGGGGATCATCTGAACAAAGAAATCAATGACTCTTTTCCCCTGGAGACCTTAATGTCTATCAACTCGACTGCTGATGAAACCCCGTGGTTTGCAGAGATTGCAAACTACTTAGCGGGTGGAATTCTCGTTGACGGGTTAACATCCCAGAAAAAGAAGAAGTTTTTTAACGACATTAAGACTTACTTTTGGGATGACCCGTATCTATTCAAACAATGTGCTGACTTGATTATTCGTCGTTGTGTTGATGGACCGGCAGCTTTAGAAATCCTTGATGCTTGCCATAAAGGACCCACCGGTGGTCACTTTGGTCCCAACTACACCGCCAAAAAAGTGTTTGATTCGGGATTTTATTGGCCCACCATCTATTGTGACGCTCACGATATGGTTAAACGATGTGATGCTTTCCAAAAACAAGGCAAGATCACACATAAAGATGAGATGCCTCAAAATTTCATACAAGAATGTGAAATCTTTGATGTTTGGGGTATCGACTTTATGGGGCCATTCCCTTCTTCTAAAGGAAACAAATACATCCTTGTAGCCGTTGACTGCGTTTCAAAGTGGGTTGAAGCCAAAGCTTTACCCACTAATGACGCAAGGGTGGTTTGTAACTTTTTGAAATCGTTGTTCGCTCGATTCGGCGTTCCTCGTGCTATTATCAGTGACCGCGAGACTCATTTTTGCAACGATCAATTTGCAAGAGTCATGGCTAAGTATGGTGTCAATCACCGTCTTTCCACCGCCTATCATCCCCAAACCAATGGGCAGGCCGAGATATCCAACCGTGGATTGAAGCGAATTTTGGAGCGTACTGTGGGAGAGCATCGTGCCGCGTGGGCCGATAAGTTAGATGATGCTCTGTGGGATTTCCGTACTGCTTATAAGACCCCGATCGGTTGTACACCTTATCGTCTTGTGTACGGGAAAGCATGCCACCTTCCCATCGAGCTGGAACATAAGGCGCACTGGGCCTTGAAGTGGGCTAACTTCGACATCAACAAAGCCGGTGATCATCGTAAGATTCAACTCAACGAGCTCAACGAACTGAGGAATGAAGCTTATGAGAACTCGCTGATCTACAAAGAGAAGACGAAGATCCTTCATGACACAAAAATCAAGAACCGAGAGTTCCACGTTGGTGATAAAGTCTTACTTTTCAACTCTCGGTTGAAGATCTTCTCTGGCAAGTTGAAGAGCCGCTGGTCTGGTCCATTCACCGTCGCCAAAGTCTTTCCGTATGGGACCATTGAGCTTTCTCAGCCAAATGGGCCCAATTTCAAGGTGAATGGCCAGCGTCTGAAGTTGTACTTTGGTGAGGACATCTCTCAGGAGATGATTCCATCCCTCACCACGTTCCCCATGAACTAATTTTGGGTCGAGTCAGGCTCGTGACTCGGTTATCAAAAACAAGCGCTCCTCGGGAGGCAGCCCGAGTATCTATCCTTTTATGTTTTAACCTCCTAAGTGTCGGGGGACCTGTATAGGTGTTTGTTTTTGTGTGCTGATGTGATTACAGGGATAAGTGCACTCTTGGAACTTCTGAAGAACCGTGCTCCCGTGTTATTCGAAATCTGGTTCTATCTCTCAACTATCGTGATTCAATTTTCTTCATACTCACATTTGAAATTGATCACTTTAGTCGTCTCTTCCTTAACTTGATTTAATCAACGTGCACAATGTCATAAGTGTAGGGGAGAATTTTCCCACATGCTTAAACATTGAGGACAATGTTTATCCTAAGTGTAGGGGGGACTTCTATCAAAGTTTTAAGTGGACTTTTCCATGAAAATGCCTTCATTTAACCGGAAAATCATATTTTTCAACATTTTTCAAATTTTTTATTAACTTTGGCCATTTAGTCGTAATTTTTAAATTTTTATCGTTGCTTTCATATGTATATATCCAGCAATAAAGTCAAATTTTAATAAAGTGGTGTAGCTAGTTTAGAAATCTTTGACATATTAGGCCCGTTGCGATTATTTTGACTCAACCCGAATATACTTAATTAAGTTTATTCTAGCTAGTATCCTTAACCATGTAGACCTTAATTGGTTTATTAGGCTAAGCATCCACGAATCTCATTACTTGAGATTTTAAATTGTGGAGGACGAGAAATGATAGAGTCAATTATAAGTCGGTATTCTTGCGCAAGCTCACTTGGTGTAATTATTTGCCTATTCTCCCATCACTTGCTAATAATTTATCTGCAATAAGTAAGGTCGTACGATTTGAAAGGTTACTTAGCTTCTAGCCCAAGATCGTTTAAAAGTTGCTCGGTAATGACGAGAGTTCATAGCCAAGGCATAACTTATGAAGCGGGGCGCGAAGATTGGCGAGTCCGAAAAGGCCCTAACAAGGCATGAGGATTCCATTTTATTGCTGAAGATCCAAAGTGATGTGAAAAGCATTATTCCCAAAATCAATATGAAGGATCAAGACTCACGACGAAAAGCAATCAACTCCCATAAAGATCATGGAGAAGTCTATCCGAAAAGACCCTAACAAGGTATGAGGATAAATAGATCCAAGTCCGAAAAGGAGGCAGATCGTTGTATCTCAAAATCCCAAATAGAGATTGAAGAAATAATCATGAAGTCGTGGTCAACAAAGTTGGAGTACCCCTCAAAAGTCTCCAAGTGAAGAAACTCTATTACGATGAGAAGACCATTATCTCAAGAACGTCTCTCAAGATACGAAGTATGAAGTACATGCCAAATATCAGCCCGAGAAAGGTCTCAAATCGCGAACCAAGTTATGCCAAGATATGAACTTTTTGATATCCCGAGAAGCAGTTTTAAGAGATTTTGTCCTTTAGCTAACTATTGATCAAATCGTCCTACTTTGCTTTCAGCCTAAATAAACTATCGAAATAAGTCCAAAAATGCATCTTCGTGATCATTCTAAGACAAAAATAAAATATAAGAGATACACCTAGGAATAAGGGAGTTTAAGCATTTAATTAAGCCATGTGTGTAAGTGTTTGAATTACTAACTTATAATAACAATGATCTCGTTTTTAAGCTTAGTTTGGGGAACGTGAAACTTGAGGGTGATAAATCTTCGCAGCACCGAAGCCCTAATGTAAGTCCTCGATCTCTTTGCAAGTTATTTCCACATAGCTATTTTCTATCCTTTTGTTTACTTTAAAGTTTTAATTTCTCTTAGTACTTTAATTTTTGTTTAGTAGTATTTTAGTAAGGCCAAGGTTGATTGATCATGAGAAAAGTGTAAATGTGCTTTGTCACTAAGCATTGCATGAGGGCATGGCAATGGTTAAGTGTAGGGGATTTGATAGGTGTGAAAACACCCATCCTTTTACCACTTAATTCTGGCTAAAACAAGACCAAAACACGTATTTAATATCATTTGTTTGGAATTATGCGTGGTTTTTGTGTTTATTGTGTTTTCAGAGTCGACCGGGAGAATATTGAAGAAAACATGGGATTGCACGGGTTTTATCAAGGAAAAAGACTCAAGACGAAGTCTATTATCCAAGAGATGCAAAAGATTTGAAGTCATTGTGCCTATTTGAAGATTTATCGAAGAATAGAGCCAAAGATGGAAGATTCATATATGTCGAAGAACTCGAGTCTATTAAATAAAAGATTATAAGACAAGTTGGAATTATTCACCGACACTTCTCAAATTCCAAAGTCGGAAACGTTTATTTAAAGAGACGAGAAGACTAAAGAAGGAAGAAGAAAAGAAGCCCAAAACCAAGCCCATTCACCACCACATCACACGCCTATATATATGGTTCCACTTCACAAAAATTGACACTGAGTCTTTAGGTAGTTTTTAGTTTTAGAGAGAGAAAGTTCTAAACTTTCTCTCACTAGATTTCATCTTTTTCTATTTCAAGATCAAGACTTTGTAGTATTTTTCATTAATCAAGTTCAAGTTTTTATCTTTTAATCTTTAATCTCATTCTCCCTTTCTTTGATTTTGATTGATTTTGGTACAAATCTCGTATGATCCGTGTTGTTCATCAATGATTTGTTCTTAAAAAGTTGATTTCTTCTTATGTTTCCTTAAGTTTCTACACAAATAAGCTTTGAGATCCTTGTTCTTTTTGGCTTATTTGTTGATTTAGCCTATTTACTTTTTAAAGTTTTTATGAAAAGTTCATCTTTTTATTGATTTGATTTAAAAGTTGTTTATTTTGAAGCTTAGATAAAGTGTTCTTAGTGCTTATTTGATCAGCTTATAATTGGATTCGAGCTTGTTGGTGATTGGCTTATTCTATAGCTTATTCCCTAGCTTAAGTCTCAAATTAGCATAATTTTCGGAAAGGGTAATTCCCTTTTCCGACCGTGCATTCCGACCAGCAACACACCCTTATTCCGATCCATAGATCGGAAAAGGGTTTAGGACATTCCGACCGTAGTTCCTTTTTGAGATTCCGATTGGTTGCTTTTACGACATATTCCGATTGTTTAGTTTTGGATTATTCCGATTGGTACATTTTCCCTTATTCCGATGATGCTCATTTGATTATTCCGATTTACCCCTTTAGCAATATTCCGATTGGTTCCATTTTGTGTATTCCGATTGACTACATTTTGAGATATTCCGACAGGAGGTGTTGCCACATTCCGATCACTCAGATCGGAATATATTCCGATTGAGTGTATTTGTTTCCACTATTCCGATCTTAGCTATTTTGTTTTGCTCCGATATTACTTTCTTTTAGTACTTTTCAATTAAGTTCATATTTTTACAAAGTTTTCCAAGTGTTAGTTTTTATTAAGTGTTCACTTATTTTTCTCTAATATAATCTTTAAGTTTTCAAGCATTTACTTTTAACT
This sequence comes from Glebionis coronaria, assembly GCA_025667525.1. Lineage (NCBI taxonomy): Eukaryota > Viridiplantae > Streptophyta > Magnoliopsida > Asterales > Asteraceae > Glebionis > Glebionis coronaria. The sequence continues at coordinate 423,904,234 of CM046874.1, forward strand.
TGCCTTTTTAGTTTAAACTTTCAAGTCTTTAATTTTACTCTTCGACACTTAATTAATTGTTTATTAGTTTAAAATAGATAAACAAACCAACCATTTTTTTATTAACCAAGAACAAATCATTCCACTTAGAGTCGAGATCAATTCGAGAGGATTTTGAGAGAGTATAGAGAACCCAATGAAAATCATTGTATCACTGTCTTCACATCCATCTGATAGACGATCATATTCATGTGGGTTGCATAAGCGAGGAATAGTCTAATAGCTTCCAAACGGGCAACAGGTGCAAAGGATTCCATAAAGTCGATGCCCAATAATTGCTTGTATCCACGAGCTACTAGTCGAGCTTTGTTCTTCAATATTCTGCCTAACTCATTGAGTTTCACCTTGTAAAACCATTTCAAAGTGAGTAACTGCACTTGATCCGGGTATGGGACAAGTTCCCAAACTTCAAGACGTATGAATTCGTTAAGTTCTTCTTGCATAGCTTCTATCCAACAAGATTGAGTAAAAGCTTGGTGCCATGTCTTAGGTTCAACTTCAGTGAGAAAAGCATCAAAATGACAAAACATTGCATTTTCTTGTAGCTGACTTCGTGTGGATACCGGACGATTAGGGTCACCAATAATAGAATCTATAGGATGATCCTTTGTCCACTTGCTGTCATGTTCACGAATCCGTGGATTGGAGTAAACCATAGTAGGAGCTTCCTCTGAGGTGGACGACCCGGCTTGATTAGGGCCGGGAATAGGTACACCAAAGAATGGAAGTTCACGCATTTGAGCGAATTCCAAATCGTGATCATCATCATCCTCTTCATCATCAATAGGCATGATATGGGTAGTTGAAACATGTGTTGGTTGAGAATTTCTTGTTGATGGTATATCTAGACCAGTTGTAGGTGCAGATGTGTCTGATTGTGCTTCGGTTGCTGGAGCGACAACTTCGGTTATCGGAGCTATTACCTCAGGTACTGGAGCAACGATACTTGGAGGAGTAAAGAATTCATCAAAGAACGGTTGAAACAACGTATCCCATTCAGTCCTAGAAGGTGGTGTAAATGATGATGAAGTAGGGTTGTTTGGGACAAGACTAGAACTAATGTTACTGGGTTCCATTTCATGAAGTGCGGGTTTAGAGCTGCTTTGCTCAGAAGCCATTTCTGTCAGCTCATCAAAATCAACATTCATAGTTTCGAGGATCTTGCGAGAGTTACGGTTGTAGATTCGGTATGCCTTCTTTGCGGGTGCGTAACCAATGAAAATACCAATATCAGCCTTTGGTTGAAGTTTTCCCAAATTGTCACCATCATTATTTGGATAGAAAAGAGAACCAAATACATGAAGATATGATAAATCTGGTACTTTTCCATGGAGAAGCTCATACGGTGTTTTGCCATGGCTTTTACGAATTAGTGACTGATTTTGGGTGTACACTGCTGTAGATACTGCTTCTGCCCATAAAAACAATGGAGCCTTTGCGTAAATTAACATCGTTCGAGCAGCTTCCATAAGTGTGCGATTTCTCCTTTCAACGACACCGTTTTGTTGTGGAGTGCGTGCAACGGATGTTTCATGAGATATGCCAACTTCTTCATAATAGTCATGCAATATTTGATTCACAAATTCGGTTCCATTATCTGTACGAATGCGTCGGACAGTAGTGTTGAGACGCACTTGAATCATCTTGAGAAATCCGATGATGAATTTAGGTGCCTCATTTTTTGCCTTAAGAAATTTCACCCATGTAAACCGAGAATAATCATCGACAATGACGAGGATGTACTTTTTACCACTAAGACTTTCAACACGCATTGGCCCACAAAGATCCATATGCAACAGATAAAGTTTCTCTTGGTTGGTGTCTTCAGTCTTGGGTTTGTATGACTTCTTAGTGCTTTTCCCCATTGTACACACGGAACACAAATGATCCTTGTGAAATGATAGTTTAGGAAGACCACGAACACGTTTGTTTTTCGCCAAGTGATTAATAGCGTCAAAGTTAAAATGAGATAACCGTCGATGCCATAACCATGACTTAGTCTTCGATGCTTTGGAGAGAAGACATACGGGAGAAGCGGCCATCATATCTTGTAGAAACAAAGTGTACAAATTATTCCCTCGAGTACCTTTCAATAAATCAACCCCTTCCAAATTACGAATGAAGTAGGTATGCTCTCGACAAGCAACTTCTAGGTTTGCATCACAAAATTGTCCCACAGAAAATAAGTTGTGACCGAGACCTTCCACATAATATACTCTTGAAATTATAACATTCCCAATATGATATTCACCATAACCCATTATCTTTGCAATATGATCATTTCCAAATCGAACCGTACCAAGAAACTTGCTGACGAAATTTCTGAGCTGAGAGCGATCTCCGGTCATATGCTTGGAGCAACCAGAGTCCAAACACCAAAGAACAATTTGGACCACCTGTTTTCAATAACAACAGTAGACAATGCATTGGAAACTATTGGTTCCGGAGTGTTAGCAGATACAAATAAAATATTATCAGAATTGCTAACAGGTTTGTGACCCTTAGATTTCCTGCGTTTTCTAATGTGAGTTTTAGCACTAACAGGTTTTACGGTTCCAACTTTCTTAGGTTTTGGATTATTCTCGGGCACTACAGTGGGAGTAGACCTATTTAAAGGGCACTTGGTTCCTACAGTAGTGTCGGTGTTCCTAGTTAAAGGACACGCTTGTGTTTTGGTAGCCTTGGTACTCCTAATTAAAGGGCACGCTTTCTTCGCTTTAGTGGGAGTGATCCTAGTCAAAGGGCACGTATTTCCTACTATAGTGAAAGTTGTACCAGTGGGGCGCCACATCCAACCAACTTGGGTTAACACTTTCCCAGTCGGTTTCCATTCTAATCCATTTTTCCGGGCATACATCTCATTCACATGGTCAATAAGGCAAGAATCATGACGACTAGAAAACATACATTCATTGCAATTCTAACATTTCAAATTAGAATTCACAGTAGGCTTAGAACGCTGCACAACCGCAGAGCCTTTAGGTTTAGCTACATGATTCTTTTTATTCAAAACAGAAATAACATTCCTAGGATGGGCTTCTACTTTCTTCTTCACTTGACTACTAGATGGGGGCAAGATCCTATCATTCTTCTTGTTTCTTTTAAGCTTAGATCTTTGAGCCTTAGTAGTGGTGCTTACTCTTGTAGAAGGCAACATAGGAATATTAGAAGCTGGTTTTGATTCCGCCTTATCTTTAGTGACCAAAGTTTGAGATGGTTTAGTCCTAGGGCCCTTGTTAAGTGGCGTGACGGATATAAGGTTCCTTTTGATTGCACTAGAGGACGATGTTGAGACAGTGGCTGCGTTATCCACAACATTCTTACCTTTTAGGGTACGAAGTGTTTCCTTTAACTTAGCCAAGGCCAGATTTTTATCACAAATTTGTTCCCTCAAATCAGATATTTCTACCGACTGTCGATTCAATTGTTCAATCAAAGATTGATTCTGTGCAGTGGTATTAGCACATGCGGGCTTTACTGAATCGAAGAGTCGTGTATTTTTCTGTTTTAAGTTATCAACTTTGGATAAAATCTTGGAAACTCAATTATCTAGATCAAGTTTTAAATTCTCAGCGGCCTCAAGTACGTTCACACAGTTAAGCTCCTTAGATTTCTCTATTTCTATCAGCAAAGATTTAGCAACTTTGTCACTTGGCTGACGCTGTTTTGATTGTAAATTCAATCGAAAATTCTTTTCAAAGTTTGCATCATCGATATTCACACCTTCGAATGACGTTTCAAAGATTTCTTGAATAAATTGTTGCTTGCATTCAAGCGAAATACAATGTGTTTGAATCTCATCAAAACGTTTTGTAACGAAGAATATGAATCTTGAAGCTTTAAAAATTCAGCGTCAGATTCATGACAAGTACTATTTACCACATTATCCACAGATTCAACATTATGCACAATATAATCATTATCAACACTTTTATTCACACAGACAGAGACTATATCATGAGACATCACTTGCTTCAGAAGCTGATCATTTTGGCGTGAAACCCGTTCTATTTCAAGTAAACTGTTTTCATAAGCATCATCCATTTCATTGAAAACACGTCTAACTTCTTCTATTTCCAAAAGCAAATCTTGATCAAGATTACTAAGACAAGCCTTAACATTCTTTACAAATGGAACAATTTCGTCTCGAAACGCAGCTCTAGTGTGCTCAAAGTTCCATTCACCTTCCGTTATGGCCGAAGCCGTCGTACGTTCCAAAATGACCTTGTCAAAATCGGCTAAGTGTTGGTGTACCGTATTTAAGTTAACGAACGCCTTACTTACCGGTGGAATTAACTTCGTTAAATCCGTTCTGACAAGTGTAGGAGACGTACTAGAAAGGGTTTCATTTGACAAACTTGGGGGCACAAGAACTGTTAGTTCAGCTAATTCCTTTTGTAAGCGAATGCGGGTCTTTTTAGACAATTGATCTTTGTTATATTGATCATAATCAATTGTATGGAATTTTGAAAGCATTTTAGAATGAGTTTCATCCGTAGGTGATTGTGTCTCCTCAGTACTACGAACAAAAGGTGCTTCTTTCGATTTGCCAATTAGGGTCATATCATAAAGACACGGAATATATTCCTGAGCTTGTTTTGCATAACCGGGATTAGGTGGTAAATCTTGAAGATGTTTAAGTTCGAGTTCTTTAGTTAAAAGATGAACCTTTTCTGTGGAAGCGTATTGTTTTAAAAGCTGTTGTTCTTTGAATTTAAGAAGTTTGGTAGAATTAATTCCAATTCAAACTTTTTAGACTCGAGAGTTTCGAAATCCATTTTAAGTTTCTGAAAATCATTGACAACCGACTCTTTTGCTTTTAATTCATTGGAAAGATTAGCTTTTAATGATTCTATTTCTTTTAAGTGTTCAATCTTTTCAAAACGAAATTGGTCAAATTCAGAACATGTTATTTTCTTTGCTTGAGGGACCATTTCAAAAGTTTTGACCTTTTCTTTATGCAGCGCAAGCTCAGCAGTTAGGGTGGAATTGGTATCTACAGATTGTTTGAGGGCCATATGCATTTGATCAATAATATGTTTAGGTAACATGACCAAATCACGTTGAGCATAAGATTCCATACCCGTCGTAGTATTTGGTTGAGGTTCACTCAAATGTGTAGGATTGGGTACCACATCATTTGAATTACTAGTTCCCGAATGCTGTTCGAGGTTGGCATTTTCATGCCTAACTTGATGTTGGTTATCATCAATATTATTAGATGTGGTTGGTACCTCACTGACGACATCAGAACCGTAGTGAGAGAGATTAGCAACGAGAGCAGCTTGGGCAGAGTGAATGTCATCACAATCCAAATCATATGCATCAAGATCATCTGCTTGATAAGCTGCATTAGAAGTGGAAACGACTGCAATGCCTTCAGTATCTGCTGCCCCTGGGTCTGCAAGAAATGCTAACTCCTCTGAATCCAAAATCTTCCCCTTAGACTGAGCATCAACCAAATACATCTTCTCACGAAACCATGCATCATCCCTCCTCCTTTTCGGCTGAGTACATTCCCTAGCCATATGACCTTGTCCTCGGCAATTATAGCAAGTCACAACCTTTTTAGGACCAATAGGACTTCCATTTCCACTAGCTTGAGAATTCACAGCTTGATTGTTCCCAGTCCTTGTAGGAGGTCCATATGAATTTTGCCTTCCCTGAATAGGTTGCACCGTCACTTGACCATCTTGAACAGTGGCTTGTTGTCGAGGATTTGAAGAGGTGCGGAGCTGATTGTTTGTTGGTGGAAATCCTCTAATTGCAACAAGTTTTGACAAGTAGGAAGTGAGATGGTTTAGTACATCAGCTGGCGTATCATTTGGAGTAAAGACCGGTGCTTGGAGTGGAGGAAGTTCATTAGAGTAGAAAGCTTGTGCTGGTTGTGCTTCTATTGGAAAATATCCTTTCTGAGGAGTATAGCCCATTGGAGAAGTGTTGGCTTGTGATGGTGATGTCTGATATGGTGGTTGCTGTGGAAAAGATTGTTGATGAACACTTTGTTGATATTCTTGTTGTGGCATCATTATTGGTTGATAAGATGGTTGCTGTGGTTGCTGATAGGTGTGTGGTGGTGGCTGCTGCAAGTATGATGGTTGTTGATAAGTATAAGCCATGTTTTGTTGAGAAGCATACATTGCAAGTGGATCATGAACTTGAGGTGTAGACAACCGAGCCTCGATCACATGGCATTCGTGTTGTTGAAGAAAAGCTTGAAGTTGATCCACATTGGTGTTATGCAAGTCCTTAGCCAATTTAACATCCGTCACGTATTTTTTCCATTCTGAAGGAAGAGTGTTCAAATACTTGGTGTTCAATTGAAAGGTAGGAATTGCCATGCCATAGATATTTAGCTCATTCAACAATAGGGTAAATCTCAGATAGTAGTCATTGAGAGTCTCCCCTGGCACATAGGCAAACTTATCAAAAGTATCATAAAGCTTACACTCTCGTTCTTGTTTAGTTAACGAGGTTCCTTGAATTAGAACCCGAGTTCTTTCCCATAACTCTTTGGCAACTTTATGTTTGCTGACGAGTTTATAGACATCTGGAGGAAGGGCTTGGAGAATGATATTTGTAGCATACTTATCATATTTGTCTTGAATCTTCATATCTCCAGTCAATTCACCCGTTGTGCGAGGACGAGTAGTCGTACCTTCCGTCATTGTACCATAATCTAATGGTCCATTGAGCACCGATGCCCAAATTAGATGTCCATTCTCCTTGTTCAACATATAAAGTTCCATTCGGGAAGCCCATTCCTCATACATAGTCTTCACCAACATTGGTGGACGATTATCCGTACCCGAGAGGATGGACTTATCCGTAAGAGATGTGTACTCCATTTCAATAAGTGAAGATTTTCAAAGATGATCGATCAATGAAAGAAAGTAAATGTGTTTGTTGTTGTGTGTAGAAGCCAAGAAATAATGTTAAAATCCCCTAAATTATGTTCTCGATAAACCAAAAACTTCCAAGATAAAATTGCACACGATAAATTTTCAAAAACACGTTTTTGAAAAATCTTGGAATACTTGTTGCCCTATCGCAATGCCTAGAGGAATGCAGTCGCAATGTCCAATCGCAATAATTCCTATCGCAATAATCCAATCGCAATAAATCCTATCACAATAATCCAATCGCAATAAATCCTATCGCAATGTCCAATCGCAATAATCCAATCGCAATACCCCTGTCGCAATAACCCCCTGTCGCAATACCCCCTGTCGCAATGTCACAAACAATCCTGTCGCAATATGTGTCACAATATGGATCGCAATAACAAAGACTCCAATCGCAATCCAATCGCAATATCAGAAAACACTCCAATCGTAATCCCAATCGCAATGTGGATCGCAATGTCTAAACCCTAGATATTGCGATGGAGAGGCTGTCGCAATGGTACAAATAGTATGCTATTTTCAACTTTTCTCGGACAAAACAGACTAAATTCGAGATTTTAAGCCAAAAATTGATCCAAACACCCAAATATTTTGTGTTTTTAACCAAAGTAACAATACCAAATCACTACCACAACTATGTAGATGATTTGTATCAAGATCAAACCATAAAAAACACACAAAAATTTTGGACGTGTGAAATCGGATCAAAATAGCCGTATAAATCAAGAACACAAACACAAAAACTAAGCAATCATCCCATGTCTCATGATACCATTTGTAGGATATGTAAATCTTGCTTATGTTTTTAGAGAGAGAAAGAGATAGAAAGATGGTGGATTTCACACTTCTAGAGAGAGAAAGTTTAAGAGAACTATTTGTTATTCAAATGAAATCACCACCCTCTCCATCAATGGAGAGGGTTTATATACCAAGCCCATAAGATGGGCTTGTGCTTACATTTGGGCCGGCCATACAAGCATGGACCGGGCTTTTCCTTGTTTAGTTAATTATAAGATATCTAGACTACGAGCTACAACTTAATATATTGTCGGAGTGACTGAATCTTCCTAAATACGTAAAAACGTATTTCCAACATAGGTCTACTCCCACTATAGTACCTGTCACTAATCCAAAACCTGAGGAAGATGGAACCATAAAACTGGCAATTAACCAAACATATGTTAGAAAACACAGGAAATCTAATGATGACACATATTTTAGCAATTCTAATATTGTATGTATCTGCTAACACTCCGGAACCAATAGTTTCCAATGCATTGTCTACTATTGTTGTTTCAAATATGTGGTCCAAATCGTCTTGTGGTATTTGGACTCCGGTTGCTCCAAGCATATGACTGGAGATCGCTCTCAGCTCAGAAATTTTGTCAGCAAGTTTCTTGGAACGGTTCGATTCGGGAATGCTCATATTGCAAAAATAATGGGTTACGGTGAATATCATATTGGGAATGTCATTATTTCAAGAGTGTATTATGTGGAAGGACTCGATCACAACTTATATTCTGTTGGATAATTTTGTGATGCAAACCTAGAAGTTGCTTTTCGAGAGCATACCTGTTTCATTCGTAATTTAGAAGGGGTAAATTTGTTGAGAGGTACTCGAGGGAATAACTTGTATACTTTGTGAAAGTCCCTAATTAATGCTAGAAACACTAAACTTAACTAATCAACACAAGTAAATACTTTTTAAACGTAATACTTATTATTGTATAATAAAGAATTACAAGTGTTATGGATAACACCGTTTGATGACAATGTGTTGTGCACAATTTGAACAACTAAATAACCTAACTTATGAATACAATCACAGCTGTTTGATTCAATAAGTTCTAAGCATTAATGTGTGAATATTCTCAAAGTGTTAAACATTAATGCTGGGCTACACATCCTATTTATAGTGATACAAGGTTGACCTAAGTACTAGTTGATGGTGACTACACAAGACATTCACTTTTTAGACATCTGTCACAAGATGCTCTTCTATTCTTGGTAGTCTGCCATAATGCTTTAGGGAAACAGATCTTGACACAGTTTCCCTTTTCTTCATAGTCTCGTACACACAAATGGCATGTGCAAAGTGTGCTGAGTGTTAACAGGGTATTGCCACCCTTGTTAACCCTCAACCCCTCAGAGTCCCTGATACATCTTGGTTGTTATCCATCACAGCCAATGAGTATGTCTTCAAGTAATCTTCGACTTCCTTGACAATGTCTCTGACATGGACTCCTCTGAGGTTGCTCACAGAGACATAGATCTCTGTGAGTCTTGCGATACTTGCCTGCCTCCTAGGCACAGGCAAGTGACTATCTAACAGCTTGATTTGTGTTTAAATCTATGACACAGGGAATCTAACAGATTTAGATTCCCAACAATCTCCCCCTATTTAAACAGCTGTGGTGGGGGGTCTATTTTGAGCTTGGTTGCTGTTTCTTTAATCCAGGTGAACTTAGCTTTAAGGGTCTTAAGAAGAATGAAATTAGTCTGACCCGTTTTTTTAGCAGCCAAGGCTTCAAGTTCAAACCATTCAGATAACCCAAGTTTCTTTAACCTGAAGTCCTCAAAGACATCCATATTACCCTGTTGGTTATCTCTCCACAAAATCATTTGTGGTGTATTGGTGGACTTGTGAATTGTGTATTTGAAATTGGTTATCTTGCCAGGTGCATACCTGTTGTTGACGCATGCATCATAATCAGCTTTTACCTTTCTTAGTGCCTCTGCGCGTTTAGCTTCCATTTCCTTCAACCTTTGTCTTTGTTTTTCCCTTTTAGGAGGAGTCATCTTCCTCAGAGTTTCCTCATTAAGCTCCTTGGCTTTCTTGATTTCATTTAGCCTCTTGAATTCAACAGCCTGTTTCTCAATCTCATAAGGTGTTAGAGGATTCTCATTAGCAGGTGTGAAGGTTGAAAATTGGGAAAGGTCTGTGGTTGATCCTTCTGTCTCTAGCATCACAGCTATTTTCTTTAGTTTGGTGTATGTGTCAACCAAAACTATTTCCTTTCCTTTCTTCGAGACAGAGGATTCAATACTCATGTTTTTCAGCTCTTCAGCTCTTTTGACGAACACTGACTGAGCTTGGGTTTGTATTGCCTTGGGTAGGGAGCTAACAGTGAACTTTAGCTTCTTGGCAACTGGTTCACCATCATCCACTGAGTCGCTGGTGTTAACCAAAGTCAGGGACTTTGATGAATCAACTCCATCATTATTCTGTTGCTCCCCCTTACTTTCATCCTCATCATCGGGTATGATTACAGGTGTGATGACTTGGAGGGGGACAGGTGAAGAAATAGTGTTATCAGCAGAGGTTGAGCCCTGTTTGGCAGATTCAAGGTTAAGTACCTTTTCCTTCTCCCCTCACGTTCAGCCTGTCGTTTCAGACGTTTGGATGAACGTGCCTGAAAGTGCCTTGCAATCTGGTCAGCAGAGGCAGCCATATCACGTTGCCTGGTTCTTGAAGCTCTGGCAATCTTTAGCAGGAGGTTGCAATTTCCATTTATGTTTCGATAAACATGATTAATGATAAAGTTTATGTGACGATATTGCCTACTACGAACAGCTTCAAACTCTCTATGCATTGTTAACTCATGAGCATTAAAGAGAGCAGGGAACTCTGTGACAATGGCATCCTTGATTCTTGTGGACAAATGACTAAGTCCTTGGGATAATCCTTTTCTTGCATCATCCTTGATAGGTTCGGTGACTGCATCCCTAACCGCCTGATTGATGATCCCTGGAAAGGTGACAGTGAAATTATGCATCTCAGATTTGATAACATCCAGCTTTCTTGACAGGCGCTCCATATCGGATTGATGATATACAGGTTGAAGATTATGGATGTTCAGACTTTGTTCTGTATAATCATCCTCCCTTGGCAAAATATCAAAGTTGGTTTGGGCAGGATGATCAAACATAAGGAACTCAGATGTCTGATCATAAGCAGGTCTTTGGAAGATTGTAGTGGCTGAGGTAGCAGAAGTGGGAGTGGCCACAACTTCTTTGGGAGGAGGAGTGGTAGCATCAGCTGGTTTGGACACAGCTATTTCCTTCAGAGGAGACAGAGATTGTTGGTCATCTACTTCTTCATCATCCTCCTCCTCAAACATCCCCTCAGGGAGTATCTCGTCCTCAGGCATCGATTCAGATTCAAAGAAATCATCAACTAATGAGAGCACTTCTTCTTCAATATCAAGCATGGGCTCTTCTTTATTTGGTTTATCCTGAATGATTGTATCAGCTTCTTTGTCTGGCTGCTCCAGGGATTCTGTGTTTGGCTGTACAATATCAGCCTGCAAATGTTTTCAGATTAGTAACAGGGAAATAAAGAAGGGGAATGGTCGCCATGTCGCTGTCCCAGAGAGGCTGAGGGTGATTACTCAGCCACTCCAAAGGATAAATCCTTGGGATTCTTTTAAGGGTGAAAAGTATAAGGTTAATGATCGCCATTCGCTGCCCCTAGGAAAGCTGAGTGTGATTATTCAGCCCCCCCAAAAGGGTAAAACCTTTGGGACTCTTTTGATTGTGAAACATATGTTGTTTAAGGATCGCCATTCGCTGCCCCTAAGAAGGCCGAGGGTGATTATTCAGCCCCCCCAAAAGGTTAAGAAACCTTTGGGGCTCTTTTAAGGATGAAACATATGTGGATAAAGATCGACTGTTACGCTGCCCCTAGGAAAGCTGAAGGTGATCAGCTCCTCCTTAAAGGATAAATCCTTTGGGATTCTTTTAAGTGTGAAAAAGATATAGGTTAAGATCGTCTTATTACACTGTCCCTAGAAGAGCTGAGGATGATTATTCAGCTCCCCTAAAAGTAAAACTTTGGGATTCTTTTTCTGAGGGAACCAAGAGGCTGTGTGAGGTATAGCTGGTCAAGGTCGAGACATATATGTATTCACGTTGTTGTGTGCCTGAATACTGTCTAGAGGGTGCAGGGTCATCGGGGTGCTTTATAAACACAAATGAATCATTCCCTGGTGCAAAGACAGGGTGTACAGAAGTCTTAAAGAGTTCTAAGTACATACAATGACTTCTATGGGTCGAGGATTACCCTAACTTCACCACTCTCACCTACAGACATTTGAGAGTGTCTGCTTGTGGACTTCTAAAAATTAACACTGATTACCTGTGAGATATCAGCATAATTCGGTTGGTTCCCTGTTGTCTCGGCTGACATCGAGACACTAGACCCTTGTTGTTGGTCAGCTGAAGTCTCTGATTCAACAGGAGTCTCTGGAACAAAGGAGGTTGCGAGTTTCACATTCTTCTTTCCCCTGGCCTTTGCAACAGTTTTTGTGTGGGAAGAAGATGGGTTTTTCTTCTTCTTTGGCTGTTGGCAAGTTGTTGCCTTGGACGTCGTGGTGTGCTGCCCAGAGGTCAAAGACGTAGACTTGCCAGACACACCAGAGGTATTTACCTTCTCAGAGGAAGGGAGCAAGGACTTCTCAGCAGATGGTTGTTTGTTTTCTATGTTAATCATGTGAGAGGTGACAAGGACATCTTCAGCTCCAATTTCCTTGTAAATGGCACCAGTGATGCGATAGGGCTTCAGAGAAGTGAGTGTAGAGTTGTGATAGCTGTCACCCAACAGGATTTCGAAGATCAGAGATAGAAAGCGAACATAGCATATGTTCTTCTCCCTGACCTGGTTACGTCCCTTCAGCTATTCTACTAGGTTGGAGAAAAGAATACTTCCTACATCAACATCTGTGCCCCAAATCAGCGCATATGCAATAGATTGGTGGTTGAAGGACATCTGATCTTGGGATCCCTGCATTCCTCCTAGGGATTTGACTATGTGAGTGAAGAGGACACGCCACATAGGGGAAAAATACTTGATCTTCAAAGGATTCTTGGAGAGAACCTCAGCGGGTGTAAGAGCAGGGTTTACATCATGAGAGGGTTTAAGTGTGGCAAGGGCGTCCTTAATAGCCTTTTTGTCAATCACCTTCAGGCATTCATCGCCATGTCTTAACCCAGCCACACTTGCAAAGTCTTTTAGAAAGAAGGCAAAGGGGTGTTCGTTGCATGAGAGGCTAAAGGTAATGGTGTCATCAACGACTTCAGCAGAGTACCAGAATTCCCTAAGGTATTCTTGGTAGAAGGTGGTTGGGGATTTTGTGAGTGCTCGCTCGATGGTGCCGCCAAGGATTGGTACGAGAAAGAGCCACCTAATTTGATAGTTACATGGAAGGATCTCGTCTCCAAGTTCGTTAATTATTTTTTTCCATCGTCTAAGACAACGTTTTTCAAGAATGAAATTACGAAATTTGAGCAAAAACCGAATGAATCGTTTAGAGACGCGTGGGATCGTTTTAAGGAGTTGCTTAGGCAATGTCCTCACTATGGTTTTTCCGAGTTGCACCAAATCGATACGTTTTACAACGGTCTTAATTTTCAAGAACAAGATTCGTTAAATTCCGCCGCCGGTGGCAACTTTTTGTGTAAAACTCCGAAAGATGCATTGATAATTATCGAAAACCGCTCCAAGGTTTACCAACTCCGCAACGCACCGAGTGTTGCCAATGTCGCCAATATTAGTAGTTCTAATCGCGACATTGAGAGAGTTGATGCGAAAGTCGACAAGTTGACGAATGTGTTTACGTCTTTTCTCGTTGAAATGCAAAAGAAAGACGCTCCCGCTACGGTGAACGCGGTTGAGACATCGTGTACGTTTTGTGGTTGACCTCATAATTATTACGAGTGTGCGGCTACGGATGGCCAAACGTCGAATGTGAGTGCGTTAAATGGAAACAACAATTTTTAAAATCAAAATAACGCGGGTCCATCACAACAAGGCAATTATAACCAAGGCAACAATTTTCAAAATCGTAACAATTTTCAAGGAAATAATCAACAAAAAAAATTTTCAAATCAAAATCAAAGTTATAATCAAGGTCGGAATTTAAATTGGCAAAATCGAGATAATAATCAAAACTCGAATTTTTCAAACAACAATCAAGGCAACAATTTTTCAAGTGGTAATCAAGGAAATTTTCAAAGAAGTAATCAAAACCAAGGGAACTTTAATTCAAATCAAAATAGTTTGTCAAACGATTTTCAAAATTACATGAAAAGAATGAGGCTAATATGAGACGATTAGAGGGAGAAATTGGTACTTTGAAAAACGACTTTTCTAATACTTTGAAACTTCAAAACACGAAGATTGAGCAATGACAAATTGACATTAAAAAGATGTTTTCGGCCATAATGAACAAATCCTCGGGTGCTTCATCGAGTTCGTTACCTAGTGACACCGTTGCAAATCCGAAAGAACAATGTAAAGTCGCCTCATCTCGTGAGAAAGGTCGTGTGATTACCCCTAACCTTGAAGGATTTCGAGTTGTTCCTTCTTCTCAACCCTCGACTTCCAAGACGTCTTATTGTTCTAAATTCGATGGGGTGAACGTGGCGACCAAGGAAAAGAGTGCACACCCTCGTGTACCTCAAATTCTATCCACGGTTCAAAAAGAGAGTTTTATCGACCTTACCAAAGTAACCCTTGAAGAAACATGTGCCTCAATCCTTCTTAAAAAACCCAAAAGGCGTATGCCGAGAAAAGAAGAGGATCCGGGCCAATTTCTCCTACCTTGTGATTTTTCCGAGATTGAGGAATGTTTAGCCCTTGCCGATTTAGGTGCTAGCATCAATCTTATGCTTCATTCTCTTTGGAAATTGATGAGATTGCCTTCACTTACCCCCACGAACATGACAATCGAGCTTGCAAATTGTAGTCCACTTATACCAATTGGAATAGCCGAGGATGTCTATGTCAAAGTTGGAAAGTTTGTTTTTCCCGCGGATTTCATTATATCCGATTACGAGTGTGACCCTAAATGTCCCATTATTTTAGGCCGACCATTCTTATCGACGGCTCGAACCGTAATCGAGTTCACGAGGGGAGACTTACTATGAGATATGGGGATGACAAAATGGACTTTTTCGCTAGAAAATCCCAAGTTTTTAATGATCATGAAAAAACCGAGGTTTCAAAACCTAATGATTCAAATCCTAATGATTTCAAAATGTTCACTTTAGCGGAAAGAATGAGGCTTAATGCATTTTTTGAAAGAATTAAGAAAAATGGTTTTAAAGATGATGATTTTAATGACAATGAATACGTGTACCTAATTCAAAAGGGTATGTGTAAATTTATGGATGAAAACTCACTTTGGGATGTATTTAGCGAAACAAGTGAAACACCAATTCCGAAGGGCGACGTTAGTGCCCTCACGACAATGACCAAAATGGGCTCGTCTTCACCACCTTCGAAGGACGACGTCTTTGAGGCTTCAACTTCTAACTCCATCGAAGTGCCTCCTTTGCCTAGCCCAACACCCGTTGAGGCTAAAGGTTTTATCGACATCGATCCTCTCGTCTTAGAAAAGTCACCTAAGCATAGTCATTCGATTTGTAAGACCATGGTTGTGAGTGCTCACATCGACTCTTTCTTTGACGATGACGATGGCGATTTTGCCGAGATTGATCACGTACTTCGAAATCCACATGCAATTTTTGATTCTCCTAAAAAGAAACATGTGAAGTACGATGATTATGAGTTTGATCCCGAGATTGAGGAAATCATTGAACGAGAGCTAGCTCTTATGCCTTCACTTCTACCTACGAGTGAGCTCGATCTTTCCAAAATTGAGGATGAACTTAATGAGTTGGAACTTCTTATTTTCGATGACGAACCAACTCATGTGACCACTAAAAATTCAATTCTCGAGGAGTTACCTAATCAACACTCCTCAAATGAGAATTACATTTACCACATTCGTGAGGATTTAACATATCAACAATCCCCACAAAAGAATGATGGTTTCGTGCTTGATCGTGATCTTTTCGAGAGAGTTTCTAAGATACTCAAGGAGGGGAATGACAAACCTTGGTTTGAAAAGCCTATATTTGATGAAGAAATCGATGAGATCGACGTTCATGAGGATGACGAGTATGTAGACCCCGAGGGGGCGGTGTTCTTTATTGATCGACGTTTTGAGAACTTATATAATCTGCCACCCCCTCCCACCAAAGACATAAATGTGAGGATTTTTAGCGCGACTAATTTTGAATTTTACACGCCAAATGTTTTCGACATTATCAACGCGGGTTTTCATAAAGATTTTTTAAACGATGAAAAAGGAAAGGATTTTAAATTTGATTTAAAAGATTTTTCTACAAGTTTAACTCCGTCATCACCGCGTTTTATGAGTGCTACCACCTCGTCTACTCCTTTTGACGATGGTTGGTGTGGATCTAGTGTGGGGGAAGCCCCTTATGTTCCCTCACATTTCTCCACCGAGGACGAGATTTACGATCCCGGAATTGCTTGTAAAGGGAAATCTCGGTCTTCCACCGATGCAATAAATGGAAAATATATTCGTTTGCTTGGTGCGAGTCTACCTCGAGTAGCTCATTATGTTGACTTACCAATTGCCCCACCTTTCTACTTCTTATCTCTTTTCTTCTACCCCATTGGGGTTCATGTTGGAGTGGCGTTGTTTCGTCTTTCATCCGAAAACGAGGACGCTATCTTTGACCCCGGTATACGTGTATCGGGTTTTTAAAGTACTCCACGTAGTTTTGGGCCTTGTTTATCATGTAAGCCCCACCAAAATGACCATACCAAGATTATCCCTAAATGATCACATTTATGGGGATTCGAGTCGAGCTTTTGACTCGGTTATAAAAAACAAGGTGCCTCGTGGGGGATTCTCATGCTTATCCTTGTAAATATTATCGCTTTCTTAGTTAATGTATCGAGGGGACTTGTGCTCTTCCAACCTTTGTTCCGTGGTTGTTTGTGATTGTGATTTATTAGGTTCATCGTCATCATTGAAGCCTCTCGTGTTCGTTTTATGGATCACTCGAGCTTTGATCGTTGCCTTTGGAGATTCCAATATCCGATGATATCCTTTTATGTTCTAACGTTTATCTTATTAGCATAATTCATAAACGGCTTTTAGGTTATTCGTTTTACCCTTTCCATGCTCGAGATTAAGCATTCGACTTCGTCTCTAGTATTGGGGTGTTTTCACCCCTAGACTCGAAACATTGAGGACAATGTTTAGTTTTAGTATGGGGGGGTGAGTAGATACTTCACCTTGCTTACGTCAACACGCTATCCTAATTTCATCTGTTTGCTATCGTTTTGTTGCAAATAAGGCTAAAAATGGCAAAATTTTAAAATTTTCTTGTTTTTCATAAGTGTTTAAGACACGAATGTAGGTTTTCCGATGGTGAGAATAAGAGTAATTTTTGACTCGACCGTGCGTGTTGAGCACTTAGCTTCGATTCCTTAACTTTTAGGCTAAGTCTCTTAAATGAGGACAAGAAATGATAGAGTTATTTATAAGTCTCGTAATCGTCACGATCTCATGTATAGTAATTATTAGATTATTCTCCCCACGCTTTTGCATAATAAATTGTTAATAAATATTGATTTAGCGGTTTAGTCACTATTGTTGGTTTCTAATTTGTTTTAGTAGCTTCCATGTAATTAAATTGGGAAAACATTAAGGTATCGCCAGCGTCACGGTTTTGAAGTATTGGCACCCGAATAATCGAAAGCTTCACCTAATAATAAGATTTCAAGTGCTCACCTAAATTAAGCAAAAATTTGAAGCTCACAAGGCCGAAAAATCTATGCCCAAATTGAAAGTAAATCAAGCCTTAATCTTTGAAGCTTTAATGATCCAAAATTCGCCTTAGCGTGAGGATATACGTCTTTGGCTAATAAAACCACCGATGAGGCGGATAATAAAAGGCAAGGCAAGACCGAAGTCATAATAAAAGCTTCATGGCAAAGTTGAATAAAAGATGGAGGTAAACCATGATAATAAAACCACCGATGATGGCGGATAATAAAAGTCATGGTAATAAGTCTCATGTTCAAAACCGTTATAAAACCGTGTCTATCGATCCTTCTTGTTGACTTAATTTTTTGACATCGTCGTCTATTAGGATGAATAATTAATTTAATGATTTTGGTTACACCGTTAAGACTCTATTTTTAGACTTAATCTCTATTCACGCATAAGTCAATGATGTATCCTCGTGATCATTAAGACAAAAATAAAATATAAGAGATACCAAGTAGGAATAAGGGAGTTTAGGTTCGTAATTAACACTCATGAGATATGATCGTGTTGCTAACTTATAATAACAATGATCTCGTTACACGCTTAGCATGGAATTGGGTGAAAATCGAGGACGATCTAAAATTATTTCTAACGAAGCATTCACGTGTTCTTGTTCTATGATCCCAAAAGTCACTTAATCGTGATGAAAACAATACATTATGTCTAAAACGCGTGTAGTAGTTTATTTAAGTTTATGTCTTCAATAAATGTCATCATAAAATGAATTTTGGAAGTGCTACGATACTTAATTCTAGCATTGTGTGGGGACACGGCAATGGTTTAGTATGGGGTGAGTGATGAGACTGTATTTATACATAGTCTCATCGTCCAAATCGGGCTTAAAACGCTTAAAATATTATCAAAATACCCCAAAATATGCCTGTGTTTGTTCATTGTGTATTTTAGGTACGGATATCGAGAAATCAAAAAAAGATTACAAGAATGAAGCAAAAATGAACACGGGAAACGAAGCCGCACAAAGAACCGGGCCCAAATATGGAATTTCCAAAATTACCCTTGAAGAATTGAAGATTGGCAAGAATGGTCCCTCAACTTTGGAAGACTTGGCAATTTATACCCTTGTAAAACTCATAAATTACATTGGGGTCCCTAAATTACCAAGAATATACAAGTATGGCCCTTGAAGATCTCAAAGATTACAAGTTTAGTCCTTATGTTCATCATATTAAACTTGAAAGGACTGAATTTGCCAACTGTCCAAAGTTTTTAACAAAGGAAAAAGAGTTGTTGGCTATTTAAAACAAAGCGAAGAAAGAAAGAGAGTTGGGGGGCCATAATTGCCCAGACAAACAAAATCCCCACCACCACTTATGCCTCCACGTCACCCACTTCAACCCCTCAACCAATCACAGACTCCCCAACCGCCACCTCACTCTCCACTCACCCTAAAACATAAATTATATAATCAGTTTTTTAAACTGATTTGATTAATATTAGTTTTCCCACTAAACATGTTTTTTAAACCAAACCCTCCCCAAACCAGATCAAACTTTCCCCAAGAGCACCATAAACCCTAAATCGGATTAAGGTCAAGATCAAAGGGGTTTTATTTAAATTTTTCCAGATTGATAATTAAGCACAACCTAATCCCAACCCCACCTTTACCTTAACCCCAGACACACCCATGTGGTCATTTTGGACCACCCCTGCCCCGTCTCTTTCACACAAAACACCAAGAGGGGACAAGATGAACGTCCATGATGCTACTCCTTGCTCCCAAAGGTAGAATAAACGTCCAAGATCAAATCAACAACTAGCATATCACTTTTAATCACAAGATGGCAAGAAGACCAATTTCAAATTTCAGTCAACAAGGGCAAATGAGGAATTTCAGAGAATTAGGGTTTAGGGTTTCCTTTTCTTTGTAATATTTTATTCAAATTCTAGATGGTTCTATGTAGTAGTATAAATGAAACGGGTTGTGTTTCATTTTAGCTTTGTTCCAGTTTTTGTAAGAAATTAATGTTATTAATGAAAATGAACGGATTAATGTTTTTACAAATTCTGAGTTCTTGTTTAGTGTAAAATCTATTTTCATTGCAAGTTAGTTTAAGTAGTTTTGTAAGGATTCTTGTTTCACAGTTTGGTTTTCGAAAGGGAATTGGTTTCATAGAAATTTTCAGAAACTTGAAACACATCACAAGGTGAAGTGAAAGTGGACCCTTGTGGTGTGATTTCAGTTTGAGGTTTATATATTTTAGTATTGTTTGAAAAGTTTAGAGTTTCTAAACATTTGGTTTACATTTTTAACAAAATTTTGTTTTCAAAAAAATTGGTTTTCATGGTTACTGATTTTACAAGCTATAAGCCATAAGCTCCTTAATTGATAAGCCAGCTTGTGGCTTGATATTTGGATATTACTTCACTCCTGTTTGTCTTCTTTTCTTAGCAGGTATAATCTCATTTTTTGAAGATATATAGGGTGTTGACTGAGTAGTCAACACCATCACCTCTCTACAGCAACTTTGCACAAGCCATAAGCCCAGCTATAAGCTGATGGGAGATGGCATTGCAGCCATGGTGGGGCCCGGATGTGGGTCCCACAAGGTATAAAACCCTGGACTTGAACCCTCCTTTTTGGTTTAATTTTGTGGTCTTGGCTTGTGCATGAAACCTGCTTATTTGTTTATTTCTCTCTTTGTTTATGCTTAATATAGGATTATATGCATGTTTAGATCTTGGGTAATCAGTTTGATCAAGTTTTGAATGAGTTTCCTTTGTTAATTTTAGTTTTCAGATTTTTAGAGGGTGTTTGGGATTAGGGTTTAGGCTGAAATATTGACATGTTTTTAGTCTAAAATCTACCTAGACACACTTAGTTCTCTTGTTATAGGTGTTCTCTGCATTTGTTATCTGATTTGGTAAGTTTCAATAGGAGTTGGTATGTTTTTAATTGGTAAAAACTAGTGATAATACAGTAAGCTTATTTTCTGCCTTAATTTAGTTATTTGTTCCTGAAATCTTGTTCACTGATAGAAAATAGTGTAAGTTAGGTTTGTATCTAGCTTATATGTTAGTTGGTGGGTTTTTGTGCAAGATTTGACAAGTTGAAATTCGTTTTTGTGCATAATACACCAGCAACTGTTCATCAGATACTACCTAGCTACATCAGTCACTTATTTGTACCTTTTGTGTGTGATTTTCTGCTGTTATTTTTTGGTTTATTTGCATTTATAGACTCCCCACAACCCAACTGGTTGTGGGGGTGCCTTATTGTCCAAGAACAAGCTCACAATAAGCTTTCCTAAGCTCTTAATCCACCAGACCATATTTTTGCACTAACAGTGGGAACTCAGTTCCCCCTGCTAGCACAAGTGTTGGTACTGCTATACAAGCAGACAAAACCAAGCCACATGTCATTGTCAGTTACTCAATTTTTAGTCTTTAGTGGGTGAAAATAGGAGTTAGGACTTGAAATCAGTTTCAATATTTTTCTTATTTTATTTTTGATTTTTTTGTTTATTTAATTTTTATGTTACTGTTCATTTGGTATTTTTTAGATTAAATAGCTATTTAAATTACTTTTTGAATATTCTGTTTTTGTCTTTTAGTGTAGAAAATTAATACTTTTCAGTTTTAAAATTTTTCTTACATTTAGAAAAATAGTTTAAGGTTTTTAGTTTAAAAAGTTTTTACTGTTCACATTTTTTATTAATTTTTATAATTAATTTAAGTTTAATTAAGGTTTTATTATAATCAATTTTGTCTTTTAGTGAAAAATTTTACATTTTTCAAACTTTTTCATTTTTCTACTGTTCAATAGTATAATTTAGGATTTTTAAAATTGTCAAATTATTTTTAGCATTATTTTATTATTTTTATGATTATTTTAGTTTAAAAATAGTTTTTAGTGTTTTAAAAATAGAAAAATAGTTTTGAAAATTTAGGAAAAAAACTTTTTAGTCTTTAAATAATATAAGTGATTTATTAGTTCAATAAAATAATATTTTAGGCTTTTTGTTAATTATATTTAATTTTAGGGCTTTAATTAGCATTAAAAATTGAATATTTAATTAATAAAAGGTTTTAAAATATATTTGTTGAATTTTTATTCTTATTTATATTATTTTAGACTTAGTTTAATCTTTTAATTAATTTTTAGGTTTAATTTTTAATTTTGTCACGTTTTACGTAATTACGTCGTCGTTTTACGTCAACGTCGTAGCGTAATCGTAGTCGTAGCTCGTCTTTACCTTTTCCTCTTCTAAACCAAAAACGTCACTAATCCAAACTTTGATTTTATATAATTGGCACACTTAATCCACACACCTCCTTCGAGAACGAACCCGCATTTATTCGTCTTTACGGTTTTCCTAAATCGTATTGATTAATACTTGCGGCACTTATACTTGTCTTTCCTAAGACCTGTATAGAAAAAAACAACTATCACCTCCCTTTTAATATCAGCAGGTAGTTCATCATTAAGCAATTGATCTATAGTGAACCAACTAGACAACCATTTTTAAATAACCTTGTTTAATTCAGATACTTGTTCTTTTAAGGCACTATTCTTCAAGGTTAACCTATTGACTTCGTTTTGAAGGGATATTTTTTCTAGATTTACCCGTTTGAGAGTTTCACATTCAGACTTAGCATTTAGCAGATCATTTTTAACAGAGTGAAACTTATCAAGCAAGTTCTTTCTTTGTTTATCAACAAAGTGCAAATCAACAATGGTGTAATCAAGGACATGTTTACGTTCATCAATATCAGACATAGATAAAAGAATGTGTATGTAACACCCCCATAAAGCGGGTATCACAGTGGTGGATCGATGAGCAAATAGTATAAAGCACAGATCATAATTATATGATTTTTGAAATACAATTGATGTATACATTGAATTGGTACAATCATTTAAATCGTTGAATAACATTTGTTATGAATATCCCAGTAAAAGATAATCCCCCGTCATTTTATTGCTCCTAAATGATTCTCAATCCATGCTCAAATAATCTTGCTAAATAACCTTTTCAAAACATACTAACGGGGGTCAACATAAAGTTGGTGAATTTACAGATTTTAATCAATTAATTAGTTTGGACATACAATAATCCTAGAAGTAATAATGCACAAAGCATTCTTACTAAGATATAAATAACATTTGTTTATTATTAGAAACTGAAGCTTAACCCCATAGTCCTCAACAGATGAGGACGTAGTGTCTTACAAAAAGACAACCATTCCTGTTCCAACATGGTATACGTCTGTTGTCCCGGCCAAGGCACAATGAGCATGACTCACCCAGACGGGGATGGTCAATCCCTAATAGATCTATTTATAACACTCGGGCGATTTACAAAAATTTAACAGTTTCAATAGTAAGCAATCATAATCCAGTTTATACAATCCAGTAATGTCCAATATATGTTCACATATTTTCTTTCCCAAAAGGGAAAGTTTTATCAAAGTTTAAATGGAGCTGTAAACTCATTTGATACAATTGTCATAATAGTTAATAGAGAACGAACGTCAATCAAGAATACATGTCAACAATCAATACATGATCATACGAGACTAAAGATAACGACGCGCGTCTTAGGCTTGAGACAAGAAATAAATCGTACATATATGTAATAAGTATGTTTTAATAAGTTCTTGGACATTGCGTAAGTTTTATGATTCTTTATAAAACTCTTAGGTGAACACTTAGTCATTTTAAGTGAAAAATCCAAGTTGACACTTTTAGCTTATCTTAAGCCCAATAGTGGTCCACTAACCAAGTATATGACTTAAGTACATTTAAAATACATTATACTACTCTAAATTGGTTATTAATCTTAGGTCCAGTAATGTCCCAATAGCCATTACAAGTGTAAGTTGGGCTTTTATGGCCCAAGTCCACTTTGTATAGTTTTTGGGTTCTAAAACACATCACAACCTCATACACTTAATATTTCACGTTCGTCGGGTCTCGGGTCATCTAGTCATCAGTATATAAATAAGTCCAAGATCCCTGACAAGTGGATCCTACCACGTTGGTTTATATAAAACTCATCACATTTTACGTTAATGAGTTATAATCCGTTTATTATAATATTTCCGACATGTCCCGCTAATTTGTTCATATCTCTTGAACCGTAAATCATCTAAGTGTGTTCTTTTTACCAAAACCATCATTAACTCATGCAATACACTTATTATAAGTCTAATTACCCCAAATTTATACTTTTCATAGCTAATTAACTCATTTCCTAACTTAGAAGAGTTGGCTGTTTTGGGGCACTCAAACTCGTTTTCACCATTTTGGTCGCCATTTCCAAACCGTAAGAAACTGGTAAATCATTCAATTGATTGTACTTGTTCATGATTTTATCCACAACCTACAGTTTTACCTTTTTCAATGATTCTTAGTTCCTATATGATAAAACAGTCCGTGAAGACAGTATGTTCAGATCTGACTAGTTTTCACTATTTTGGTCACCATTTACATACCGTAAGGAATTGGTAATCATCTAATTGATTCTAGTTCTTCATGATTTTATCTACAACTTTTAGTTTTACATATTCGTAGGTCAGTATATAAATTTTACGAGAAAACAGTCCATCAAAACAGTATGTTCAGATCTGACTAGTTTTCACTATTTTGGTCATATCTTACTATCTAAAATTCGTCACGAGACGAGCCACCCGGGAATTAACCACAAAACAATTATCTGTATTATTATGTAAGTTTTTAGTATCCCAAACCTACTGAGTTTTACATGCAATCTGTTTTTGTTGCGGTTCAAAAATTGTTAAGAATCAAATCGTTACTAGTGCTTGTTTAGCTTGATATTTAGTGTTCAAAATTTCATACACAATGTCCCAATACTCATTAACCCATTTCATACACACACACATATATATATATATATATATATATATATATATATATATATATATATATATATATATATATATATATATATATATATATATATATATATATATATATATATATATATATATATATATATATATATATATATATATATATATATATATATATATATATATATATATATATATATATATATATATATATATATATATATATATATATATATATATATATATATATATTCGGAATATATAAGATCAAGAAAAATAAAAGGAATGATAAATAAGAACGAGATGTAGATCTTACGAGGCTTATCAAAGTCGTTGTACTAGTGAGTGAGCATGTAACCATCCAAGATCTTGCCAACACTTGATGTGACCACCATGCATGGATAGATCCGGAATATATCTACAAGTTTCACTTGATGCATGTATAGATCTGGGATAGATCTACACGTTTTACTTGATGCATGTGTAGATCCGGGGTAGATCTACACGTTTTTCTTGATGCATGTGTAGATCCAGGGTAGATCTACACGTTTTTCTTGATGTTACCATCATGCATGTATAGATCCATCATGGAAATAAAAGAAAATCTTTAAAGTTGATGCATGTAGGAGATTTACATACCAATGTGTAGATCTCGAGATTTCCAAGATGGGTCTTTGATTTGTTTTTGAAGATTCAGACAAGAAAATCAAAAATTTGATGATCTTGGTGAGTTGGGGTTCACGACTCAAAGAAGAAAAAGAGAAGGGAGAGAGAGCTTTTGGGTGTGTGTGTGTGTTTTGTGTGAAAAGAATGAAGAACATGGGGGGGGGGCATAACCCTTAAATAGGGTGGGAGGAAGTGTGGCAAGTGTCACCTACTTAACTTTGTCCAATGAGAAGCAAGAAGGTGGGGGCACATGATGGACATGTGTCACCAACCTAGAGTTGGCCCAATGGGGAAGTGAGGTGTGTTGGTGGCTTGTCTAGTGGGACAAAATGGTTGTTGGGCTCCTTAAATATCTTATTGGGCTTAATAAGCCCATTACTATCCAAGGCTTAAATAGTTGGGCTTATAAGGCCACAAATGGGCCTAAAGTGTATCTTGTATTCTAACTTACGTTATTACACGGTTTGGGTCACGTTCGAGGTTTATGAATTTTTGATTCATCTTACGAGGATTTCGTAATTGATCCAAAAATCATTTTTCCAATCAAATGGAGTATTTTTATGACGTATAAATACGAAAGACGTGTTTGTTTATTTAAACGACAAGTATTTGTCATTTATCTTTTGTATAACGTAAGGATCGTTTTAGTAGAAATACTTCTCATTTAATCATTCCGTAGATAAATGTAATATTAAACAATTTAATCAAATTGTTTATCAAGTATTTTTTGACAATAATTTATGTAGTTAAATTATTGAATTGTCGGTACGCGGTTTGTATGACTTTTGTCAACTCTCAAATCCGATGATTCTTGTATGGTTCAAAGAGGGTTTTTGAAACATACTCCATTATTATTTAATGAACGAAAAATCTCGGGTTTTACACCATCCACATGCCACCTTGAGTTTTGTCCTTGAAATTTCATTACTACTACTAGGTTGAGAAATGATCTAGGATCATTGAGTAGATTTTTATTACATTATTCTCATGGTAAAATCATGGATTTTACAGCACCACTCCGTTATTTTAGCTTCGTCCTCGAAGCTATTAAAAACTTTGTCATCCGTTAGGGTATAGATGTCATAGATTTAAAGGTTCGTCTTAGACATACTCAGAAACAAATGGTGGCAACAATGTAAGGAGATAGTTATTCGGATTGCTCTATAAGTCCGATTGGGCATTATCTGAATGATGCTACCATTACGGATGAATAGAAGGCAATGCAGAGAGATCTTTATCTGGGTCGCTCTATATATCCGATTGAGCAGTATTTGGATGCTGCTACTACTATGGATGGATAGTATTATCCGGAGGTTTGACCTTTAATCCGATATAGTGATAGAAGCTCGCGGATCAATTAATGACAATTTAGGGAGGGCAAACTTTGGAAGTTGTCAACTAGGAAAATTCGATGTAGTGTCAACTATACTTAGTTGGTTAAGCTCTTGACGATAGCTTGTTCATTTAGAAAACCTACAAGCCAGGATTTGAGGTTGGAGAGGGTTCCGGAGTTAGACATGTTGGTCCTGTTTAAGTTCGGATTGCTGCTCTGGCCATGAGCCAGGAGCAGAACATGACGGACGTCCACATCCTGTTGATAGCAGGCCAGGTGGAGTACAATGCCATGCATGAGCGCATAGACTCTCTCTCTTGGACCATATGGGTAAATACTCAGATAGCACGAGGTTATTGGGCCACGAGGCCTTGCAGTGGTTGTTGGAGGAGAACTAATTCCTCTATCGGCATAATCACACCTTGGACGGGGGGTCTTCAGTGTAAGACCCACATCTCTCTTACTGCACAAGGGCGGTCCTTGTCCACCTTCTTTGATTTTGCAGTTATTTGTCACGATTGAGTGACAGCAGAGACTGCTTACCTTCGAGGAGTCGTTGGTAGACTGCGGTCCCAGTTGCTGATTGTACTCAGTTTGCTTAAGGAGTCCTGATTGGCTTATAGAGGTATTGCAGAGTACCCTGTCGGCACCTGCAGCCTTATCAGCCCTACCAGTACCAGCCCTATATAGTAGACCTGCTGGGTAGGATTTGAGTAGATGTACTAGATCTTTTGTTTACCATGATAAACTTTCGGGTTGTATTCAAGCTATCATGCATAATTCACGAGTCACTTAGAAGTTTAAGAAATCATTCGTCAAATCATAGTAAGTCTTGTGATGATACATTGTTAAGGTAGTTTATTACAATATAGTACGATAAATGATAACGTTAATGAAGTTGGTGGCGTGTGTAGAAACCCAAATTGCTAGGGGTTTTACACCACCCCGTTATTTTAGTTTCGCTCCCGAGGATAAAGATGAAGTTACTTGTTCAGGGGACAAGTGGGGGCACTTATTCCTTAAACGTGTAATCTTGTGAACTCGAGTTCTAAGTTTACAAGGTTGGATTGACTAGGACAAATTCGTCTTAAGTCTTGGTTTTCATTGGATGTGCCTCCGGGGCCCCAATGCGTCTTGATGAGCGTAGATAACAGTTCATTAATGTTTCTACTAGTTCTTCAAGAGATTTATAGTCTATTCAAATTTAATAAGCTTATGCTATCTCGAGTTAGAAATATAGTTTTGGCTGGTACAGCTCTTGCGTCAACGATTTTCACGCGAAGGGTTTCCCGATATACTTCTAGACTGTGGAAGGCAAACATTAGTTTGACACCAAAGCTTCACTCAGCGAGATGGCTGAGATTTTTGTTGATGTTGCTTGGGTAGGAAGTTATAAAGATCTGCTTCATTTGTGACTGAGCTGGGGCATAAGTTGCATGGAGAAGAAGTACTTCAAATGATGGAAATCAAAGAAGATACCAAGAATAAAGTAGTGTGCATCTTGTGTGATGCTGGAAAGGTTGTGCGTTCAATGTAAGTGGTCCAAAATTTGCACAAATTTTGACTTCTAAAAGGGGGAAGTCATTCATTTCAAGGCTAGTTGGACAATGGTATTGTCGAACTAATTGGACCCGAAGAGGAAAAGATTTTCCAAAAGAGTTTTGGACATCAAATAACGCTTTTTGGGTGATGACGACCATAACCCTACAAAATACACCCATTGAGAGTTGGGCATGTCTTTTATGCTTGGGTTTCGTCTTCGTTGTTTTAACTTAATGTGTATTTGTCGTACTCTATGTAGTCGTACGTCTTCCTCGTTGACTTAAGAAATGTGGTTTAAGAAGATAGGGCATCCTCTTACCAAGTATTTCTGGTCTTCGGTATAAGAGATGACACTAAGCCTAATGTCAAACAGTCTGTGTTACCATCACCTCGAATGATCGAAGTTTTATTTCTCAATTGCAGATGAACCAGCTTTCTTTTCTGTGACACCCCAAAGGGGTTAAATGAAACGGAAGTGGGCACTCCCGAAAAGGGTTCAAAATGCAGCGGAAAAAGAACTCTCCCTGAAAAGGGGTCAGATACAGCGGAAAGTAGGCACCCTCAAAAGATTCAAATGCAGCGGAAAATGGACATTCTTAAAGGAATCAAATGCAACGGAAATGGACATCCCCTAAGGGGTCGAATGCAGCGGAAAGTGGACACTCCCAACAGAGTCAACTGCAGCGGAAGTGATATTTGGGCTAAGGATAAACCAAAAATCCAGAGCACAATGTTATGATCCAAAAGAGATGAATACTAATCTTCCTTAGGTTTCTAGATGATGATGATGTAATAATGATAAGATATTACTGGAGGAAATCGCGTGTCAAGGAGGGATACGTTACATAGTCGGATACATAAAATAATATCAATAATGAGGTATGTCGAATACATTTAAGCCCATGCGATTATAAATTTCTATTTACATCGATAAGCGTCCTTATCCATGTAAGGTGAAATTTATAACTTCATTCGGTGACCTATGATTTCTTTATTCAAACGAACAAGCGTCCTTACTTGTTTCAATAACGATTTCATAGCCCACCTTATCTAAATATTCCCGGCAAGTCTTATTAATTAGGATAAATATAACATCTAAGATAATAGATATTATTAAGATACTTTACAACCCGTTTAGTTATAACTTTCGTCTTCGGGCGTCCCATTCCACCGTGATACGAATTTTATAAGTAAACTTCTGGTCCGGTGGCTCATGATATCACCTTTAGACGTCCCATTCCGTCTAAAGACGTAATCATAATTAACTTAGGATCAAGAGTCTCAGGTCCCGAATGTAAAATATAGGATCATAAGTACCTTGATTTTGGGTCCCACCGCATCATTTAAAGATGCAAATTTATACAAATAATACCACATGATATTATAAAAAGTACGCGTATATGAGTCGTTAATAAGTCGTGTTCCGTAGATATACGTACAAAATCATAAGCGAGAGAAAATACATGTTGACGCGCGATAACGTGCGCGATAGTACGCATCAAACAAAGAGTTCATATGTATAATATAATATA
The DNA here is from genome assembly GCA_025667525.1 of Glebionis coronaria. Classification (NCBI taxonomy): domain Eukaryota; kingdom Viridiplantae; phylum Streptophyta; class Magnoliopsida; order Asterales; family Asteraceae; genus Glebionis; species Glebionis coronaria. The sequence continues at coordinate 423,933,737 of CM046874.1, forward strand.
TAATAATATATTACAATCATAAGCATAGGCATTATATCGTATAGTTCCTTCAAATAAGGTATATATATATATATATATATATATATATATATATATATATATATATATATATATATATATATATATATGTATATGTACACATAACAACAAATTCAAACATTTAATGAAATGTAGTTCGCTAGGTAATGCTTCCTAGTCTGTTTTTAAATATTCCAATTTGTATGTTTGTTGTAAATTCGTTTTCATTAAGTGGCCTGTCTGTTATCCTAGTGGTTAGAATAGACTAATCAGTTCCTATTCATCGAATAACTATGTAAAGATGGTATGCCCAAGTTTTAATACCTTAAATGAAATAAAGGTTCTAGGGTTTGCCTAAGTTTCAGCTATTCGCAAAACAAGGCCCTCTATATTTTACCAAATGTACACTTTCCAGTTCTTAACAGCTTTAGTCCTTAGGGTTTCTAGTATTTTCGGGAGATGGTAAAAATAGTCCCTCTATTCAACATTAGGTTTTATAACTTCCAATAAGTGGCGAACTAAAGCTTAGGGCTTCTAATTGCTTCGGCTGATTACAACATTAGTCCTTAGAGTCATAAAATGACAATCTAACTTCCAAGAATTTACAAAAGTGGTCCTTAAGGTCTAATAAGTCACGAATGGCATTTATTAATCCCTACACTTTCAAATATTTACAATATTAGTCCTTGTAGTTTCTGTTTTATCAAGACAAGTTTCAATTTTCATGGTTTTAATCCATAAGTTTTATAAACTAATGTTCTTAGTCTAAAAGTTTTTATAGTTATATCTTCGGTATAAAAACTTTACTTACGTGTAAAATCACTAAGTAAGCTTATTAAGTGCACCAAAAGAGCTAATGGGCTTCCCAAACCCTTATTGAGCTTACAAGGTCCATTAACAATTCTTATGAGCTAAGGATTTCTTAATGGGCCTAATTATAGTTTTAAATCCATCAATGTTAGAGTTTTACTACATAGGTCCATAGGACAATAAATGGGGCTAATGGTCTTCCTAATGGGCCTAAACATATTTTAGTCCATTAATAATTCAAGGTTTGTAAGTGGGCCTAATATGCTTAGTTAATGGTTTGGCTATATGGTATTGGGCCTATAGGGCCTATTCAAGTTTTGGGTTACTGTTACCTGTGCTTAACTAGTCCTTTAATAATAGTTAACCATTTATCTAGGTGTGAAGTTTATGAAACCTTACAAGCTTATTGGTTCATAAGGGTTAATTCAAGATCTCCAAAGAAAATTTTATAAAATCAAATTTTAGATTTCCCCGAACATTTTATTAGATTTTTCAATATTTATAAAATCTAATTAAGTTTACTAAATATTTCCTGAGATTGAGTAAAATAGATAGGTCTATTTAGATTTTTAGAGACATAAAAATCTTCTTAGATTTTCTAACGGGTTCTAGAGATTCTGTTAGATTTCCAATATTCCCAAAGTTCTTATTTAAATTTTCATTTAAATGTTTCCGTGTGTCTGTTATGTATTAGATTATTCGTGGTTATAATGCACTGTTCGAGCCATCATACTTTAGAAGCCATTCTATAAACGTTTGAGGAGCGAGGGCACTTTAAATCGTAAACCCAACCACTTAGTCAAAATGTAATATCGAGATAGAAAATCTTTAGTATTAACCTCCCTACTAACATGGCATGTTTATTTGTTTTATTAAATATCTTGAGTATTTAATATTTCTATAATAAATATTAAATAGTTATATTACGTAAATACGTACAAGTTAGCATCTAATAAAATAAACAATTACGAATGCATAGAATAATGAATGCACACTTAAATCATATAGTTATGCATGCTCTCTATTCTATATGCTTTCTAAGTATGTCCCAAAAAAAATCCCCAAAAGATTTTTATAAAGTTATAGTCCAGTTTTAAATAAAAGAAAAATATTTTTATACTTATTTTATTTAAAAATTAATCTGGTTCGCTATAACTAAAGCTCTGATACCATTCTCTGTAACACCCCCATAAAGCGGGTATCACAGTGGTGGATCGATGAGCAAATATCTTATAAAGCACGGATCATAACTATATGATTTTTGAAATACAATTGATGTATACATTGAATTGGTACAATCATTTAAATCGTTGAATAACATTTGTTATGAATATTCCAGTAAAAGATAATCCCCCGTCATTTTATTGCTCCTAAATGATGCTCAATCCATGCTCAAATAATCTTGCTAAATAACCTGTGCAAAACATACTAACGGGGGTCAACACAAAGTTGGTGAATTTACAGATTTTAATCAATTAATTAGTTTGGACATACAATAATCCTAAAAGTAATAATGCACAAAGCATTCTTACTAAGATGTAAATAACATTTGTTTATTATTAGAAACTGAAGCTTAACCCCATAGTCCTCAACAGATGAGGACGTAGTGTCTTACAAAAAGACACCCATTCCTGTTCCAACATGGTATACGTCTGTTGTCCTGGCCAAGGCACAGTGAGCATGACTCACCCAGACGGGGATGGTCAATCCCTAATAGATCTATTTATAACATTCGGGCGATTTACAACAATTTAACAGTTTCAATAGTAAGCAATCATAATCCAGTTTATACAATCCAGTCAGTCCAATATATGTTTGCATATTTTTTTTCCCAAAAGGGAAAGTTTTATCAAAGTTTAAATGGGGCTGTAAACTCACCTGATACAATCGTCATACTAGTTAATAGAAAACGAACGTCAATCAAGAATACATGTCAACAATCGATACATGATCATACGAGACCTAAGGATAACGAGGCGCGTCTTAGGCTTGAGACAAGAAATAAATCGTACATATATGTAATAAGTATGTTTTAATAAGTTCTTGGACATTGCGTAAGTTTTATGATTCTTTATAAAACTCTTAGGTGAACACTTAGTCATTTTAAGTGAAAAATCCAAGTTGACACTTTTAGCCCATCTTAAGCCCAATAGTGGTCCACTACCCAAGTATATGACTTAAATCCATTTTAAATTCAGTATACTACTCTAAATTGGTTATTAATCTTAGGTCCAATAATGGCCCAATAGCCATTACAAGTGTAAGTTAGGCTTTTATGGCCAAAGTCCACTTTGTATAGTTTTTGGGTTCTAAAACACATCACAACCTCATACACTTAATATTTCATGTTGGTCGGGTCTCGGGTCATCTAGTCATCAATATATAAATAAGTCCAATACCCCTGACAAGTGGATCCTACCACGTTGGTTTATATAAAACCTTATTTTACGTTAATGAGTTATAATCCGTTTATTATAATTTTCCCGACATGTCCCGCTAATTTGTTCATATCTCTTGAACCGTAAATAATCTAAGTTTGTTATTTTTACCAAAACCATCTTTAACTCATGTAATACACTTATTATAAGTCTAATTACCCCAAATTTATACTTTTTATAGCTAATTAACCCATTTCCTAACTTAGAAGAGTTGACTGTTTTTGGGCAGCCAAACTCGTGTTCACCATTTTGGTCGCCATTTCTAAACCGTAATGAACTGGTAAATCATTCAATTGATTCTACTTGTTCATGATTTTATCTACAACCTACAGTTTTACCTTTTTCAATGATTCTTAGTTCTTATATGAGAAAACAGTCCGTGAAGACAGTATGTTCAGATCTGACTAGTTTTCACTATTTTGGTCACCATTTACAAACCGTAAGGAACTGGTAAATCATCCAATTGATTCTAGTTCTTCATGATTTTATATAAAACTTTTAGTCTTACATATTCGTAGGTCAGTATATAAATTTTACGAGAAAACAGTCCATCAAAACAGTATGTTCAGATCTGACTAGTTTTCACTATTTTGGTCATATCTTACTATCTAAAATTCGTCACGAGACGAGCCACCCGGGGAATTAACCACAAAACAATTATCTATCTTAATATCTATGTTTTTAGTATCCCAAACCTACTGAGTTTTACATGCAATATGTTTTTGTTACGGTTCAAAATTGTTATGAATCAAATCGTTACTAGTGCTTGTTTAGCTTGATTTTTAGTGTTCAAAATTTCATACACAATGTCCCAATACTCACTAACCCATTTCGTACATATATATATATATATATATATATATATATATATATATATATATATATATATATATATATATATATATATATATATATATATATATGTATATATATATATATATATATATATATATATATATATATATATATATATATATATATATATATATATATATATATATATATATATATATATATATATATATATATATATATATATATATATATATATATATATATATATATATATATATATATATATATATGATACAAGAGATTTGTTGTGGGTTCAATTTAGTTCTCAGAATCTTCTCGAATCAATCACGGTTCAAAGTAGAATAGTTGTTCTTGGTTACAAAAAAAGGAGTTAGTCTTCTAATCTACTAAAAGGTTTAAATGCACTAAGATATAAAATTAAACTAAAAGCAATTAACAAAAATAAAACTTGAATTAAAATTAAACAATTAGAACAGAAACAGTAAATACCCCTACTAGAAAAATGCTTGATTCGGAATATTATGCTTGATTCGGAATAATCTAAACAACCACCTTCATTCGGAATAATCGTTGATCCGGAATGTCCTTGTTGATTCGGAACAAGTTGCTCATGCGGAATAATTAACAGAAATACTTCATTCGGAACATTTAGTGCTCATTCGGAATATCAGACCTTCAATCGGAACAATATGTCTCATCCGGAACATTTGTTGATTCGGAACAATTTAAACAAAAAACTTCATTCGGAACATTTAAAGATAAAATTGATTCGAAATATTAACACTCATCCGAAATATTGATTATTCCGGATGAACACTTTGATTCGGAATACTCAAAAAAGACTTGATTCGGAAAAATTTGGAAAATCAACTCATTCGGAACATTTGCTTGATCCGGAATAAAAATTGACTCGGAATAATTTTGACAAGAACCTTCATTCGGAACATCTAACTGATTCGGAACATTTATAAAAAACCTTCATTCGGAACATCCCTTCATCCGGAATATTGATTATTCCGGATAAAGACACTGATTCGGAATAAATTACTAAAAGCCTTGATTCGGAACACTTGTTTATGCGGAATAATTAAGCTAACTGGTTCATCCAGAATAAATAGTGTTCATTCGGAATCTGGGAATGTTTGAAGATGCGAAGAACAGTAAAACATAAACAAGATGATTTTTTTACAAAATCGACCAAATTAAACCAAAAGATTTAAAACAAACTAACCAATAACCATTTGCTAACCATAAACATCAAATCCCAACAACAAAAACTCAAATCCCACTTACTTTTGAAGATTAAAATCAACCAAATAAGAACTTTAAACTTTAAATCAAAAAGATGAAGATGAACAAGATTAATGCAAGGATTATATTAAATGATTAAGGTTTAAACAATCAAAGGAAAAGATTAAGACTACAAGATTTGTGAAAACAAGAATGAAAATCACCAACACCTTAATGGTGTTGGTTACCCTACGAAACAAAGAAAAAGGAAAAACTAGAAAACTAAAAACTAGCTCAAAATGTGTGAAGGGATCTCTTTATATAGGCCTTGTCTTTGGTTGGCGAGTGGGCTTTCTCCCGTTCTTTTTTTCTTCTCGTCTTTTCAGAAAAGTTGACGTTTTCGATTTCGATTCGGGATTTGTTGACGAATAAATTCAACTCGTCTTTTAATTTCTTCGTTTAATAGACTTGAGTTCTTTCGACATATGTAAATCTTCCATCTTTGGTCCTTTTCTTCTATAAATCTTCAAATAGGCCCATTGACTTCAAATCTTTTGCATCTCTTGGACAATAGACTTCGTCTTGAGTCTTTTTCTTCGATAAAATCCGTGCAATCCCATGTTTCTTCAATATTTATCCGGTTGGCTCTGAAAACACAACAAACACACAAACCACCCATAATTCCAAACAAATGATATTAAATACGCGTTTTGGTCTTGTTTTAGCAAGAAATAAGTGGTAAAAGGATGGGTGTTTTCACACCTATCAAATCCCCTACACTTAACCATTGCCATGCCCTCATGCAATGCTTAGTGATAAAGCAAGTTTACACTTCTCTCATAATCATTCAACCTTGGCCTTATTAACATTCTACTAAAACAAAAATTAGAGTACTAAGAGAAATTAAAACTCTAAAGGAAACAAAAGGATAGCAAACCATTTTCACTTGAAAATAGCTACATGGAAATAACTTGCAAAGAGATCTAAGACTTACATTAGGGCTTCGGTGCTGCGAAGATTTATCACCCTCAAGTTTCACGTTCCCCAAACTAAGCTTAAAAACGTGATCATTGTTATTATAAGTTAGCAAATCAAACACTTACACACATGGCTTAATTATACGCTTAAACTCCCTTATTCCTAGGTGTATCTCTTATATTTTATTTTTGTCTTAGAATGATCATGAAGATGCATTTTTGGACTTATTGTGATAGTTTATTTAGGCTGAAAGCAAAGTAGGACGATTTGATTAATAGTTAGCTAAAGGACAAAATCTCTTAAAACTGCTTCTCGGGATATCAAAAAGTTCATATCTTGGCATAACTCGCTTCACGATTTGAGACCTTTCTCAGGCCGATATTTGGCATGTACTTCATACTTCATATCTTGAGAGACGTTCTTGAGATAATGGTCTTCTCTTCGTTAATAGAGTTTCTTCACTTGGAGACTTTTGAGGGATACTCCAACTTTGTTGACCACGACTTCATCACTATTTCTTCAATCGTTATTTGGGATTTTGAGATACAACGATTCACCTCCTTTTCGGACTTGGATCTATTTATCCTCATACCTTGTTAGGGTCTTTTCGGATAGACTTCTCCATGATCTTTATGGGAGTTGATTGCTTTTCGTCGTGAGTCTTGATCCTTCATATTGATTTTGGGAATAATGCTTTTCACATCACCTTGGATCTTTAGTAATAAAATGGAATCCTCATGCCTTGTTAGGGCCTTTTTGGACTCGCCAATCTTCGCGCCCCGCTTCATAAGTTATGCCTTGTCTATGAACTCTTATCATTACCGAGCAACTTTTAAACGATCTTGGGCTAGAAGCTAAGTAACTTTTCAAATCGTACGACCTTACTTATTGCAGATAAATTATTAGCAGGTGATGGGAGAATAGGCAGATAACCACACCAAGTGTGCTTGTGCAAGAATACCGACTTATAATTGGCTCTATCATTTCTCGTTCTCCACAATTTAAAATCTCAAGTAATGAGACTCGTGGATGCTTAGCCTAATAAACCAATGAAGGTCTACATGGTTAAGGATACTTGCTAGAATAAACTTGGATAAGTCTATTCGGGTTGTGTCAAAATAATCGCAACGGGCCTAATATGTCAAAGACTTCAAAACTAGCTACCCCACTTTATTAAAAATTTTGACTTTATTGTGGGATATATACATATGAAAGAAACGATAAAAATTTAAAAATTACGACTAAATGGCCAAAGTTAATTAAAAATTTGAAAAATGCTGAAAAAGATGATTTTCCGGTTAAATGAAGGCATTTTAATGGAAAAGTCCACTTAAAATTTCGATAGAAGCCCCCTACACTTAATATAAACATTGTCCTCAATGTTTAAGCATGTGGGAAAAGTCTCCCCTACACTTATGACATTGTGCACGTTGGTTAAATCAAGCTAAGGAAGAGACGACTAACGTGATCAATTTCAAATGTGAGTATGAAGAAAATTGAATCACGATAGTTGAGAGATAGAACTGGATTTCGGATAACACGGGAGCACGGTTCTTCAAAGGTTCCAAAAGTGCATTCATCCCTGTAATCACATCACCACACAAACACAAACAACCTATATAGGTCCCCCTACACTTAGGAGGTAAAACAGAAAAGGATAGATACTCGGGTTGCCTCCCGAGGAGCGCTTGTTTTTGATAACCGAGTCACGAGCCTGACTCGACCCAAAATTAGTTCATGGGAAACGTGGTGAGGGATGGAATCATCTCAGGAGAGATGTCCTCACCAAAGTACAACTTCACTTGTTGGCCATTCACCTTAAAATTAGGTCCATTAGGTTGAGCGAGCTCGAGAGTACCATATGGAAAAATTTGGGCAATGGTGAATGGGCCGGACCAACGAGATTTTAGCTTGCCCGAAAAGATTTTCAACCGAGAGTTGAAGAGTAAAACTTTGTCTCCAACTTGGAACTCTTAGTTTTTAATCTTGGAGTCATGAATGAGCTTAGTCTTTTCCTTATAGATCAAAGAATTTTCATAAGCCTCATTCCGGAGTTCATTCAGCTCATTGAGTTGGATTTTGCGTAGGTCACCGGCTTTGTTGATATCGAAGTTAGCCCACTTCAAGGCCCAGTAAGCCTTGTGCTACAATTCAATGGGGAGGTGGCATGCTTTCCCGTACACGAGACGATATGGTGTACAACCAATCGGAGTCTTGTATGCGTTACGAAAAGCCCATAGAGCATCATCAAGTTTATCGGCCCATGAGGCACGATGCTCTCCCACGGTTCGTTCAAGAATTCGCTTTAATCCTCGGTTAGAGATTTCAGCCTGGCCATTAGTTTGTGGGTGGTATGCGGTGGAAAGAGGATGATTTACACCATACTTAGCCATGACTTTTGCAAACTGATCATTGCAAAAATGAGTCCCGCGATCACTAATAATGGCACGAGGCACACCGAATCTAGCGAACAACGATTTCAAAAAGTTACAAACCACCCTTGCGTCATTAGTGGGTAAAGCTTTGGGTTCAACCCATTTAGAAACATAGTCAACGGCAACAAGGATGTATTTGTTTCCTTTAGATGAAGGGAATGGCCCCATAAAGTCGATGCCCCATACATCAAAGATTTCACATTCTTGTATGAAATTTTGAGGCATCTCATCTTTATGTGTGATCTTGCCTTGTTTTTGGCAAGCATCACAATGTTTAACCATTTCGTGAGCGTCACGGTAAATGGTGGGCCAATAAAATCCCGAGTCAAACACTTTCTTAGCGGTGAAGTTGGGACCAAAGTGACCACCGGTGGGTCCTTTATGGCAAGCGTCAAGGATTTGTACCGCTGCCGACCCATCAAGACATCGGCGAATAATCAAATCAGCGCATTGTTTGAAGAGATACGGGTCATCCCAAAAGTAAGTCTTAATGTCTTTAAAGAACTTCTTCTTTTGTTGGGATGTTAACCCGTCAATGAGAATTCCACCCGCCAAGTAGTTTGCAATGTCCGCAAACCACAGGGTCTCATCTTGATTCGAATTGATAGACATTAAGGTCTCAAGGGGAAAAGAGTCATTGATCTCTTTGTTCGGATGATCCCCTTGATATGGATCCTCAAGTCTACTGAGATGATCCGTGGCTAGGTTTTCAGCTCCCTTCTTATCATGAATTTCGATTTTAAATTCTTGAAGTAGCAAAACCCAGCGAAGAAGTCTTGCTTTAGATTCTTGTTTAGTTAACAAGTACTTCAACGCGGAATGATCGGTATACACGATGGTGGTAGAAAGGACAAGATAGGGGCGGAACTTTTCAAAGGCATAGACAACAGCTAAAAGCTCTTTTTCGATTGTCGTGTAATGCAATTGAGCCCCTGTCATTGTCTTGCTAGCGTAGTGGATTGGTTGGAAGTGTTTGTTCACTCTTTGGCCCAAAACCGCTCCAATAGCAACGTCGCTAGCATCGCACATCAATTCGAAAGGTAGCTCCCAATTAGGGATAACCAAGACCGGTGCCTTAGTTAGCTTATCCTTTAGAAGGTTGAAGGCTTCAATACACTCGTTGGAAACGATAAAAGGAGTATCTTTTTCCAAGAGGTGGGTCATCGGGCGAGCGATTTTAGAAAAATCTTTGATGAATCGACGGTAGAAGCCCGCATGACCGAGGAAACTTCTCACACCCTTCACGGTTGAAGGTGGAGGCAATTTAGCAATTACATCGACTTTAGCACGGTCCACTTCAAGACCAGCTTTGGAGATTTTGTGTCCTAGCACGATGCCCTCTTTTACCATGAAATGGCATTTTTCCCAATTAAGAACAAGGCGAGTGTCTTGACACCGCTTAAGCATACGTTCTAAATTGGCAAGGCAAGCAGAGAAAGAATCGCCATAAACCGAGAAATCATCCATGAAGACTTCTATAGTTTATTCAACCATGTCATGGAAGATAGCCATCATACACCTTTGGAATGTCCCAGGAGCATTGCATAAACCGAAAGGCATGCGTTTGTAAGCAAATGTTCCATAGGGACAAGTGAATGTGGTTTTCTCTTGGTCTTTGGGATCGATGGGGATTTGAAAATACCTGGAGAAACCGTCTAAGAAGCAGTAATAGTCATTACCCGCTAGACGCTCGAGCATTTGATCCATGACAGGAAGAGGAAAGTGATCTTTTCTCGTGGCATCATTGAGCTTGCGATAGTCGATACAAACTCTCCACCCAGTAACGAGACGAGTAGGAATCAACTCGTTGTGTTCATTGGGAACAACGGTTATTCCGCTCTTCTTGGGCACACAATGGACGAGACTTACCCATGGCGAATCTGAAATAGGATAAATCATTCCGGCATCAAGAAGTTTGATAACCTCTTGTTTGATGACGTCATGAATTCGAGGATTAACCCTTCTTTGGCTTTGGATTGCGGGTTTAAAGTCATCTTCCATGAGAATTTTGTGAGTACAAAAGTTTGGATCAATTCCGCGGATATCGGAAATTTTCCAAGCAATTGCCTTCTTATGATCTTTAAGCACGGCTATGAGGCGATATTTATCTTCTTTTTTGAAGTCCTTAGCAATGATGACGGGAGACTTCTTCTTGTCTTCAAGGAACACGTACTCGAGATGAGATGGTGACTCCTTAAGCTCTAAATCTAGAGGATTTTCGATGGGAGGTGGATTCAAATTCGATTCATCGATAGCAATATCCTTGGGAGATGGTGGAGAAATATGGTCCTCTTTGAGAAGTTTCTCAATGAGACGAATGTCTTCATCCCAATCGGTGGGAGAATCGTCATATTCTAACTTCACATCTCCCATGGTGGCTTCAAAATCTTTCCAAAGGAAATCACTTTCTCCAAATAGAGTTAGTGATGAATCAATAGAGGCAACGGTCTCAACATTGGGAGGAGAGGTAGGAATACTTTTACAAGCATCTTTAAAGTGTTCTTCACACACCTCATCAAGAATGTCGATACAATTAACACTCTCGTATGAATAAGGCTGTTTAGAAATCTTACCCATGTTGAAGACAATTTTATCGTCACCCACTCTCATGATAAGCTCACCCGCTTCTACATCAATGAGAGTGCGACCGGTCCTCAAGAATGGACGTCCCACGATTAATGGAACACGAGGGTCCATCTTGTAGTCGACAACGAAGAAATCGGCAGGAAAAGTGAATTTGTCGACTCCTACAAAAACGTCTTCGGCTATCCCCACTGGATGAGCAACCGTACGGTTAGCTAATTCCAAAGTCATTTTGGTGGGGACTAGCTCAGGGAGAGATAATTGCTTCCAAACACTTAAAGGCATTAAGTTAATACTGGCACCTAGATCGGCTAGGGCCATGCAATTCTCTACTCCCGGGAAGTTGCAAGGGATTAAGAAGCGACCCGGATCACCAAGTTTGGTTGGCAATTTCCTTAAGAGCACTGCAGAGCAATTCTCGTTAAGTTGGGTATTAGAAATATCAAGAAGTTTCTCCTTGTCCCTAAGAAGATCCTTAAACATTTTCGCATATTTAGGCATGTGAGCGAGAGCCTCAGCGAAGGAGATGTTGAAATTCAATTGTTTAAACATTTTGAGAAAGTTCGAAACTTGAATATTGTCCTTGCTTTTGAGCTTATCTTTCCTCAACCTTGAGGGATAAGGTATATCGGAAGAAGAGGAAGGATTTGGGAGAGTAGGATCACTCACATCCTTGGGTGGAGGAGGGGTAGAAATAAGAGTTGGTGGAATTGGGGAAGTAGAAGGTTGAGGAATATGAGTAGGTGACTCATTTTCCTTAGTCACAATCACCGGTGGAGGTATAGGAAGCTCGGGTCCTTGGTACCTTTGCCACTGCGAGTGGTGATTGCTTTCATCTCCCCTCTTGGGTTCGCAATGGTGTTACTCGGAAGAGTACCCGAAGAAGAGGTTTGATTACCTTAGAAGAAACCAGCCATCATGTCCCTTAGGTCATTCGTTTGACTACTTAAAGAATTTCGCATATCGGCTCTAAGATCGTTCCCTTGTTTCACCATGTCGCCCTTCATGTTAATAATCTGGGTCTGCAGATTCTTCACCAACACATCATTCATCCGCATGTACGTTTCGACCTCGTGGTTGAAAACGCTGGGTTGAGTAGGAGGAGGTGCTTGATAAGCATGTGGTTGGTAAGGAGCGGGTTGGTAAACTTGAGTAGGATTTTGAGGTGGATATGGTTGTCTTTGAGGTGGTTGGTAAGGTGCTCGAGGTTGGTTTTGATTGGTTCGGTTAAGGTTTTGTTGTTGGTTTTGATTGGGTGGAGGAAAACCGGGCGGGGAAAGAAAGTTGTTTGAGCGATAGCTAAGCAAGTTGCGGTCACCTTGAGTACGAGCTTGATAACCGGCCGGAGGGTAGGTACCGTACGCTGCGTTAACATTCTCAAAAGGGTAGTCTTGGGTGGAAGTACAAGTAGTGTAAGAGTGAGGACCCCCACATATTTCACATGGTTGGCTTACAGCATTGACTTGAGCGTTTTGAGCGTTGATGCTTTTAGTGTTGCTAGCGGTTTGGGCGGCAAGCGATTCAAGAAGCGTAGTAATTTTGTCAAGTCTCTTGTCGTTGTCACTAGTACTAGCACTAGCGGCATTGGTCCGAACACTCTTGGTTTGCACACGAGACTTATTTTCAATAATATCCTAAGCAGCATTAGAACTCTTAACCAAAATATTACCCCCCGAGGCACTATTTAGTGAATCATGGTCATTCATGCTCAAACCATTATAAAAAGTATTAATTTGGTGCACTTTGGTAAAACCATGTTGTGGGCACTTTCTTAAAAGATCTTTAAAACGGTCCTAAGATTCACTAAAACTCTCATCGTACTTTTGTTTAAAATTAATAATTTCATTCAGCAAAGCGGTAGTACGAGAGGGTGGGAAAAAGTAGTTTATGAATTTGGTCTCTACGTCCGTCCACGTCAGAATACTTTGTGGCGGTTCCTTTGCAAGCCAATGGCGGGCTTGTCCCTCTAAGGAGAAAGGAAAAAGTTGTAAACGGATTACCTCTTGTGGAACACCATTGAATTTGACCGTATTCGTGAGTTGCAGGAACCTTTTGATGTGGTCATGAGGATCATCAATGGTACGCCCCAAGAATGGTTGAGCAGAGACCATTTGAATAAAGCCGGATTTGAGCTCAAAGTTGTTGGCTGCAATCGCGGGGATGACAATTGGATCGTTGTTGCCCTCTACATGTGCTTGCAAAAGTTCAATCATAGGGCGATTGTCCGGTAGAGGTTCATTGTTGTTGTTATTCATGTTGTTTTGAGGTGGATTGTTATTGTTGTTGTGTACACCAGCCATGTCTAAGTTATCGAGAGTCTCGGGCTCTTGATAAGACGTTGATCGTGTACGCATGCACCTACAAAAGAACTAACAAAGCAAACAAGAAATATTTTTTTGGTTTTTAATTTTTTTGTATTTTTGAAAATTTTATATTTTTAGGATTTTTGAAAATTTTTAACGATGAAAAAGTAACGTTCACGGCGAACTGATCCCAAAATCCAAGTTCTCACAAAAAACTGTTAATCTTTACGAGAAGAGCCGGCAGCGGCGCCATTTGATACAAGAGATTTGTTATGGGTTCAATTTAGTTCTCGGAATCTTCTCGAATCGATCACGGTTCAAAGTGGAATAGTTGTTCTTGGTTACAAAAAAAGGAGTTGGTTTTCTAATCTACTAAAAGGTTTAAATGAACTAAGATATAAAATTAAACTAAAAGAAATTAACTAAAAGCAATTAACAAAAATAAAACTTGAATTAAAATTAAACAATTAGAACAGAAATAGTAAATACCCCTACTAGAAAAATGCTTGATTCAGAATATTATGCTTGATCCGGAATAATCTAAACAGCCACCTTCATTCGGAATAATCGTTGATCCGGAATGTCCTTGTTGATTCGGAACAAGTTGCTCATGCGGAATAATTAACAGAAATACTTCATTCGGAACATTTAGTGCTCATTCGGAATATCAGACCTTCATTCGGAAAAATATGGCTCATCCGGAACATTTGTTGATTCGGAACAATTTAAACAAAAAACTTCATTCGGAACATTTAAAGATAAAATTGATTCGGAATATTAACACTCATCCGGAATATTGATTATTCCGGATGAACACTTTGATTCGGAATACTCAAAAAAGACTTGATTCGAAATAATTTGGAAAATCAACTCATTCGGAATATTTGCTTGATCCGGAATAAAAATTGACTCGGAATAATTTTGACAAGAACCTTCATTCGGAACATCTAACTGATTCGGAACATTTATAAAAAACCTTCATTCGGAACATCCCTTCATCCGGAATATTGATTATTCCGGATAAAGACACTGATTCGGAATAAATTACTAAAAGCCTTGATTCAGAACACTTGTTTATGCGGAATAATTAAGCTAACTGGTTCATCCGGAATAAATAGTGTTCATTCGGAATCTGGGAATGTTTGAAGATGCGAAGAACAGTAAAACATAAACAAGATGATTTTTTTACAAAATCGACCAAATTAAACCAAAAGATTTAAAACAAACTAACCAATAACCATTTGCTAACCATAAACATCAAATCCCAACAACAAAAACATAAATCCCACTTACTTTTGAAGATTAAAATCAACCAAATAAGAAGTTTAAACTTTAAATCAAAAAGATGAAGATGAACAAGATTAATAGAAGGATTATATTAAATGAATAAGGTTTAAACAATCAAAGGAAAAGATTAAGACTACAAGATTTGTGAAAACAAGAATGAAAATCACCAACACCTTAATGGTGTTGGTTACCCTACGAAACAAAGAAAAAGGAAAAACTGGAAAACTAAAAACTAGCTCAAAATGTGTGAAGGGATCTCTTTATATAGGCCTTGTCTTTGGTTGGTGACTGGGCTTTCTCCCGTTCTTTTTGTCTTCTCGTCTTTTCAGAAAAGTTGACATTTTCGATTTCGATTCGGGATTTGTCGACGAATAAATTCAACTCGTCTTTTAATTTCTTCGTTTAATAGACTTGAGTTCTTTCGACATATGTAAATCTTCCATCTTTGGTCCTTTTCTTCTATAAATCTTCAAATAGGCCCATTGACTTCAAATCTTTTGCATCTCTTGGACAATAGACTTCGTCTTGAGTCTTTTTCTTCGATAAAACCCGTGTAATCCCATGTTTTCTTCAATATTTATCTGGTTGGCTCTGAAAACACACAAAGCACGCATAGTTCCAAACAAATGACATTAAATACGCGTTTTTGTCTTGTTTTAGCAAGAAATAAGTGGTAAAAGGATGGGTGTTTTCACACCTATCAATATATATATATATATATATATATATATATATATATATATATATATATATATATATATATATATATATATATATATATATATATATATATATATATATATATATATATATATATATATATATATATATATATATATATATATATATATATATATATATATATATATATATATATATATATATATATATATATATATATATATATATATATATATATATATATATATATATATATATATATATATATATATATATATATATATATATATATATATATATATATATATATATATTCGGAATATATAAGATCAAGAAAAATAAAAGGAATGATAAATAAGAACGAGATGTAGATCTTACGAGGCTTATCAAAGTCGTTGTACTAGTGAGTGAGCAAGTAACCATCCACGATCTTGTCAACACTTGATGTGACCACCATGCATGGATAGATCCGGAATAGATCTACAAGTTTCACTTGATGCATGTATAGATCCGGGGTAGATCTACACGTTTTACTTGATGCATGTGTAGATCCGGGGTAGATCTACACGTTTTTCTTGATGCATGTGTAGATCCATGGTAGATCTACACGTTTTTCTTGATGTTACCATCATGCATGTATAGATCCATCATGGAAATAAAAGAAAATCTTGAAATTTGATGCATGTAGGAGATTTACATACCAATGTGTAGATCTCGAGATTTCCAAGATGGGTATTTGATTTGTTTTTGAAGATTCAAACAAGAAAATAAAAAATTTGATGATCTTGGTGAGTTGGGGTTTACGGCTCAAAGAAGAAAAAGAGAAGGGAGAGAGAGTTTTTGGGTGTGTGTGTGTGTGTTTTGTGTGAGAAGAATGAAGAGCATGGGGGGGGGAGACATAGCCCTTAAATAGGGTGGGAGGAAGTGTGACAAGTGTCACCTACTTAACTTTGTCCAATGAGAAGAAAGAAGGTGGGGGGACACGATGGACATGTGTCACCAACCTAGAGTTGGCCCAATGGGGAAGTGAGGTGTGTTGGTGGCTTGTCTAGTGGGCCAAAATGGTTGTTGGGCTCCTTAAATCTCTTATTGGGCTTATTAAGCCCATTACTATCCAAGGCTTAAATAGTTGGGCTTATAAGGCCACAAATGGGCCTAAAGTGTATCTTTTATTCTAACTTACGTTATTACACGGTTCGGGTCACGTTCGAGGTTTATGAATTTTTTATTCATCTTACGAGGATTTTGTAATTGATCCAAAAATCATTTTTCCAATCAAATGGAGTATATATATGACGTAGAAATACGAAAGACGTGTTTGTTTATTTAAACGACAAGTATTTCTCATTTATCTTTTGTATAACGTAAGGATCGTTTTAGTAGAAATACTTCTGATTTAATCATTCCGTAGATAAATGTAATATTAAACAATTTAATCAAATTGTTTATCAAGTATTTCTTGATAATAATTTATGTAGTTAAATTATTGAATTGTCGGTACGCGGTTCGTATGACTTTTGTCAACTCTCAAATTCGATGATTTTTGTATGGTTCAAAGAGGGTTTTTGAAACATACTCCATTATTATTTAATGAACGAAAAATCTCTGGTTTTACACCATCCACATGCCACCTTGAGTTTCGTCCTCGAAATTTCATTACTACTACTAGGTTGAGAAATGATCTAGGATCATTGAGTAGATTTTTATTACATTATTCTTATGGTAAAATCATGGATTTTACGGTGTACCTTGTTCATTGTGATGTCAACCCATTGTCCTGATCTTGCATCACCTTTCCCAAAAACTGGTTCATCCTCAGCTATATCCATGAAAGCCCTGACTCTAGTAGTATCTTCCTCATCTGAAGTCAGCGGCTCATCATTCCAATCATATGCTTCAACTACCAACCCTTTCTCTATCTTTTTATCACCCCCAGCTTCAAGCTTCAAATTCATCTGTTCTAACTCAGCTTTAAGTGCCTTATACTTGTTCTTGTAATCCTTCTTCTCATTATCTGAGGAGTTGAATTGGTGAGATGTGTTGTTGTGTTGTGATTTGAACTTGTAAGGTTTGGTGGAAGATGATGGATAAGAAGGTGAGGATGTCTTTGTAGAAGGACAGTCTTTTTGGAAGTGTCCAAGTTTTCCACAGGCAAAGCAAGTTTCTTTTGATCTGTCATTTTGTTTGCTAGCTGATCCTATTCTCCCTGATCTTTTGTAGAATCTTCTTTGATTTGCTAGCAAGGCTCTTTCATGAAATTCAGCATTCAGGTCTGTTAAGAACTCTTGGCTGCTACGTGTATCTTCTTCAACATCAGATTCACTGTCATGAGGGTGTGGGGTAGAGATCAAAGCTTTGGAAGTTTCTCCTTGAACTACAAATCTTTCTGTCTCTGATTTGTATATAGTATCAATCAACCCTTCTTCATAATTGTACTTTCCATAAAGTTGAGCTAAGGTGTCATTCTTGATGGAGTTATTGGCTCTCTGAGTCTGATTCATACTCAGCCATTTTCTTGGAAGGCTATTGACAAATGTGGCATTAATCTCAGCTTGACCAATGGTGACATCATTCATAGGAAGGTCATTGAGATGAATCTTCAGCCTTGTATATGTTTGTTGAACCTTTTCACCTTCAAGTGCCTTAAAAGCATTGAACTGAAGTCTGAGTACCTGAATCTTGGTTTCTCTGGTTTCAGAGGGTCCTTCATGACCAAGGATAAGGTCTGTCCACATTTTTTGGCTGTGGGACACTGAATGACAGACTTCATGATGTGTTTGGGAAGACAAGATATGATGATGCTTTTGAGACGTTTATCTTGGTTTGCCAATTTCCTATCAGCTGGAGTCCATTGTTTGAGAGGTTTGGGAAGAGGGTTATCATTAGTAGAGGTAAGCACCATGGGAACATAAGGACCATTTTCTAGAATTTCTAGAAGAAATGGTTCAAGTCCGTCGAGATACACGAGGAATTGACTCTTCCAACTAGCAAAATCTTCTTCATCAAAGACTGGTACGCTGGTGACATGTGATCCGCCTCTAGAGTCAAGAAGTTAAGGTAGATCATATTCATTAGGAGCTGGAGGAGTGAGTCTAGGTGAAGTTGGTGGTGCATTGTTGTTGTTGTTCACAGAAGACGATGGTGGTGGATTGGTTGTTTCCGGCATGGTAGATCTTGATTATAAAACTTAGAACGATGTTTCTTAAGGTTTTAATATCAAACACCGCTCTGATACCAATTGAAAGTCCCTAATCAGTGCTAGAAACACTAAACTTAACTAATCAACAAAAGTAAATACTTTTCAATCGTAATACTTATTATTGTATAATCAAGAATTACAAGTG
This sequence comes from Glebionis coronaria, assembly GCA_025667525.1. Taxonomy (NCBI): domain Eukaryota; kingdom Viridiplantae; phylum Streptophyta; class Magnoliopsida; order Asterales; family Asteraceae; genus Glebionis; species Glebionis coronaria. The sequence goes on from CM046874.1 coordinate 423,952,660, forward strand.
TTATGGATAACACCGTTTGATGACAATGTGTTGTGCACACTTTGGACAACTAAATAACCTAACTTATGAATACAGTCACAGCTGTTTGATTCAATAAGTTCTAAGCATTAATGAGTGAATATTCTCAATGTGTTAAACATTAATGATGGGCTACACATCCTATTTATAGTGATACAAGGTTGACCTAAGTACTAGTTGATGGTGACTACACAAGACATTCACTTTTCAGACATCTGTCACAAGATGCTCTTCTATTCTTGGTAGTCTGCCATAATGCTTTAGGGAAACAGATCTTGACACAGTTTCCCTTTTCTTTATAGTCTCGTACACACAAATGGCATGTCCAAAGTGTGCTGAGTGTTAACAGGGTATTGCCACCCCTGTTAACCCTCAACCCCTTAGAGTCCCTGATACATCTTGGCTGTTATCCATCACAGCCAATGAGTATGTCTTCAAGTAATCTTCAACTTCCTTGACAATGTCTCTGACATGGACTCCTCTGAGGTTGCTCACAGAGACATAGATCTCTGTGAGTCTTGTGATACTTTCCTGCCTCCTAGGCACAGGCAAGTGACTATCTAACAGCTTGATTTGTGTTTAAATCTATGACACAGGGAATCTAACAGATTTAGATTCCCAACACTTTGTCTCTACAAGACATGATGGCCGCTTCTCCCGTATGTCTTCTCTACAAAGCATCAAAGACTAAGTCATGGTTATGGCATCGACGGTTATCTCATTTTAACTTTGACGCTATTAATCATTTGGCGAAAAACGAACTTGTTCGCGGTCTTCCTAAACTTAAATTTCACAAGGACCATTTGTGTTCTGCGTGTACAATGGGGAAGAGCACTAAGATTTTATACAAACCCAAGACTGAAGACACCAACCAAGAGAAACTTTATTGTTGCATATGGATCTTTGTGGGCTAATGCGTGTTGAAAGTCTTAGTGGTAAAAAGTACATCGTTGTCATTGTGGATGATTACTCACGGTTTACATGGGTGAATATTATTGCAACAAAAGATGAGGCACCTAAATTCATCATCGGATTTCACAAGATGATTCAAGTGCATCTCAATACTACTATCGGACGCATTCGTACAGATAATGAAAGCGAATTTGTTAATCAAACATTGTGTAATTATTATGAAGAAGTTGGCATATCTCATGAAACATCCGTTGCTCGCACTCCACAACAAAACGGTGTCATTGAAAGGAGAGATCGCACACTTATGGAAGCTACCCGAACGATGTTAATTTACGCAAAGGCTCCATTGTTTTTATGGGCAGAAGCAGTATCTACAACAGTATACACCCAAAACCGTTCACTAATTCGAAAACGTCATGGTAAAACACTTATGAGCTTCTACGTGGAAAAGTACCAGATTTATCATACCTTCATGTATTTGGTTCTCTTTGCTATCCAAATAATGATGACGACAATTTGGGAAAGCTTCAACCAAAGGCTAATATTGGTATTTTCATTGGTTATGCACCTACAAAGAAGGAATTCTGAATCTACAATCATAACTCTCATAAGATCCTTAAATTATGAATGTTGATTTTGACGAGCTGACGGTGATGGATTCTGAGCAAAGCAGCTCCCAACCCGCACTTCATGAAATGGGACCCAATAATATTAGCTCTGGTCTTGTCCCAAATAACCCTTCTTTATCATCATTTACACCACCTACTAGAAAAGAGTGGGATACGTTGTTTCAAGCGTTCTTTGATGAATTCTTTACTCCTCCAAGTACTGTTGCTCCAGAATCTGAAGTAATAGTTCTGGTCAACGACATTATCGCTCCAACAAATGAAGCACAATCAGATGTGTCTACAAAAACAATTGGTTAAGATACACCTTCAACGAGTAACTCTCAACCAACACATGTATCAACTACCCATGTCATGCCTATTGATGATGAAGGAGATGATGATGATCACGAATTGGAATTCGCTCAAATGCGTGAACTTCCATTCTTTGGTGTACCAATTCCTGACCCTAATCAAGTCGGGTCGTCCACCTCAAAAGAAGCTCCTATACGGTCTTCTCTAATCTACGGATTCATTAACATGATAGCAAGTGGACAAAGGATCATCCTATAGAATCTGTTATCGGTGACCCTAATCGTCCGATATCCACACGAAGTCAATTACAAGAAAGTGCATTGTTTTCTCATTTTGATGCTTTTCTCAGTGAAGTTGAACCTAAGACGTGGCAAGAAGCTTTTACCCAATCTTGTTGGATAGAAGCCATGCAAGAAGCACTTAATGAATTTGTACGTCTTGATGTATGGGAACTTGTCCCATGCCCTGATCAAGTGAAGTTACTCACTTTGTGTTTTCCTTATTATATGATGATTAAACAAGAAATAAAGATGAAACAATATGAATTCTAGAGAGAGAAAGTAGCAAGAACTGGTTGGAAACTTATGGAATATTAGATTGAGAGAGAAATGAAATTTTGGACCAACACCTTCCTAACATGCTAGGAGGGTAATATATATTGCCAAGCCTACATGTGGCTTATAGGCTATATGATAATGGATCGGGCTTGGATCCATTAACTAAATAACCTTAAACATGGACTATTAGCTATTTTGTCAAGCCCGTAATTCCCGACTTTTCTACTATCTATTACAACGTTCTAAGAATAATACATAATAATCTTATGACCGGACATTCCTGTTTGACTCAATATTTTGAGCCTAACAATCTCCCCCAATGAGAGGTGATTCCTTTACGACATTTGGAGATTTATGGAGATTACTAATCTCGCCATAAATGAGTCGGAACGTGTAATAGTAGTCTTGTTCCTTCATGCTATGATCTTTGAGCCTTTGTCGTTGTCTTTTGACTATGTCTTTAATCTTGAGATCTACAAATCTGTGACCGAATCATTCTTGATGACAAAATATTTTGATACTAACATCTTACTCACTGAGAGGTCATTCCTCTACGACATGCAAGTATTTATGGAGATAATTAATCTTTAGTATTGTGATCTTCAAAATGACTTATTAATTCTTGCTGGTCACCATCCTTGACTTGTCTTTGCCATCTTGCGATCTTGTGTCTTTAATCTTTGACTTTGCTGAGTACACCATAACACCACCTTCTTGAGACAAAACATAGACACGGACTGAATGGTTTTGACATTCGTTCTAAATTAGTAGCGTTTTACCTCCGGTCGGTGAAGACCGTTATATGATATTAAATATCGTACCTTTGATTAGGTAGATTCAATTAAGTACCTCCTTGACAGGGTTTCGCGGCTGTACTAGCCGTTCTCTTTACTTGACTGTCTCAAAGTAAGACTACGAACATAAAGAGTGAATCAATTGGATAAATATCCGCTTGATTAAAGTCGTCAATTCAAATTCTTGGAACAAGTTTGATTCATAAAGAACCTTACCATTGTTGCTTTCCAGTTGATACAAGCTTGATTCATAAGGATCTCGCAAGTCACCTACGGTAGCGCTGTTTGATGTTGACGCTAGAAGGGTTTCCATTCGTCACTGCGAATATTAATGAATATCACTCTGAATGTTTTGGCAAGACCATAAAGATATTGCGTAGAAACCTGAAACGAGTTTGAATCAATTCAGAATCAAACCACTGTTGCTTTTCAGTTTACACATGTTCAATTCATAAAAAATCTTACACGTGACCTACCGCAGTGCTGTTTGATGTTAACACTAGAAGGATTTCCACTCATCATTATGAGTACTAAGTAGTATCACTCTGAGTGTTCTAGCAATATCACAAGGATATGGCGTAAGACTCTATTTATCGTCATTCCGTGTGTCCTGATGAGATTTGATTGATCTCTAGGCTCTAAACTCGATTTGTGCACTTTTAGTGGTCCGAGGCTGGAGCAGATGCCACCTATTCAATATCAACTATCTCAGAGTGAGAAAGTCAATAGAAGTCGTGTTGATCTCCGTGACAATAAAACAAACTTATTTTGAGAGAAGCCTGAGTCAGCTGGGGAAGGGTTGTGTATTACATCACTGGGTTCATGATGTGTTGTCTTCATGATTTGTTGACCTAGTTTCTGCCTAAGTTGTATGGAGGGCTAATTTCTTTACACCCTTTATCCTTACATTTCTTTTTCATTCTTCAACCCCTTCAATGCTTACCAAGACATCATTACTAGCACCTTGTTGTGACTGTTCCAGTGCTAGCTTCAGTACTTAGTCTGCATTCAGCTACATACACATTCTACTCCATCTTTCCTAAGGACTTCTAATAATCCATTGGATTGTCCCTGGGAAGATCCCCCGGTTCTGGTTAGATCATAGGACTTATACCTAACTACCTTTTGACATCAACAACATCGTGAATTAAAGAGGTTGTAGGTATAAGATCGTAACCATTAAACCATAAAGTTTCAAGTGGTTTCAAGAAATGCTCTCCTTTCACATGTGTATCGATAATCGAAAGTGTTTTGCACATGTGGGTAAGAGTTAAAAGTGCTTGAGTCTTGCAAAATAGATCACATTATAATCATATTTTCTCCCCTGATTCTAATATATAAAATTTTTGATATTAGAGATACCAATTTGATTAAAAAATATATCACGAAAAATGGTCTTGAAATTTTTTTCGGGAGAAAAATGTGTATTTCTTAGCATGAAATAATTTGGAAAGCTCCACCTCAAAATTGATCCAATTGAATTGTCTTGTTGAGGATGTGATCCACATTTCTCCTTTAGAGGGTAGGAGTTGTTGAACACACTATTTTTGAATGATTTTGAATAATCATTGAAAAATTCTTGAAAAAATTGTGTTAAACGCTTTTTGAAAAACTCCATTTCTTTTTGGCGAAGAGGTTTTTCTAAAGCATAAACTTGAGTTCATAGACTTTGAATGACTTCACAAATGCACTCAAGTGTAAGAAGATTTCTCTTCTTGTAGAAGTATGATAATCTTTGATTTATCAAGAGGGTTGTTGTTTCTAGTGAGAGAAAGTAGAGAGAGAGATGAAGAAAATGTAAAAATGATATTACTAAAATGAAACAACCAACACCCCTTTCCATGGTGGAAAGGAGTTTATATACCCAAGTCCCTTAGTGGACTTGTGCCTCCGGCCCATGAACATGCTCATGGGCCGGGCTAATGTAAATATGAATTAAACATATACTACGAGCCTATAACTATATTGTTGGAGTGACCGAGACTTTCTCAATACGAAAAACGTATTTCCAACAATCTCCCCCAAAGGGATGTCACTCCAAATTTACAAAGTCCTAATCTAGCATGTTAGATCTTCCTTTTTGAGCTCATAGTCCACTTTCTCTTTTCTTCATTACTTTTTTTCTCCAATTTGTGAATATGTGTTGAATATCATCAGGCTTTTGCTTGGAACATATTCTTTTGGCCAATCACGTGCAATCTTTGTCTTCTTGTGATGTTCGCCTCTTCGTGACTTCATGTCCCACATACCTATCCTTTGTTGAATTCTTGAAAGTTTCAGAGTCAATACAACGGAAGACTTTTAGGTCAGACTTTCTTGAATTTGCTGAGATATTTGATGCAGAAGGAATAAGTATGTGAGGACGACTTCAACTGGTACACCGCAACGCCGCCGTCTTAAAATGCAGCAACATAATAAGACATGAATAAAATGGCTATGACATTTTATTCTAATTCGGTAGCATTTTACCTCCGGTCGGTGAAGACCTTTGGAAGATAATAAACATCGTACTTGTGATAGGTAGCTCTAATTAAAGATCTCCTTGACAAGATTTCGTGGGTAAACCCGTTCTCTTTATTCGAACGTCCAAAGCTGACTGCGAACATAAAGAGTGAATCATTTGGATTATAGAATCTGTATGATTGAAGCCGTCAATTCTTGAATCCTGGAACAAGTGAATTTCAATTAAGATTTTCACCATCGTTGCTTTCCAGTTGTCACAAGCTTGATTATGATAGAATCTTGCTTGTCACCTAACGTAGTGCTGTTTGATGTTGACGCTAGAAGGATTTCCACTCTTCACTGTGAACACTAAAGAGTGTCACTCTGAGTGTTCTGGAAAGATCACTTGGATAATGCGTAGAGGCCCTGGAACAAGTTTAATCTCACTTAAGAGTTAAACCAACATTTATTTCCAGTTATCACGAGATTAGTTCTTAATGAACCGCATGTGTCACCTACCATGAGCTTGTTTGATGTTGGCTCAAGCAGGATTTCCATCTTCATTGTATACTTTCGTATCACTTAGAGGTTCTGGCAAAATTGCAAGAATATTACGTCGGACTCAAAAAAATCTTTCTTGTTTTCAAATTGTGTCCTAAAGAGACTTTTGATGATCTTGTGGCTCTAGACTCAATAGTGCATTTTTTGTTTTGGTGATCGGAGGCTGGAGAGGATTGCCACCTTTTCAATATCAATTTATTCGGAGTGAATAAACCGATAGATAACGTGTTGAACTCCGTGACATTAAAACAAATATCTTTTGAGAGATATTTGAGTTGGCTGGGAGGGGTTGTGCATCGCATCACTGGGTCCATGATAACTTTGTCTTCAAGATGAGTTGACCCGGTTTCTACCTAAGTTGTAAGGAAGGCTTCTTTCTTTACACCCTTTATCTTTACATTTCTTTTTCTCTTTTCAACCCCTTCAATGCTTACCAGTACATCATCACTAGCACCTTGTTGTGATTGTTCCAGTGCTAGCATCAGTACTTGTTCGGCATTCAGCTACTTTCACAATCCATTCCCCTTCTTTCCTAAGGACTTCTATTTTCTAACTATGGAATTGTCCTTGGGAAGATTCCTCCAGTTCAGGAAGAATCATTGGACTCGTACCTAATCCTACCACCCTTTTGTCACCACAATCGTCGTGAGTTAAGTGTCTTTTGGGTAAGTATTCGTCTTCATGAAAAATTCCTTAAAATCACTAAGGTACTTGTGATATAAATATCAAGATTTTTTGTACCTTCAGTGTTTTTGTCAACAAAATGCTCCCCCTTAACATATGCGTAGCATATATCAAGTTGGATTTTCTATTAAGTCCTTTTTTCATTTTAGCCACATATGTTTTACAAGTCTTCTTAATCCCATTTTCTCCCCTTATTCAAAATGTTAACCATTAATCTTTTGGATCTTAATGGATTAACCGGTCTTTGGGTTAAAAATGAAATTTGTTGATGGCAATAGAACATATTAATGCTCCCCCTCAAATTAATGAGGGTAAGTTGTAGTGCGTTAGTATGAAATGTTTGAAAGATTTAGAATCTCGTGAGAAATTCTTGAAAAATTTCATACTTTCACACTACAACAAGCCACAAAAGCCGTATGCACATATTATATACATATTCACAAGTGAGTATATGGAGTTGACCTGATTTTAGTGTGATCACCGCTGTTATGTGGATCGTTCCACAAGCCTGTGATGTGCTTCATATGGTCTGCCCCCCCACGAAGCGTTCGATACTGTGGATTAACCGTCGATCCCTTAACTTCTCCTCAATCTTCTGGATGGTGTAGTTGGCACTCTTCTTAAATCTGCCTGCCAATTTATACTTTACCTCTGGGAGACCTTGACCTGAGTTGAGCATCAACAGCTTGTCACGTACATGCTTGAGAGTACCATCGCTGAATTTGTGTAGTTCTGAGAGTCGCATGTATTGCATGACCTCTGCTTCCTTCAGGTAAAATATGCCCATCTCTAGTTCGAGTGTACCCATATATGGTTCCTTATCTTGGTGAAAACGACTCATGGGTGTTGTATGAGGTCGTTTTAGATTTAGCCTGGATTGATAACTCTCTACCCCAAGGTGTAAGTCTTCAACCCTATGCTTGATCACAATTCTACGAGTAAATTAGCGAATGTTGGAGCTTAGGGCAATGACTTCATTGGGGTCTAAGTGAGGGACCTTGCCTTAAGCCAAGATGAGTAGAAAATCTTCAATATCTTCGAGTCGTAGGAATTGAAGATCCCCTTCACTTACACTATAAGTCTTACCGTCTTCTCGCTTGAATATGATATCTTTCAAATACGAATATCCGAATATATGGTGAAAGCTAACTCCCTGTATGCTTGAGATTCGACTGTTCACAATTATAGGTGTACCTTTCTTGGTGTGATTATAGAAGTAGTAAGCCGACCTCTTGTTGCCCCGCCAATGTGAGATGCCTAATTCCGCATATTGATCATATTCCTTGACAAGCTTTTTTCTCCATAGGTCTTGAACTTTATCTTCAATCCAAGGGACATCCTCCAAGTTTACTGCTTTGCCCATTGTTAATGATGTAGCATACCTGTTCGCGCTATTTTCTAAGTAATCCAGATCATGCTTGGCAAAGTATTGCATTGACAAGTGCTTGGCTGCTGCAATAACTGAGGGTGTAAGTTGAAGAAGTATCGGAGCTTGTGCACCTGATGCTGTTGATTTGATTGCTTTCATGAGCTCATTGAAACGATATTCTCCCTCATTATTGGCGATCTTCATGGAAGCCCAAAAGTTTTTGTCTTTGATCGTTGTTTGAAGTGTATTTGTATCCATGGTAGGCACTCCATATTTATCTATCAGGAATCCAGAGAAGTCGATTAGATTATTGAGGAATTGTGTAAGATCCGCCTTTTCACTATCAGGGATTGTACGTGTGGTTGCTGCCTGTGTAAGCCATGGTTGCACTTGAACCGTCTCATCAATAGTGAACATGTCAGCAAACTCAGGATCTGGTTGATTTATATCGTCAATATCCATATCGATGTAGTGTTGAGGTGGAGAGTTATGTATCACAGATGGTATCAGTTCGTCTTCTTGCACAGGTTCGTGTTCTATAGGTGCTGTAGATGAGACATTAGTAGGAACCGGTACAGAGGACATACCTGTGTCTGTTTCTGTGTGATGCTGAATAGGTGTAGGCGGTGGAGAGTGATGTTCCACAGACGGTGATGGTTCGTCTTCAATCATTGGTTCGTCTTGTAGCACTGGCTCTACAGGTTGTTCTTGTATTACATTAGTAAGAACCAGTTCAGATGACTTACCTTTGTTGATGACATTTGTTTCATCATGCTCGTCATTGGCGTTGTTTTCACTCTCGTCTTGTTGTTTATCACCAACCTTTTCTTTTGAACTTGCATCACTTTCTACCTCTTCCTCATCACCTTTCTCGGATTCTTCAGATTCTTCACCATCAGTACCATTACCTTTATCCTTATCACCATCCCCTTTCTCCTTATCCTTACCATTCCCATTACCGTCCTCATTATCATTATCGTCATCCCCATCACTATCGTCATTCTCGTCTTCCCCGCCATCCTCATCCTCATCCTCCTCCTCATCCTCATCCTCGTCGTCGTCCTCTTCTTCTTCATTCTGATCAGAATGTTCTTTCTCCTCCTCATTCTCTTCCTCTTCTTCCTCATTTTCTTCCTCATCTTCATTTTCAGGCTCCTGACGTTTCCTTTTCTTTGAAGATTGAGGAACTTCAGTGTCTTCTATTGGTGATGTGTTGGAAGCTTCCATTATGACTTTAGCAAGAGCTCTTTGCAATTTGTGTTGAGCTTTTGTTTTTGGTAACTCAATGTTGGTTAATCGAATCTCCAAAGTTTTCATTAATTGCAAGTGATTAAGGCCTTTAGTGAACAACGCTGGAAGCTCCTGACTGACACATGACCTAACTTCACGGTGAATGATGTTAGTCATGGTATCATTGATAGAGATGAGGAAGACATTTTTTTCGTTATCACGTGCTTCCTTTTCGGCAATAATATTCTGATGTTGCTCTTGAAGTTTTAAAACTCCGCCATAAGCATCGTCAAGTTTGGATTTCTTCCTTTTTTGTGCTCCGTAGGCTTTTGTATCAGGCTTAGTAATACATGACTTTAGATCTTCAATCTTTTTTGCCTGTACTTCCAATTGTTTTTGAAAGTTCTAAATGAGAGGATCATTGATCGTGAGAAATGGAGTGGAAGTGGATGGTAGTTGTACTGTTGTTGTTGGTGGAGGAGTTACCACAAGTGCTAAAGAGGTCGTGGATTGGATGGTGGTTTGTACAGGTTGTTCGAGGATAGATGGCGATGTTGGTACAATTACTGGGGCAGTGGTTGGTACTGGAAGATGGATGATCGGTGGAGGTGTTGGTGTAATTACTTGGGTGGTGGTTGGTACTTGTTGATGGATGACCGGTGGTGGCGTTGGTGTAGTTACTTGGGTTGTGGTTGGTACAGGTTGAATGGTTTCGATTGTAGGTACAATCTGGGGGATGGTTGTCACGACAGTGCTGAATACTGGTGGTGGAAGAGGTATTTGTTGTTGGATAGGAAACATTGTCAGATGAGCGTCTTCCGCTGCTATCATTGTTGAAGGAGTTGGAAGTGGTTTGCTAAGGTTGACGTCCTCGTACAGGAATGTTTCCATATCTTCTCCACCTTCTAAAGTTTGGTCTTAAAAATCATAGTTGATATAATCATCTACGATATCATCATCTTGGTTTGTTTGGTCTGTGATTCTTTCCTCTAGTCTGAAATCTTGTTCTTCTTCATCGTTTGAGTCGTCTGGATTTCCAAAAGCTTCCAGGGCTAATTCTGCAGGAGTTTTTGATCCAGAACCACCACCTGTTTTCTTAGCCTGTGCCTCCATCCTACTTTTCTTACTTACTATTCACATCTGTTTTTCTTCAGACATCAATGCTGTAGTATCTTATTCGTTTGTCGCCTCTTCGTAACGTAGTTGGTCTTTCTATTTAGCCTTGCATTTAGTTTGGAATGAGGAAGTCTTTTAGCGTTTGACAACATTCTTTTCCTTTTACCCTTTTGTTTTTCAGATGGATCTTCGTTTGCTCTTTTAAACTGTGCATCAATATCCTTGAGCATTTGTTTGTAAGGTCCACTGTCCTTGATCCCTTCATTGATCATTGTGTCTGACACTAAAGCTGGACGCAGGGAGTACTTAGTGTAATAACCGTCTTCAGTCATTTGATCCAACACATAATCATCGTCTGATGTATGTTAGAAGAAATTCCCACACCTGTTTATGGTTGGAATACTTTCCATGAAATGGTTGATGATGATTTTGGTAAACCGTAGAAATGGAAGATGCACCGACTTCTTCTTGGTGCTGGTAAATTGATAGCAGAACTCTTCCCAAAGAAGTAGGGCGTAGTCCACTTTAGATGCAGTGTAGAGACCCCAAAATGTATGAGCCTGAGGGGATCTCATTACATCAGATCCACGAGCCTTTAAAGTCCATCACTTGATGATGATAGTGAATATCGCTTTCCATGGTTGCCCGATGTTGGAGATATGAAACTGAGATAAGTTATTAATCGGTCCCTCATAGTTCAAGTCACAAATAACTTGAAGCATTGCTGCTGTATTTGGATTAGGCACATACTTTTCACCGGGTGCTAACCTGGGGAAAATTGTGTTCTCGGGGATAATGATGCGGTGGCCCAAAATTCTTGCATACAAATTTCGGGAACTGATGCAGTGATTCTAAGGGCATGCTTCAAGGCTGACATGTCTAGGATATCCATGGCTACTTTGAAAGCAACATAGTTTGGATCAAAGTCCTCTCTCAGACGGAAGTTGTTCTCTGCAGTTGGGAGCCTAGCGATAAGGGGAACTAGTGTGATGTCTAGTTGTAGTTGTTGTTCTTCGGTGATTGTCATGGTTCCTATATCAATAACACAGCAGTTTATCACGACAGATGAAAGATTCGAAGGTCTTGTCTATGACGGCTAGGAACTTAGTATATGTGTGTGTTTATCACACGTGAATGAAGAAACAGGGGGAGGATTGTTTGACTAAGGTCAACATTTCAAGCCAAGTTTGCCAAAAGTGCAAATTGGTCCCCCCAGTTTTCAAACATGTAAAAACTTGTAATATAACAAGTTAACAACACATATTCCCGACTCCTTTTAAGTTGTTAATACAAACACGCCAATAAAATTTGTATCGATATAACTTAAGGCATGTGAAGTAAAACTGAAGGCCGAATCAATATCCACACAAGGCATACGTAGCACATAAGGCACACAAAGAAAGATTTCTGAAGATATATTTGAAGACCAATTCATTTTCAAGACGATTTGATATTTGCTCCCCCTCAAACGATGACCCGTTTTCTATTGAAAGAGCTGTAGTCATTGTTATTAAAGAGACAAATATCCATGAAAACTTTTTCTGTTTGTGATTTAATTAAATGATTCTTGGGGCAATAAGATTTCTCTTATTTTAACAAAATAAGTTCACTGAAGCGTACACTTATTTGTGTTAGACCAAGCGATAAAGTAAACTTGATCCCTTACAAGGTTTTTAAGTAAACCTTGCCCGTGAAAATTAATTCCCGTTGTGAGCCAATGTTTTCAAAATAAATACATGACTTTAATGCGAAAAGTGGGTTACAGTCAGCAAGCCATATGTGCATGTTTTAAAATATGTACAACTTTTATACGGACTCTATTTATGGTGCCGTGTCAATTTTAATCGACATTTCTAAGGCCGTAAACATTACCATACTAAAAGACATGCCCGATTTAAATGAAAAATATTTTTGGATTTTCTTGATTTTATATTTTTTATGGTTTTTGTATGTTTTATATTTTTGTATTTTGCTTTTGGTGGTTTGCATATATACGATAATATACAAGATCACGATAAAAGGATACTCTAGAATAGTTTACCACCATTATTCTGTAGATTCTTCTGCCAACTCCTTAAGTGTCGCTGGTGAGAATGATTTCATGCCTAGCTTTTCGATCAAAAACTCGATACGTCCTCGATCTAAGGCCTTTGTGAATATAGCCAGCTAATACTCAGTGTTGACAAAATACAGTTCGATCACTCCATTTTCCACTTGCTCTTTGATGAAGTGGTAGCGTATGTCAATATGCTTCGCCCGGGAATGTTGAACGTAGTTTCAGCAAAGGGCAATTGCACTTTTGTTATCACAGTACATCGGGATTTTGTTGAATCCAAGACCGTAGTCAGTTAATTGTGATCTCATCCAAAGAACTTGAGCACAACAACCGGACATAGCAATGTATTCAGCCTCTGTACTTGATATCGCAGCGGTTTTCTGCCTTTTGGATGCCCAACTAATCAGTCTATCTCCAAGAAGTTGCACACTGCCAGAAGTGCTACGTCTAGTATCTTGACACCCAACATAATCCGCATCTACATATGATATTAGTGCAATAGAGAAATCCTTCAGATACCACAGACCACGATGAAGTGTTCCTTTAAGATATCGAAAGATCCTTTTCACAACATGTAAGTGCTTTTCGGTAGACCGAGCCTGATACCGGGCACACATGCATATAGCAAATTACAAATCAGGCCTGCTAGCAGTCAAATAGAGAAGGGTGCCGATCATTCCACGGTAAAGTTTAGGATCGACAGCTATCCCATCTCTATCCTCATCTAACTTGGATCTCTCCACCATTGGAGTATCCACGGGGTCACAATTTTCAAAATGATACTTATTTAATGATTCAAGAGAAAATTTGGATTAATTAATGAAGATGCCTCTGGGATTTTGAGAAATTTGCAATCCTAAGAAAAATGAAAATTTTCCCATCATTGACATCTTAAAGCGTGTGGACATGATTTTCTCAAAATGGTCAGACAGCCTTTGAGTAGTGGCAACAAATATTATATCGTCAACATAAATTTGTATCAGTATCATGTCGTTGTCCTCCTTGAGAATGAATAATGTTGGGTCCACTTTGCCTTTAGATAAGCCTTCCGAAATCAGATAAGACGATAGGAGATCGTACCACGCGCGTGGAGCTTGTTTCAACCCATAAAGAGCCTTCTTGATCTTGTACACATGATTAGGATACTCCGAGTTGACGAATCCATTCGGCTGGCTTACGTATACATCTTCCCTTAATTCACCGTTAAGAAATGCCGTCTTAACATCCATTTGGTAGACGATCATATTCATGTGAACAGCATAAGCAAGGAATAGCCTAATCGCCTCTAATCGTGCAACAGGAGCAAAGGATTCTTCAAAGTCAATACCCAAAGCTTTTTTATAACCTCTAGCAACCAATCTAGCTTTGTTCTTTAACACTCCACCTAACTCATCGAGTTTAACCTTATATACCTATAACAATGTAAGGATTTCAACGTTGTTAGGTAAAGGAACTAATTCCCATACTTCAAGACGTTGAATTCATTAAGTTTCTCTTGCATGGCTCCAATCCAAGATGATTGTGTCATAGCTTGTTGGCAATTTTTAGGTTCAATATCGGAAAGAAATGCATCAAAGTAGCAATATAATGCATGTTCTTGGAGTTGGTGGCGTGTTAAGACTGGTCGATCGATGTCACCAATAATATTGCGGATTGGGTGATCCTTTCCCATTTGGTGTTGTGATTTTCAATTCGTGGTGGTCCGGAGTGAACGATTGCAGGAGTTTCCTATGAGGTAGACGCACCGTTAGGGTTTTCAGGTATTTGTGAACAAAAGAATGGAAGCTCTTGTAGGTGAGCAATTTCCAAATCGTGATCATAGTAATCCTCTTCAACGTCATTAGGAACAAGTGGGGGTGTTGATTCGGGTGTAGTTTGAGAATTGGTAGGGGATGGTGCATCTGGTTCAATTGTAACTGTAGATGCATCTGGTTGATTTCCATTATCTTGAGCAACAACTTCGGGAATCGGAGCAACGGCTGCAGGTGTTGGAGAATCATCACTAGGTGGATCAAAGAATTCATCAAACATAGGTTGAAATAACTCATCCCACTCGGGCCTTGTAGGTGGTGTAAATGATGGAGAAGTAGGATTGTTGGGAGTTAATCTGGAACTAATAGTACCGGTTCCCATCTCATGAAGTGCGCGTTCAAAGCAGTGTTGCTCAGAAGCCATCGCTGTCAGCTCATCAAAATCGGCATCCAAAGTTTCTATTATCTTGCCAAGACGACGGTTATAAATTCGGAAAGCTTTCTTTGCGGGTGAATAGCCAATGAAAATTCCAATATCAGCTTTCGGTTGAATTTTGCCCAAGTTCTCACTATTAGTATTTGGATAACAAAGTGCACCAAACACATGAAAGAATGAAATATCGGGTTTATGTCCATGAAGTAGCTCATATGGAGTTTTACCATGGCGTTTATGAAAGATGGAGCGGTTTTGGGTATAACATGCTGTTGCCACTACTTCAGCCCATAAGAATAAAGGAGCATTCACATAAATCAACATAGTTCTAGCAGCTTCCATAAGTGTACGGTTACGTCTTTCCATGACACCATTTTGTTGTGGAGTGCGAGCCACTGAAGTTTCATGTGAAATACCAACCTCTTCATAATAGTCTCGTAGAGTCTGATTAACGAACTCAGTTCCATTATCAGTTCGAATGTGGCGAACAGTAGCATTAAGACACACTTGGATCATATTTAGGGAAGTGATAGTATAATTTGGTGCTTGATCCTTGGTTGCTAAAAACTTTACCCATGTAAACCTTGAGAAATCATCCACCATGACGAGGATGTATTTTCTACCACTCACACTAGCCGTACGCATTGGCCCACAAAGATCCATGTGCAAGAGATACAGTGGTTCTTGGTTGGTATCTTCAGCTTTAGGTTTGTACGATTTCTTGGTGCTTTTCCCCAAAGAACACACATAACATAAATGATCCTTGTCGAACTTAAGGTTTGGAAGACCACGAACAAGCTCGTTTTTAGCCAAATGGTTAATAGCATCAAAGTTAAGATGAGATAACCGGCGATGCCACAACCATGACTTGGTGTTAGATGCTTTGGAGAGAAGGCATACAGGAGAAGCGGCCATCATGTTTTGAATGGACAATGTGTAGAGATTATCCCTTCGAGAACCTTTTAACAGACCATTTCCTGCAAGATCACGAATGAAGCAAGTATGTTGTCGAAAATCAACCTCAAGGTTTGAATCGTAAAATTGTCCCACTGAAAATAAATTGTGACCAAGTCCCTCCATGTAATATACCCTTGAAATCGTAACATTCCCAATTTGATATTCACCATAACCATGATTTTCGCAATATGGTCATTGCCGAATTTAACCGTTCCTAGAAACTTGGCGACAAAATTTCTGAGCATCGAGCGGTCTCCGGTCATATGCTTTGAGCATCCAGAGTCCAAGTACTAGAGGATGATTTGGACCACCTAAAAATATCACCAGACGAAGACAATGTATCAGAATCTAAATGTTCCTATGTGTTAGCAGGTACATATATATTTAGCTTAGATTTGCTATGAGAAGAGATCTTAGGCTTCCAAATTTGTTTCCTAGATGCTGTCTTAGATTCTAGTTGTATAATGTCCTGAGGTACTTCTTCACTGGTAGGCAAAATAGTGGATGCAGACCTAGTTAAAGGGCGCTTTTTCCATTTCTTAGTGCTGGAGTTCCTATTTAAAGGATGCTGAGACCTAACTTCATTGGATGTGATCCTAGTTAAAGGGAACTTAGTTGCATTTGATGTAAAGGTCCTACCAGTGGGTTTCCATTGCTAACCAACTTGAGTGAATTTCTTTCCCGTTGGAATCCATTCAAGATTGTTCCTAATGGCATACATTTCATTCACGTGATCAACAAGGCATAAATCATGACGCTGAGAAAACATGCATTCATTATAATTCCAACACCTCAAATTAGAATTCACATTTTGCTTAGACGTCTGCATAGAGGCAGAGCCTTTTGTCTTAGGTACATCATTCTTTTTATATAAAACTGAAATAACGTTCCTAGGCTCAACTTCTACTTTCTTCTTTGCAGTCCTACTAGTGGAAGGCTTGATCCTATCTTTCTTGTCTTGAGATCCTTTAGCCTTAGTAGACATAATTACTCCTGTAGAAGCCAAGGGAACATTAGTGACAGAGTTTGAATTAGCCTTGATGGGTGTGTTTAATATAGGCTTAGATCCTGGATTCTTATTGAATGGAGTCATGGCAATGGTGGGGGTTTGTTGTTTAAGTGGTGCAGAACCCGGTTGTCCTATGTAATTCAAATGCTCTAAGCATTGTTGTACCTTCTCAATATAAGCATGAGCAGAGTAATAGTGACTATTCATAGGATCTAGTTCATAGAGATCATCTACAACATCCCTAGCAAGATCCGCGTGTTTAACTGCATGCTCCATATATAACTTATATGATAGTGGATTGTTCTTATTGTACGGGTTCTTAGTGATCACCACCTTGTTGGTTTTTGAAGCACTAGAGGTCGAGGCAGAGATTGTAGTTGGATTATCAACAACTTCTTGTCCTTTGAGTTGAAGTGTCTCCTTTAATTCAGCCAAAACCATGTTTTTGTCTATAAGTTGAATATTTAAGTCAGAGATTTCCTCACACTTATGGTTCAATTGGTCAACAAGTGACTTTTGCTCTACCGCATTACAAGCAAAGCGTTCTTCTAATGAACCATAAATATGTGATAAACCCTGCTTTACTTTATCAAACTCCCCTAACATAGAAGTAATTCTATTTTCCAGGGCATGGTTTTTAACCTCTACGGCCTCTAGTTCCCCTTTCTCCTTTAGGGACTCTCTCTTAAGTCTCATGATTTCTTCTTCTAATGCCTGAACCACCTGAATCATCTTGTCACTAGTCTCAACGGTGTTTTCACAATCATTTGTTTTTGAAAGAGTTTCATTTTTAGATTAATTTTCAATTTCAAGAGATATACAATGTTGTTGAAGCTCATTAAAATGTTTTGAAAGTGAGTTATTAGAATCTTGAAGCTTTAAAAAATCAGCGTTATATTTGTGACAAGAATGATTATCTACATTATTCACAGGTTCAAAAATATTCACAAAGATATCATGCACATCATCACATTTATTCACAGCAGGTGTTATTTCAGAAGCATATTCGATAGTAACAACTTGCATCACGTCGAGAGACACTATATGTTGCAAGAATCGGTCATATTCGGACAAAATATTTTCTTTCTCAATTAGATGTTGCTCATAAGCATCATCCATTTCATAGAAAACTTTTCAAACTTTAGAACTTCAAAGTTAAGATTGTCCCCAAGATCTAGAAGACCTTCTTTAACATCGTTTACAAACGGAAAGATCTCTTTCTCAAACACCGTTTTCATGTGTTCGAAAGCCCATTCTCCAGCGGTTTGAGCCGTTGAAGTCGTACATTCCGGGGGTGATGAACTTGTCAAATCCGGTAAGGTATTGCCTAATCTCTTTTAAGCTTAGCAATACTGTACTCACCGGTGGAAGATCCTTTGGAACTTCTGTAGGTTCATTCGGATTGACAAGTGTAGGAAATATACTAAGACTTTCTATAGTAGACATGAAAGTTGGTGTATGGATACATTCCTTTTGCATGTTAAAGCGAATTCTATGATCCGTTTTTGCATTCTCTGCATTAAGCTGTGCATAATCATACTCAGGATATGTAAAAATCATTTTTGACCGATTCTCTTCATGTAGTGATAAATTCTCGGATTTATTCGGAAACACAATCAGATCTTATACCAATCCTAACTTGGTTGCATCGTAAAGTCTCGGTTGGTAGTTAAATGCTTGCTTTGCATACCCCAGGTTAGGTGGTAGGTCTATTAGACGCGATAGAGTGAATTCCTTAAAAGAAGAATGAAACAAGTGTATTAAATGTGAAGCAGAGTATTGTTTTAAAAGCAAAACATCAGTCTTTTTAACTTTCTCAGACGCCTTAATTTCCGTTTCAACCCTTTTAGACTCGAGAATTTCGAAATCCGTTTGTAGTTGTTGAAAATTATTAACGGCTGGTTCTTTTTCTTTAAGTTCTTTTGAAAGATTTGCTCTTAAACTCTCAATTTCTAGCAAATTATCCATTTGGAGTTTCCTAAACCTATCAAATTCAGGATTGGTTAAGGTAGTGGTCACTAGAGTTAATTCTAAGGTTTTAACCTTTTACTTATACAAAGCAAGCTCGGCAGATAATGTTTGATTAACAACAAGGGTTTCAAGGACCGCATTATTCATTTGGCCAAGCATAGATCCCGACACCATAACCATCTCTTGTTGAGCATACGAATTTGTAGACGTAATAGCTCCCGGTTGTGTTTTACTCAAATTCTGAGGACTTGCATTGATATTGCCATCATTGTTTGTCTCCTCGTTTGAATTACTAACCACCAGACGCTGTTCCGGATACTCCGTCACTTGCTCAACTTGATAAGGTACAATACTAGTATTATTGGCAAAATTTGGTACCTCAGAAATTGTGTCAGCTCCATAAAGTGAAAGATTTGCCATGAGAGCTGCCTTGGTGGTATTGACATCATCACAGTCAGAATCGTATGCATCAACATCATCACATTGATATGCGGCATTGTTTGTGATGGCTGTTGTGAGTTCGTCAGTGTCCGCAACTCCTGGATCTGCAAGGAATGCCAACTCTTCTTCATCAAACTCTCGACCTTGTGCTTGAGCATTCACCAAGTATATCTTTTCCTGAAACCATGTGCCATCCCTCTTCCTCTTAGGTTGCTTGCACTCCCGAGCCATGTGCCCTTCCCCTTTGTAGTTATAACATATGATCATCTTCATTTTGCCAGTGTTATTTCCCCTTGTAGCAGTGTTAAATGGACGTGCACCAGTATTAGATGAACTTGATCTCCCCTGAAGTGGTTGCACAGTAACTCTACCATCATGGATTGTAGCTTGTTGACGAGAGTTAGAAGAATTCCTAAACTGATTGTTTGTTCGAGATGGTCCTCAGCAGACATTTGAGCAAGTATATCAGTAGGGTTATCCTCTTGTCTAAACTCAGGATCTGGAATCGCATCATCACAATAGAATACTGGTGCTGATTGAGCTACAAACTGATTTGAAGGAGCACTGACATGTTGTGAGTAATGTGGTTGAGGAGCCTCATGTTGTTGGTATGTGATGGCATGGTTTGTTGGAGGTTGATAAGGTGAGTATGGTTGTGAAGCATAAGGTAAATGATGTGAATCTCGTTGTGATGATATTGCTGGTTGCTGATATTGTTGCTGATAAGATGTAGGTGGTTGTGGCAAGATCGAATACTGTGGAATGCTTGGAGTTTGATACAATGGTTTATATGAAGATTGGTGTCCCAAAGCATACGGAGAGTTGTGATATGACAAAGTTGGATGATTTTCCATTAATACCAATGGTTCGGAATAAGATCCCAGAGAGATGCGTTTTTGGATAACGTGCTTCTCGTGTTGCTGCAAGAAAGCATAGAGTTGATCTAAATTTGACTTGTGCAAATCCCGAATCATTTTAACATCGGTGACATATTGGCTCCACTCTTGGGGTAACGTGTTCAAGAACTTGGTGTTTAGTTGAAACTGAGCAATCCTTAGATTATACACGTACAAATCATTCATCAAAGTAGTGAAACGCCAGTAGTAGTCATGAAGTGTTTCCCCTGGAATGTATGTGAACCTATCAAACAAGTCATAAAATTGACACTCTCGTTCTTGCTTAGTTAGTGAAGTCCCTTGTAGCAAAACAGTTAAGCGATCCCAAAGATCCTTTGCCACTGTGTGTTCGCTTACCATTCGATAAATATCGGGTGGAAGAGATTGAAGTATGGTTTGAACAGCCCTTCCATCCGCATCGGCAATGATTTTGTTAACATCTGTTAATTCATGAAACAACCTTGGCCGCGTCACATTGTCGACAGTAACTTCTCCCCAATCGAGTGGACCTTTCTCAATGGATTGAACCATAAGTCTCCCATTGGGTTTACCCATAATGTAAGTTCTCATGCGACCTTGCCATGAAATAAGTCATTGATGAGCAACGGTGGGCGGGTATCGGTACCCGAGATGATTGAAATATCGGTAAGCGATGTCATTGTTGGCATATATGAATGTGAATTCATTTTATGATCCCTTGAATAAAGATTATCAAAATGATCGAGCAATGAAATAAGGTTAAGTGTTATAATGTTGTTGAAACAAAGATGTTGTAATCTTTATGTTGAGTGTTTTTGTGAAAGTTACAAGATTGAAAAATCCTCTAAATGGTGCAAGTACTATCGTAATATCAATCACAATATCAATCGCAATGTTACCAATCGCAATGTTACCAGAAGACCCCAATCGCAATATGATGCGTTCTTTGTGAGTATACACAAGTTTTAAATTTATACAAGGATTACCGAATAAGCTAAGAACACACGGGCAAGTATGAACCTTTCGTTTGTAGCTAGCTTGTTGTGGTAAGCCGATGTTTTTCACTAGGATTTGGGTGTTTTCGGTTGTAATGGATCTTTGTAACAATGTAACGTTTGTGGTAAAAATGGTTGTCACTCCCAAAATTACCATACAAGTAACAATTAACAATTAAGCAACAAGTAAACCTTAAGGTGGTGATTAAGCTAATAAGATGAGGTAACAATAATAATAAAAGATACTTGTTTGGAACTAGTATTCATTTCAATGGAGTGAATAGATTATCGGGTAGATAGTTAAGCAATAGCACACAAATTATAAGTATACAATTCCAAGTCAATGGGTAGTATCATGGAATTGCACATGACACGGATTAGAATAAAGAACCCTTTCGACCTATGATCAATATTACAAAACGGTAATTAAACCCATTTGTGAGAAGTATGATTTTAGCCAACTTGTTCATTAGATCCCTTTCGACCTATACTCTAGATTAAATCTTTATAAATCCATTTAACTTGTTTACTCATGGTTGTGAATCATGATACACCAAACATATATGCGCATTAACATTCGGAACAAAACATAACAAGGTCCTTTCGACCTTTAGACCAAGTTATGGTTTACCAACAAGTTATCAAGACTCATATCAATTTAAACAAACTCATTAACAAAATCATAATTCAATATAGAAAAATAACAAACACTCCATATCCATGTTTACATTATTCCAAACAAGTATAAGAAAACTACTCCATAATTATTTCAACAAAACTCATACGAACAATATTTATAACATTCATAATCATTCTTGAAATATAAAAAGAGTTTACCAAAGTGCTATTACAATAAGTAAATTAAGGAATTAGAGCAATCCTTAGGCCTCCAATTGACTACAAGTTATGTGGTCTTTCGGGTTATGTATTTGGAAATTCGTATTTGAAATTTGAGGCAGGTTTTGGAGAAATTTGGTGAAGATTGGTGGTGATTTAGGTATCAAGAAACACTACCAATGATAAGGGTAATGATCCCTTAGAGTTTGGAAAGGTTATTTTGATGATTGGAGCTCCAAAAATGTCACTTTTTGGCACACCAATATTAAATCCGGGAATTGGGGTCTTCACCAAGGTTGGGAGAATTCCCTTGATGAATAATGGAGTTGGTTATGAAAGATATTGATGTGTTACAATGACCCCATAGGTCTTATTTATAGTGGAGTTAAGGCCTTGGTATTCAATCTTTGTCTTGGAGCCAAAGAAAATAACTTGGAGCCAAAGTACTTCTAGAATGCTTCTTGTGTGATCTTGCATGTATGTAGACACATTTTTGCCTAGACAAATGTTGGAGGAAACTTCACTCATGATGGAGGCAAATCAACTCCCATGTGATGGTGGCAACTTCACTCTTGCCAGTAGCAAGTTGGATGTATTTTGATGGTGGCAACTTTCATGCTGAATATCTTTATTTGCTCCTTGGAAATACTAGTTCTTGCACCCAAAATTGATCTTCAAAGGCTTGTAACTCGTACACGAGTCTTGAACTTGACTAGAATTCTTCGTACTCGTACAATTATTCATTTTTATGTTGTTTTATACTCCATTCCTACAATTGGCTACACAAAAACTTGCAAACACAACTGGGCACAAATATGCACAAAAGTATCATAGATATAACCAATATGCATGTACAAAAGTACGGATAACGCTCCTAAAAACATGTTGGATTTAGGCGTTATCAAATCTCCTCATACTTAAGTTTTGCTCGTCCTCGAGCAAGGAAAAGAAAAACTTTTCTTGCCCTCAAGCAAATAAAACTAAAATAAGGTTAGAAACTAAATTCCTAGGTTCTAAAAGAAAAGAAAATTTTTAAAATTTTATGAAAAGTTGAAAATTCTAAGAAAAGTTGAAAATATTTTTGGTTTCTATAAAAAATGGCTAAAGGTGCAAACCCCCTCACACTTAAGAGTTTGCTTGTCCTCAAGCAAGTAAAATAAAAACTTCCTACATGGTATATAAAAATGGTTTATTGAAAAATAAGATGTAAATCTACCAAGTACAAAAAGACTAAACCAAATGGCGTGAGCACCAAGCGTACACATCTAAAGAGGACTTTTATTGGGTTACAACGCTAAGGGTTAAAGGGTATGGATAAGACATGGGGTATTTTATGAGAGGTGTATCACGAACATACAAGTTAGAAGTCTAAGTCCCATGTTGCTAGTTACCGAATAAATCACAAGCCCAAAAATGATCATAGCTACGAGCTTTATTCACCACATATCGATCAACACATATATATCACGTCTTAGCACATTGGCTAATCGATATCCAAATATACTCCGTCTTCCTTCATCTTCATAAACATATAGCTCATTGGCTATTTTTGTCATCATCAACTTTTTTTTTACCTTTTTTTTCGATGACTTATTTTCTTTTTCTCTTTTCTCTTTTCTCTTTTTTTTTCTCATCCTCCTCTTTTTTTCATTTTTTTTCAACATACATCACATGCTCCCCTCACACTTTGCTTAAGCACACACCACAAAAAGTACAAATATAAAGGGGCGCTCATCTTCATCTTTGTCGGAATGACACATACAAACGCGAAGTGTGGCATAACTACTAACTATAAAAAAAGATCCACCATACCAAGCAACTAGCAACCCTCCATTTATACTTCGACATGGGTTAGGCTAAGGTTTATGGTTAAATATTTTTTTCTTTTTAGTGGATTTAACAAAAATGAAAAGATTGTCTCAATGGGTGTTCTAGGGGTATCTATCACTAAACGTGAGTGCTAACAAAAGGGTTAATTTGAGTGGTTAGCTAAAACTAGCTACGAAAAAAATGGAAAAGGCTATTTGGGTGTCATTCCTAAGGTTGCCTCTTCGTCACGCATATACTTTTATCTGACAAGTGTGATCTAACTATATTTTTTTTTCGTGAGAACGATTATTGAAATATATTTACGAACAAGCGTGTGAAGACAATTAGATCCTAAGGGAAAACAAGTATACAAACTCTCTCTTTTTTTGTTATATTATTTTTTATTTTTATTAGCCCAAAAATTTAATATTTTGAAAATTCGGTTTTGTGTTCCCATTTATTTCCCCTCACACTTAAGTTTTGTATTAGACCCAACGTTAAAAATAGACTTCAAAGCATGAAAAGTGAGGAAATAAATAAATAGTCTAAGAGAAACGAAACTCCCCAGGCTAAGAAATTGCACTTGATCTTCATATGACAAGATGCTACACCATAAGCTTGTGAGATCAGTCGGTTCTTGATACTTCATTCCTTCTCCATGTATGCTTCCTCCTCCATTACCTATTGCTGCGTTTATTCAAACAAAACAAAACAAAACACACAAACAAACATACAAGCACACAAATATATATAAAACTTACTACTAGCAATGTACACCCCCTCACACTTAAGATTTTCCAAGTTACAAAAATACTTTTCAGGTGTACATATTTATTCTAAACACACAAAATTAAACACACAAACAATTAAAGCACGGGTTGCCTCCCGAGAAGCACTTAATTTATTATTGAGTCGTTAGCTAGACTCTTCCCCTCGATTTTAGGATTATTTTATGATACGGTTAATATGGGGAACTTTGGTTGGGTGCCATTGATTTTGATAATTATCATCTTTGAACCAAAGCAATTCTCCATTTATAGTCCAAACTTTGAAAGGCTTCTTTTTCATACCATTGTCGTCCTTCTTTATAATTCTTCTACTTCCAACTCCATTCATTGATTTCAACTCCACGTCATGAATTGACATTACATCATGTTCATACGTATTCTCCTTTTTGTATAGGATATGAATGGTGCAATCATTGGGAAAAGTTGAGTTAGAAATGATGGTGTTTGGTTTTGGCACGGTTGGAATAGGTTCTTCTTCTTCTTCCTCGATAAAAGCAACATCACCCTTATCACCCTCCTTTAAGATAGAGGGTAGATCGTATCTTGATTTGGTGTTGGTGATTTGAGGAAGGGACTTGGTTTGTTGGATGAACTTTTTTGACTCGATCATTTTTTGTCTTCAAGTCTTCGATCATGGTTGTGTGGTTTCGGATGTTTAGATTGATTTGAAACTCCAAGTCAACCAATTTGTTCTTAACACGTTCGTTTTCTTCCGTTTGCCAAGCCATAAATTCTCTCATCATCTCCTCCGTTGAGGTTTCGGGTTCTTGGTGATACTGTGATGAGTGTGGTGTCACATCTCGCGGTCGAGATTGAGGAATGGGACGGTTCGAGTTTAGGGTAAGATAGGAATGTGAATTCCTTAAATTTTTGTCGTGATATCCTTCGTGATATTCTTCGACATAATTCGCTTCATGAGGTTCACACATTGGCGTGTCATCCTTCATGGTGGTTTGTGAATCGTGATCGTTTCTACGATCATCTCACATATCTTTTAGTTCATTCCATATGATTAGGAATTGGGAATCGATAAGACTAGAGAGAGCTTCGAATTTCTCCATCAACACGGTGTGATCGGAGATGAAATTGTTTCCACCGGCGGAAACAACGGTTTTTGGTTTGGAATGGATATGAGAAACCTTCGAATAATCGAGTTTAAGAAGGACCTTGTCCTCGAGGATTTGGAATGATTCGTTTGGAGTGTTGTAGAGGAAGATTCCTCCGGTGTCGAGAGATGCTTGAGTTGGATCATCTAAGCCACGATAAAATGTTTCAATTATCGTTCTCGTGGTTAGATCATGTCCATAACAAGCGCGAAGCATATGTTTCATTCGGAGCCAAGCTTCAACGCGAGATTCGTCATTGAGTTGGTAAAAGTCATGAATTTCGTTTAGGAGACGTTTAAACTTTGCGGGTGAAAAGAATCGGCTTATGAAAGCTTCTCTTAATTCGTTCCACGAAGTAATTATTCCTTCGTTTAGTTCATTCAACCAAGACTTAGCTTCTCCGGTTAATGAGAATGGGAATATCCTCAAGTTAATCGCTTCCTCTTGATTTTGACCATATTGGAAAAGGCTACTAATCTCAAGAAAATCGAATACATGTTGGTGAGGATCGGATAGGGATTTTCCATCAAATTGGTTTTCCCGAATCATTTATATGTGGTTACTTTTGATAGCGAAATTGTTTAAAATAGGGATTCGAACAATAGAGGAACTAGGTGTCGGAGCAACGATCGTAGTGTTTGACCACATCGGTTGATCGTCGAGATCAATGGTAACAATGGTTGAGGAATCGGTTTCGGTTTCATAGGTGAAGATTCCTTCGGTATGGAATGGGTTTTCGAATTTCGACTCGAGTATGTCGATTATGACAACACGTTCCTTGGCGAACGGTTCGGTTGAATCGATATCAAATATGGTTTTATCGGGTTCACGAGTCTTCTTCTTGAACTTACGTTTAAGTTCATAGAATTTATTAACGAGGCATTTACCTCTAAGATAGATTACACAAAATCTAAATACTTCAAAAAACTTTTTAAAAACTAAAAATAAAAATGAAAAGATAAATAAAATATAAAGAAACTCAAATAAAAAATATTTTTTTATTTTTTTTATAAAAAAACTAAATAAAACGAACAAAGAACAATAAAAAAAAATGAAAACGTGAATGATTTATTGTATCAAATCAATCAAACCGGACGGTTCAAATGACTTCAGATTCTAAACACGGGGTTTGTAAATAAACCGGGGCGAATAGAAATACGAACGAGGAAAAAAATAATTAAACGGGGTGGTTGGGTGGGTCATGATAAAATAAGGATAATTGGTTATAAACTCGAAAAACGGATGTTAAACAAGTTAAAACACAATTAGGAACGGGCTTGAGTAAGGCTCGGTTAAAAATAAAAGAAGAGAATTTTTTTTGAAGAGTCTGGGAACCTTGCCGGCGACAGGAAGGGGTTGCCGGACGGCAATCAAGCTTCTGTTGAAGCTTGCCGGCCGGAGAGCTGACTTGCCAGCGGCAAATTGGCTGATTTTTTTAAAACTTTTTTGATTTTTGGGTTTTGGCAACTAAAAGCTAAGAACACTTAAAAAAAACTTTTGGGGGGTTGATGAGAAAAGCTTAATCTAAACACACTTTTTTTAAACACAATAAGCACGAATTATATGAACGAAGCACTAGACGAAACAAAGATTCTAATACACGAAAAACACAAACAACAAACCCCCAGCAGCAGCGGCAAAAACTTGATGCGTTCTTTGTGAGTATACACAAGTTTTAAATTTATACAAGGATAACAGAATAAGCTAAGAACACACGGGCAAGTATGACCCTTTCGTTTGTAGCTAGCTTGTTGTGGTAAGTCGAGATCGTTCACTAGGATTTGGGTGTTTTCGGTTGAAAAGGATCTTTGTAACAATGTAATGTTTGTGGTAAAAATGGTTGTCACTCCCAAAATTACCATACAAGTAACAATTAACAATTAAGCAACAAGTAAACCTTAAGATGGTGATTAAGCTAATAAGATGAGATAACAATAATAATAAAAGATACTTGTTTTCGGGTAGATAGTTAAGCAATAGCACACAAATTATAAGTATACAATTCCAAGTCAATGGGGAATATCATGGAATTACACATGACACGGTTTAGAATAAAGAACCCTTTCGACCTATGATCAATATTAAAAACCGGTAATTAAACCTATTTGTGAGAAGTATGATTTTAGCCAGCTTGTTCATTAGAGCCCTTTCGACCTATACTCTAGATTAGAATCTTTATAAATCCATTTAACTTGTTTACTCATGGTTGTCAATCATGATACACCAAAGATATATGCGCATTAACATTTGGAACAAAACATAACAAGGAATCCTTTCGACCTTTAGACCAATTTATAGTTTACCATCAAGTTATCAAGACTCAAATCAATTTAAACAAACTCATTAACAAAATCATAATTCAATATTGAAAAATAACAAACACTCCATATCCATGTTTACATTATTTCAAACAAGTATAAGAAAACTACTCCATAATTATTTCAACAAAACTCATACGAACAATATTCATAACATTCATAATCATTCTTGAAATATAAAATGAGTTTACCAAAGTGCTATTACAATAAGTAAATGAAGGAATTAGAGTAATCCTTAGCCTCCAATTGACTACAAGTTATGTGGTCTTTCGGGTTATGTATTTGGAAATTCGTATTTGAGATTTGAGGCAGGTTTTGGAGAGGTTTGGTGAAGATTGTTGGTGATTTAGGTATCAAGAAACACTACCAATGATAAGGGTAATGATCCCTTAGAGTTTGGAAAGGTTATTTTGATGATTGGAGCTCCAAAACTGTCACTTTTTGGCACACCAATATTAAATCCGGGAATTGGCGTCTTCACCAAGGTTGGGTGAATTCCCTTGATGAATAATGGAGTTGGTTATGAAAGAGATTGATGTGTTAAAATGACCCCATGGGTCTTATTTATAGTGGAGTTAAGGCCTTGGTATTCAATTTTTGTCTTGGAGCCAAAGAAAATAACTTGGAGCCAAAGTACTTCTAGAATGCTTCTTGTGTGATCTTGCATGTATGTAGACACATTTTTGCTGAGACACATGTTGAAGGCAACTTCACTCACGATAGAGGCAAATCAACTCCCATGTGATGGTGGCAACTTCACTCTTGCCAGTGGAAAGTTGGATGTATTTTGATGGTGGCAACTTTCATGTTGAATATCTTTATTTTCTCCTTGGAAATACTTGTTCTTGCACCCGAAATTGATCTTCAAAGGCTTGTAACTTGTACACGGGTCTTGAACTTGACTAGGATTCTTCTTACTCGTACAATTCTTTATTTTTATGTTGTTTTATACTCCATTCCTGCAATTGGCTACACAAAGACTTGCAAACACAATTGAGTACAAATATGCACAAAAGTATCATAGATATAACCAATATACATGTACAAAAGTACGGATAACACTCTTAAAAACATGTTGGATTTAGGCGTTATCACAATATCAATCGCAATGTTACCAATCGCAATATCAATCACAATGTTACTAGAAGACCCGAATCGCAATATCAATCGCAATGTTACCAGTCACAATATCAATCACAAAGATAAAACCTTTTCCTTTGCGATGGGTTCTAATCGCAATACGCTACTGTTCCAAGATTTTGGTAAAAAAATGAGATTTTTGACAAGAAATCCGTGATTTTAACCAACCCAAATACCCAAATCTCTTCCACAACTATGTAGAAGATATATGGAACACTTGGACTCACAAAAACACGAAAAAAAATTTGAATCTTGGGTAAAGATCAATCAAAAACACAAGAACACACTAAAAAATAAGTATGAACAACACAAAACCAACCTCTATTTCATCCCATAGCTCTTGATACCAATTGTAGAAGTATGATAATCTTTGAGTTATCAAGAGGGTTGTTGTTTCTAGTGAGAGAAAGTAGAGAGAGATGAGAGAAAATGTAAAAATGATATTAATAAAATGAAACAACCAACATCCCTTTTCATGGTGGAAAGGGGTTTATATACCCAAGTCCCTTAGTGGACTCGGGCCTCCGGACCATGAACATGCTCATGGGTCGGGCTAATGTAAATATTAATTAAACATATACTACGAGCCTATAACTATATTGTTGGAGTGACCGAGACTTTCTCAATACGAAAAACGTATTTCCAACACTTCTTTTATTAAGGGTAAGAGTACTAAATCGTACACTCCCCCGTTAATATAGATCCGGGTTGCAATATGAAAGTGATTACAAGCCATTGTGTTGAGCTCAAAACGTTGAATATTTGTGACAAGCTTAACACGTGATAGATTGCTCTACCCGTTGTTAGAGAAATTGTCCAAAGTAGACATTTTCCTATATTAAAAATAGAAATGAAATGCTTTGAAAAATATGTAAAACTTTCATTCGAGCTTTATGTACACACCTGTGTCGTTATTGAGCGACATTTCTAGGCACGTCCATATTATCGATACTAAAAGACATGTCGAAAAGAAAATTTATTTATTTTTGGATTTTCAAAGATTTTTAATTTTATTTTTTGTTTTTTGTTTTTATATGTTTTATATTTTTGTATTTTTCTTTTTCAATGATATTTACAAGTAGATGTTTGATAGATGAATCAAGCAGGCACCTTTTCCAGAATCTCCAGGTCTGCTGGAGTCAAACATCTCATACCAATTTTCATAACGAGGTACTCAAACCTATCTTTCAAGAGAGCTTTCGTAAACAAGTCGACTAATTGGTAATCCGTTCCAACAAAGTATAATTCAACGATACCGCGTTCAACTTGTTCCTTTATGAAGTGGTATCTGTCAACAATGTGCTTCGTGCGGGAATGTTGTACCGGATTGCAGGAGATGGCTATGGCCGACTTTGAGTCACAGTACATAGGTACTTTATCAAAGTGGAATCCATAATCCGTGAGTTGTGTTGTCATCCAAAGAACTTGAGCACAACACGCAGATAGAGACACATACTCCACTTCGGCTGATGAAAGTGACGTGCAATCCTATTTCTTGGAAGACCGTCACATAAGCTTATCTTGTTCTAGAAATTGTGCACCACCAGAAGTACCTTTTCGAGTATAAAGATACCCTGCATGATCAGAATCTGAATAGGCCATTAGAAAGAAAACGGTTTCCTTCGGATACCAGAGACCCAAGTGAATGGTATTTTTGAGGTACCAAAAGATCCGTTTAACCTCCTTGAGGTGATTTTCAATAGGTCTGGCTTGATATCGTGCAGAATAACATGTAGCATGTGAAATATCTGGTCTGCTTGCTGTCAAGTACATGAAGGAGCCGATCATGGAACGATATCTCATTTGATCTATGGCATTTCCCTCCAAGTCAGCATCTAGAGGTGTGGTTGATAATGGTGTCTCAACGGGGTTACATGATGTCATACCATGTTTTTTGATTATCTCTTGACAATACTTATCTTGGTTAATAAAGATACCACTTGGGGATTGGTGAACTTGAATTCCAAGAAAGAATTTTTAGTTTGCCCATCACTGACATTTCAAATTTGCTGTGCATTAGTTTTTCAAACCATTTTGAAAGTTTTGGTTTTGTAGACCCGAAAATAATGTCATTAACATAAATCTGCACAAGAAAAATATCATCCCTAGATTTATAAATGAACAAGGTAAGATCAATGGAACCTTTTGAGAAACCTTTGGATACCAGAAATTTCGAGAGCTCATCGTACCATGCCCTTAGAGCTTGCTTTAGTCCATATAGTGCTTTGTGGAGATGATACACCTTGTCAGGATAATGTGGATTAACGAATCCTTCCGGCTGCGTAACATAGACTTTTTACTTCAAAGGACCGTTAAAAAATGTTGTATTCACGTCCATTTGATAAACAGTGAATCCCTTATGTGCAACATAAGCAAGAAAAATCATGACCGCTTCCATATGAGCAACTGGTGCTAATGATTCTTCAAAATCAATACCGTCTCTCTGGCCATACCCCTTAGCCACTAGCCTAGATTGGTTCTTGATGATCGTGTTTTCTTCATCCATTTTGTTTTTCCAGATCCATCGAAGATTCAACGGTGTTACATCGTATGGTCTGACAACAAGTTCCCAGACTTTAAGTCTTTCAAATTGCTGAAGTTCATCTTTCATCGATTCAATCCAAGCATGATCATCCATGGCTTCTTTGATGTTTTTCGGTTCAGCTTTACTCATGGCGAGTGCGAACATACAAACATTGCCATCGGTTTCTAATTGTCATCTTGTACGAAGAGGCTGTGATGGGTTTCCAATTACTTAAACCGAAGTGTAATCCCCGGTCCAATGATGGGTTGAAGGATGTCGTTAATAAAACATATGCATATTTGACGGATCAACATGGCGAGTGAAGACTCTCCAGTTTCATGTACCGATGTACCAAATAGATTGTGAAAATCGTCATCGTCAGATAATGCATTGTATGCTTGATTTGTGTTCTCTAGAGCAATGACAGTAGTTGTGGATGTTATAGGAGCGGTCGTTGATGTGATATTCTGAGGAGGTAAATCTGCAGCAACCCGTGTTGAAGTAGATGAAGTTTTATCCTTTTGTCGACGATGATCGGTATCATCATTCTTATCATGAGTGACAACGGAAGACTTCGATACAACATGTTTCTCCCCCGTGAAATATTCATCATACGTTTGTCCATATAACATTTCCAATTCTTTAATTTTCGTGTCCACTGTCATATCAGCTCTTTGAACAGTTTGTTGAACCAGCTTTAAACTTGACGGTGCATTGCTATGGTCTTGAGTTCTGAGTTTCGTGCGGTTGTGCACTGAAGTCTTTTGTCGTTGTGGATAGGGACTTAAATTTCTTTGTTCAAGTGCCATTGGATTCACCTAAATCGAGTAAGACTTTTGAAAGGTACTTAAAAGACTCTTGAAGTACTCTAAAACCGTCCATGGAGTTTTTTTCTCAAGATACATATCCGTTGTTGTAGTCTTTCCATCTCTACGTCAGTTACGTCGGAACACTCATTGCTCTTTTCCATGATGATGGTGTCTCAGTTGATGAAGTGACTATGGATCTTAAGTAGATGTTATTTGATTAGGTTGTGGTTTAAATTCCGAAATTTCTCAGTCCGACAATAAATTCTCCAGTCCGATATAATGGTAGACCGAAAATTTTTCTAATCGCCAAATTTTGAAATCGAGTTAGAAATAGCCAAAAACTAGTGTGGTTTTTTATTTTTTTTATTTTTGTAAACGATGTTTCGAAACTAGTCTAAATACTGGCTGTAAAACCCGCTTTAAAAATCCTAAGATCATTAAATGCACGAAGTTAAAGTTATATTTAAATTTTATAATTAATTAATATACGCCATTGTTGATCCCAAACTTAGATCGATTAAGCTTGTGTAAACGAGATTAGATCAAGTTATACACGTAGAGAAACTTTGTTTATGTATAAAGTAATCTAAGTATTATGCGGAATTAACACTTAAACAAGAACACACAAAGATGTAAAACAAACTTTCACTTGATTGATAATAACGAACTTGCTTACAATGAAAGTGTTTAACGTATGAAAACTTATTATGAAACATAACCTAAAGGTCTTCTTTTATAGACATAAGAAGCCTTGTACAAGAGTCTACGTATCAACTATTCTAGGTAAAGATAATTATAGAAAATACAATGTTGAACTTATCTTTACTAGAAACAAACTAGAAACAAAATACGCGTAGACCATATCTTTCTATCAGTGCTTGTCTTCAACCTATCAACGCTTGACTTCTTCTTGTCAACGCTTGATCTGTCAGCGTTTTTTTCTTCTTATCAACGCTTGTTTTCCTCTTGTCAGCGCTCAAGTGGACTGGCTACATTTTATTCCCAACAATCCTCCCCTAAACTTGATATCTACTCTAGTAATCAAGTTTCTGAATAAAAATTAAGAACTAGGAGGAATCTTACAATGCTTATCATATTGGTAATAAACATGCCTAATCAAATCTTTGGCCACGTCACTTGAATAGTCAATTTCTAGCTGTGTTGTCTTCATCTTTTCCAAAACTTCTTTGGACATGGGATACTGACCATCTACAAGAAGATACTCAGCAAACTTTGTAGAGCTTAAATAATACACACCAGCAGCTGAATAAAAACGCCATTGAAGACCACTGAGATCATCCTCAAGATCCTTCCAAATAGTAGGATCTTCTTCTGTTGGTCCACACATTCTCTTGAATGTGGACCAAAGTTTTATTCCATTGACTGAAGTAGGAGCTTCAGTCTCATACTTGGCCTCCAACAACCTCCAAAGGTCTACCAAGTCTTCTCTATCCATACTTGCAAAGAGAGATATAAGAGTGGTAAATGTGTGTACCTCTTTCCCATACCTGCCAATCTTCCAAAACCCACTTTCATCTTCTTCATAGCTTATAATAGGGTTTCTGGCATCAAGAGGTAACACTTGTACCATATCTGAAGCTTCCAATGGTGAGAGCTTGATGCTCCTTCTTATAACAGCTTCACTGGGCTTCAATCTATCCATATCTTTAGGAAACTCAAGAGGAACTCCCTTCTTCAAAGGTCTTGGAACAATCATTGCCTTCTTAAGCTCCATCTCTTCTGCAATTTCTTCTTTCCTTTCATCTGAAAGAAGTCTTAGAGTATTCATTTCCTGCACTTTTGCCTAAATGGGATAAGCCTTGTACTCCAACTCTTCAAAGGATAATCCAAACAATTTCTTATAGGTCCATCCTTTTCCATGACATCTGAGTAGCATGTAGTAAAGCTCCCTTCTATCCCTTTTCAACAGTGAGAGAACATTGCTAGCTTTGTGTTTCAGAATTACCTTGCAGTCTTGCTGAACTCTTAGAATAATTTCCAAACCCCAAATTTGGTCTGAAATAGTCAAATCTGGATTCTCCATACACCTATCCTCCCAAGCATGGTACATCTGAACAACTTCTGGCATATCAAAATCTACTTGCAATTTCAACTCTCTAAGCTTCTCTCTTGCCAAATCATCACCATATTCAAGTCTTTCTGGTTGTTCTATTACCATCACACTTGAATCTGAACTTGCTTCATCACTTCCTTCTTGTTCCTCTGAAGTGACAACAAATGGTGATTCACCAACCTTCTTTCTTTCTTGTTCCACAAGTTGTGCAGCCAACCTTCTATCAAACTCTACCTATGCTGCATCCTTTGGAACTTCCACTTCTACCATGATTCCTTTACCCTTATATAATGGATCAATGATGGGCAAGGATGATGGTAATACATGTGAAGATACTTCTTTGATGATAGCTGATGACTGGAATACATCAACCTCATCTGCAGGTCTGTCAACGCTCAAATTCCTTGTGTCAGCGCCCAATTTGCTCATGTCAGCGTTCAAATTTTGCTTGTCAACGCCCAAATTACTTGTCTCAGCGCCTCTTGTAAATTGCTCCAACATAGCTGTAAAAGACAAGTTTAAATTGGTAGGAGTTACCAGAGATCTGTCAAAACATGGTTGCTTCTTCAATTCAGTTAGGGCCTCAACAATACCTAAAGATTCTCCATCATGTGAGCCTTTATTACTCACATTAATCTGCTCATCCTCCCCTTTGGAAGATTCCTCCATCCCACGCCTAGTGCTAGCATTCTCCAAAATAACAATCCTCTCCCTCAATTTCTTGAGTTCAAGGCCTTGTGTACTAACAATTTGTACCAAGTCTGCATTTTGCTTTTGCAAGCTAATGCAGACAGCCGTCAATTCCATTAATGTGTATGGTTCCAATCTGCCCTCCTCTAAAATGGGTATTTGACCTCCCAAGATAGATTCATGGGGCATGGATGAGGTCTTAAAGATGTTAGGACTGTCTTGGCCTGCATCTAAGCCAGGACTAATAGTCCCAGCCTCATCCATAGCACCAACCACACTGGTGGTGGTGGTTCTCTCTGCTACATGGCTAGGACCACTAAAGGAGAACACTCTAGTAGTCCTTTGGCGTTTTTGCAACCTATATTGTGGTGGGGTAGAAGATGATGTGGATTGGGTGGATGTGGGAAGGTTAAGGGGTGTTTGGGTCTGTGAAGGAATGGTGTCAACGTCTGGAATACTTGTGTCAACGCCAACATTTAAGGTGTCAGCGTGGAAGGGTTGTTGGTCAATTTCCATGTGTTGAGGTGAAGGCAAAGGTTCTGGTATTGGGTCAAGTTGTGGTTGTGGGTCTGGTTGGGGTTGTGTTGCTGCAATAACAGCAAGCATAGCTGGGGTGAGGGGTAATTCACTGTGAGGGGGTGAGTTCATCTTGGTAAAAATAGCTTTCTTTTGCACAGAGATCTCATAAAAGTCATCATGATCCATTGTGTAGTAATTTTGCACATCAAAAACCATTTGCAAAAATCTGGGATAAGCCAGAGTCATCTTATTCCCTTTGTTTTTACACATGCCATCAAAAATCATTTTTGAATAATTAAACTTTTGCCCAGTTGCAATGCACACAATAGCACTAGCAATTGATCTATTAATCTCATTGTGTGCAGTACACTTGGGACTCAAACATTGTAAGATGACATGTATGAGGTACTTCCAGGCTGGGGGAAAATCTTGTTTATGATATTTGTTTAAAGTGCCCTCATCAGGGAAAGGATACCCCAAAGCCCTTAGTCCTTGTTCTATTTCATTAATGGGAAGGGTGGTTATACCATCTGCATCATCAAGATGCAAAGCCTGGCGAACCAAGGCTTCAATAACCAACCATGTACGCCCATGAACAATAGATGATAATGTAGTCACATTATTAACTGTTGAGGAACTAACAGTGTTCCAAAACTGTTTAATATGGGTGACAAAGATGAGAGGAGCATGAGAAAGAGCATACCTAATTGGGGATGCATTCAAACATGCCACCATCTGAGTGTATTGTGGAAACAGAGTGTCATCAGCGTCCAAGTATGCAATCATGTTGTGTTGACTCCTGAATCCCAATACCAAATCACTTGGTTTAAATTTTGGTGCCATTGTAGAAGAAAGTTGTTTGTGAATATTTAGAAATATGAATTATAGGAGAAAATTGTTTGACAAGAATATGAGGTACCCTGTTTAAAAATAGGAGCCAAATATATAGGAGAGATAGGTGCATGTGATTGGTCAAAAAATGAGGCAACTATTTTCAAAATATAATGATGAAAATATTGAAAAGAAAATAAGTTATCTCATGCATTAATTAAAAGTTATATGCTCCCAAAATTACGGCCCCAAAATTCGTCAATAAGTAACAACTGGGTAGGTCCCAATGAGTGTCAACGGTAAAAAATAACCCATCAACGCCCAGCGGCTATATTCTTGTCAACGTTTGCCAAAGCCATGTCAGCGTCTAAATTGGTCATAATAACGCTTGGAAAAATACTTGTCAGCGTCCAAAAATAAAAGTAATAAAAATGAAAAATGAACTTAACAAAGTAATTTATCCTAGTGAAGATAACCTATAAATTGATAATTATTATAGGGCGGCAAGCACTGTCCAGTTAGGTACACTTGCTTATGCAAGATAGACATAACAGTCCTCTAGTGTCCCTTGCTAACCAAAATTCTTAACAACTAAGTTATGTCATAAAATTCCTTGTAACTCCCAGGTAAACCCATGATAAAATCATTCCCAAGTCTCCCAACAGACCACAACCAAGTCTAGGCCAAAAATGTCTTGGCAGCATGCATAGTATATCAACTTTGCATGCTACAGTGCCTCATGATTTAGTAAAACTAACTTATACTCACCTGTGGACACAATCTATAATTGTGATAAGAGTATTATAAGAATACCCAAAAGTCCTAGAGGTTCCTAAAACCTCCCCTTAAATTGTGATACATATGTTGCTCAAAATATGCATGAACATAAAAATTTATGTCAAGATAGGAATTTAAATATTCCAACCATCATCCATAAATAAAAAAAATGCTCAAATGATTCTCCAAGGATCCATAAGCAACTCTGTATCCAATGGTATAATGCTAACACCACCTGCACACTTAGATAAAAAACCACAAAACTAACATTGTTGCTGACAACGCCACGATAACACTTGTCAGTGTTAAGATAACCTTTGTCAGCGTTAGAAAAATATAGTGGAAAATCTAACTTCAAAAGACCAATAACAATGCATTATCCTGTACATACTTTTACAATAAGACCCCAAAACACATATTATGTGAGATTGATCATTCCAATACTTGTTACCAAGTATTGAAACCTTCCAGCATCAAAAGGTTTAGTTAATAAATCAGACACATTTTCTTCTGTGTCAACCCTATCTGGTTGTATTAAACCCTTCTCAAAACAATCCCTTATAAAATGATGTCTAATTTCTATGTGTTTTGTTTTAGAATGATGTATAGGATTTTTAATAATGCATAAAGTGCTGTTATTGTCAACAAAAATCTTGGTATGTATGAAATTATACCCATAATCCAACAGCTGGTTCTGAATCCATAAGACTTGTCCACAACAAGTAGCTGCAGCAACATACTCTACTTCAGTTGTAGAATTGGCCACCACAGTTTGTTTCTTGCATTGCCAAGATATCAACCTACTCCCAAGAAACTGACATCCACCAGTTGTGGATTTTCTATCAA
This sequence comes from Glebionis coronaria, assembly GCA_025667525.1. Classification (NCBI taxonomy): domain Eukaryota; kingdom Viridiplantae; phylum Streptophyta; class Magnoliopsida; order Asterales; family Asteraceae; genus Glebionis; species Glebionis coronaria. The sequence goes on from CM046874.1 coordinate 423,990,819, forward strand.
ACTTATCACCACTATAGTTACTGTCTGAATATGCAATAAGCTCCAATGGTGAATCTTTTAGGTACCACAAGACAAGATCTGGATAACATCTAAGGTACCTAAAGATTCTCTTGACAGCATAAAGGTGACATTCTTTCGGAGTCACTTGATGGCGTGCACATGCACACACAACAAACATGATGTCAGGTCTTGAGGCTGTGAGATGCATCAATGAACCAATCATTGATCTATAGTGCCTGACATCCACATCTTTTCCATCTCCAACTTTTACCAAAGGGTGTTATCTATCCATAGGAGTAGTAGCCCTCTTTTCATGTGGAGAAAAGCCAAACTTCTTCAAGATCTCTGCTACATACTTATCCTGAGAGATGGAGATACCATCTTCTTTCTGCTGAACTTATAACCCTAGAAAGAAGTTCATCTCCCCCATTTCACTCATCTTGAATTTGTCTGTCATGAGCTTGGAAAAGTCTTCACTCATCTTTGGATTGGTGGAGCCAAAGATAATATCATCAACATAAACCTGAACAAGTAATACATCCTTACCAGCCTTCTTTGTAAATAATGTCTGGTCTATGGTGCCCCTTTTGAATCCATTTTCCACCAAATAAGTGGACAATGTGCCATACCATGCTCTTGGGGCTTGATGAAGTCCATACATAGCTTTCTTGACTCTATACACCTTGTCTGGATTCTCTGGATCTTCAAAACCAGGAGGTTGCATAACATTTACCTCCTCAACAATTATGCCATAGAGGAAAGCACTCTTCAGATCCATTTGATAGACAGTGAAGCCCATGCAGGAAGCATAGGCTAGAAATATCCTTATAGCTTCAATAATTGCAACTGGTGCAAAGACCTCCTCATAGTCTATCCCTTCCTCTTGTGTATATCCCTGAGCCACTAAACGTGCCTTGTTTCTGACCATAATTCCTCTTTCATCTTTCTTGTTTCTAAGAACCCATCTTGTCCCAATAGGTCTGACATATCTGGGACAATCAACCAGCTCTCAAACATCCTGAATAGCAAATTGGTGAAGCTCATCCTGCATTGCTTCCACCCAACTTGGTTCTTTGAGAGCATCAAAAATCTTCTTGGGTTCCTGTTGTGACAGAAAACAGGCAAACAAACATGCTTGAACAAGAGGGGTATCAACCTTCTTGTGTATATTGGTAATAAATCCACCAAGACTCTGATGAGATCTTCTAGTCTGAACAGGAGACATGACATCTCCAATAATTTGATAAGTGGGGTGATTCTTCATAGTGGAAGTAAGAACTCCTCCTTCAAAAAGTCTGTTGTCTTTAGTCTCATCCTCCAAGTTGCCAATATCTTCTTCAGACTCTCTTCCTTCAATATTTGTATGAACCTCTTCATTCCTGCTTGAAGGTTCACCTTGTTCAAAATTTGAAGAGAAGATATGCTCAAAAGTGTTGTCAACGCCTGAACCAAGGTTGTCAGCGTTTGGATCATCAACGCCTGAAATGGTGTTGTCAACGTTTGAGCCATCAACGCCTGAATTTGTCCTGTCAGCGCCAGATTTTCCTTTGTCAGCGCCTGAAGGATCATGCATGTTGTTAACTGGTGATACGTGGGGACCACCATTATCCTTTCCAGCAGCAGCAGCAAAAGCATCTGTCCATATGGGAATAGTGACATAAACTTGTATGGGAGACGACTTGTCTGCTTGTGATCCAACCTCTTCATTAACCTGTGTACCTGAAACATCAACAACTGGTTCTTCCACAACATTTGAAGTTACCTTCACAATGTCTGGATTAGTAACAGGCATATAATTCAAAGTCCTAGATAGAGGTTCCAATTCAAACACCCAATTTGGACCACTTTCAGGATCACTAGGTTTACTCTCTAAAAACCTAACATGTACTTTTTCAAGTATACATTTTTCCTTTTTAAGGTAAACCCTATATCCCTTACTCTGCACTGAATAACCCATGAAGTAGCCTTCATCACCTTTAGCACTAAATTTACCTAAGGCATCACTAGTATCTAGTACAACTACATGACAGCCAAAAGGTTTAAGAAAACCAATATTAGGTTTCCTTCCCCAAAGTAACTCATAAGGTGTTTTGCTATGTATCTTGTTGACCAATGCTCTATTCTAAACATAACAAGTTGTATTCACAGCCTCAGCCCAAAAAGCTATGGGAAAGTGAGCATCAGCCAACATAGTCCTGACTGCTTCAATTAGGGTTCTATTCTTTCTCTCAGCAACCCCATTTTGCTGTGGGGTTCTAGCAACACTAAACTGCCTAGTAATCCCTTTCTTGGCACAAAAATCATCCAACAGTTTATTTCTAAACTCACCACCATAATAAATGAGATTTTACTAGTTGAAAGTTCGTTATTCTCGGTATCTCCTCAAATTGATTTCTGGTTAATTGTGTGAGATTAGTTGTTCTTGGTGAATCAAAGATTTTTGGTTTTGGTAAAATAAATGTGCAAGACTTAAAAATAAAGGACGGGAAATTAAAACTAAAACTAGTTGAAACGTAAACGGTGCAATATTTAAAACGTTAAAAGTAAATGACGTAAAATTAAATGACGTAAAATTAAAACTTAACGAAAAGTAAATTGACAATTAAATAAAAATGAGGACTTAATCAAAATAGACTAAAGATAAAACGAGTGAAGAAGCGGAGAAACAACAAACTTAACACTAAAACAAAACAAAACATTCCGATCAGAATACACCCGATCGGAATGGTGCCAGGTCGGAATATTAAAAGGAGCTCCGATCGGAATATAGGAAAATGGTGCATGATCGGAATATCTTCCACCGTCGGAATGTAGACACCACCCAATCGGAATATTAGAAATAAAGGTTCAAATCCGAATGCCCAAAATTAAGCTAATCGGAATATAGTAGAAAAAATGCAATCGGAATACACAAACGAGATTCACAATCGGAATGCCAAGGCCACAATCGGAATCTTCCAAAACCCTTTTCCGATCATACGATCGGAGAGAGGGTGCTGTGCTCGGAATACCCCAATCGGAAAAGGGTTTACACCCTTTCTGATTTGCTCCTATGATCCGAAAAATAAGCTAAGGCTTTAGGCTATTTGATTAAGCTAAAACCAAAGCTAACACGAATAAAAAAATGGAAATGAACTAAATAAGCACGAACATCAACTTATCAAACTTAAAATAAACACTTTTTAAATCAAACTTTTAAGATGAATACTTTTAAGAAAACTTGAAATCAAATAAGCATTAGAATGAAATAAGATCAAAGATGAACATGAATCAAAGATAAGCAAAGTAAGAAAGGTAGAAGAAGATGATTAAAAATAAGAGCTTGATTAAAAGAAAAGATTTCAAGATTAAAAGACTTACTAGAATTGAAGAAATTAAAAGTGCTTAACAAGAAATTGAAATACAAGAAATGAAAATGGTGGAAAGGGTGGTTTGTCAAACCACCCAACAACTTGAAAATGAAAGGAGACTAAACTATATATAGGGGTGATTAGGGAGGAGCTTAGGAAGCTTCCTCCCTCTTTCCTCTTTGCCTTAATTGCACACTTAAGTCCTTTTCTTCTTTATCTTTTGTTAATCTTGGACTTTGTTTTGGGATTTCTTTAACTCGTCTTGATTTTTCTTTATAAATAAGACTCGAGTTCTTCGGCTTTTTAGTAAACTTCTGTCCTTTAACTTTTTCTTCGATAAATCTTCAGAATTGGTCTTGGACTTCCGTTCTTTTTCCACTCTTGATTTTTCGACTTCATCTTTCGTCTTTTTCTTCGATAAAAGCCCGTGAATGCCGTGTTTTCTCCACTTTTCACCTTTTCGTCCTAAATCACAACAAAAACACAAACCACACATAATTCCGACATAAATGACATAAAATACACGTTTTGGCTCGGTTATTATTGCAATTAAGTGGTAAAAAGGATGGGTGTTTTCACACCTATCAAATCCCCTACACTTAACCATTGCAATGTCCTCATGCAATGCATTAGTTACAAAGCAAGTTTACACTTTTCATCATAATCAATCCACGTTGGCCTTTATTAAAGAGATAGAAAATTATAAACATTCAAAGTAAAGAAATTAAAAACATACCTTGGGTTTTGGAAATGTCGTGAATGATCATCATCCTCAAGTTTTCACTTTCTCCAAACCAAGCTTAAAAACGAGATCATTGTTATTATAAGTTAGCAAACTAACACGAACTCATGTGAGCCAATTACTCACTTAGACTCCCTTATTCCTAGGTGTATCTCTTATATTTTATTGTTGTCTTGAATGATCACGAGGATGCATTTTTGACTTATTTCGATAATTATTTAATCCGAAAATAAAGTGAACGATTTAATCAATAGTTAGCTAAAGGACAAAATCTTTTAAAACTGCTTCTCGGGACCTCATAAAGTTCATATCTTGGCATAACTCGCTTCGCGATTTGAGACCTTTCTCGGACCGATATTTGGCAGCGACTTCATACTTCAAACCTTGAGAGACGTTCATGAAATAATGGTCTTCTCTTCATAATAGGAATTTCTTCACTTGAAGTTTTGAGAGATTCTTCATATTTGGACCACGACTTCTTCATTTTTCTCCAATCTTTACTTTGGACTTTGATATACAACGATCCGCCTCCTTTTAGGACTTGGATCTATTTATCCTCATACCTTGTTAGGGCCTTTTTGGATAGACTTCTCCATGATCTTTTGGGAGTACTTGCTTTTCGTCGTGTGTCTCGATCCTTCATATAGATTTTCGATAAATGATTCTTCACATCACTTTTGGATCTTTAGCAACAAAATATAGCCCTCATGCCTTGTTAGGGCCTTTTCGGACTCGCCAATCTTCGCATCCCGCTTCAATAAGTTATGCCTTGGCTATGAACTCTAATCCATACCGAGCAACTTTTAAACGATATTGGGCTAGAAGCTAAGTAACCTTTTAAATCGTACAACCTTATTTATTGCAGATAAATTTATTAACAAGCGAAGGGAGAATAGGCTTATAATTAACTCACATAAATTCCCGAAAGAATACCAAACTTATAATTGACTCTATCATCTCTCGTTCTCCATAATTTAAAATCTCAAGTAATGAGACTCGTGGAAGCTTAGCCTATTAAATCAAAGTTTTGGGTTTTCGAGTCGCCTATAGGATCTTGCAAACTCTTAGACTTTTTCAAGTTTAGAAATCGCATTTTAAAGTTCCCTTGATAAACGACTCTCTAGGATCAATTATAGGAACTTGCGAAAAGTTCTTGTTCTTAACCCGTGAGAGTTAAGACTTTCGCGTTTTATAGCTCCCTATATAAAAGCCTAGCAAAACTTGACTTAAACACGTTAAGGATACTAGCTAGAGTGAACTTAGATAAGTAAACTCGGGTTGAGTCAAAAGATTCACAACGTTTGAAATTAAAACCACTTTATTGAAATTTATCTAATAAGGAAAGAAAATAACTATAACAAAGGAAAATACACTATACAACTAGGCCAAAATAGATTAAAAATTTTGAAAAATGTCGAAAATTTGATTTTCCGGTTAAAATGAGGCCAAATACAAGGAAAAGACCACTTAACTTCGATAGAAGTCCCCCCTACACTTAAGATAAACATTGTCCTCAATGTTTAAGCAAGTGGGAGTAAAGTCCCCTACACTTAGGACATTGTGCACTTTGTTTAAATCTCGTTAAGGAAAAGACAACTAAAGAGATTCCTATTTTAATAATGAGAAATATAAAATAGTGAATCGAAAAGAGTTTAGGATAGAACCGAGAAGAAGGGAACACGGAATCACGGTTCGTCAAAAGTCATCAAGAGTGTGTCTTTGAAGCTCTAATCCATGCAAATGATAAGAAAGAAAGCAAGAAACACCACGGGGCTCCCCCTACACTTATGGTAAAGACAGATAGATAATTGGGTTGCCTCCCAAAAAGCGCTTGTTTATATTAACCGAGTCACGAGCCTGACTCGTCCCCGAATTAAATGGTCCATGGGGAAGCCTCGAATGTGATACCGGGATCAAAGACCTTGTCCTCGTTCCCGGTTGACATCAACAAAGGAGAGGCGGGGGGATAAGTCTTGTATGGAAGAAAGGTCCTTTCAACATACGTAAAGTATGTGAAATCAAGATCCACGGGAGGTGGGGTGGGTAAAGTAAGCACATTGTCCTCCCCCAAAGACAATGGAGGCTGAGCAAGCGGCAAAGCCGTATTGTTATCAATCATAGCATAATCAATGTCACCTCCCGGGTCAAAGCACTCATCCTCCGTGATGGTGACTAAAGGGGAGGATGAAATGTGCTCGGGAGGGGGACTTGGGACAATATTTTCCTGCAGCAAATTATTAAAAATAATGTCCCCCTCCATATCATCGTCATCATTACCTGGTGGTATGGAGTGAATGTCGATTTCTTTCGGCAATGGGTCATTATCTTCAACGGGAGGAATAGAAGGAGGCAAAGACTCGGAAAGAGGAGGAAAAGTCAACGCTTCGATTTGAGCAATAAGAAGGTGCACTTTCCGTAATCTATCTCGAAGAAGCACGTCTTCCACCTTATCCACAAGATCATGTTCATCGATGAACTTCTCGTAAACCGGAGAGAATAAATCGTCATCTCCCGGTGGAGATTGAGAAATTTCAAAAGTGAAATTCTAATAGCTTGGAGAAAAATCGTCATCATTAGGATCGACCGCTTCTGTGAGAGCAACGTCGTCCTCAGGCTCCATAGCAGCTGGTATGTCACAAACCTCATCATCAAACACTTTATCAATACCAACATCACTAAGCTTACTCAATGTATCACAATCCTTGGACATATTTGGGATATTGAGAGGAGGGATGACAATAGCACTAGGACATTGAGCAGTAAGATCATTCCAAGAAATAGTAGGCTCATCGTCATCATCATCATAATAGTATGGATACACCGGGGGAGGAGGATAAGTCTCGATATTCGAAATTTGCTCCTGTCGTTGATCCTCTTGATATTTTTCGATGATCTTATTCCAAGCTTCTTGAATTTGTTGAATTTGTTTAGCAAGAGTGGCCCATTGTTCGTGGGAGCTCAAATGTTCGAATGAGGGTTGATGATCGATGGGGTGCTGTGGGGGCTCAAAATGTTGAAAACCTGAATTATAGCATGGTTGTGGCTCATAGTAGTTCATCGGTTGAGAAGAATTAGAAACCGGGTTTGGTTCATAATAATCCATTGGTGAAGAAAACTAAGGACACGGATTTTGCTCATAATAATTCATTGGTTGACAATAATAGGTATCGTGAGGACCCCCACAGTTGTTGCAAACCGGGTATGGAGAAAACTCAGGTGCGTCTTGTGGATAGCTATTTTCATTGTCATAATTGTACCCCGGTTCTTGCCCGTGACCATACGGGTATCGAACCGGGCACGAAACATGCCAATGAGATTCGCTTCCACAATAGATGCACGGGGGAACATGAGGTGGGTTCAAAAAGAATGAATTAGTCGAGTTGCAAAAGGGACAAAATCCGTTTTGTGTGTAGTAGATATCATTTCCGCACCGCTCACATGTACACCATTGACAAGAGTTATTCCCAGATAATTGTTTCCCACACCGGACGCAATGGACATAAAAATCCATAAAGAAGGATAGATAAGCAAGAAGAATATTTTTGGTGCAAAACTTTGAAAAAGAAATGCTTTTTATAATTTTACAAATGTTTTTGTGATTTTTGAAAATTTTTGGACACGAAAAATAACGTTCACAAGTGAACGGGTCCCAAAATCCAACGCGTCTCTCACAAAAAACTTTCGATCTTCACGAAAAGAGCCGGCAGCGGTGCCATTTTAATAAATGAGATTTTACTAGTTGAAAGTTCGTTATTCTCGGTATCTCCTCGAATTGATTTCTGGTTAATTGTGTGTGATTAGTTGTTCTTGGTGAATCAAAGATTTTTGGTTTTGGTAAAATAGATGTGCAAGACTTAAAAATAAAGGACGGGAAATTAAAACTAAAACTAGTTGAAACGTAAACGGTGCAATATTTAAAACGTTAAAAGTAAATGACGTAAAATTAAATGACGTAAAATTAAAACTTAACGAAAAGTAAATTGACAATTAAATAAAAATGAGGACTTAATCAAAATAGACTAAAGATAAAACGAGTGAAGAAGCGGAGAAACAACAAACTTAACAGTAAAACAAAACAAAACATTCCGATCGGAATACACCCGATCGGAATGGTGCCAGGTCGGAATATTAAAAGGAGCTCCGATCGGAATATAGGAAAATGGTGCATGATCGGAATATCTTCCACCGTCGGAATGTAGACACCACCCAATCGGAATATTAGAAATAAAGGTTCAAATCCGAATGCCCAAAAGTAAGCTAATCGGAATATAGTAGAAAAAATGCAATCGAAATACACAAACGAGATTCACAATCGGAATGCCAAGGCCACAATCGGAATCTTCCAAAACCCTTTTCCGATCATACGATCGGAAAAAGGGTGCTGTGCTCGGAATACCCCAATCGGAAAAGGGTTTACACCCTTTCCGATTAGCTCCTATGATCCGAAAAATAAGCTAAGGCTTTAAGCTATTTGATTAAGCTAAAACCAAAGCTAACACGAATCAAAAAATGGAAATGAACTAAATAAGCACGAACATCAACTTATCAAACTTAAAATAAACACTTTTTAAATCAAACTTTTAAGATGAATACTTTTAAGAAAACTTGAAATCAAATAAGCATTAGAATGAAATAAGATCAAAGATGAACATGAATCAAAGATAAGCAAAGTAAGAAAGGTAGAAGAAGATGATTAAAAATAAGAGCTTGATTAAAAGAAAAGATTTCAAGATTAAAAGACTTACTAGAATTGAAGAAATTAAAAGTGCTTAACAAGAAATTGAAATACAAGAAATGAAAATGGTGGAAAGGGTGGTTTGTCAAACCACCCAACAACTTGAAAATGAAAGGAGACTAAACTATATATAGGGGTGATTAGGGAGGAGCTTAGGAAGCTTCCTCCCTCTTTCCTCTTTGCCTTAATTGCACACTTAAGTCCTTTTCTTCTTTATCTTTTGTTAATCTTGGACTTTGTTTTGGGATTTCTTTAACTCGTCTTGATTTTTCTTTATAAATAAGACTCGAGTTCTTCGGCTTTTTAGTAAACTTCCGTCCTTTAACTTTTTCTTTGATAAATCTTCAGAATTGGTCTTGGACTTCCGTTCTTTTTCCACTCTTGATTTTTCGACTTCATCTTTCGTCTTTTTCTTCGATAAAAGCCCGTGAATGCCGTGTTTTCTCCACTTTTCACCTTTTCGTCCTAAATCACAACAAAAACACAAACCACGCATAATTTCGACATAAATGACATAAAATACACGTTTTGGCTCGGTTATTATTGCAATTAAGTGGTAAAAAGGATAGGTGTTTTCACACCTATCACACCATTATCACTTCAAAGCATTTTAACTTCATTACCAGTTTTCTTCTTAATCTGAGTAATAAAGCTAAATAAAGTATCAGCAGTGCCACTTTTCATGGCTAAAAAGAAAGTCCAAGTAAACCTAGAAAAGTCATCTGTGATGACAAAGCAGTATGATTTACCATTCAAACTCTCTATATGTAGCAAGTGAAGTGGTTTAGAACTAGAGTGCACCTGTTTAGACTTAAATGAGACCTTGTGCTGCTTGCCTTTAAGGCATGCAACACAAGAGTGGTCATTGTGGAAAGCCTTTTCAGGCAAGCCATCAACCAAGCCAAGTCTCACAAGTCTGTTTATATTTTTAAAGTTAATGTGCCCTAGTCTCTTGTGCCATAGATTACTCTCATCAACTGAAGCTTTAGCATAAAAACATGACATATTATTATTCATCCTAATACCATTAAGATTCAAATTATAAATGTCCTTATACCTAGGTGTTCTATAGTCAATATATTTCTCATCTGGAATTTTAAAATCCTTGCTCAACACCAAGCATTCAGTATCAGTAAAAAGAACCTTATTTTTGTTATCACAAACTTGTGATACACTAAAAAGATTGTAATCAAGTTCTTTTACCAGAAACACGTTTTCAAAACGCAAGTTCTTGGTGAGAAGAGTTCCTTTGCCTGTGATAGTTCCATATCCGCCTCCAAAGTAAACTTTATCACCATCCTTAATGGGAGTGAAGTTAGTGAGATAATCTTCCTTCCCAGTCATGTGCCTAGAGCATCCACTATCCCAATAGCCATAATCATTTACCTGTTTTTGAATGCCCTGCACATAAAGAAAACAAATTAGTTTTCTTTGGGAACCCAAGTCTTAGCAGACTTGGATTCATCTGGTTGTTCAACAAGAACAGACTTAGTTCTCATAACAACCCCTTGTTCATCCCTTTTTGGATGAAACACCCAGTTAACCCCAATTGGTTTTGTGATGACCTTTGAAATATAATTAAATCTGTTAAAGGTCATAGAAATCCCATTAGAATTAGGGTTTTGATCTTGCTTAGGTATCAGTGTCAAGCTAGAAGAAGCTTTAGACCCCTTTCCCCGTGGTTGCAAATATTTAGGTCTGGCAACGTTTCTGTCAGCGTTGGATTTGGTCTTGTCAACGCTGAAATTACCCTCATCAGCGTTAAACCTAGGGTTTGCTATAGGAACCCATTTCCTATTATACCATGTATTGGTCTTTTGAAAAGGTCTTTGTCCATGAGTGTTAGACCCTTTAGTGAAGAATGGGGCTGGTCTAACAACTTGTGGACTTTGCTCCACAAAAGTTTTGGGTCTGACAGTGTTTGACCTTTTAACAGCGTTGACCTTGGAAGCGTTGACACATTTATATGCTAAATGTGAAAAGCTACCACAAGTGTAATAGGCTTTTCTAGACACAACCCTAGGTCTAGAAGAAAAGAAACCTGTTCCATTATCACTAACTTGGCTTTTTGGTGACCTAGTATTCCTATACATTTCTACATACTTAATGCTAGGTTTCTTAACAGTGTTGGAGCCAAGGTCAACAGTCTTGCCATTGATTGGGTTTGTTACTTTGATAGGGTTCGACTCATTTGGACTATCACAAAGCATGCCACCCTTGACAAATAAGGTAGGGTTGGCTTTCTTCCATTCATTCAAGTCAGTCAACTTTTGCCTATATTCCTCAACTAGGGTAAGGACTCTTGGTGGAGGAATAAATTCCTCTTTTTGGAGTTCTGGTAAACCAGTCCAAGATAAGTCCTTTCTTTGGACACCATAGAAGTCCACAGCTGGTGGTAGAACACCAGTATAATCTTTCATCCCAATCACAGTCATGTCCTTAGGATCCCTCTGTTTACTAACACATTCTCCTAGGGTTTGTGAGGCCTTATCAAATCTCTGAATTTTAAGGTCAACATTATCCTTATTCTTGATAGCCTCATCTAACTTAGCCTGTAATTCAGCATTGACCCTTTCCATGATGTTTCTACCATCATTACTAGCATTTAAATCATGTTTTAAGATATTTATTTGATCTTTTAGGTCAAACTCCATTTTCTTATACTCAGAAACTGTCTTCTCAGTTTGAGTGAGAGAAATTTGATAGTTAGACAACTTGCATCTCTCAGTACTCACATCACTTAACAATCTTAAAACCTCTTTGTTAAGCTTTTCAGTATTTAAACGACAACCCTTACTACAAAAAGCATCATCGTATACCTCATTGTCCGATGAAGAGGAGGAGTGTGCTATGAGAGCATATTGAACATGCTCTTCTTCTTCTATCTCAGCAACCAAAGCTTTATCCTCTTACTCATCCTTAGCCAAATAGCTCCAGTCCCATCCAATGCCATCAATTTCTTGCACTGCCACCATGGCCTTAGGATCCTTAGCCTTAACAATTTGGCTTGAGGGTTTTCAAGCATCAAATCTTCTTGGAGATCTGCATTCTCTCATGAAGTGCCCCATACGATGACAATTGTAGCACTCAACCTTGGATTTATCAAATCCAGCAGTGTCCTTTGCATTAAAGGTCATCTTCTTCTTGAACCTTCTATTCCACATGTTTGCTCTTATACTTGAAAGAGCCATGTTCCACTTTATATCCATCTCCTCCAAGTGCTCATCACTTATGTTGGCGTTGACAGGATATGATCCAGCGTTGACACATGTTGATCCAGTAACTGGGTGCATGTATGAGTCCTTCTGATCAAATTGACCTTCACTATGTGAGAAGAAGGCCATGTTACTATTGGTAGACTTACTTCCATGCTCCAAAAGAGTTTCATTCTCCAACAGCATCAGTTTGTTGTAGATATCATCAAAAGTAGAACTTTTGTGAGTGTTATTGGCAATTATAGATCTTGCCTCAATCTTCCACGCATCACCAAGGCTTTTAAGAAAAGTAGCAATAATGTCAATATCACCAACTTGTGTCCCCATGAAGGACAGCTTGCTTGTAATGTCAAGCAATCTACTTCTCACACTGCTAAGCTTCTCATTAGATTGAGCCTTAAAAACAACATACTCATGCAAGAGTTGCTTCTTCTTCTCTTCCTTAGTATCAGCATTACCACCATATGCAACTTCAAGGGCTGCCCAAAGGTCTTTTGCAGACTCATAACCTCTGTATTTGTGCTGATTTTCTTGTCCCAAGGAGAGTTTCAGAATGTTTAGGGTTTTCATATCAACCCTTTTCTTTGCTATGTCTTCAGCAGACACAACTCTACCATCATCAGGTTTTTCTTTCTTATCTTCTTCTGAACATCCTTGAACAGCTGATCTTGTAGCAATGGCATTGGCAATCTTTGCAGCCTTATCGAATGTGTTTCCATATTCAATAATCTCCAATAGAGTGTAGTCATAGATCCCCAGATATTGCTCAAGGTTGAATTTCAACAGCTCAAAGTTGTTTGCCTCTAGCATGGGAATCTTGATGTTGTGGTTTGAGGAGGAGGAGGTTGCTTCTGGAGTGGACATGATGTTTTTAGGGTTTTGTGAAAATTAGGGTTTTGGTGATTTTTAGGGTTCTTGTGTTCTTTTAGATCAAAGTTTCTCAACAAGCTCTAATACCACTTGTTGATCCCAAACTTAGATTGATTAAGCTTGTGTAAACGAGATTAGATCAAGTTATACACGTAGAGAAACTTTGTTTATGTATAAAGTAATCTAAGTGTTATGCGGAATTAACACTTAAACAAGAACACACAAAGATGTAAAACAAACTTTCACTTGATTGATAATAACGAACTTGCTTACAATGAAAGTGTTTACCGTATGAAAACTTATTATGAAACATAACCTAAAGGTCTTCTTTTATAGACATAAGAAGCCTTGTACAAGAGTCTACGTATCAACTATTCTAGGTAAAGATAATAATAGAAAATACAATGTTGAGCTTATCTTTACTAGAAACAAACTAGAAACAAAATACGCGTAGACTGTATGTTTCTATCGGTGCTTGTCTTCAACCTATCAACGCTTGACTTCTTCTTGTCAATGCTTGATCTTTCAGCGTTTGTTTTCTTCTTATCAACGCTTGTTCTCCTCTTGTCAGCGCTCAAGTGGACTGGCTACATTTTATTCCCAACAGCCATGTATCACGAACATTTAATACGAACAATATGTATATTAATTAATTATCATAAGTATTATGTACGTAAACATGAATATTAATACACGATAAGTATGTACTATAATATCAAGAAAACATTCAAGAAATATAACACGATAAATAAACACGAGCACATGATTAATTTTAAACAAGAAAAACAAAAAAAACGAAGGTATAAGGGCGTGTTTGTGCATCGGCTTGAAGAGGAGAAAGGGAAGGAACGGTGTAACACCCCCAAATTTATACAACTCAGTTCAGCGGAAGACTAGTTGGTGTTACGGGATAGCACATTACTCACATCATAGACAACGCTTAAAAATCGCGTCGTTTAATAATAAATCATTTCCATTCATAAACATCAAAGTTACATAGGTCCCAAGTCTTTACATTTTATACAAAAGTTTTACAAGTGTTTGAATGGAAAAATATTGTTTAAGTGCGGGCCATGAATTCTTGTCGTCTTCCCGAGAATTACCTTCAAGTACCTGAGATAAAACATGTTAAAAGAAAAGGTCAGCGATAACGCCGAGTGAATTCATAGAGTTTAATAAATTCCATCAATATAATATCAGTATAAAATTATTACTGAAAATCATTTTATATAAATCATTTTAATAGGCCATAAAACAGCCAAAGTCGTTTTATACAAATCCTTAACGAAAATCATAATATAGGCATTTGCCTTAAAATCATTGTACGAGCCAATGTCGTAAAAACAATCATACAATACGTCTTATGACGTTGTATAAAATCAAATAAAAATCGTTATTTGAATATGGTTATGAAAACCAAAATACAATCATAGTATCAATAGTATGACCCTGTATTGCTAGTCAGGCAATACATCGTAATTGGGAGCGTCTATTATTATTTTGTTAATTCGGATTATTATAAGCCGCATGACATTGTTACCTTACTAAACCAACAACGGGTAGCTAACCCGATACCAATTTTGCCCATCTAAAGTAGCGTGTCGTCACAAAGGTCACGCTATTGAAATCTTCTCATACAATAATTCGCTTACCAATCAATGTGGCACGACGGGGATCAACCGTCAAGGCGCGAACTGGGGTGATCGTCCCCAAATAGTACTATTAAATGCATAAGCGTCTACCAACTCCCGGTAGTTCACAATTCATGCTAATGGGACTTTTAGTGACATAACCTAACTTTAATAATCCATTTAATTTGATCTATCGGGTCCATTAATCATTTATCGGGTCATACAATCGGGTCATTCAATCATTCGGGTCCAAAATCAATAAACAAATAATCGGGACAAATGGTGTCCTATTTTATAAAACTAACATGTTATCTCCCTCGCGGGTTTATAAAACATTTATAAAAACATTTAAAAGAGTGCGAGGCTATGAACTCACGTTGATGTGGGAAGGCGGGTTATCGGCAATTCGGATGTACGGTACGTGCTTCAATCACGGAAACCTAGACAAATAATAATCGGTCTTAGACGTTTGTCCAATGACTTTATAAAAATATCAATTATTTATACATATGATGATTATATATATATATATGATGATCAAGTGGGTTTACATATTCTCGTTTACTCATTTTAGAGTTATATGTCGATAGCTTTTATACTAGTTTACTAGTTTTACCCATTTACGTGTCTTAAGTCCAATAAGCTTATTATAAGTTATTTAACTTATTTTAGTCCATTTTGTACTTATATTATCAGTACTTAAACTTCACAAGTTGGGCCCAAATGGGTTAAGCCCAATAATTTCTTTTTACAAGTTTTTATCCTATTTAGTCCATTTATTAGTCCAATAGGTTTATTTAACTTGTTAATGTCCGTATGCCCTATAGTTCGGGTTTTATCGGTTTTTACTTGTTATAAATGTCTATATATCAGTATATAAGTTTTATAAAGTTTTCATTAGACGGGTCCAACCATCTAAGTTTTATTTAATAAAAACGTTAATTTTACGGCAATAGCCGAAAAAGTAGTAAAAATCATGTTTATAGTTTTATAACTTATAAAACTTAACAAGTTTCCATTTTCATCATTTATACACTTATTACACCTTTTATATATTTATATAAATAAGTTTTATAAGTTAGTGGGTTTTTATTTACATTTTATATATTAAAATGTGAGTGCTTATATAATAGTATTATTCTTTAATTTCCAAAAATCTGATTTTTAACTTCATCTTCACCAAAAATGTCATATCTTGAGTTCTACATGGAGATAGAAGCTCAAATTTTTATCACATAAACTACATGATATTTGCTACATTTAACTCTTCTATAGCTACTCTTGAATCATCATCTAAGTATTTTCTAAAAATCGTCCAAAACAGTAACTTCAGATTTATACCCTAAACTTGTTTTGATCATATCTCACTCATTATTTTGATTCCATTGCATGGCCAACTATCACATGTGTACAAGACCCATAGCTTACTGTAAATCCATCCTACTTCATCATTTTATCAGTTCATGACTTACTTCTTTACTTTTTTATACAGCCAAGAATTTAAACAAGATTTTAACCTTGTTTCATATGGTTTTTTACCTTTTTAATCATGTTTATCAACAACAAATCCCCACATAACATTTTTATCATCATATAATCATCATAAATATATACAATAGGAAATAAAATACATGTTTACATAATCAAAATAACAAGAAGTTGAGGAGGACAATCTTTATACCACCAACTTGATGTAGGTTATGAGTTTGGCATGGTTTTTGATGGAGAAACTTGTGCTTAGCCAACACCATCTTCAAGAACTCCAATCTTCATCAACTCCTTGTGGAAAATCAGCCTCATGACACCATGAAAACTCCTCCATGGATGTTATAAGTTGCACCAATCTTCATCTTTTTGAATGGGGATTAACATATGTTAATTATAACATATGTTTATGGTTAAATTTTTGATCAATGATGGTGTTTAGGGGCTGAATTGGGACGGCATAGATGAGTGAGAGAGAGAGAGTTGTGAGTTTTTGAGTGGTATTGCATGAGTGTGTGAGTGATAGATTGTTTTGCTAATGGTTTTGTTGTGTCAAAAGCTTAAAGTGTAAGCTAATGACATGTGTTATTAGTTTATGTGAAAACTTGACACCAAGTTATCTTGGTGGAGTGGTTGTAGCCGGTTTTGAAGTGGGGTGGGACAAGTGTCCCACTTGTCTCATCCCATTTATTTACGGGTACTCCTCGATTCTAGTTTCCTCGATTTGCGTGCCCTCGGGTCGTTTTACGAAAAACGTTTTTATAAATTATGAATCAACGTCACAAAACGAATCCAATAAAAATTGTTTCATCAAAAACGGAGTTCGAAAACGTAAATACGTAATCCTAAGGTTTCCGGTTTAGTCGTAAAGGACGTTAAAATAAAATCGTAAGTCCTAATCTCTTCTCGTAAATTTGTGAGTTTATGAACTAACACAAATTTAAAATTCCAAAATAATATTCACGGATAAATTTATTTTCTGAAATGTCGGACTGTCACCAAAGACGGTGTATGTAGACGTAAGCACGTAACGTTGAATTCTCCGGTTTAAACGTAGTTGATGCTACTTCAAGACGTAAATCCAAATTTCTTCCCAAAAATAAGTGAGTTCATATTGTATCATTAAAATAATATTTTCAAATAATATTTGAGAATAAAATATCAATCGTAAATTGACGGATTGTCACAGCATTTACCCCTAAACAGGATCTTTGTCCTCAAAGATCATCTTACCTTACTACTCGCTTCTTATAGAGTTAAAGCCATGTGGGTATTTCCTCCACATTCGGTCTTTTCTCACAAGTGCAATTCGTTACAATACGCGAGTTTCATCAAACATAACTACGGGAATAAGATCAGGCTAAATGTTGACTTACTTTCTCTATCCATGATATTCACGGTTTTCTGATGAATGCAACTTTTCTCCGATCTAAGCTCTACTAAGAATAATCAGATTTTCACTTGATAGATATTCCATCAAGTTCGATTTACGAATCATAATTCACGCAGTCTTTGAAGTCCTAGGGTAGATCCAGCTTATATGCCTTTCAAACCAATCTTTTATACCATCTCAATGGTCCCATACAACGGGGACTTATATCCCATGATTTGTCAGATCATGAATTCATCTTTCCAAGGTTAAAAATTGTGGCATAACTTCGCTACCCATTTGGCACTTTAAGATCTACATTTCACATTCACATAACCTCTTGTCCACTACCGGCAGTCAATAATAAAATCCTAATTTCAACAATCATTTCAGATCTCGCGGGTCGGGTATTTTGCAAGGATAGGTTCGCCATCATAGGAAACCTTAAACCTAAGAGACATGTCCAACTCACAGTGGGTGTATGTCGGATGTCTTCATCTCAACTCCTGCTTACATATGCTCTAAGATTCAGATCCTAACAAGATTCGATCTCGATCCTAATACGATGATTATCAAAGATAAGCTCTCCAAAGGAAAACGATTACACGGTCTATTATCAAAGGTCAATCATTCAAACATAAAACAACACTTATATTACTCTGTATCGTTACTTTACCTCGTCCCTTCGATTTAGGATGGTACATAGTACTCTTATCAAGGTTCGTTCTCAATGAATTCTGAGCAAATCTCTAGAAATTCGATGCGAAGCGAAGATCTTGATAAAGATGTTCGATACAGGCATGCTATGTTTACATAACTCTTTTGCATT
Organism: Glebionis coronaria; assembly: GCA_025667525.1. Taxonomy (NCBI): domain Eukaryota; kingdom Viridiplantae; phylum Streptophyta; class Magnoliopsida; order Asterales; family Asteraceae; genus Glebionis; species Glebionis coronaria. The sequence continues at coordinate 424,009,045 of CM046874.1, forward strand.
TATCATTAACGAGAATGATATTAGCAGATTTGGTCAGTCTGTCGACGATGACCCAATATCGAATTAAATTCAGATGATGACCTTTGCAATAGCTAAACGTTTACTAATGTATGAGGCGAACTCTGCCTTCATAATTGCCATCAGTACATCTTCTTCAGACAAAGATATTTTTAGTCAAAAATAACATACATATAATACTTATACTTACAAATTCCAACATAACTATAGCTCACAATCCTTCATATTTAGGCAACCATAAGTGGTCTTTTAAAACATTTAACGCCATTGGCTTCTCAATTTTAATGGTTCACATTATCCGCGAACCCTTTTTATTATTTATAATATCCTTCTTACAAACATCGTTTATTTTTATATTGCTCGGCAATTTATTTTGCACCTTCATTATTAAGAAATACATCTTAATTGATTCTTTATCCTTTTTATATAATATGTCAGTATCTATATTCACTTTTCATGATGTTATAATTATCATGTTCACAATTCACTCAGATATTCTTTCTATATTAGGCGTCAGTAATTACGTTCACCTTCCTAATGAAATAAATATCACAACCGTATTTATTCAAAATTCTTTCTTCATATCTTCTATGTTTTAGTTTCGTCTTTACTATCATTTTTATCCGTTTTACTCAATCTGTCGTCTAAAGCGTCGATAATTATCATAATTAATTAAATAATTATTAGTTAATTTTTATGAAGCGTAAAAGTTTTAAATTTCTTAGATCGACCAATTATATAAAATGTTCAAAAATAAATTTGAATTTAATTAACAAGATTTTTGCTGATTTATCGAAAATAATTAATAAGATTCGTAAATATTTGAAAAATCTTTGTTTATATTTTGGTCAAAGTTTTCTTAGTTGAAAGCATAAATTATCGTTTTAAATTTTCAGGTCATGGTATGAATGGTTTTACTTATTCCTTCTTAAGTTATCTTGAGGTATACACAAACATTTACCCCTAAACAGAAGTTTAGTTAAATGGTTTGTGTATAAGGGAAATATCCCTTAAAATCCTTTGTTAAAACATCTGTCAAAACATATTTCCATTTCTTTTTGGTAAAATCCAAAGTCTTAAAAGGGCTCTTAATTTTTGAAGAGTCAATTTATTCCATCATCTATTAATCACATGGTTAAATCATGTAAAGGTTCAAGTCTTTAATCACGTGTTAATTATTCAAGGTTCAGGTTTTTATCGTTCGGCCAATTCAGGGCAATCTATAATTAATTATTAACTCATTCTTATTATTATAAACAAACAAATAGTCCTTAATGATCGCAAGCATGAATTTATCAAATTACAGCCTACACACGTGATTCACCGAATTTATGAATACTACATGTGCATTGGTCAATCCAAACGACATCACATGAAACTCATAATGTTCATTACAAGAACCGGATGTAGTGATTGGAATAGATAATCTCTTTCGCAGATGCGAAGTTGATGATAACCATGCTATGGATCAAATTTGCTAGAACCTTGTAAATGATCGAACAATTCTTCCATTTCGAGTTATGGATATCGTTTTCGATTGTCAATTTACTCAATCGCAGTAATCTATAAATATAAGGAAAGATAACACCATAGCTCTTCAGGATGACAGGCTTGGTATAATAAAATCTTTCTCCGTCAACTTTCTCAGTTGTACGGTAATTCCTTTAATTCAGATGGTGCTGACGTACAGTGCACAAGCCACAGGTGCAGCACCGGGAATATGATCAATACCAATTTCAACTTGCCTAAATGGCAAAAGTTTAGGTAATTCACCAACAAATACCTCCTAAAGTTTCAAATAACAGAAACATCTTTTAATAATTCAATATTAGGTTCTATCTAGATTATAATATCTATAACTAGTTCACAATCATTCACGATATAAATTCGAGTCTAAATACAGGATATGGTCATCCTTCAAGAATTATTTAGATCACTTTTGATAATCAACATCTTATCATTTAGGGGAATTCTATTCGAGTTCCCATCAATTAAGACAATTTCGTCATGTCATAATCAATCAATCCATTCTACTGGCATTACTAACTTTTTAGTTTTATTGCCGTCGATAAGATGTGAACTTCTCAAAAGACTAATAATAATTCATAATCCTTCACAAGTTCAAGGATATATGGAGACACAACTACCATCTAAAGAGTAAGGTCAACGCATAATCTACGCGAGAGAATTTCAAATCAGATTCAGACGAAAACATTTAACGAATATGAATATATCCCATGTTTTCATGATTCGAGTACGCATTCGAAAGCTCCTCGGATCGTTACCCAGGTCATTCAAATGAAATCAAATCAAAAGAAATGATAAGAACGTCGATACATCCAGTCGGGTATCAACACTCGGTTATCAAATACTTTTCCTAAGAATCTCACTACGGGAGAATTGGACAAGAAAGAATTGTCAATTGTCAAATAAGACAATTTCCATAGATGAGTAAATTCAACTCAGAAGAATAGGTGCTACAGGCACATGTGTAGGTGTCCCTATCACTATGTCCTTATTTTTCACTTCTCGCAGATCTCATAAATTTTAATCCTTCACAATCTTCAAAGAAAATTTAGTGTTTATTAACCAGTTTTATGGTGACTACTAATCAGCCTTGCATAGTCCATTCCAAATTGTATGTAGGCGCGCAACTATATACAATTTCAAGATTAACGATGCAATACTCAGTTCGTCAAAATTTTATCATCATGTTTATAATAAAAACATTTTCATGCTTAATTCTTAAATAAGAATCAAAAATATATTTACAAAGATTTTCTTTGTTATGAAAACGATTAAGTTTCCAAAGTGTTTCTTAAACAACTTTACTTTGATAACAATCACTTATAAATCTCACTTTGAATAATCCTTATAGTGATGAAAATTCAATTTTCTCAAAGGATACTGTTTTAACTTTATAAAACAATGTGTGATCTGCAGAAGAGTGATGAAAGCTTGTTCACCAAGAACTAACTACGATATGATAGGAAATGAGCTTAGCCAAATAATCATGAGGTTCATGACATCGATGGCACTCAGAAAGAATAATCCACAACGTAACTCAAATCAAGATGAGTAATTGTTCAATGGTTGCATCACTAATGCGAACATTAGGATGAAGCAATAAAAGATAGATAACATCGATACATGTAGAATTTAGTAATCAAAGGTAGTCTTTTTCATTAATCGCAAACAAGTCAAAATTGTACCGTAACACATTATGTGTCACTGTGTCATACAATTCTTAGAACTCATCCTACCAACTGATGTCTCAATTGAGTTAGGGATTATTTTTAAAAGATACCACAATGAATACTAATCTACAAGAGTCATTAGGTGTTCCACATGTCCCGGAAGATCCATCGGTCTCAATTCAGAAGAAGATTTCTTCAATTCATTTCTTGGACACTGGGCATCCTCGTTAGTGGACAATGGTCTAGGAACAACCCTTAACACAAAACCTACAATCAACTAAAACCTTTTAATTCCATCACAGAACTTAACGGCTTCTATTAATAATCTCATATTTTATATGGGTTAAATTTTACTTCATTCAAGTTTCAACCAATTTTATACTCAATTCAATATCCTACCTCATATTCCAATACTTTCAATCTTATTATCAGGCCTTAATAGGGCAATAAAAGTTCAATATGAATCAACACTTAATTCCAATCCTATAGCTCTTACAACAACAATTATCAAATGAGTCACTAGTATGAAATGACTTGATCATTCAACTAGACTTCTCGGAAAGGTATTAGTGGCATGAGGCTTTTGGGTAATGGTTCCAATGACAGCCTCAAGTGCAACATTCACCCTTTCGATTTCAACTTAAGAATTGGATGACAACGAGTCAGATGACATCTTTCTAGGTGGTAACGTTTTATCAAACTCCACTCTATAAGGAAAGATCGTCATGACATCGATATCAGATTTAATCTCGCCAATTCTTCTTTCAATATCACAATCAACTAATATCTACATTTCTACGAATATCAACCATTTGTTGGAATCATAAATATCCACAACTTGGTTTAGATCTAGGATAGCTAGAATTCCTACGAGAATAGCTTCGATTAATTTACTAGGGAATTTAGGGTTACTTGTGACAATCTACGTCGTATAAATACCTCGTATAAAAATCAAAATAATCATCAAACAATCATGTAATAAATATACATCATATATATATATAATCCAAGTAATATATATATATATTAAAATAACACTTCTCAGTCTGGCCTTGTCGGTAACTCGGGAATTCTTCGGCACCGTTATAGTCAAAAGATTTTTTTTTTTTTTTTAGACATTTTTAGAAAAATGTTTATAGTTAAAAGATTTTGAAAAGTTTTATTCAAAACCTTGGTTTTAAAAATCTTTCGTTCTCTATAACGAGAGCTCTGGTACCAAACTGTAACACCCCCAAATTTATACAACTCAGTTCAGCGGAAGACTAGTTGGTGTTACGGGATAGCACATTACTCACATCATAGACAACGCTTAAAAATCGCGTCGTTTAATAATAAATCATTTCCATTCATAAACATCAAAGTTACATAGGTCCCAAGTCTTTACATTTTATACAAAAGTTTTACAAGTGTTTGAATGGAAAAATATTGTTTAAGTGCGGGCCATGAATTCTTGTCGTCTTCCCGAGAATTACCTTCAAGTACCTGAGATAAAACATGTTAAAAGAAAAGGTCAGCGATAACGCCGAGTGAATTCATAGAGTTTAATAAATTCCATCAATATAATATCAGTATAAAATTATTACTGAAAATCATTTTATACAAATCATTTTAATAGGCCATAAAACAGCCAAAGTCGTTTTATACAAATCCTTAACGAAAATCATAATATAGGCATTTGCCTTAAAATCATTGTACGAGCCAATGTCGTAAAAACAATCATACAATACGTCTTATGACGTTGTATAAAATCAAATAAAAATCGTTATATGAATATGGTTATGAAAACCAAAATACAATCATAATATCAATAGTATGACCCTGTATTGCTAGTCAGGCAATACATCGTAATTCGGAGCGTCTATTATTATTTTGTTAATTCGGATTATTATAAGCCGCATGACATTGTTACCTTACTAAACCAACAACGGGTAGCTAACCCGATACCAATTTTGCCCATCTAAAGTAGCGTCTCGTCACAAAGGTCACGCTATTGAAATCTTCTCATACATTAATTCGCTTACCAATCAATGTGGCACGACGGGGATCAACCGTCAAGGCGCGAACTGGGGTGATCGTCCCCAAATAGTACTATTAAATGCATAAGCGTCTACCAACTCCCGGTAGTTCACAATTCATGCTAATGGGACTTTTAGTGACATAACCTAACTTTAATAATCCATTTAATTTCATCTATCGGGTCCATTAATCATTTATCGGGTCATACAATCGGGTCATTCAATCATTCGGGTCCAAAATCAATAAACAAATAATCGGGACAAATGGTGTCCTATTTTATAAAACTAACATGTTATCTCCCTCGCGGGTTTATAAAACATTTATAAAAACATTTAAAAGAGTGCGAGGCTATGAACTCACGTTGATGTGGGAAGGCGGGTTATCGGCAATTCGGATGTACGGTACGTGCTTCAATCACGGAAACCTAGACAAATAATAATCGCTCTTAGACGTTTGTCCAATGACTTTATAAAAATATCAATTATGTATACATATGATGATTATATATATATATATGATGATCAAGTGGGTTTACATATTCTCGTTTACTCATTTTAGAGTTATATGTCGATAGCTTTTATACTAGTTTACTAGTTTTACCCATTTACGTGTCTTAAGTCCAATAAGCTTATTATAAGTTATTTAACTTATTTTAGTCCATTTTGTACTTATATTATCAGTACTTAAACTTCACAAGTTGGGCCCAAATGGGTTAAGCCCAATAATTTCTTTTTACAAGTTTTTATCCTATTTAGTCCATTTATTAGTCCAATAGGTTTATTTAACTTGTTAATGTCCGTATGCCCTATAGTTCGGGTTTTATCGGTTTTTACTTGTTATAAATGTCTATATATCAGTATATAAGTTTTATAAAGTTTTCATTAGACGGGTCCAACCATCTAAGTTTTATTTAATAAAAACGTTAATTTTACGGCAATAGCCGAAAAAGTAGTAAAAATCATGTTTATAGTTTTATAACTTATAAAACTTAACAAGTTTCCATTTTCATCATTTATACACTTATTACACCTTTTATATATTTATATAAATAAGTTTTATAAGTTAGTGGGTTTTTATTTACATTTTATATATTAAAATGTGAGTGCTTATATAATAGTATTATTCTTTAATTTCCAAAAATCTGATTTTTAACTTCATCTTCACCAAAAATGTCATATCTTGAGTTCTACATGGAGATAGAAGCTCAAATTTTTATCACATAAACTACATGATATTTTCTACATTTAACTCTTCTATAGATACTCTTGAATCATCCTTTAAGTATTTTCTAAAAATCGTCCAAAACAGTAACTTCAGATTTATACCCTAAACTTGTTTTGATCATATCTCACTCATTATTTTGATTCCATTGCATGGCCAACTCTCACATGTGTACAAGACCCATAGCTTACTGTAAATCCATCCTACTTCATCATTTTATCAGTTCATGACTTACTTCTTTACTGTTTTATACAGCCATGTAATTTAAACAAGATTTTAACCTTGTTTCATATGGTTTTTCACCTTTTTAATCATGTTTATCAACAACAAATCCCCACATAACATTTTTATCATCATATAATCATCATAAATATATACAATAGGAAATAAAATACATGTTTACATAATCTAAATAACAAGAAGTTGAGGAGGACAATCTTTATACCACCAACTTGATGTAGGTTATGAGTTTGGCATGGTTTTTGATGGAGAAACTTGTGCTTAGCCAACACCATCTTCAAGAACTCCAATCTTCATCAACTCCTTGTGGAAAATCAGCCTCATGACACCATGAAAACTCCTCCATGGATGTTATAAGTTGCACCAATCTTCATCTTTTTGAATGGGGATTAACATATGTTAATTATAACATATGTTTATGGTTAAATTTTTGATCAATGATGGTGTTTAGGGGCTGAATTGGGACGGCATAGATGAGTGAGAGAGAGAGAGTTGTGAGTTTTTGAGTGGTATTGCATGAGTGTGTGAGTGATAGATTGTTTTGCTAATGGTTTTGTTGTGTCAAAAGCTTAAAGTGTAAGCTAATGACATGTGTTATTAGTTTATGTGAAAACTTGACACCAAGTTATCTTGGTGGAGTGGTTGTAGCCGGTTTTGAAGTGGGGTGGGACAAGTGTCCCACTTGTCTCATCCCATTTATTTACGGGTACTCCTCGATTCTAGTTTCCTCGATTTGCGTGCCCTCGGGTCGTTTTACGAAAAACGTTTTTATAAATTATGAATCAACGTCACAAAACGAATCCAATAAAAATTGTTTCATCAAAAACGGAGTTCGAAAACGTAAATACGTAATCCTAAGGTTTCCGGTTTAGTCGTAAAGGACGTTAAAATAAAATCGTAAGTCCTAATCTCTTCTCGTAAATTTGTGAGTTTATGAACTAACACAAATTTAAAATTCCAAAATAATATTCACGGATAAATTTATTTTCTGAAATGTCGGACTGTCACCAAAGACGGTGTATGTAGACGTAAGCACGTAACGTTGAATTCTCCGGTTTAAACGTAGTTGATGCTACTTCAAGACGTAAATCCAAATTTCTTCCCAAAAATAAGTGAGTTCATATTGTATCATTAAAATAATATTTTCAAATAATATTTGAGAATAAAATATCAATCGTAAATTGACGGATTGTCACAGCATTTACCCCTAAACAGGATCTTTGTCCTCAAAGATCATCTTACCTTACTACTCGCTTCTTATAGAGTTAAAGCCATGTGGGTATTTCCTCCACATTCGGTCTTTTCTCACAAGTGCAATTCGTTACAATACGCGAGTTTCATCAAACATAACTACGGGAATAAGATCAGGCTAAATGTTGACTTACTTTCTCTATCCATGATATTCACGGGTTTCTGATGAATGCAACTTTTCTCCGATCTAAGCTCTACTAAGAATAATCAGATTTTCACTTGATAGATATTCCATCAAGTTCGATTTACGAATCATAATTCACGCAGTCTTTGAAGTCCTAGGGTAGATCCAGCTTATATGCCTTTCAAACCAATCTTTTATACCATCTCAATGGTCCCATACAACGGGGACTTATATCCCATGATTTGTCAGATCATGAATTCATCTTTCCAAGGTTAAAAATTGTGGCATAACTTCGCTACCCATTTGGCACTTTAAGATCTACATTTCACATTCACATAACCTCTTGTCCACTACCGGCAGTCAATAATAAAATCCTAATTTCAACAATCATTTCAGATCTCGCGGGTCGGGTATTTTGCAAGGATAGGTTCGCCATCATAGGAAACCTTAAACCTAAGAGACATGTCCAACTCACAGTGGGTGTATGTCGGATGTCTTCATCTCAACTCCTGCTTACATATGCTCTAAGATTCAGATCCTAACAAGATTCGATCTCGATCCTAATATGATGATTATCAAAGATAAGCTCTCCAAAGGAAAACGATTACACGGTCTATTATCAAAGGTCAATCATTCAAACATAAAACAACACTTATATTACTCTGTATCGTTACTTTACCTCGTCCCTTCGATTTAGGATGGTACATAGTACTCTTATCAAGGTTCATTCTCAATGAATTCTGAGCAAATCTCTAGAAATTCGATGCGAAGCGAAGATCTTGAGTGAGAGAGAGAGAGTTGTGAGTTTTTGAGTGGTATTGCATGAGTGTGTGAGTGATAGATTGTTTTGCTAATGGTTTTGTTGTGTCAAAAGCTTAAAGTGTAAGCTAATGACATGTGTTATTAGTTTATGTGAAAACTTGACACCAAGTTATCTTGGTGGAGTGGTTGTAGCCGGTTTTGAAGTGGGGTGGGACAAGTGTCCCACTTGTCTCATCCCATTTATTTACGGGTACTCCTCGATTCTAGTTTCCTCGATTTGCGTGCCCTTGGGTCGTTTTACGAAAAACGTTTTTATAAATTATGAATCAACGTCACAAAACGAATCCAATAAAAATTGTTTCATCAAAAACGGAGTTCGAAAACGTAAATACGTAATCCTAAGGTTTCCGGTTTAGTCGTAAAGGACGTTAAAATAAAATCGTAAGTCCTAATCTCTTCTCGTAAATTTGTGAGTTTATGAACTAACACAAATTTAAAATTCCAAAATAATATTCACGGATAAATTTATTTTCTGAAATGTCGGACTGTCACCAAAGACGGTGTATGTAGACGTAAGCACGTAACGTTGAATTCTCCGGTTTAAACGTAGTTGATGCTACTTCAAGACGTAAATCCAAATTTCTTCCCAAAAATAAGTGAGTTCATATTGTATCATTAAAATAATATCTTCAAATAATATTTGAGAATAAAATATCAATCGTAAATTGACGGATTGTCACAAACGGGCTTGGCCCATACCCATTAACTAATCCTAGTTAATTAATAAAAATCATAGAGGTTTTCATTAAACACTCTTTTTACTGAAAATCAAAACCCTAACCCCCTATTGTCTCTCTCTTGCCGAGGCACGTGATAAGTGTGAAAACACTCATCAATTATGATCCAAAAACCACTTAAAACACGACCAAATACATTATATTTAAATTTAAAATATCAAATTTACGTGTGTATTTGTGTTTTGTGTGTTTCGGGTAAATAAGATGTATTTTGGAGCAAACACGCGTTTTCAAGGGATTTATTTGACGAAAGACGAAGAAAAGGACAAAACTAAGCTTTCAAGGACCATTCTCGCATTAATCACAAAAATCAAGGATATGAAGTGGTGTTTGTTTTAAAGATAAAAAGCTTTCATTAAAAGAATGAATAATAATGGGAAGATCAGGTACTAAATTGGAAAGTATTTTGTTTACTTGATCTGGTCGAAGTTAGCAAGTCCACGTCTTTATCTTCTTAAACACAAACGAAGAGAGAGAGAGAGAGAGAAAAAAAATATATCTATTTTCATACTTTCTTCACCAAACCAAGTCAAGACGATTTCAAAGAGAGTTAGAGAAAGATTCAGACGAAGATTGAAGAACGAAAAGTGATCTTTATCATCCGAGCAACACAACCATACAACTTAACTTGATCAAGATTAAACTATGTAGAAACGACCAAATTCTTGGATGAACCCTAATCTCGTATTTTCCACGTGGCACAACTTGATTGGATGGCACACGTCGACAGAACCCCTCACCTCAGTCTCACATCTCTATAAATATCTCACATCCTCTCTATTTTCAGTCAGCTAGATAGGTTAGACTAGGTGTAGTTTTTCACACAATTAGTTGAGCTCTTAGGATTAGATTAGTTAAACTTTTGTAACTACTTTTTGTTAATCATTTGTCAAAACTTTAACTTTGTTCTAATGTTCAGAATGTTCAGTTGTAATAGATTTCTTCTATCCTCCATTAATGAAGTTCTTCTTATTTCATAACCAATCTTCTTTACCTTTTTTCTTAAACATGTTCTGGCTTGTTAGTTTGTTGAGTTAGTTAGCTGGATTCTGTTAATAGCTATTGGATAGCGTTTGTGATCATAAGCTTCTAATTGCTTGTGATTTGATTCTGTTACTCTAGATGATTTGAACGTGTTAATTTTAGGTGTTACTTCAGTCAGTAAAAGCTTTATAGCAGATTCTGTGTTTTTTGTTTCAATAAGCCAAAAAGCTAATAAGCTCAATACGAGCTTATGAGTGGAGCTCTTTCCGTTTCAATATTTTAACCAGTTAGTTCAAGTTTTTGATATGTTATTCAGCGAAGTATATTAGTGAAGTCCTGAATTGAGAACCTTTGGTTTAGTTCTGTTAGGAATTGCTCAGTAGCTTATTGCTAATTGTGATTATGTAGGTTTGTTGACTTAGATGATAAGTTTGGATTTTCTGTTATAATTAGTTGATATAGCTTATCGTGATTAAGCTACTTTTCATGATTCTCTCTTAGTAGTCTACAATTTAACTTTTGAGCATGTTATTTCGTTTCCATGTTCCTTATTTTTGTAGGTTTTCTTTTGGAAAGATATGATCTTTCTGGTAAATGATAACGAGTAGGATAGTTGTTATTTTTGTGAATTCTGTTAATGATCAGTTTGTAGGTACAAGTTTGTAGCAGAAAGTGGTGTTCGGCTTGTAGTAAGAGGTGTGGTTGGTTTAAGTCAGCTCAGCGCTCGAATTCGACACCAAAGGACTTACTTCAATGATCACAGGTCCAGCGCTACATTTCATTTTCTGCAATTAGCTATTATAATCTGCTAGTTTGTAACTATAGTGTAATTTTAGTGAAATGTGTTAGTTTGCTATTTGATAGATGTGTAATATCTGGTATTGAGAATTTGCTTAGTTTCATAGAAATTGGATCTCCTATTCTTGCATTAAATTTCTGTTAATATGAGTGTTTGGCTTCGATTTTTGATCAATTTACTAGCTGATAGGAAGTCTGAAGATATGGTTCGTTTAGTGCTTTTTATAGGTATAAATTTGGGTATTAAGTAGTGTTAAAATCTCATTTAGAGATCATAGATGCATTTGCTAGCTATTCAGTTTTAAGATTCGAGCTTGAATCTACATAGTTTGTTCATTAGCTGAGTAAAGCTCGTTTATGTCCTTTGTTGAAGATTCCTGTCGAAGTGATTACAAACCAAGTCTTTTCTGTTAAAATTCCCTTAACAAATCGTATTCTTTAAGTTTGATAGTAGACTTAAATTCTTTGGTTAACATACATGTGTTTTGGGCTAGTGAAAACTGTTTTGGGCCAGTAATCAATTTAATAAGAACAGTAGTAATAACAAATTCAATTTTGTGTTAGTAAGAATAGATTTGGTAAAAGAGAATTGTAGATTTTGTTAAATTGTATCATTCACAAGTTTTGTATTTCCAAATTTTACAAGATTAGTTTGTAGAGAAATGGCTTTTAATTTGTTAGAAATTAGTTAGATTGTTATTATCATACTTTAGTTTAAATTTTGAATTTTTTCATTTCTTTATTTGTAGCACTAATTTGATTTTTGTTTTTACTTGTATTTTGTGCCTTAATTATTGTTCGTGCAATGTTTTTGTAGTTTAAATACGTATTACGTATATAGATATTTTTACAATTTTTACATGCTTTGTGCTAAGTAGCTTAAAAATCAGTCAAGCTTTTATCACCAAAACAATTAAGTCTTTGCTTGGAATTGTTGGTCAATTCTATTAGATACCGAGACGAAACGAAATACTAAAAAGACAAATATTAAATGGCGCCGCTGCCGGTTCTTTTCATGAAGATTGACGGTTTCTAGTCGGACGTATAGGATTTTGGGATCCGTTCACTTTGTGGACGTTATTTTTGTTAAATCAAAAACATAAAAAATAAAAAAAAATCAAAAAGATAAAAATATATAAAAAACCACAAAATCAATTCTTTTCCTAAAGAATTGACCAAAAAAATACAAAAGTAATCTTTTTCCAAAAATATTACACCAAAAATATATTGTATATATTGTTTTTCATCGCTTTTACCTACATATATTACTTTCTTAAAAAATTATAAAAATACTAAAATATTTTCTCTATGTTATCATATGTAAATAAGTATACGTAGATAGGAACAACCAATAAACCTACTTCCATAAGTATTGCATTGCAATACACCATTTGTGGCGGCGTTCCGGTGCCACTTACGTGTATCGATCAAAGTTAATTAAGGCACAATAGATAAATAATACAATCTACTTGAACTTGAGAAAGAGGCAACTGTGTGGGGGGTATAAGGCAAGTGTATTACACATTCTAAAGAAGCAAGCTCTTTAGTGCTACGCGCCGCCTCGTTTCTCCGCTTCCTTGTGGGTCTTTCAAGGTTGACAGTAGTGAGTGGTGTGCCACCCAATTAGTACTTACATATATTATATTTTCTTGTGGATATTAGTTATTACATATCGAGAGAGATAATCTCTTCTCTCTCAAAAGTCGACCGAGAGCTCCTCTCTCACTCCTCGAGTTTATATACACGTGTACTCGCACGCGTGTAACCATACCACATTTGGTGTATTACTTACTTCCCCGAGGAAGTGTTAAAACGTCATTCACTTGTATATACATTCGGCCACCTTGCTACACATGGATACTCGTTCCATGTTGGAGATTTTGCAACAACGATCCGCCAACGCTAATTATTCGCCTTGTTCGAATTGTGGTGGTCCACATGATACTTATTTATGTGATCAAAGCAATGTCTATTATGGGGAGGGTTATGGTTATAATGGAACCGAGAACCCTAATTTTCAACCTAATCTTCAAATGGACTACACTTGTAATGACAATATGGGATATTCCGGTTTTTCATCACAAAATCCACCATCATTTCATGATCAAACCTTTAATGAGCCATACCAAAACCAAGGATTTTCCAATAATGAAGGTTTTCAAAATGATGATAATTTTCAAGGCTATAATCAAGAAACCTTTCATAATCAAGGATTTTCAAATAATGAAGGCTTTCAAAATGATGAAAATTTCAATGCTATAATCAAGATAACTTTCAAAATCAAGGATTTTTACATCATGAGGGTTTTCATAATCAAGGGTTTAACCAAGAGAATATGAAAAATGAATCTCAAATTCTTGCAATCTTTGCTAAGATACATCAAGATAATGAGAGGAGATTTCAAGAGAGTGAAAAGAAACTTGAAGAATGGTATGAGGAAACTAATCAAAGATTCGTGCTCCTTTTACATTCTTATCAAACTCAAGGTGCTTTACCATGTGATATTGAGCCGTCTTTGAGATGATGAGGATGATACTATTACTGATGAATATCGTGAATCATGTGAAAAAGAATATCTTTCTAATCGTACTCGTAGGCCTTATCCATTCATTTATGACGATGATGACGAACCTTCGATTTGCATGACACTTAATGATGACACAGCTTCATCACCTTTACCTCACATGGAACCCAACGACTCTTTAACCATGAGGGACGAGCCTCTTATTACTAATACAAACACCGATTCGAATGCATTAACCGCCTCTAGTGTTGAGAACCTTATCCCAATCCAAAGCGATCTTGAGGGTGTTTCTAATGAACCATGCGACGAGTTATGTCATGATACCTCTTCTCCTCATGATCACATTGAGATTTCATCACGTGATGACATTCATGCTACTGCTAGTGATTTTGGTGATTTCGATCTTGGTGAATTGTTCAAAGAAAGGGATAATGAGATTGAGGAAGATTTTTTGCAAGACTTGCCACAAATGGAGAATGATGATTGTGATTCTAGTGAAGCATATTATGATATATCATCCGGTGAATTTTCATGTCAAGATGACCTTCCTAATTTGGATGAAGATGTTGCTCCTATAGAAGAAGTGGAAGATGTTCATATTCGTGAGGTTTTATCAAACGTTTATCTTCTTGTCTCTTCGATTGAAGCATTGAATCAAAACCATAATGATGACTCCATAGAAGAAGAACCTTTCATTGATATTTCTTCACCGGTTTTTGAGGTTACACCTATTGATTTTCATGATCATATCATCCTTTTGAGTGATTCTCTCAATAATACACCTTCTTTTGAGCCTTATATTCCCACCCTACCACCCTTGAAGCTGGTTATTGATGAATAAGATCCTATACTCTTAGAGATTGATCCTTTTTCACCTAAGGAAACTTTAGAACCCAAAACATTTGATATAAATTCTCTTATGGAGATTGATGCCACCATAGAGGCTTATCTTGCTAATATTAATATTGAGGTCGATGATAGTGCTTCTAATTAGGAAGAGGATATTCGTCTTATTGAGAACATGATTTTTGGGAACCTAAAGCCTACACCTCCTCCACAAGACACTATTGATCTTGATCATCCTTTCACTATGCCTTCTATGGAAGATCCCCCACCTTTTGATGATGATGAGGAGCACAACATGGATATACTTGTTATGAATGTTTTAAATCCTTGTTGTCCCATATTCTTAGATGATTAAACAAGAAATAAAGAAGAAAGATAGATGAATTCTAGAGAGAGAAAGTAGTGAGAGAAAGTAGAGAGAATGGTTGGATTTTTTGGAGGATTAGATTAGAGAGAAATTAACAAATGACCAACACCCTTCCTAACATGTTAGGAAGGGTATATATAGTCCACCCACATGCGGGCTTGTTTATGGACTATAGTCTAATGGGTCGGGCTTTCCTTTTGGGCTTTAGTTACTTATGAATGAACTTTAGCCTAAAGTTAAGCCCATATAATACGACTAATATACTACCTATTACAACGTTATAGTATGCGATACATAATAAACATATGACCGAGTATTCTTGTTTGACTCAATATTTTGAGGCTAACAATCTCCCCCAATGAGAGGTCATTACCCTTTATGAGAGGTCATTACCCTTTGTCATTTGGAGATTTGTAGAGATTACTAATCTCTCCATAAATGAGTCTTGAACGTGTAATAGTAGTTTTGTTTCTTCATGCTATGATCTTTGAGCCTTTGTCGTTGTCTTTTGACTTTGTCTTTAATCTTGAGATCTTCAAATCATCCTTGACTTGTCTTTGCCATCTTGTGATCTTTTGTCTTCATCCACATGCTCACACTATTAATTGTTTAATATGTATTTAGGCATGAGTATGTGGTTTTGAATCTTTGACTTTGCTGAGTACACCGTGACGCCACCTTCTTGAGACAAAACATAGACACAGACTGAATGGCTTTGACATTCGTCCTAAATCGGTAGCGTTATACCTCCGGTCGGTGAAGACCGTTATACGATATTAAATACCGTACCTGTGATTAGGTAGATTCCATTAAGAATCTCCTTGACAGGGTTTTGCGGCTGTACTAGCCGTTCTCTTTACTCGACCGTCTCAAAGCAAGACTGCGAACATAAAGAGTGAATCAATTGGATAAATATCCACTTGATTAAAGTCGTCAGTTCAAATTCCTAGAACAAGTTTGATCCATAAAGAATCTTACCATTGTTGTTTTCCAGTTGACACAAGCTTGTTTCATAATAATCTCGCAAGTCACCTACCGTAGCGCTGTTTGAGGTTGACGCTAGAAGGATTTCCATTCGTCACTGTGAATATTAATGAATATCACTCTGAATGTTCTGGCAAGACCATAGAGATATTGCGTAGAAACCTGAAACGAGTTTGAATCAATTCAGAATCAAACCATTGTTGCCTTTAAGTTTTACACATGTTCAATTAATAAAGAATCTTACATGTGACCTACCGCAGTGCTGTTTGATGTTAACACTAGAAGGATTTCCACTCATCATTGTGAGTACTAAGTAGTATCACTCTGAGTGTTCTAGCAATATCACAAGGCTATGGCGTAGGACTCTCTTTATCGTCATTCCGTGTGTCTTTATGAGATTTGATTGATCTCTAGGCTCTAGACTCGATTTGTGCACTTTTAGTGGTCGGAGGCTAGAGCAGATGCCACCTATTCAATATCAACTATCTCGGAATGAGAAAGCTAATAGAAGTCATGTTGTTCTCTGTGACAATAAAACAAACTTCTTTTGAGAGAAGCCTTAGTAGCTATGGGAGGGTTGTGCATACATCACTGGGTCCATGATGAGTTGTCTTCATGATGTGTAGACCCGGTTTCTGCCTAAGTTGTATGGAGGGATTCTTTCTTTACACCCTTTATCCTTACATTTCTTTTTTGTTCTTCAACCCCTTCAATGCTTACCAAGACATCATTACTAGCACCTTGTTGTGATTGTTCCAGTGCTAGCATTAGTACTTAGTCGGCATTCAGCTACATTCACATTCTACTCCATCTTTCCTAATGACTTCTAATAATCTATTGGATTGTCCCTGGGAAGATCCCTTCGGTTCTGGTTGGATCATAGAACTTAAACCTAACCACCCTTTTGACACCAATAACGTCGTGAATTAAAGATGTTGTGGGTATTTGATCGTAACCTTAAAAACCAATTCAAATGTCTAACAAGGTGTTTGAAAAACATTTAACACCTTATTAGTTTTTTCGTTTCAGAAATGCTCCCCCTTCACATGTGCATTGATAATCGAAAGTGTTTTGCACATGTAGGTAAGAGCTAAAGTGTTTGAGTCTTATATAAGATCACATTTTAATCACATTTTATCCTCTATCTCTAATATATAAAATCTTTTAATATTAGAGATACCAAATTTGATTAAAATATATTTTGAAAAATAGTCTTGAAAATCTTCGGGAGAAAGATGTGTCAATCTTTGCATGAAGTTGGAATGCTCCCCCTCAAAAATTGATCCAATTGAATTGTCATTGTAAGGATGTGATCCACATTTCGCTTTTTGAGGATGGGAGTTGTTGAACACACAATTTTTGAAAGATTTTGAATAATTATTGAAAAACTCTTGAAAAAATTATGTTCAATGCTTTTTGAAAAATAATCAACAATTCAAATTTTAAGAAATGGTTTTTCAAAAGCATAAACTTGAGTTCATAGACTTTGAATGTCTTGACAAATCCAATCAAGTGTAAGAAGATTTAACTTCTTTTGCTGATGGTAAGAGCACTAAAGCATACACTCCCCCGTGAATATAAATCCGGGTTGTAGTCTGAAAGTGATTACAAGCCATTGTGTTGAGCTCAAAACGTTGAATGTTTTGTGACTAGCTCAGCCCAAGATAGATTGCTCTACCCTTTGTTAGGATAAGTTATCTCTAAAGATAAACTTTCCTTTATTTTAAGTGCGAGTTACAGTCTGACATTTAACTTTAAGTCGTTTACATGAGCTTAAAAACTTGGAATGTTTTAAATGAGAGCTCATGATCGAGAAAAATAATTTACCCGTTGTTAAGGATAAGTTATCATTCGTGATCAACTTTCCTTTCTTTGAGGCGCGAGTCACAAACTGAGATAATTGTAAATCATTGAAATGACATATTTTGAAAAATATTTACAACTTTCATTCGAGCTTTATGTACACACCCGTGTCGTTATTGAGTGACATTTCTAGGCATGTCCATATTATCGATACTGAAAGACATGTCGAGAAGAATATTTTTGGTATTTTGAAAGATTTTTCCATTTTTTATTTGGTTTTTCTAAGGATATTTATGTTTTATTTTATTTTTGTATTTTTCTCAAGTTTTTCGAAAATAATCCAAAATAGACTTTAGTATAGTAGAAGAAGGTGATATTGAATGTACAGAATTGGAACCCTTTGAGGAGGAAGAAGTGGGTTCAGAATCCGCTGTTGTACCTACAATAACAGAAGAAGAGTTCGTACAAATACTAGTGTTAGGAGTAACAAATTCCTTGTCTACGTTCAAAACATTCGCATTCGTGCTAGCGCAGGTTTCATCACTCTTCTATATTGGAATCCACTTAAGACCAACTTCCGTGAAGATCCGACCCGTTGGTTTCCACTGAAGACTAGATTTAGGAGTAGTTTTATCTTGCACAGCGGAAGAATTCTTTGGAGAGAAACTATGTCCTTTTTGAATCCACGTTTCAGATTTGTTGTTATTGCTTTTCTTTGCGATGGGTTTGTATCTCCTTGTTGTCTTATGGGATTCTGTATTGGATCTCCTTTCAAAAGAACTAGATTTGACCTCATAGAGGTATTGCAAAATGCAAAGGTCATGATTTCCATTGTGAATGCCCTGTTTGCAAGTGGGACATACAGAGAATTTGGGATTCACGAAAGTACTTGTATTCCTTGGTTTTCAGAATCATTCAGGCGTAGTGTTCGAAACACGACTATTCACGGATGGTTTCCAATTCCTTGATTGCTGGTGAGGGATCCTAGGTTTTGGTTGACTACCATTAGGAGTGTGTTGAACTCTAGCGGGATTCTGTGACATCTTTTTGTAAAGGGGCAATTAAATTAGCAAGCGCAATACACTCCTCATCATCATACTCATTTGCATGTTGATCATTGGCAGACTCATTATTGCACGTGTCTGAGGGATCAGGTATGGTATTGCTATCAACCTTTTCCGTCATACATGTGTCAATAAGGGTTTGAGTTTGATCACAATGCTCATGCGTATTAGCATTGGCAAACACATTATATTCATCATTGTGTACCTCTTCCAATGGCTCAGAATCGTAAATCGGACCATTATCATAGGAAGGTGTATTTCTAATGACAGTCTCAGAACTGATGCCTTGTTTGCCAGAGCTGCTTCTTTCTTTCCCATGTATGGTATGATCATTCTGTGGACCATGCTTTATGTTCCGTGATGTGCATCTTTCATTCTCATGACCCGATATTGTACCACAACTTGCCTTGAACATTTTGTCTAGCTCTTGTTCATAAATTATTGTTTTGTTGACGTAGGTTGCAATGAATTCAATGTTCTTGGTGATCAAATCTTTGTAGGAGAGAGCATCCGATCTATTATTCCTCTTGAAGCACTCCCTTGTACTTGGAGACTCGATGAATTCAGATTTAAACTGCACTTCAAGTATTGTCTTGAGTTCAGTTAAAGTGGTCCGACATTCACTACCAACGAGTCTTTGTTTGATAAGCTGTGTGTCAAGTTTATCCATGGCTTGGGTGAATGTTCTTGTGAAGGTGTTAGTAGATTCACCTAAGACTCGTAAGGTTTTTGATATGGACTCAAAAGTTGACTTAAGTCCTCTAATACCGTTCATTGAACTTTCTCTCACGATACGTGTCCGTTGTTGTAATTGTTCCATCTCGAGAGTTGTCACGTCTGAGCACTCATTGCTCTTTTCCATGATGATGGTGTCTCAATTGATTATATGACTTCGGATCTTAAGTAGATATGGTGTGATTGGGTTGTAGTTGAAATTCCGAAAATTGCGATTTTTCTTCAGTCCGACAATAAATTCTCAGTCCGATAAAACGGTAAACCGAAAAATTATGAATCACAAAATTTTGAAATCGAGTTAGAAATAGCCAATAACTAATAGGGAAAATTTTGAAAAATGAAAATTTTAATGAATAATAAAACCTAAAAAATTTGAAATTTGGCCTTAAAATTTTAATTTTGGTCCGAAAATTTGAACTTTTGGTCAAATTTTTTTCGTATGGCCAAAATTTGAAATCAAAGCTTAAATGGCCTAAAAATGCTCTAGGAATTTTTTTTACTATGTTCCGAATCTAGTCTAGATAGTGGCTAAGTCTAAAAATGCTTTAGTCGAGAATACTGGTTGGGATGTATAATTCCGCAACGTGGTTCAAAGAATGACACCATTCCGCAATGTATGAAAAGGTACACAATTCCGCAATGGTTGTTGAGGTACAATTCCGCAAAGTGTAAAATTCCGCAATCCTTAAGTTGTTATAATTCCGCAATGTATAAAATGCACAATTCCGCAATTTAGTACAAGATTCCGCAATATGTGCAAGATTTCGCAATATGTGCAAAGATTTCGTAATATGTGCAAGATTCCGGAATATGTGCAAGATTCCACAATATGTGCAAAGATTTCGCAATGTTTGCAAGATTCCACAATATATTAAGATTGAATTCCGCAATATTTGAGCATTCAATTCCGCAATAATTGTTGGGTCAAAAAGTTGATGTGGCAGAAACTCAAAAACGAAGAAAACATGAAGATATTGTCTAAGCGTTGTCAAGGGAAATCCAAGCGTTGACAAGAGCAAACTAAGCGTTGTTGGCTCAAGAGTTGTCATGTGCAATCTAAGCATTGTCACATGTAATTCAAGAGTTGACAGAAACGTAGACAAGAAGCTTATGGAAGCTTCTATTTAGATAAACATGCAAGATATATTCTGCATAAGTTTATTTAAATAGAAGATTTACTTGTTTATTTGTTATTATCTCTTGTAAACCCTAATCCTTACACTATAAAAGGAACCAAGGGTCTTAGGTTTTATTCATAAGTTCATTCACAATGTAAACCTAAAGCGTGTGTCGACTAGACGTGGGATTCAATGTATACACGTCTAGTGGTTGTTTGTTATTAATATAATGAACAATCCTTTTGTTTTAATTCATGTTTTGTGACCTAAACACCTTGTTAATTGTTGTTGTTCTAATTCCGCTTTGATTGTTTAATCATATGAACAATGATCATTCCTAGTAGCTTCAAAGATCCGGAAACCAAGGTTTCCACAATTGGTATCAAAGCATCGTGGCTCGTGATGCTAGGACCAACGAGGTGTTCGTGTATGGTGAAAAGAAGAAAAATCTGTCTAGGGTTTTTCTGGACGTTTTTGTGTGCGCATCAGTATTCAGAAGGTCATAACTTTTTATTGGACCGTTGGATCGTCACGAAATTTCTTGTGTGTGTTCTATACACATATATCTAGACATCAACCGGAGGGATTGTCAAGTTGTATCCCCAGTAAAAAGTTATTAGGAGTCGAAGTTGGCAGCAGAGATTTTCAGATTTTTTGTATTCACATGAAATAATGATTTAGGGTTTCTGAAAACCCTAGATCGTTTTTATCACAGAAAATTTGATGTTTGTAGCAGGTCGTGTAATCGTTAGCAGCAAGAAAAGGGGTTTTTGAATAAACCCTAGATCTGGTATAATTAGAACAGCAGATGTTCTCATGATGATTGTTGTGTTCGAGCTATACTGATGTCAAGAAGGACAAGGACGTTCTCACATGTTTTCTTGACTGATTATATGCATGATAAATCATGAGATATGCGTATGGTCGTAAGTCTGTAAAATATTTCACCATGTCCTATTATTTTGGGATTATTTCTCATGGATATTCAAGAGTTGCTGATTTTTAGGGATATGGTGATAGATGCAACTATTATGGGCATATGTGTTAGTTATGGAATGCCACAAAAAGGTAATAGTACTATTCTACTGTTACTTTATACACGTTATAGAAGCATCGAGTTTAAAACAGGAAAGGCTGGTGTGATCAAAGCAACAAGTAATTGAATATTCACGTGGGTCTGAACAAGTAAAGTAAAAAGGTCAGATGTGGGATATGGTGTTGATTGAATATGGAACACGTATAGTTGCTAAATTGTAGGAATTATATTGTTTACAAAAGCCTGTTGGTGAGTACTTTTTCTTTTTATGTTACTGTTACAAAGGATATTGTGGTCTGCATACTGTTCAATAAAAAGACCATGTGAGAAAGTATCGCTCAAGAGATCACGATGTAAAGAAAGAAACAGAAACTTGTGGTCTCAGCAACCAACAGAATATGATGGTGACGTGACTTTGAAGAAGTATTGTGGGGTGCAAGTTGTGATGTCTCCTAAGTCAGATAATGAGACAAGAGTGAGCGTGTGACAACAGCAATTTGTGGTCCTACATATACCTATGACAGAGAACAAGCACCATGGACGTATGTGGCTGCGTGATGTTTATGGGATCCAAGATTTTTTAAGCTACTATGGTCATGGTATTACGTGGAGTTTGAGTTGTCAAAAGAAAGGACTGTTTGAAAAGTATGTGGGCTTTGTACTAGAAAATTAAAGTGAGTACAAACATCACGTTTAATGTGGCTGACTGTGATCCTTGGTAGTTATTTTAATATTATTGCTCAGTGACAAAATTACTTTCATAAGTAATGCTAACGTTTGGAAAATAAAGAGATGATGCAGATAGCTATTGGTTTAAGCTTCATGTGATAAAGTCACAAAGCAGAAAAGAATATGTTCTTCACATGGGGATATAATACTTGCAAGAATGTTACGTGATTTTTGAATAGCTACAGCAGACGCAAGTTTACAAGTAAAAGAGCTATTAAGATGGTGACATGAGACAAGCTGATGGGAGTGATTTAGACGCTGACGCCCAGGCGCTCACACGTATAAAGTTGACGCTGACAAAGCGTGACTTAGACGCTGACAGAAGTAGACGCTGATAAGAATAAGTCGAACGCTGACAGAGAGCGTTGACATGAGTTGTCCGAGAAACGCTTGCTCAAACGTTGATAGGTTTTGTCCGATATCTGACAGTGCATGAGATTATGATATTGGACAATGAAGGTTCTCGGATAACAAAAGAATGGCTGCTGTTTGAGAAAATTGATACATTTTTAGCACACAAAAACGAGGAATTTACACACGAAGGTACATGGAATCTCCGTTTTAATTTAGAATATCATGTTGATATTTATGGCTCGGATATTTTTAAAAGGAATTAATGATCTTAAAGCGAGTTAGCAACTATTCGTGGGAATTTGATGGATATTTTAAACTATGTAATCGGGATAGCCTTGCGAAAGAGTTATCCAATCTATGCTTTTACATATGGTATGAAGATGTTATTCCATTAAAATTCGTCATGAAGAGGTGTTGACTTAAGGGGAAGAATTATTATGGTAAGTTTGATGATTGAAAAAGATTTTCGCGAGTTTGTGTTCTATCATATCTTAAAGTCATGCACTTCCAGCCACTGACTTTAAAGATAACTTGTTCGTGCTTTACATGGTTGGTGACGAAGACTTGTCATAACACTTGAGGGAGTTACATTATCGTGCTCAGTGTCTCACATAGGATGAGAATATTGACAAGAGATCGAGGTCTACTTATACTTCCCAGTCTTCTTATAAGTTCTTCATCACGTGGATAGTACAAGACATGGAACACAAGGTTGGGTTATTCTACTTCTACATTAAAAATATTATAGTTATTTTTCTTCAAGATTATTACATAGAGCTGCATTTGTAGAATCTTCAAAGATTGCATACATTGTTTTACTTCCCTGTTGATGTGACAAAAAGGGGAAGAAATACATGCAACACTTGAGGGGAGGCAATTTGAAGATCATGTACAACTTACAAGAGATATACAAAGAGTTTTGCCGACATCAACTAGGGGAAGATTGTTGGGTCAAAAGGTTGATGTGGCAGAAACTAAAAAACGAAGAAAACATGAAGATATTGTCTAAGCGTTGTCAAGAGCAATCCAAGCGTTGACAAGAGCAAACTAAGCGTTGTTGGCTCAAGAGTTGTCATGTGCAATCTAAGCATTGTCACATGTAATTCAAGAGTTGACAGAAACGTAGACAAGAAGCTTATGGAAGCTTCTATTTAGATAAACATGCAAGATATATTCTGCATAAGTTTATTTAAATAGAAGATTTACTTGTTTATTTGTTATTATCTCTTGTAAACCCTAATCCTTACACTATAAAAGGAACCAAGGGTCTTAGGTTTTATTCATAAGTTCATTCACAATGTAAACCTAAAGCGTGTGTCGACTAGACGTGGGATTCAATGTATACACGTCTAGTGGTTGTTTGTTATTAATATAATGAACAATCCTTTTGTTTTAATTCATGTCTTGTGACCTAAACACCTTGTTAATGGTTGTTGTTCTAATTCCGCTTTGATTGTTTAATCATATGAACAATGATCATTCCTAGTAGCTTCAAAGATCCGGAAACCAAGGTTTCCACAATAATTGAGGATTCAATTCCGCAATCTACGAAAACATATGATTTCCATTCAGGGAATGATTCCCCAATACCTTAGATGTATTCAATTTCTCAATGTAAAACAATATTGCGAAATTATGGCAGAATTCCTAGAAAATAGGATCTTGGAAGAACTTTATGATTTTCGAGATTTCAAGCCTAAAATGAAGCCAAACACCACAAAATTTCGCATTTTTAACCAATCTAAGTAACCCAAATCACTACCACGCCTATGTAGTCGATTTGTCTACTCACTAACACCACGAAAACGCAAAAATTTTGATGATTCGAGCTTAAAGATGAAGAGAAACCCACGAAATCAATAAGAGAAACCAAAACCAATCACGTATCTACCCTATGGCGATTGATACTAATTGTTGTCCCATATTCTTAGATGATTAAACAAGAAATAAAGAAGAAAGATAGAAGAATTCTAGAGAGAGAAAGTAGTGAGAGAAAGTAGAGAGAATGGTTGGAACTTTTGGAGGACTAGATTAGAGAGAGAAATTAACAAATGACCAACACCCTTCCTAACATGCTAGGAAGGGTATATATAGTCCACCCACATGCGGGCTTGTTTATGGACTATAGTCTAATGGGCCGGGCTTTCCTTTTGGGATTTAGTTACTTATGAGTGAACTTTAGCCTAAAGTTAAGCCCGTATAACACGACTAATATACTACCTATTACGACGTTCTATTATACGATACATAATAAACATATGACCGAGCATTCTTGTTTGAGTCAATATTTTAAGGCTAACAATCCTACACCTTCATTGTGTCATGATACTTTGATTACTAAGGGGGAATCTCATATGGTTGATACGAGCTCATCTTCTTATTTTCCCATGAAGGGAAAGGTTTTTGATCCTGGGATACGTATGGTTGGGAAATATTGGTTTTCATCTACACCACTTAAGAGTGTGATTTCTATTGAGATGGGATTCTCGTATGAGCTTACTTTGTTGATTCTACCTACTTTGGAGTTTCTCACATGTAGAAATGGAAACTATGTATTTGATCTTGGGGTGCTTCCTATTTGAGAGATTTCGTATGTTGGATAAACTTGAGAAACGTTGGACCGTTCCATTTATCGAGGCAGATATTGTAAATCTTGTAGTAAATGGCAACGTGCTAAGTTTGAGTGTATCATATGAGATGAGCTTCAAAGTGGATATCATTTATTCTCCATGATGGTTTCCCCAAGGACAACCTAATTCGGGGCCGAGTCGAGCTAGCGACTTAGGGTTATAAAAAATCAAGCATTGAATAACTAGGTTAGAAAACATAGAATAGATCTAAATAGGTTAGGTTTAATAAGCGGGTGATATAGTAGAGTTGAAGTGGAGGGGTGGCCTTTCTTCATCTTTTGGTGTTTGTTTCAATGGTTTCTCTCTCTCATTTCATTCTTGGAGCTTATGGAGGATGCCCGTGTATCCGGTTCACTTCGATTATTTTTTGCTATTGTGATATTCAAAACATTGTGCTTAAAAAGAATTCACTTTAGTTGTCTCTTCCTTAGATCGAGTTAAACAAAGTATGCAATGTCATAAGTGTAGGAGAGTTTACTCCAATACTATGAAACATTGAGAACAATGTTTATCTTAAGTGTAGGAGAGACTTCTATAGAAGTGACTTTACCTAGACCATTGCCTTGACTTCATGATAACTTGTAAATTAATTTTTCAACATTTTTCAAATTTTTGATCTACTCCAACAAAAATATGCATTCATAATTTTTGCATTAATATTTTTTCATTTTGCATAACACATTTGCATTGTATATATTTCTTTTTTTCAAAAAAATATATAAAAGAAAGAAAAATATAATAAAGGATATGGTTTAACAATTTTAGATATCTTTGACATATTAGGCCCGCCATGAAAATTTTGACTCAACCTGAGTTTGTTTATTCAAGCTTACTCTAGCTAGTATCCTTAACCATGTAGACCTTTTGTCACAACCCATCATGGCGGAATATGAGGCACGACGTATGGACATCATCACAACAATAGCGTGTCTATAGAGATGACTAAATGAAATGGAAATATCATAAATGGTGACACAATGTTATGAAGATATCTCAAACAATGCAGGCGTCTAGGTAAGTAGGTAACATGTCTACCTCTTACCAAAGATATACAATTAACAAATAACAAACATATAGGTGTCTACAAAGTATCACTTATTCAAACATAAATCAAGACTAAGAGGAAACGGATTCCTCCTAATGCAATCCTAGCAGCCTCTAGACTCTAGCCACTCCTATTCTCACGCTTAACCACATTCTCACCTGAAAGAGACACTAAAACACGTCAACATAAAGTTGGTGAGAGTCATAGGTTTAGACTCCAACTCCAAATCAATTATAAGCTGTGTTGGAAGTACGTTTTTCCAAGGAAAGTCTCGGTCACATCATTATTAGCATAGATCACGAGCTATAGACTATTTAGGACATTGTAACTTGGAGTGACCTCCCTTAGGGGGAGATTGTTGGAAATACGTTTTTACGTATTTAGAAAGGATCGGTCACTCCAAAGATATATTCTAGTATTGGGCTCGTGATCCATTTGTAAACAGTATAGCCCATATACCCCACATGTAGGGTGTGCTATATATACCCCCTCCTAGCATGTTAGGAGGGGTGGTTCTTTCATTTTCACATTTTTCATTTTATCAATTTACTTTCTCTCTCTATTTTTTCTTTTCTCTCCTTTCTCTCTCTACACCCTCATCTTCTTCCTCCTCCTTCTCCATTCCATTTCAATAGATCAATCTTAGATTGCACAATCCTAAGATAACGTAGACCTTCAATTGGTATCAGAGCCATGGTTGAATCTTAGGATTTGCATATTTTTATCTATTGATTTAGTGATTAAATCTTTTTAAATTTTTTATTTTTTATTTTTTTATTTTGTTTATCAATTTTTTTTTGATCGTGTTTTAGTCTCTTTTGTCTCAACTTTTTGATATTGTTTTTATCAATTTTTTTGCTCTAAATTTTTTTTATATAATCTTTTTTGTCTCTTTGTCCAATCCGTTCGTCATCCAAATCTGTCCAATCTGAATTTTTTTTAGATAACTGGGTTTTTTCATCTATTTTTTTTTATATCATCAATTGTTATTAATTTTTTTTTTGATATCATCAATTGATATCATCAGTTTTTTATTGTCCTTTTGTCCTTTCAAACTATTATCAGTCCCATCCCAACCAATTTGTCCAAATCTGTCAAAAGTCTCAAGTTTTGATCCATCTGTTTCGACTTTCTGTTTCCTTTTCTTGTTTTTCCGGTTAAGCCACAAAGTTTATTTCCCCAGTTATTCCGAATAGCAACTTATTCCATATAGCCAGTTATTCCGAATAGGATTTTTTCCGTATAGGATTTATTCTGTATAGGATTTATTCCGTATAAGATTTATTCCGTATAGGATTTATTCCGTATAGGATTTATTCCGTATAGGATTTATTCCATATAGGATTTTTTCCGAATAGGATTCCGTATAGGATTTATTCCGTATAGGATTTATTCCGTATAGGATTTATTCCGTATAGGATTTATTCCGTATAGGATTTATTACGTATAGGATTTATTCCGTATAGGAGTTATTCCGTATAGGATTTATTCCGTATAGGATTTATTCCGTATAGGAGTGATTCAAACAAAACGGGAAACTAGACTTAGACTCGAAACAAACAGAAAATCAGTATCTCAGATTAGTTCTATATTTAATAGACCTTTTTTGTAGATCTTGATTATTTGAACAAAATCATCATTGATTCGTGTTACCACAACCAGATTCAAACATTACCAGACTCTTTAACAACAACTCGAACCTCTCGAATCATCACCCTCGAACCCACACCCTCGAACAACATCACCAAACTGCACACTCCCTCACCCTCACTCTCTCGGAAACCACTCAAACATCACCCACCCAACAACCTCTCACGTCACACCCTCGACTTACTCACAACCCACTCCAAACAAACAAAGACTCGATCTCTCAACTCCCCCACAACCTGACGACCTCATTCAACAACACCATACTCAATCACAATCTGTTTCCACAACAACCCCTTTTCGACTCTCTCGAATCCTAACTACCCACGTCTCTTTACTCGACCCTAACCCTCGACTAACAACCCTCGAACTCAACCTCACTTCAAAATTCAACTCGTCTCAGACCAACAAAATCAATAGCCTTGAAACACTAACAAAAACACACAGACCAAATCTCACCCTCTCGACACACTCCACACACTTAGAAACCACAACCAAAAAGACTCTTGACCCACGTCTCAAAACCAAAACAGTCACATACCCTCGAACCCCCACGCCTCAACCCTAGACTCGACACCCCAACACCCCCGATATCTGTAACACCCCCAAATTTATACAACTCAGTACAGCGGAAGACTCGTTGGTGTTACGGGATAGCACATTACTCACATCATAGACAACGCATAAAATTGCGTCGTTTAATAATAAAAGCATTTCCATTCATAAATATCAAAGTTACATCGGTCCCAAGTCATTATATTTCATACAAAGTTTTACAAAGTATTTGAATGGAAAATATTGTTTAAGTGCGGGCCATGAATTCTTGTCGTCTTCCCGAGAATTACCTTCAAGTACCTGAGATAAAACAATTTAAAAGAAAAGGTCAGCGATAACGCCGAGTGAATTCATAGAGTTTAATAAATTCCATCAATATAACTTTGGTATAAAATTAGTACCAAAAATCAATTCGTACAAATCATTGTAATAGGCCGTAAAATAGCCAAAATCATTTTATAAAAATCTTTGTAATAGGCCATAAAATAGCCAAAGTCATTTTATACAAATCCTTATCGAAAATCATAATATAGGCATTTGCCTTAAAAATCATTATACGAGCCAATGTCGTAAAAACATCATACAATACGTCTTATGACGTTGTATAAAATCAAATAAAAACCGTTATATGAATATGGTTATGAAAACCAAAACACAAACATAATATCAATAGTATGACCCTGTATTGCTAGTCAGGCAATACACCGTAATTCGGAGCGTCTATAAGTATTTCGTTAATTTTTGGATTATTATAAGCCGCATGACATTGTTACCTTACTAAACCAAAAATGGGTAGCTAACCCGATACCAATTTTGCCCATCTAAAGTAGCGTGTCGTCGCAAAGGTCACGCTATGGAAATCTTCTCATACATAAATTCGCTTACCTATTAATGTGGCACGACGGGGATCAACCGTCAAGGCGCGAACTGGGGTGATCGTCCCCAAATAGTACTATTAAATGCATAAGCGTCTACCAACTCCCGGTAGTTCACAATTCATGCTAATGGGACTTTTAGTGACATAACCTAACTTTTATAATCCATTTAATTTCGTCTATCGGGTCCTTTATTCATTTATCGGGTCATACAATCGGGTCATTCAATCATTCGGGTCCAAAAATCAATAAACAAACAATCTGGACAAATGGTGTCCTATTTTATAAAACTAACATGTTATCTCCCTCGCGGGTTTATAAAACATTTATAAAACATTTAAAAGAGTGCGAGGCTATGAACTCACGTTGATGTGGGAAGGCGGGTTATCGGCAATTCGGACGTACGGTACGCGCTTCAATCACGGAAACCTAGACAAATAATACTCGTCTTAGACTCATGTCCAATGACTTCATAAAAATAGCAATTATGTATACGTATGATGATTATATATATATGATGATCAAGTGGGTTTACATATCCTCATTTACTCATTTTTGTGTTATGTGTCGGTAATGTTTATACTAGTTTTTTAGTTTTACCCATTTACGTGTTTTAAGTTCAATAAACTTATTGTATGTTCTTTAACTTGTATTAATCCATGTTATACTTATTTTATCAGTATCTACACTTTACAAGTTGGGCCTAAATGGGTTAAGCCCAATAAGTTCTTTTTACAAGTTTTTATCTTATTTAGTCCAATTATTAGTCCAAGTATTAGTCCAATATGTTTACTTAGCTCGTTAATGTCCGTATGCCCTAAAGGTCGGGTTTTATCGGTTTTTACTTGTTATACATGTCTATATATCAGTATATAAGTTTTATAAAGTTTTCATTAGACGGGTTCAACCATCTAAGTTTTATTTAACAAAAACGTTAATTTTACGGTATTAGCCGAAAAAGTCGTAAAAATCATGTTTATAGTTTTATAACTTATAAAACTTAACAAGTTACCATTTTTATAAAATGTCCACTTATTTAACCTTTAACATATTTATATAAATAAAATTCATGGGTTAGTGGGTTTTAACTTTACATTTTATACAATACAATTTTGAGTGCTTATATAATAGTATTATACTTTATTTTTCAAAAATCGGATTTTTATCTTCACTTTAACCAAAACTGCCATATCTTGAGTTCTATATGGAGATAGAAGCTCAAATTTTAATCACATAAACTACATAATATTTGCTACATTTAACTCTTCTATAGCTACTGTTGAATCATCTTCTAAGTATTTTCTAAAAATCGTCCAAAACAGTGAACTCAGATTTGTACCTTAAACTTGTTTTGATCATATCTCACTCATTACAATGATTCCATTGCATGGCCAACTCTCACATGTGTACAAGACATATAGCTTACTGTAAATGGATTCTACTTCATCATTTTATCAGTTTACCATATGGTTCTTTACTGTTTTTATACAGCCTATCATTTAAACAAGATTTACCCATCTTTACTTATAGTTTTTCATCTTTTTATCCATGATTATCAATAACAAATCCCCACATAACATTTTTATCATCATATAATCATCATAAATATACACAATAGGAAATAAAATACATGTTTACATAATCAAAATAATCAAGAAGATGAGGAGGACAATCTTTATACCACCATGATGATGTAGGTTGATCAAAACATGGATTTTGATGGAGAAACTTGTGCATAGCCAACACCATCTTCAAGACCACCATTCTTCATGTATACCTTGTGGAAAATCAGCCCTACTACTCCATGAAAACTCCTCCTTGGATGTTATGAGCACCACCAATCAATAGGGTTTCAAAGTGGCTTCAACATATGTGTAAATAACATGAGAATTTGTGGTTGATTTTGATCAAATGAGGGTGTTGTTTGTGAATATGGGACGGCAAGCTAGAGAGCCAAGAGAGAAAATGGTGGTTGTTTTGCATGTTAGAATGAAGCTAGTTGTTTGAGTTAAGTGGTTTTGATAGTGGTTGTAGCTTAACTTGTAAGCATAATGGACATGTGTAAATAGGTTAAGCAAATTTTAACACCTAAAGGTGTTGTTAAGTTATTTAGGCTGGTTTTGGAGTGGGGTGGGACAAGTGTCCCACTTGTCTCATCCCATTTATTTACGGGTACTCCTCGATTCTAGTTTCCTCGATTTGCGTGCCCTCGGGTCGTTTTACAAAAAACGTTTTTATAAATTATGAATCAACGGCACAAAATGAATCTAATAAAAATTGTCTCATCAAAAACGGAGTTCGAAAACGTAAATACGTAATCCTAAGGTTTCCGGTTTAGTCGTAAAGGACGTTAAAATAAAATCGTAAGTCCTAATCTCTTCTCGTAAATTTGTGAGTTTATGAACCAACACAAATTTAAAACTCCAAAATAATATTCACGGATAAATTTATTTTCTGAAATGTCGGACTGTCACCAAAGACGGTGTATGTAAACGTAAGCACGTAACGTTGAATCCTCCGGTTTAGACGTAGTTGATGCTACTCCAAGACGTAAATCCAAATTTCTTCCCAAAAATATGTGAGTTCATATTATAACATTAAAATAATGTTTTTAAATAATATTTGAGAATAAAATATCAATCGTAAATTGACGGATTGTCACAGCATTTACCCCTAAACAGGATCTTTGTCCTCAAAGATCATCTTACCTTACTACTCGCTTCTTATAGAGTTAAAGCCATGTGGGTATCTCCTCCACATTCGGTCTATTCTCACAAGTGCAATTCATTACAATACGCGAGTTCTATCAAACATAACTACGGGAATAAGATCAGGCTAAATGTTGACTTACTTTCTCTATCCATGATGTTCATGGGTTTCTGATGAATGCAACTTTTCGCTGATCTAAGCTCTACTAAGAATAATCAGATTTTCACTTGATAGATATTCCATCAAGTTCGATTTACGAAACATAATTCACGCAGTTCTTGAAGTCCTAGGGTAGATCCAGCTTATATGCCTTTCAATCCCAACTTTTACATCATCTCAATGGTCCCATACAACGGGGACTTATATCCCATGATTTGTCAGATCATGAATTCATCTTTCCAAGGTTAAAAATTGTGGCATAACTTCGCTACCCATTTGGCACTTCAAGATCTACATTTCACATTCACATAACCTCTTGCCCACTATCGGCAGTCAATAATCAATTCCTAATTTCAGCAATCATTTCAGATCTCGCGGGTCGGGTATTTTGCAAGGTTAGGTTCGCCATCATAGGAAACCTTAAACCTAAAAGACATGTCCAACACACAGTGGGTGTATGTCGGGTGTCTTTATCTCAACTCCTGCTTATAGATGCTCTAAGATTTAGATCCTAACAAGATTAGATCTCGATCCTAATACGATAGTTATCAAGGATAATCTCTCCAAAGAAAAACGATTATACGGTCTATTACCAAAGGTCAATCATTCAAACATAAAACAACGCTTATATTACTTTGTATCGTTACTTTACCTCGTCCCTTCGATTTGGGGTGGTACATAGTACTCTCATCAAGGTTCGTTCTCAATGATTTCTGAGCAAATCTCTAGAAATTCGATGCGAAGCGAGGATCTTGATAAAGATGTTCGATACAGGCACACTATGTTTACATAACTCTTTTGCATTTATCATTAACGGGAATGATATTAGCAGATTTGGTCAGTCTGTCGACGATGACCCAAATCGAATCAAATTCAGATGATGACCTTTGCAATAGCTAAACATTTACTAATGTATGAGACGGTGTCTGCCTTCATAATTGCCATCAGTACAACTTCTTCAGACCAAGATACTTTTAGTCATAAATGACATACATATAATACTTATACTTACAAGATTTTCAATATAACTACATCTCACAATCCTCCATATTTAGACAATCACATGTGGTCTTTAAAACATTTAACGCTATAGGCTTCTCAATTTTAATGGTTCACATTAGCCGCGAACCAATTTTATAATCTATATTATTCCTTTTTACAAACATTGTTTATTTTTATATCGTTCGGAAATTTATTTTGCATCTTCATTATTAAGGAACATGTCCTAATTGATTCTTTATCCTTTTTATATAATACGTCAGTATCTATATTCACTTCTCATGATGATGTGATTATCATGTCCACAATTCACTCAGATATACTTTCTATGTTATGCGTCAGTAATTACGTTCGCCTTCCAGATGAAATAAATATCACAACCGTATTTATTCAAAATTCTTTCTTCATATCTTCTATGTTTTAGTTTCGTCTTTACTATCATTTTTATCCGTTTTACTCAATCCATCGTCTAAAGCGTCGATAATTATTATAATTAATTAAATAATTATTATTCAATTTTTATGAAATGTAAACGTAAAGATTTTAAATTTCTTAGTTCGACCAACTATATAAAATGTTCAAAATAAATTTTAATTTAATTAACAAGATTTTTGTTGATTTATCGAAAATAATTAAAATAATTAATAAGATCCGAAAACGTTCGAGAAATCTTTGTTTATATTTTGGTCAAAATTTTCTTAGTTGAAAAGCAAAATTTGTTGTTTCAAATTTCAAGTTATGGTTTAAATGGTTTTCCTCAATCCTTTTTAAGTTATCTTGAGGTATACACAAACATTTACCCCTAAACAGAAGTTTAGTTAAATGGTTTGTGTATAAGGGAATAATCCCTTAAAAATCCTTTGTTAAAACATTTGTCAAAATATATTTGTACTTTCTTTTTAGTATAACTCAAGGTCTTAAATGACTTCTAAATTTTGAAGAGTCAATATATATTCCATTATCCATTAATCACGTAGTCAAATAATGTAAGGGTTTAAGTCTTTAATTACATATCAATTATTCAAGGTTCGGGTCTTCACTGTACGGCCAATTCAGGGCAATCTATAATTAATTATTAACTCCTTTCTATTCTTATAAATAAACAAATAGTTCTTAATGATCATACGCATGGATTTATCAAATTACAGCCTACACACGTGATTCACCAAATTTATGAATACTACATGTGCATTGTCAATCCAAACGACATCACGTGAAACTCATAACGTTCATTACAAGAACCGGATGTAGTGATTGGAATAGATAATCTCTTTCGCAGATGCGAAGTTGATGATAACCATGCTATGGATCAAATTTACTAGAACCTTGTAAATGATCGAACAATTCTTCCATTTCGAGTTATGGATATCGTTTTCGATTGTCAATTTACTCAATTCACAGTAATCTATAAATATAAGGAATGATAACACCATAGCTCTTCAGGATGACAGGCTTGGTATAATAAAATCTTTCTCCGACAACTTTCTCAGTTGTACGGTAATTCCTTAAATTCAGATGGTGCTGACGTACAGTGCACAAGCCACATATGCGGCACCGAGAATATAATCAAATACCAAATTTTACTTGCCTTAATGGCGAAAGTCTTGGTAATTCATCAATAATTACTTCCTAAGGTTTCAGATAACATAAACATCTTTTAATAGATTCATATTAGGTTCTTCTAGATTATAATATCTATGACTAATTCATAATCATTCACAATATAATTTCAAGTCTAAATGCAGGATATGGTCATCCATCAAGAATTATTTAGATCACTTTTGATAATCAACATCTTATCATTTAGGGGAATTCTACTTGAGTTCCCATCAATTAAGACAATGTCGTCATGTCATAATCAATCAATCCATTCTACCGGCATTATCAACTTTTCAGTTTCATTGCCGTCGATAAGATGTGAACTTCTCAAAAGACTAATAATAATTCATAATCCTTCGCAAATTCAGGGATATTAGGATACACAACTACTATTAAAAGAGTAAGGTCAACGCATAATCTATGCGAGAGAATTTCAAATCAGATACAGACGAAGACATTTAATGATAAATGAATGTATCCCATGTTTTCATAATTTGAGTACGCATTCGAAAGCTCCTCAGATCGTTATCCAGGTCATTCAAATGAAATCAAATCATAAGAAATGATAAGAACGTCAATACATCCAGTCGGGTATCAACACTCGGTAATTGGATACTTTTCCTAAGAATCTCACTACGGGAGAATTGGACAAGAAGGGAATATCAATGGTCAAATAAGACAAATTCCACAGATGAGTAAATTCAACTCAGAAGAATAGATGCTACAGGCACATATGTAGGTGTCCCTAACACTATGTCCTTATTTTTCACTTATTGCAGATCTCATAAAATTTAATCTTTCACAACTTCAACGAAAATGTAGTGTTTATTTATTAGTTTTATGGTGACTACTAATCAGTCTTGCATAGTCCATTCCAAATTGTATGTAGGCGCGCAACTATATACAATTTCAAGATTAACGATGCAATACTCAGTTCGTCAAAATTTTATCATCATATTTGTAAAAACATTTTCATGCTTAATTCTTTAAATAAGAATCAAAAATAAATTTACAAAGAATTTCTTTGTTATGAAAACAATTAAGTTTCCAAAGCGTTTCATAAACAACTTTATCTCAATAATGATTATTTATAAGTCACACTTTAAATAATCCATATGGTGATGAAAACCCAAATTTTTCTCAAGGGATACTGTTTTATCTTATAAAAACAATGTGTGATCTGCAAAAGAGTGATGAAGAGTTGTTCACCAACAACTAACTACAATATGATAGAAAATGAGCTTAGCCAAACAATCATGAGGTTCATGACTTCGATGGCACTCAGGAATACAAAGAGAATAATCCACAACGTAACTCGATTCAAGATGAGTACTTGTTCAATGGTTGCACCACTATTGCGAACATTAGGATGAAGCAATAAAAGATAGATAACATCAATACATGTAGAATTTAGCAATCAAAGGTAGTCTTTTCATTAATCACAAACAAGTCAAAATTGTACCGTAACACATTAAGTGTCACTATGTCATACAATTCTCAGAACTCATCCTACCAACTGATGTCTCAGTTAAGTTAAGGATTATTTTTAAAAGATACCACAATGAATACTAATCTACAAGAGTCATTAGGTGTTCCACATGTCCCGAAAGATCCATCGGCCTCAATTTAGAAGAAGATTTCTTCAATTTATTTGTTGGACACTGGGCATCCTCGTTAGTGGATAATGGCCTAGGAACAACCCTTAATACGAATCAACAATCAATTAAAACCTTATAATTCAATCACAGAACTTAACGACTTCTATTAACAATCTCATATTCCGTACGGGTTAAATTTTACTTTATTCAAGTTTCAATCAACTTATACTCAATGCGATATCCTACTTCATTCTTCTAATACTTTCAATCTTATTCTTAGGCCTTAATAGGCAATAAAAGCTCGATATGAACAATACTTAATTTCCAATCCTATATCTCTTACAACAACAATTATCAAATGAGTCATTAATATGAAATGACTTGATCATTCAACTTAGACTTCTCGGAAAGGTATTAGTGGCATGAGGCTTTTGGGTAATGGTTCCAATAACAGCCTCAAGTGCAACATTCACCCTTTCGATTTCAAATTTAAGAATTGGGTGACAACGAATCAGATGACATCCTTCCAGGTGGTAACGTTTTGTCAAACTCCACTCTATAAGGAAAGATCGTCATGACATCGATATCAGTTTTAATCTCGCCAATTCTTTTTCAATATCACAATCAACTACTATCTACATTTCTACGAATATCAACCATTTGTTGGGATCATAAATATCCACAACTTGGTTTAGATCTAGGATAGCTAGAATTCCTACGAGAATAGCTTCGATTAATTTACTAGGGGATTTAGGGTTACTTGTGACAATCTACGTCGTATAAATACCTCGTATAAAAATCAAAATAATCATCAAACAATCATGTAAAAAAAAATTACATCATATATATATAATCCAAGTTATATATATATTAAAATAACACTTCTCAGTCTTGGCCTTGTCGGTAACTCGGGAATCCTTCGGCACCGTTATAGTCAAAAGATTTTTAGACATTTTTAGAAAAATGTTTTTAGTAAAAAGATTTTGAAATGTTTTATTCAAAACCTTGGTTTTAAAAATCTTTCGTTCTCTATAACGAGAGCTCTGGTACCAAACTGTAACACCCCCAAATTTATACAACTCAGTACAGCGGAAGACTCGTTGGTGTTACGGGATAGCACATTACTCACATCATAGACAACGCATAAAATCGCGTCGTTTAATAATAAAAGCATTTCCATTCATAAATATCAAAGTTACATCGGTCCCAAGTCATTATATTTCATACAAAGTTTTACAAAGTATTTGAATGGAAAATATTGTTTAAGTGCGGGCCATGAATTCTTGTCGTCTTCCCGAGAATTACCTTCAAGTACCTGAGATAAAACATGTTAAAAGAAAAGGTCAGCGATAACGCCGAGTGAATTCATAGAGTTTAATAAATTCCATCAATATAACTTTGGTATAAAATTAGTACCAAAAATCAATTCGTACAAATCATTGTAATAGGCCGTAAAATAGCCAAAATCATTTTATAAAAATCTTTGTAATAGGCCATAAAATAGCCAAAGTCATTTTATACAAATCCTTATCGAAAATCATAATATAGGCATTTGCCTTAAAAATCATTATACGAGCCAATGTCGTAAAAACATCATACAATACGTCTTATGACGTTGTATAAAATCAAATAAAAACCGTTATATGAATATGGTTATGAAAACCAAAACACAAACATAATATCAATAGTATGACCCTGTATTGCTAGTCAGGCAATACATCGTAATTCGGAGCGTCTATAAGTATTTCGTTAATTTTTGGATTATTATAAGCCGCATGACATTGTTACCTTACTAAACCAAAAACGGGTAGCTAACCCGATACCAATTTTGCCCATCTAAAGTAGCGTGTCGTCACAAAGGTCACGCTATGGAAATCTTCTCATACATAAATTCGCTTACCTATCAATGTGGCACGACGGGGATCAACCGTCAAGGCGCGAACTGGGGTGATCGTCCCCAAATAGTACTATTAAATGCATAAGCGTCTACCAACTCCCGGTAGTTCACAATTCATGCTAATGGAACTTTTAGTGACATAACCTAACTTTAATAATCCATTTAATTTCATCTATCGGGTCCTTTATTCATTTATCGGGTCATACAATCGGGTCATTCAATCATTCGGGTCCAAAAATCAATAAACAAACAATCGGGACAGATGGTGTCCTATTTTATAAAACTAACATGTTATCTCCCTCGCGGGTTTATAAAACATTTATAAAACATTTAAAAGAGTGCGAGGCTATGAACTCACGTTGATGTGGGAAGGCGGGTTATCGGCAATTCGGACGTACGGTACGCGCTTCAATCACGGAAACCTAGACAAATAATACTCGTCTTAGACTCATGTCCAATGACTTCATAAAATTAGCAATTATGTATACGTATGATGATTATATATATATGATGATCAAGTGGGTTTACATATGCTCATTTACTCATTTTTGTGTTATGTGTCGGTAATGTTTATACTAGTTTTTTAGTTTTACCCATTTACGTGTTTTAAGTTCAATAAACTTATTGTATGTTCTTTAACTTGTATTAATCCATGTTATACTTATTTTATCAGTATCTACACTTTACAAGTTGGGCCTAAATGGGTTAAGCCCAATAAGTTCTTTTTACAAGTTTTTATCTTATTTAGTCCAATTATTAGTCCAAGTATTAGTCCAATATGTTTACTTAGCTCGTTAATGTCCGTATGCCCTAAAGATCGGGTTTTATCGGTTTTTACTTGTTATACATGTCTATATATCAGTATATAAGTTTTATAAAGTTTTCATTAGACGGGTCCAACCATCTAAGTTTTATTTAACAAAAACGTTAATTTTACGGTATTAGCCGAAAAAGTCGTAAAAATCATGTTTATAGTTTTATAACTTATAAAACTTAACAAGTTACCATTTTTATAAAATGTCCACTTATTTAACCTTTAACATATTTATATAAATAAAATCCATGGGTTAGTGGGTTTTAACTTTACATTTTATACAATATAATTTTGAGTGCTTATATAATAGTATTATACTTTATTTTTCAAAAATCGGATTTTTATCTTCACTTTAACCAAAACTGCCATATCTTGAGTTCTATATGGAGATAGAAGCTCAAATTTTAATCACATAAACTACATAATATGTGCTACATTTAACTCTTCTATAGCTACTGTTGAATCATCTTCTAAGTATTTTCTAAAAATCGTCCAAAACAGTGAACTCAGATTTGTACCTTAAACTTGCTTTGATCATATCTCACTCATTACAATGATTCCATTGCATGGCCAACTCTCACATGTGTACAAGACATATAGCTTACTGTAAATGGATTCTACTTCATCATTTTATCAGTTTACCATATGGTTCTTTACTGTTTTTATACAGCCTATCATTTAAACAAGATTTACCCATCTTTACTTATAGTTTTTCATCTTTTTATCCATGATTATCAACAACAAATCCCCACATAACATTTTTATCATCATATAATCATCATAAATATATACAATAGGAAATAAAATACATGTTTACATAATCAAAATAATCAAGAAGATGAGGAGGACAATCTTTATACCACCATGATCATGTAGGTTGATCAAAACATGGATTTTGATGGAGAAACTTGTGCATAGCCAACACCATCTTCAAGACCACCATTCTTCATGTATACCTTGTGGAAAATCAGCCCTACTACTCCATGAAAACTCCTCCTTGGATGTTATGAGCACCACCAATCAATAGGGTTTCAAAGTGGCTTCAACATATGTGTAAATAACATGAGAATTTGTGGTTGATTTTGATTAAATGAGGGTGTTGTTTGTGAATATGGGACGGCAAGCTAGAGAGCCAAGAGAGAAAATGGTGGTTGTTTTGCATGTTAGAATGAAGCTAGTTGTTTGAGTTAAGTGGTTTTGATAGTGGTTGTAGCTTAACTTGTAAGCATAATGGACATGTGTAAATTGGTTAAGCAAATTTTGACACCTAAAGGTGTTGTTAAGTTATTTAGGCTGGTTTTGGAGTGGGGTGGGACAAGTGTCCCACTTGTATCATCCCATTTATTTACGGGTACTCCTCGATTCTAGTTTCCTCGATTTGCGTGCCCTCGGGTCGTTTTACGAAAAAAGTTTTTATAAATTATGAATCAACGGCACAAAAAGAATCTAATAAGAATTGTCTCATCAAAAACGGAGTTCGAAAACGTAAATACGTAATCCTAAGGTTTCCGGTTTAGTCGTAAAGGACGTTAAAATAAAATCGTAAGTCCTAATCTCTTCTCGTAAATTTGTGAGTTTATGAACCAACACAAATTTAAAACTCCAAAATAATATTCACGGATAAATTTATTTTCTGAAATGTCGGACTGTCACCAAAGACGGTGTATGTAAACGTAAGCACGTAACGTTGAATCCTCCGGTTTAGACGTAGTCGATGCTACTCCAAGACGTAAATCCAAATTTCTTCCCAAAAATATGTGAGTTCATATTATAACATTAAAATAATGTTTTTAAATAATATTTGAGAATAAAATATCAATCGTAAATTGACGGATTGTCACAATATCTTTCAAAACATACACTTCTTGACTCGAACAAACTCAAAACCAAGATCTCAGATTCATTTTTTGTTGTGATTCAACATGCATGCCTAGATCATTTAAAGATCAAGACACACGAAAAATTTTCATCATAGATCTGTCATTACTCTACGAAAATAAAGAAGATATATAACAACTTTGTTACAATCTTTCTTTAATTCGATAAATCAATCAAAGAAAAACATCACTAGACAGAAAGACTCGACAGATGATAGAAAGACTCGACAAACAAACAGAGAAAAACCTACCCGAGACCTTTTTCTAAGATCTTGAAGCCAACGTGTTTCTTCGATTGATGTCTTTGAGAAGAAGATCTCGACTCTAGTGCTGTGGATTGGTGGCTGCGTTTTAAAGTCGGAGTAAACAAGAGAATTGTTGAGAACTTGAGATTAGGTTTTGTGTTTTTTCTGTGGATTTGTTTTTTAGAGAGAAGAGTGTTGGAGGCTGTGTGTTATTTGTTTTTGAAGAGAGAGCGTATTTTTGAGAAAGAAAGAGACGTGGGAGAGAGATTGACTGTGTTAATTGGGTTTTGTGATTTTATATTAAGAAAAGGGGGACGGAGAAAACAAGAGGTGAGGGTATTAAATATTGGGCGGAGATTACTAAGCAATCTCTGTGGGTAAACAAGAAGCCACGTCTTAGTGGGTGACTAAGCCACGTTTTTGTTAAAGTATTTTAATATTACCATTGGCTAAGCCACGTCTTATATTCCCATTGGCTGAGTTTTAATAGTGGGTTCTTTATTTATGTTTTTTAGTTAAAGTATTTTTTTGAAAAATCTAGGAGAACAGTTTTTTTTTTTTTTTTTTTTTTTTTCAAATTTCAGATTTTTTTATTTTCTATTTTTTAGTTAATTTTTTTTAAGTTAAAATCTTTATATTTATATAGTTTATAGTTATTTTTTTAGTTTTGATTAATTTTTTATTTTTGCTAATCGATATATTTGGATTTGGTACATCGTGTCTATGCGGGAATTTTGAACGTATTAACGTGGAAATATATTTGACGGGTCAAACGTTTTTGTGGCCGGATTTGAAGACAAAAGTGACGAGTCAACGTGACGGGGTTTATTTTTCGCGACTACGGATTTTTCGATCGGGTTTAATTTATAATCGTTTGAGCCGTCAACAATTTTTGAGCCGCGTGAAGTGTTATTCCAACATACGAGGATTGTGACGAAGTTTTACGGTTTATTAATTGGTTGGGGTGTAAAAACTCGTTAAATCCACTTCACGTCTTCTTCACGAATTGTAAAATCCCGAAAACAATAACATCCACATCATTTTTCCTCGATTTTCAATGGATTCGTTCGATTCGACATGTCAAAAGGGAGAATCGCATTCAATGCAAAACAGAGTTAGGAAAAGTGGCATCACTTCATTTCAAATGCTTCAGTCTCATCTTATCACTCTTTCGAGGATTCAAGGAGGGAGCGAATTTGTGACAATCTTTGGTCAAGATCGTCATATATTCATCGACTCAATATTCACCACTTTGACCCAACTCGCCGAGCAACTCAACAATGAAAACTTTAATCACTCGGCATCGGCACTCGCATATAAGGCTCTTGTGACACAACTCACGCCTTTCCTCCAATTCAATATAATCAAGCCTGAAAGTTCAGTGATTTGCCAATCATTTCTTCGAGATACACATACCGAGCTTTGAGTTTCCGTGATACAATTTTGAAACTCATAACATCGGTCTCGTCTTCGATTTATGAAAGATCTCGACTTCAGCAAGGGTATGATAATGGAGTGCAAGACTCTTCGATGCAAGAGTAAACTGGTCATTCGGTTGACAACTTGGAGCCTAACGATGGCAAGAGCACGGAATCAGGATGACAACATGATACCAGTGGCACGTCAGGGAATGTTCACGTGATCTATTTTGATGACACCTTACCCGTGTATGACAAAGAGCCTACAAACATGGTACAATGTAATGTTGTTTATGATGTATATGCTGATGACATGCCGCATATTGAGCATTCTGAACCTAATTATGACAAACATGGGATGGACAAGAGTGATAGAAATACCACTTATGATTCATCCGATGTGAGTCATAATGGGGGAGAAAGTGTTCAAAATGCTAAACATCATGATAAT
The DNA here is from genome assembly GCA_025667525.1 of Glebionis coronaria. Lineage (NCBI taxonomy): Eukaryota > Viridiplantae > Streptophyta > Magnoliopsida > Asterales > Asteraceae > Glebionis > Glebionis coronaria. The sequence continues at coordinate 424,052,531 of CM046874.1, forward strand.
TGTCTTATAACTGCTTCATTGACAGCTTCTGATTCCAAGATTAGAGAGCTCGAAACGATTGTAGCTCAACAATCAAAAGATCTTGAGGATGCCAAACTTGAATTTTCTAAGAAAACGGACAAATTTGAAACATACTTTGAAAAACTTGAAAAGTCAAACGTTGTTCTTGAAAGAAAATTGGATCAAAAAGTTTTAGATTCTAAAGCTGAAAAGGATAATCTTTTGAAACAAATTCAGTTACTAGAGTCTAAATTGGCATCCCAAGATAGATTGCTCAAAGAGAATGAGACTTTAAAAGTGTAAAACCCACAAAATAAGGTCATTACTTAATCTTACTTTTCAAATATTTTTGAAGTATTTTATATATTAAATATTATTATGTTTAACGGTTTAAGTTGAAACCGATATTAAATATTTTATTTTAATATTTTGACGAGCAACGAGGACTACTAGTGATCGCGATACCGACTGATGCCAAAAATTTTATATCGTATAATATTTTGAAACTTATTTTTGTGTGGGTTGATGAACTCACAATTTACGGATTTAAATTTGGGCTTACGTGCATAATTTAGTGTCTTTTACGACTAAACCGGAAACCTTAGGATTACGTATTTACGTTTTTGGACTCCGTTTTTGATGAGACAATTTTTATTGGATTCGTTTTGTGACGTTGATTCATAATTTATAAAAACGTTTTTCGCGAAACGACCCGAGGGCACGCAAATCGAGAAAACTAGACTCGAGGAATACCCGTAAACTAGTGAGATGGGACAAAATACATTGTCCCACCCCACTAGCTAGTTTGGATGGCACCAACATGATACCACCACCTTATGTGGCATCATGTTAGCTAGTTTATTACAAGTGTACTACAAAGCTTACTCTTTAAGCTTTGTCTAGTCAAAACCATCACCTAACTTCACACCACCATTTCCATACATGCAAAACTCTCACAAATCCTCTCAAAACCTTCCACCATTGCCATCCATATTCAAGCTACAAACACCCCTTTTGATCTTTTCTAGCCATGAAATACATGTTTACTAGCTCTATCATGGAGTTATCTTGAAGCCTTGATCATTTGGTGGCCATATTAACAACATTGGAGGTGATTTGCGTGTGTCCTAGGGCTGATTTCTCAACTTATATTCTTGGTGTTTGATGATCTTGGAGTTACTTGTGGTGTTCATCAAGTTCTTGTCTTCCAAAAACAAGAAATACACTTGGTTGGTAAAGAAGATCATCCTCTCCATTTTCTCTTGTTATTTTTGTAAAGAACAAATGTATTTTCTTTCATTTTGTATATGTATATGATGTATATATGATGATAAAAATGTTGTGTGGGGATCAAGTGTTGATAGATATGCTTAAAAAGGTTAATAACTATAAGAAATGAGGCTAAAATCTTGATTATTTAGTTGGCTGTATAAAAAACAGTATATAACTAAAACTTGAACTGATAAAATTGCATGGTATGATCCATTTACAGTAAGTACAAGATGTTATACACATGTGAGAGTTGGCCATGCAATGGAATCAATATAATGAGTGAGATATGATCAAAACAAGTTGGGTGTTCTAATCTGAATAAGCAGTTTTGTAGGGACTGTTAAGGCAAGATAAACTTAAAATGAGCAGTAGCTATAACTAAGTTAAATGTAGCACATAATATGAAGATCATGCCACCCAAAAATGAGCTTCTAATTCATTATAGAACTCTAGATATGATAAAAATGGTGAACATGAAGATAAAAATCAGATTTTGAGAATTAATGTTTATTATTATTATATAAGCACTCAAATTTTATTGTATAAAATGTAAAATAAAAACCCACTAACTTATGAAACTTATTTATATAAATATGTAAAAGGTTAATTAAATGGATAAATTATATAAATGGTAGTGGAATAATACTTATAAGTAATAAAAACTATAAACTTGATTTTTACGACTTTTTCGGCTATTACCGTAAAATTAACGTTTTTCGCCAAATAAAACTTAGACGATCAAACCTGTCTAATGTAAAGTTTTTAAAAGTCATATACTGATATATAAGTAACTAATACAAGTAAAAACCGATAAAACTCGAACAATAGGACATACGGACATTAACGAGCTAACTAAGCATATTGGACTAATAATTGGACTAAATAAGTTAAACACTTATAAAAAAGAACTTATTGGGCTTAACCCATTTGGGCCCAACATGGAAAGTATAGATACTGATAATATAGGTATAAAATGGATTAAAACAAGTTAAAGAACTTATACTAAGCTTATTGGACTCAAAATAGGTAAATAGGTAAAACTAGTAAACTAGTAAAAAGTTACCCATACGTAAACACTAAAATGAGTAAACAAAGATATATAAACCCACTTGATCATCATCATATGTACAAAATCATCATATGTATATTGTTATTTTGATAAAAGTCATTAGACAAGAGTCTAAGACCGATTATTATTTATATAGGTTTCCGTGACCGAAGCACGCCCGTAGCCGATAATCCGCCTTTCATTATCAACGTGAGTCTATAGCCTCGTTTGAGCTCATTCAAATATTTTTAAAACCCGCGAGGGGGAATACATGTTTTTTTTAAACTTAGAACACAAGATTTTTATGGTATGCTTGTCCCTCTATGAATGGACCCGTGGTTGCCTTTAAATTGCATTAAGTGATTGCCTTAGTTAAAGCCTCAATTATGGACCGTTAATTAACCTATGATGGGTTAACCGCTAGTACAGTTAATAGATCTATGGGGGAAGCCGCCCCGGTTCAGTTTTTGTGGACTTGTCATAGAAGCTTAGGCCCGACCTCCACACTGTTTGAACATATTGTATTGAGAAGTCAGGTATACGGCAATGTACCAATAATCTGGAGGTAACCGACAATTAATAAATCTCTCGTCTTATTAGACTGATATGGGAGTGTCTAAGGGCTCGGTTCCATGAGCTTATTGCAATTTATGCTAAATACAATTATTATTGTTGAAGCAAATTATTAGATGCTTGTTGCCTTTAAGCATGCCACAAACTTATAATCTTTGCTTGTGTTCAAAATGATTATATAAACCTATAGATTCACTCGGCATTTTTGCTGATGATTTTCTCACATGTATTTCAGGTAATCAAGAAGGCTGAAGCTTGGAAGCCACGGGAATGAATGTTGTGCACTACTTTGCAATATAAACTCTTTGAATATTTGTCGTTCCTTTTGTTCAAAACAATTTAAATCTTTTGTTTTGGTTGTACTTTGGTTACGATGTCTTGGGACTACGCTACTCTGATAAATGTTTTGGAACGATAAATTTAAAACGTCTCTTTTCGAGTCGTTCTTTATAAATTATGTGTTGTTGTATCATTGTTTAGCACCCAAAGATGTATTCCGCTGCGTGTAAATTTGGGGGTGTTAAAGATTGGTACCAGAGCCATGACTTATAGAGAACTAGGTCTTTTTCTAAAAACCTAAACTATAACTGTCGGTTTTATTTTTCAAAAGAGTCGGTGCACATGATTTCGCGTGACTTCAGGTTCAAGCTACTTCTGGGATTACAACTTTAGTATACATTATTATGTATGCCTTATTGCTAAGTATTTCTAAATAAATACTATAATCTTTTATCGATATATATATATATTGTTATCGTTAAACTTTTCGATAAGAGTTATCATTTATTAATGATTTACTTAAATAAATTTTTGGAAATTTTCTTGCAATTATTTTGAAGGATTTTCTTCATTTATTTAAATTATTGGAAATTATCCTATTTCATTTTGTTATGACCTTATACCTATTTTGTGAAATTTACCACCGTCAAATTACGTCTTCGATGAGGAGGAAGCAGGTTTCACTACTGCAAGCGAGACACAGTCAACTAAGCCATGTGGATCCCCACGTGACTAGTGTTTATTATTTTGTGTCGTTGTACTCTATCCTTGTATTGATAATGTGTATGCATTTGATGATTGATTTTGTACATGATATGACTATACCATGAATACAATTAACTCATTCATTTTATCTTCTCTTTGTGATGTGACAGAATCATGCCACCTAGGAGAATGACAAATGATGCCATTGCAAGGCTAGTTGCTGAAGAGGTTGCGAAAGCATTAGCTGCGGATAGAGCTGCGCGTGTTAACACTGAAGGAGCAGGTGGCTCTGCAGGTGCGGGTGCTGAAGGTGAAGGTGAACCTGCTGGACCAGAAGCTGCTGGGGCAGGTGTAGCTGAGAATCCTGCAGATGAGGTTGCTCCGGCTGCTGCTACGGTTAAAAAATGTACTTTTGCTGGATACATGAAATGTGGACCCACTACATTTCAAGGAACTGGTGGAGCACTGGAATTATTCAGGTGGATTGAGAAAACAGAAACAACATTTGAGATTAGTGATTGCTCAGAAAGGAACAAGGTTAAGTTCGCAGTTGCTACTTTCAAGGATCGAGCTTTAAGCTGGTGGAAGACTCAAGTTGCTACAGTCGGTTTAGAAGCTGCAAACAGGAAACCTTGGGATGAAATTAAAAGGTTATTGAAAGAAGAGTTCTGTCCAGAAGAAGAGTTATCTGCTTTGGAGGATGAGCTGAGGCACCTGAAGCTGAAGGATAACAACATTGCTGCATACACTAGTCGATTCAATGAGTTGGTTTTGTTATGTCCAGATGCTTTTGTTACTGAGAAAAAGAAGATGGATCAATACATCAAAGGGTTGCCTGGGTACATTAAAGGTGAGACAACTTCATCTCGACCCAAGAACTTTGTTGAGACTGTAAGAATGGCTCATACACTCATGGGGCAGAAAGTTCAAGATAGGGTTGAGAAAGCTGCTGAGGGTAATAAAAGGAAATGGGACAATTCGCAGAGTGGTAATCAAGGTAGTAACCGCCATAGGCAGTACAATCAGAAGAGAAATGATGGGGCTAGAGCTGCAACTAACAAGAATGACAATGCTGACTATGGGGGACCAGCCCAGAAATGTAAGAGCTGTGGTGTTTGTCACTTTGGTAATTGTCCACCAAGGTGCACTAAATGTGGAAAGGTTGGGCATGCTGCGGAGAAGTGCAAGCCATGGATCCCTGCCACTGGAGCAAATGCTATTCCGATCAAGACTTGCTTTGAATGTGGAGAACGTGATCATGTTCGTCCCAAATGCCCGAAGTTGAAGAACAAGAAAGCAGGTGAAGCTGCTGGGGCAGTTTATGTTGTTAAGGATGTTGATCAGGCACAAGGTCCAAATGTGGTGACGGGTACGTTCTTACTCAACCATCGTTATGCTAGTGTGTTGTTTGACTCAGGATCTGATAGGAGCTTTATAAGCACTTCCTTTAGTCGTTTAATTGATATTGAGCCAACAAGCCTAAATACTAGTTATGAGGTCGAGTTAGCTGATGGACAATTAGTTAGTACTACCACTATCTTTAAGAAGTGTCCTTTGAAATTAGCAAATCATTTGTTTGAAATTGATTTGATGCCGATAGAGTTGGGTTCATTTGATGTGATTGTTGGTATGGATTGGTTGGGTGCTCATGATGCGGTAATTGTATGTGGGGAGAAAGTTGTCCACATACCGGTTAAGGGTAAGTTGTTAATAGTTAAAGGTGATGTCGGTAGATCTCGTCTGACGGTGATATCTTGTATCAAGGCGGGGAAATATGTAGAAAGAGGTTGTCACCTGTTCTTGGCTCAAGTAGTGGAGAAAGAACTACCGGTTAGGCGTGTGGAAGATGTTCCGGTTATTCGTGATTTTCCTGAAGTATTTCCCGATGACTTGCCAGGGCTTCCGCCTCAGCGAGAAGTCGAGTTCAAGATTGATCTAGTGCCGGGAGCTGCACCGGTGGCGCGTGCACCTTATCGTTTGGCACCATCTGAGATGAAGGAGTTGGCAGATCAGTTGAAGGAGTTAATGGAGAAGGGGTCCATTAGACCAAGTTCGTCACCTTGGGGAGCTCCAGTATTGTTCGTGAAGAAGAAGGACGGATCGTTCAGAATGTGCATAGACTACCGAGAGTTGAACAAGTTAACTATTAAAAATCGTTATCCACTTCCTAGGATCGATGATTTGTTCGATCAACTTCAAGGTTCGTGTGTGTACTCGAAGATCGACTTGAGATCGGGTTATCATCAACTTCGTGTTAAAGAGGAGGACATACCTATTACAGCTTTTCGGACGCGTTATGGACACTTTGAATTTCAAGTAATGCCGTTTGGGTTAACTAACGCACCTGCGGTATTCATGGACTTAATGAATCGTGTGTGTAAACCATACCTCGACAAGTTTGTGATTGTATTTATCGACGATATCCTGATTTATTCCAAAAGTCGGGAGGAGCATGAAGGTCATTTGAAGATTATTTTGGAGTTGTTGAAGAGGGAGAAGTTGTATGCGAAATTCTCCAAGTGTGATTTTTGGTTGGATTCAGTCCAATTCCTTGGGCACGTGATCGATAGTAGCGGTGTTCATGTGGATCCTTCCAAAATTGAAGCTATTAGAGATTGGGCTAGGCCTACGACCCCGACTGAAGTTAGACAATTCTTGGGATTAGCTGGATATTATCGACGATTCATAGAAGGATTCTCTTTAATTTCTAAACCTCTTACTAAACTTACACAGAAAAACAAGAAGTATGAGTGGGGTTCAGAAGAAGAAGAAGCATTCCAAACTTTGAAGCGGAAGCTGTGTTCTGCACCAATTTTGGCTTTGCCCGACGGAGCTGAAGACTTTGTGGTATATTGTGATGCATCACGTAAGGGTTTTGGTGTTGTGTTGATGCAAAGAGATAAAGTGATCGCGTATGCATCTCGTCAATTGAGGAAGCATGAGGAGAACTATACTACACATGATTTGGAATTAGGAGCTGTTGTATTTGCTCTTAGACTTTGGAGACACTATCTCTACGGTACAAAGAGTGTGGTATATACCGATCATAAAAGCCTGCAACATATTTTAGATCAGAAGGAGCTCAATATGAGGCAGCGAAGATGGGTAGAATTGTTGAGTGATTACGACATTAAAATTTGCTACCATCCCGGCAAGGCGAATGTAGTTGCCGATGCACTTAGTAGGAAGGACAAAGAAATAACCAAAAGGGTTAGAGCTTTAGCCATGAAAACTTATTCTGATTTATCTAATCGAATACTTAAAGCTCAAACTAAGGCGATGGAGGAAGAGAATGTGAGAGATGAAGACTTGGGTAGAAGGATGACACCTATATTCGAAATTCGTGATGACGGAATTCGATATTTCGAGAATCGTGTGTGGTTACCGGTGTATGGAGGACTGAGAGATCTAATTATGCATGAATCTCACAAGTCTAAATATTCGATTCACCCAGGATCGGATAAAATGTACCAAGACTTGAAGAAATGTTACTGGTGGCCGAATATGAAGGCTAACATTGCTACTTATGTTAGTAAATGCTTGACGTGTGCTAAGGTAAAGTTTGAGCACAAGAGACCTTCGGGTTTACTGCAACAACCTGAAATTCCAGAATGGAAATGGGAGAAGATCGCTATGGACTTTGTTTCGGGACTTTCGAGAACTTCTAGTGGTTATGATACGATTTGGGTGATTGTTGATCGGTTGACTAAGTCGGCTCATTTCTTGCCGATAAAGAAAACTGATGACTTAGACAAACTTACTCGGTTGTATTTGAAGGAAGTTGTTTGTAGACATGGGGTTCCTTTGTCAATTATTTCTGATCGAGATAGTCGGTTCACATCTGAGTTTTGGAAATCGCTTCAGCGAGCTCTGGGGACTCAGTTGGATATGAGCACTGCGTATCATCCGGAAACGGACGGACAAAGTGAGAGGACTATTCAGACCTTGGAGGATATGTTACGAGCGTGTGTAATAGACTTTGGAGGTAGTTGGGATCGACACTTACCTTTGGTGGAGTTCTCATACAACAACAGTTATCATGCAAGTATCAAGGCTGCGCCTTTTGAAGCACTTTACGGGCGAAAGTGTAGATCACCAGTTGGTTGGTGTGAGATTGGAGAAAGTCAGTTGACGGGTCCTGAATTGATTAGAGAAACGACTGAGAAGATCGTGCAAATCAAGAATCGTTTATTGACAGCTCGTAGTAGACAGAAGAGCTATGCGGATAAGAGGAGAAAACCATTGGAGTTTGATATTGGCGACATGGTTATGCTGAAAGTATCACCTTGGAAAGGAGTAATTCGATTTGGCAAGCGAGGAAAGCTTAGTCCACGCTATATAGGTCCATTCAAGATTATTGATCGAGTTGGTCCTGTGGCATATAAGTTGGAATTGCCAGAAAAGTTAAGTGCTATTCACAATACTTTTCATGTTTCTAATCTTAAGAGGTGTTTGGCGGACGAGAATTTGATAATTCCACTTGAGGAGATTCAACTGGACGACAAGCTGCATTTTATTGAGGAACCAGTGGAGATTATGGATCGAGAGGTGAAACGGCTTAAGCAAAGTCGAATCCCGATAGTGAAAGTGCGATGGAATTTCCGACGTGGACCCGAATACACTTGGGAGCGAGAGGACTACTTCAAGAGTAAGTATCCGCATTTATTCGTAGACGGACCTAAGGAGAAGTAAGCCCCGGGACGGTGCTCTCCTAAGGTGGTGAGGATGTAAAACCCACAAAATAAGGTCATTACTTAATCTTACTTTTCAAATATTTTTGAAGTATTTTATATATTAAATATTATTATGTTTAACGGTTTAAGTTGAAACCGATATTAAATATTTTATTTTAATATTTTGACGAGCAACGAGGACTACTAGTGATCGCGATACCGACTGATGCCAAAAATTTTATATCGTATAATATTTTGAAACTTATTTTTGTGTGGGTTGATGAACTCACAATTTACGGATTTAAATTTGGGCTTACGTGCATAATTTAGTGTCTTTTACGACTAAACCGGAAACCTTAGGATTACGTATTTACGTTTTTGGACTCCGTTTTTGATGAGATAATTTTTATTGGATTCGTTTTGTGACGTTGATTCATAATTTATAAAAACGTTTTTCGCGAAACGACCCGAGGGCACGCAAATCAAGAAAACTAGACTCGAGGAATACCCGTAAACTAGTGAGATGGGACAAAATACATTGTCCCACCCCACTAGCTAGTTTGGATGGCACCAACATGATACCACCACCTTATGTGGCATCATGTTAGCTAGTTTATTACAAGTGTACTACAAAGCTTACTCTTTAAGCTTTGTCTAGTCAAAACCATCACCTAACTTCACACCACCATTTCCATACATGCAAAACTCTCACAAATCCTCTCAAAACCTTCCACCATTTCCATCCATATTCAAGCTACAAACACCCCTTTTGATCTTTTCTAGCCATGAAATACATGTTTACTAGCTCTATCATGGAGTTATCTTGAAGCCTTGATCATTTGGTGGCCATATTAACAACATTGGAGGTGATTTGCGTGTGTACTAGGGCTGATTTCTCAACTTATATTCTTGGTGTTTGATGATCTTGGAGTTACTTGTGGTGTTCATCAAGTTCTTGTCTTCCAAAAACAAGAAATACACTTGGTTGGTAAAGAAGATCATCCTCTCCATTTTCTCTTGTTATTTTTGTAAAGAACAAATGTATTTTCTTTCATTTTGTATATGTATATGATGTATATATGATGATAAAAATGTTGTGTGGGGATCAAGTGTTGATAGATATGCTTAAAAAGGTTAATAACTATAAGAAATGAGGCTAAAATCTTGATTATTTAGTTGGCTGTATAAAAAACAGTATATAACTAAAACTTGAACTGATAAAATTGCATGGTATGATCCATTTACAGTAAGTACAAGATGTTATACACATGTGAGAGTTGGCCATGCAATGGAATCAATATAATGAGTGAGATATGATCAAAACAAGTTGGGTGTTCTAATCTGAATAAGCAGTTTTGTAGGGACTGTTAAGGCAAGATAAACTTAAAATGAGCAGTAGCTATAACTAAGTTAAATGTAGCACATAATATGAAGATCATGCCACCCAAAAATGAGCTTCTAATTCATTATAGAACTCTAGATATGATAAAAATGGTGAACATGAAGATAAAAATCAGATTTTGAGAATTAATGTTTATTATTATTATATAAGCACTCAAATTTTATTGTATAAAATGTAAAATAAAAACCCACTAACTTATGAAACTTATTTATATAAATATGTAAAAGGTTAATTAAATGGATAAATTATATAAATGGTAGTGGAATAATACTTATAAGTAATAAAAACTATAAACTTGATTTTTACGACTTTTTCGGCTATTACCGTAAAATTAACGTTTTTCGCCAAATAAAACTTAGACGATCAAACCTGTCTAATGTAAATTTTTTAAAAGTCATATACTGATATATAAGTAACTAATACAAGTAAAAACCGATAAAACCCGAACAATAGGACATACGGACATTAACGAGCTAACTAAGCATATTGGACTAATAATTGGACTAAATAAGTTAAACACTTATAAAAAAGAACTTATTGGGCTTAACCCATTTGGGCCCAACATGGAAAGTATAGATACTGATAATATAGGTATAAAATGGATTAAAACAAGTTAAAGAACTTATACTAAGCTTATTGGACTCAAAATAGGTAAATAGGTAAAACTAGTAAACTAGTAAAAAGTTACCAATACGTAAACACTAAAATGAGTAAACAAAGATATATAAACCCACTTGATCATCATCATATGTACAAAATCATCATATGTATATTGTTATTTTGATAAAAGTCATTAGACAAGAGTCTAAGACCGATTATTATTTATATAGGTTTCCGTGACCGAAGCACGCCCGTAGCCGATAATCCGCCTTTCATTATCAACGTGAGTCTATAGCCTCGTTTGAGCTCATTCAAATATTTTTAAAACCCGCGAGGGGGAATACATGTTTTTTTTAAACTTAGAACACAAGATTTTTATGGTATGCTTGTCCCTCTATGAATGGACCCGTGGTTGCCTTTAAATTGCATTAAGTGATTGCCTTAGTTAAAGCCTCAATTATGGACCGTTAATTAACCTATGATGGGTTAACCGCTAGTACAGTTAATAGATCTATGGGGGAAGCCGCCCTGGTTCAGTTTTTGTGGACTTGTCATAGAAGCTTAGGCCCGACCTCCACACTGTTTGAACATATTGTATTGAGAAGTCAGGTATACGGCAATGTACCAATAATCTGGAGGTAACCGACAATTAATAAATCTCTCGTCTTATTAGACTGATATGGGAGTGTCTAAGGGCTCGGTTCCATGAGCTTATTGCAATTTATGCTAAATACAATTATTATTGTTGAAGCAAATTATTAGATGCTTGTTGCCTTTAAGCATGCCACAAACTTATAATCTTTGCTTGTGTTCAAAATGATTATATAAACCTATAGATTCACTCGGCATTTTTGCTGATGATTTTCTCACATGTATTTCAGGTAATCAAGAAGGCTGAAGCTTGGAAGCCACGGGAATGAATGTTGTGCACTACTTTGCAATATAAACTCTTTGAATATTTGTCGTTCCTTTTGTTCAAAACAATTTAAATCTTTTGTTTTGGTTGTACTTTGGTTACGATGTCTTGGGACTACGCTACTCTGATAAATGTTTTGGAACGATAAATTTAAAACGTCTCTTTTCGAGTCGTTCTTTATAAATTATGTGTTGTTGTATCATTGTTTAGCACCCAAAGATGTATTCCGCTGCGTGTAAATTTGGGGGTGTTAAAAAAAGCTCAAGTCCAAGAAAAGGTGTTTGCTATAGTTGCATTGAAAAATGAGTTAAGGAAAAATAGAGGACCCAGTGTGGACACTAAGCTTGAAAAACCATCAATCTTGGGGAAACCGCCTACAAATCAGTTCGTCAGACAACCGATTGTCAGACAACCTACTGCATTTAGATCCGAGCGATCACAATCCTCGAGACCACCGTTTGCCTCCCAAGTTGATTTGGTTCGTCTTTCTAGACCAGTCACTCCAGCAACTAGGCCCTATGTGACCACAACAGCTTTAGCAAGACCAAATCATATGATTGCCTCTAGTTTCTCTAAGAATAGTTCAATGACCACGTCTAGAACTAGTTCAAATGACGTTAGCCATAAATCTGGTCTTAGGGAAGCTAAGCAAAAGACACATGTAAGAGATAGCAATGTCCAACCTAGTCCGATGCCTTTTAGATTACCCAACACTACTAACCGTAGCATGTCATCTCCTAGGAGCATCGATCAATCATCTAGGAATTACTCAGACATGAAATATGCTACTTGTAAAACATGTAGAAAATGTGTCTTTTCGACAAATCATGATTCTTGTATCAAGAAATTACTTAATGAGGTGAACTCCCGTGCTAGACTCAAATCCCAGTGGGTCGCTAAAATCAAACCCATTGGTAAAATGTGGCGCCCCACTGGTAGAACTTTCACTCTTGTAGGAAACGAGTGCCCTTTAACTAGGATAGTCTCCGATTCTACTAAGTCTACTAGGGAGGAAACTGATAAAGATGATACTTCACTTACGCCTAAACTTAAGGTTTTCTATAAAAGGAAGCGTTTGCCAGCCAAGACTAGTGAATCATCTACTCAGGTCGCTTCTGACACAAGTAAAGCCAACTGTGAACCCCCACGTGCTTCTAAAATTGATATCACTAACCCATGTCAAAGCAAGAAAATTCCTAATGAGAATGCAGGTACCAAAGTTGATGTTCCAAAAGAACGAAGCGGTCCAATCATTGTATACCGTTCAACTAAGGATACTCTTAGAGTTTCGTTACTGAAGAAGCAGATATCGGAGAAACAAGTGTCTCAGGGGATTCATGGTTAAGCTTAATGTATAAGGCTTATAGATAAATGACAGTCTATAACCCGCTCTTCAAAGGCAGGAAAGTTTTTCGATGATAAACTTATCCTTACAACGAGAAATTAAGTTTTCTCGGGCATGAGCTAATATTAAAAACATTCGAAGTTTTTAAGCTCATGCACAATGGTTTATCATTAAATATCAGATGGTAACCCGTGCTTCAAAGAAAGGAAAGTTTATCGCCGATGATAAACTTATCCTAACAACGAGAAATTAAGTTTTCTCGGGCATGAGCTAATATTAAAAACATTCGTAGTTTTTAAGCTCATGCACTATGACTTACAGTTAAATATCAGACTGTAACTCGAACTTCAAATAAAGGAAAGTTTATCTTTTATGATAACTTATCCTCATAACGAGAAATTAACCTTTCTCGGTCATGAGCTAGTATTAAAACATTCGAAGTTTTAAGCTCATAAAGGAAAGTGTATCTTTTAAATAAGAGAACTTTTCCTCATAACGAGAAATTAACCTTTCTCGGTCATGAGCTTTCCGTTAAAACAGTCAAAGTTTTCAAGCTCATGAAAACGACTTCTAAGTAAATGTCAGCTTAGGACTCGTCCTTCAGATAAAAGGAAAGTTTATCGCCGATGGTAACTTATCCTTACAACGAGAAGTTTACAACTTCTCGGACTTGAGCTTTCCCAAGATATTCCAAATCTTAAGCTCAAGTAATTGGTTTTCAAAACTTTGAACACAATTTTTCAAGAATTTCTCAAAAGGTTTTTCTAAATCTTTCAAAATTATGTGTTAAAAAACGTTTTGATAAAACGAGCATGTCTTCTGGAATCGATAATATTTACGAACCTAGAAATGTCATTCAATAATGACACGGGGTTGTAAATAAAGTTCGAGCAGAAGTTTAAAAGATTTAAAACATGCTCCATATGGTTTGCTATTATTTCCGATAGTAACCCGCTTTTCACATTGAAGTCAAGCATTTCACCGGAAAGCTTTGACTCCAAAATCCGAAGTTATCAACTCCACAATCCGAAGTTCGTTGCAATTGATATCTACATACTCGACGATGCGACTACTCAAACAGCGACTACAGCTCTTTCAATAGAACACGGGTCAACAATTGAGGGGGAGCAATTGTCCAGCACTCAGAATCCTTGATGCCGAAAGTGCCAAGTTCACATATTGGTGTCAAGACAACGATATCTATCACACACATGGAGTCAAGAGATAACTTCAGACATGATGAGGTGACCAACATTCGTGAACAAGAACCATGTGCTTCTTTCATATGATGTTCTCCATCATTCAGGTCCAACCTCATAAATCGCTAATCTTGTGAATTCATTATCATATATGATCTTTGCACGTGATAAATACCTTACACTTGTGTTTAAAAGGTATTTAATTTACGTTTCAGCACACCCTCATTAATTTGAGGGGGAGCTTGTGTAGTTCATGAAGATAATTGGATTTGCATTTTTCTTCCCAAATTCTCTTAAAATACTATTAAATCAATTGATATTAAAAACATCGATTGGGTTAATACTTTTAATATGGGGGAGAAAATGTGATTTAATATTGAAATCAATAATGGTTTGACTTAATGTGCTGGCTCATCCCGACATGTGCGAAATGTTTTCAAATATCGTGGCATATGTTAAGGGGGAGCAAAATGGATTTAGATATAAAAATGGATTTCATGGTGATTTATACTTACCCGCAACCCACTTATTTCATGACGATGAAGATTGTGGTGACATAAGGATGGTAGGATAGGTTAAAGTCCAATGATTCCTCAAGAACCGGAGGAATCTTCCCAAGGACATTCCATAGCTAGAAATAGTAGTCCTTAGGAAAGATGGAGAAAGATTGTGAACGCAGCTGAATGCCGACCAAGTACTTAAGTTAGCACTGGAACAATCACAACAAGGTGCTAGTTATGACGTATTGGTAAGCATTGAAGGGGTTGAGGAATGAAAAAGAATTGTAAAGATAAAGGGTGTAAAGAAAGTAGCCCTCCTTACAACTTAGGCAGAAACCGGGTCAATTCATATGCTATTGAGATCATTTATGATTCTCGATATTGAAGATAGACATCATGGACCCAGTGATGCAAGGCACAACCCATCCCAACTAACTCAGATATCTCTCAAAAGATATTTGTTTTAATCACACGGAGACAACACATTATGTATTGATTTATTCACTCCGAATAAATTGGTATTGAAAAGGTGGCACTCCTCTCCAGCCTCCGATCACTAAAATCTAAAATGCACGATCGAGTCTAGAGCCATTTGAGATCTTCAAATATCTCATTAGGACACACTTTCATAATTCCTTGCTTCTTCACACACTGTGAAAAGTAAGAAAGTTCTTAAGAGTCCTACGCAAAATCTTCATGATCTTGCCTGAACATCCGAGTTATACGAAAGTATTTACAATGAAGATGGAAATCCTTCTTGAGCGAAAATCAAAAAACTCATGGTAGGTAACTTGTGCGATTCTTTATGAATCAAACTTGTGATAACTGGAAAGCAACAGTGGTTTAAACTCTTAAATGAATTTAAACACGTTCCAGGCCTCTACGCAATATCTTAGTGATCTTGCCAGAACATTCAAAGTAATACTATTAAGTATTTACAGTGACGAATGGAAATCCTTCTAGTGTTAACATCAAACAACACTTGGTAGGTAACTTGCAAGATTCTATACGAATCAAGCTCGTGACAACTGGAAAGCAACGATGGTGCGGTTCTTAATTGAACTTCACTTGTTCCAGGAACATGAATTGACGGCTTCAAATCATGCGGATATTATTATCCAAATGATTCACTCTTTATGTTCGTAGTCAGCTTTGGACGGTCGAATAAAGAGAACGGGTTTACCCGCGAAATCTTGTCAAGGAGGTTCTTAATTGAAACTACCTATCACAAGTACGATATTTAATATCGTCCAACAGTCTTCACCGACCGGAGGTAAAATGCTACCGAATTAGAATGAAATGTTCAAGGCCATTTCATCCGTGTATATGTTTTGTTGCTAACTGTCTTATGCAGCGTAACAAGAAGGTGGCATTGCGGTGTACAATCCAGAAGAAGTCGTCACCACATGATTATACTACATACACTAAGTACTTCAACGAATTCAAGAAAGTCTGAAGGTCAAGTCTTCCGCTGTATCAAACTCTGACGCTTTCAAGAATTTAAAGGTATAAATATGTGGAACATGAAGTCACGAAGAGGCGAATTTCACAAGTGATGAATGCACAAGGTCAAGGAAAGGAAACATGCTCAAGACTAAAGTCAAAGATCACATCAAGCATATTCACAAGAACAAGATCGAAGACTCAAGCATAGTATGCTAGTTTTAAGATTTTGTAAAATGGTGTGACCTCCCTTAGGGGGAGATTGTTGGAAGTACGTTTTTCCAAGGAAAGTCTCGGTCACATCATTATTAGCATAGATCACGAGCTATAGACTATTTAGGACATTGTAACTTGGAGTGACCTCCCTTAGGGGGAGATTGTTGGAAATACGTTTTTACGTATTTAGAAAGGATCGGTCACTCCAAAGATATATTCTAGTATTGGGCTCGTGATCCATTTGTAAACAGTATAGCCCATATAGCCCACATGTAGGGTGGGCTATATATACCCCCTCCTAGCATGTTAGGAGGGATGGTTCTTTCATTTTCACATTTTTCATTTTATCAATTTACTTTCTCTCTCTATTTTTTCTTTTCTCTCCTTTCTCTCTCTACACCCTCATCTTCTTCCTCCTCCTTCTCCATTCCATTTCAATAGATCAACCTTAGAATGCACAATCCTAAGATAACGTAGACCTTCAAGCTGTGAATAACAACCATTAACAATAGAACATATGGACAATGTGCTACAATTATGTATTAACAACTAGCATTCAAGATTAACCAATCATCACAAATCCAAGGCTCCAAGCCTTATCAATAACCACAATTCCAAGGCTCCAAGCCATACCAATAACCATGGTCCCATAGGCGCCCATACACCTATGAACCAATCCCAAGGCTCCGCCTTGTCAACATCCCCTTGGTACCAAGTCAAACCACAATAAATGAGATGGTACGTGTCCCCCGATCCAAATCATAAACACAATCAAGAATCACATAGCAAGTTAATCACATAAAGCACACACAAGTCCATCACAAACCATAAAAACATTCACAGCATTAGCTACAAAACCATACAGTGTCTCTTCCATCCCATATGGAATTCAAATCATAAAAATACATGAGACTATGAAACTCACCTGAACAAGCTTCTCCAAGTACCCGCACTCTAGCAAAAATCTAAACACACAAACGTATACAATCAAGACATGAACCACATACCAAAATGGCTCATCAATCTATGATGGATATCTAACCTTGTCCTACAACTTAACCCCATTTATATGCTATATTCATCTCATGACACCCCTCTATAAAGCCCTTAACTTAGTTTAGTTCATAACTCGCCCCGTTAACATTTAACCCAAAACAGTCCCGTTTTTCATACCTTAAACTATGGGTCGAACACCCCCTTAACCAAATTAACTTCCTCTATAAAAGAAACCCTATGCCCTTACATGTGTTAGCTGACTCTTCCCTTTGGCTGCAACCTTTAAGACACTGTTAAGGCCTCCATATATATATATATATATATATATATATATATATATATATATATATATATATATATATATATATATATATATATATATATATACTTTTACCTATCCAGAGTTCACTGATTTTGAACATATGAAAAGTTTTTTATGATCAGAGGGTCTTACCCTAACCCATTTCTTTAGACCTCCTCCAGATCGTTTATTTAATATATAATCTAAGTCTCATGTTCGTTTGAAGGTTCCAATATAACCCTAAATACCCCAAACAATTCAAAACATAAAAAGAAAACAGGCTGATCTAAAAACTGTTTTGACACCCGACTGATGTAACCTGTTTTTGACCCACTTCCCGACCTTCAATTTAGTTTTCGTTTCTTACATTTGAAAGCCAACTCAATTACCTTTCCAGGGACATAATATTCAAAAATTAAAAGTTTATAAAACTCTAGATATGATTAAAACAATGATCCAAAAATTCTGCCCCGTTTTTAAAAACAAATTTAACATAATTAACCAAATTGATTACCCTCATCATGTTTAATCATTAACCCTAATTATTCTAATCATGTATATATCATTGTGATAACATTAAATTACAGATTGTCTAATAAACACTAACCTAGATCCATCATATAATGATTAAGAAAGAATTAAAAACAATTTAATTAAAAAGAGATTGAAGATTTTTACCTTAGAATTAATTGAAGACAAGAAAAATATGAAAACCCTAAATAGACTCCATGAATTTCGACTTAAGCTTGATCTCCAGGGATTTTATGAATGTTTTTGGTTAATAAAAAGTTTTTATATAATTTCCTAACAAGTCCTTGGCCGATTACAAAAGCCCGGTTCCTCTTTTTCCTTTTTTCCCTTTTCTTTTTCTTTTTTGCAACCCAAAACCGACTATTATATGTATTTTTATATTTTTTCTTCTTTTTATTACTTATTAATATATTATTAATAATACCTTAATTTACCTTAATTTATTTTAGCTCCTAAAGCCTCGGAAACCTCAAAACCGTAAAACTAGTCAGTTTTTACGCGTATACCGTAAAAACATAAAAATATACATTTTTTTAAAAACTCTTAGAATATGAAATAAACTATATAAATAAGTCCTAAATGACTTAAAACCATCCCGTAAATTATTCTCGTGACTAAATACCTCATTCGAGACACCTAAATGCAAACCATGAATCATAAAAATACGATTTTCTAATAATACATATACGTATACGTAAAGCCACGAAATAACATCATCTCATTTCATAGTCACTACCTTGTGAGCTCATGAATATGAAATAAACGTTCCTTGATTTACTTATGAGTACCATATACCCATAAACAATATCCAAACCTCACTCCAAACACACAAAATAAACACATAAGCACATAAAAGCACATATTTGCACAAAACACCTTAAACTATAGTCTAAGTGACGAACCCCAAAACCATGGTTGTCACATCACTCCCTCCTAATAGAAATCTCGTCCCGAGATTTACTCCTTAGGATCAAACACACAAACAACAAATCACATGAGGGTACTTGTTCTAAATGAACTCCTCTCATTTCCATGTGTACTTTAGTTCAAGTCTCAAATTACCAAATATATTAACCAACATTATTTAAACTCATTCCCAAACTATTGATCTCACAGCCCATAAATCTCATAAATGACTATTTTTAACACAAATCCTTAATAACCGCACATGCAAATATGCATTCTCAAACCACATTTCCCAAATCTCAATACATGAAATATATCATGTACACCACTCAATTCCCCAGGTAATTCTATACCCATAAACTACTGGTCCAATCTTTCAAAAGATCATAAATGGACCTACAAAACTCGACATCAATTTTTAATTTTTTCTTAAACATGGCGCCCGTTACTATAGGTGAAACTTCCTATATAACTTTGTCACTAAACTGTAGTGGTTAACTCATTTTTAACATATTATCTCTTGTTTCTCTCATCCTTTCCACAAACACCATTATTATATTAGCAACCTCTTTCATCAATTCTAGTCCACAATAGGGGAAACTCACCCTATCCTTCCATATAGTGCCTCAAATGGAATTCATCGACTTCTAGTATGATAACTATCATTATATGAAAACTCGGACATTGCTAACGAGTTTCCCACCTCCCTCTAAATCAGTCACCCAAGCTCTCAACACGACTCCTATACTTGTAGAAATTTCTCACTTCGTCCATCCATTTCTAGTTAGCCGGATATACTCATGCCCAATCATGTTCATCAATTCATTTAGTCTGTACCCCAAACCACTTAAAATTTCCAATTTACTTACAAAAGTGACCTATGACGGTCTTTCACATATTTATTAGTTTGTTTTATCAACTGTCATCCAAACCTATGTTACAACTACTTCCATCAAATTTGGATAGCTCATTAGTAGCACTCATACACTTCTTTTCTCACTTTCCTCAATGAAAGATTTTTATTTATTTATTTATTTATTTATTTATTTTATTATTTTTTATACCCAACACTTCCTTTATACCTACACAATGTCTTACCTTCAAGGTCATAGTGCTCTTCATCTTGTCTCAGTTAGACCAAACCCTTCGTCTCTCATGACACGTCACATCTGAAACTCCTCATACATTCGGTTATCGATACTAAGCCTTCCAATCCAACAGTATCGGTCAGTGCCATTCCATTTTCCACACTACAACAATATTAGCATGCTTTGTACTTTAGTCTACTCATTAGGCTATACAAAAGTTTTACCTTCGGTTCTTATCTCGACCTATTTCATTCATGATTCGCATCTATCGACACTTCCTTCTTCTTCCGTAGCTAATGGTACACATCACGAGGTTATGCTTCCCGTCTTTCAAGTCATCTATACGTCAAAATTTTCCACATAGCTTCACTTGTTTTCCTCACGACCAGTTCTCCTACTCCCTCCTAATAGGGAAAAACTAGAGTTTCATGCAATTACATGCGGATCACACTCTCATCTTATACCCATATTAGTTTCCATATGTCTAAACTAAGCCATATTCTAAAATCTTACTCAAGTCTCATACTTCTATTATGACCTTGCACCTAGCATGAGGTACTTTCAATCATCATCTTTTAAGAATACTTTGTTCTCTCCTTCCATGGTTCTCCCTAATTCCTTCACTATCATGTCTAACCAAAATTTCTCACTCAATTCATCAACTCTATGGACATCGTTATGTCATTAGATAATGCATAACTATCTCTTCCAAAGATCCTTCATAAACACCTTCACTAAAATGACCCTAAAGTCACTTCTCCACGAACTTATTCCGCTCAGCTTCAATACTCATCCCTCGATATTGATTGCCACGAAATTCTATCTTTATGTAGTCACTCGACTCCCCTTGTTACTTCCACGAGCTCTTAATCTCCCATGTTATGTAGTCACTCCATCACGATCCATTGGTTCAGCTCTTTGTAGCTCAACTCCGGTACTCAATCTGTCCTTCTTCGTCACGAACCATACGGAGATTCCCATCATAGTGCGTGTCACCTTTCCAGTCCTTGCAACTTCTGTGACTCCTTCGAAATCTCTTGCATCCTTCTAGCAGCCGACACGTAGTCCTTTCGGCTCCTTGCTTCATGATGTAGCTCTTCACGCACTTCTTCTCGTCTCCATGATGTTACCTAGGAATCACACTACGCAGTAGCTTCTAACTTAAACTCATCAACCACAATATTTCTAAAGGTACTTCAACCCCTTAATGGCTCACTCTTCTTTACTTGTTGTACATCACCATTAATCAACCTCCTACCAATCATTTTTTCACATCCATTTTTTCCTTCACGTGTCTACTACTACCTTGCCTCCATAACTATACCAATTCCCTTGCGTGTTAATTTCCCCATCTTTCCATTAGTAGAAACTTTCTACTCTACCCTCACATCCGCTAGTACTTTCATCAATCTCCTAATCGTACTTCAACCAACTTCTCATAGCATGACATCTCGTTCCTACGACCAGTCAACTAACTTTACTTACTCCTTTATTCCAGTAACCAATCTAAGTTTCAAAACTCCACAAATCTTAATCATTCCTTCAACACAACCTTTAAACCAAAATACATCTGTCCATTATAATATCTAACCATAAGTAATACTACCCAACTCTATCCTCTCATCCTAACGTTCCAACAACTGCATAACTAAATCAACCATGACGTGTACCAAAAGAATTCCAAACAATCGTGTCCCAAAATAAAATATAGGGTAAAACGAACCCTAGCCAAAACAACTGAAAACAAAACAATGTAATCCGAAAGATGAATGGAGTGTGCCAACAACAAAGATAGACTCATGACGATTTGTATTACCAAATTTCAATATCTTAGAAAATTTTAAATTTTCATCTCAATTAGTTACTTCACATTATGACCATATTTTAACACCAATAAATGAAATGATAGTCATATTTTACCATCTCCGTTACTATCAAAGGGCACAACTCAGTTAGTGTACTAAAACTCACTTTATCTATCATCTCATTTAACAATAAACTCATCTTTTATCTTCATTATTTTATCAAAGGTATTCACTAGTTAGTATAGTATAATGTTATTCTAACCATTATCTTGTTTACTCACATTAAACTCATTTCACTTGTTATTATGAAACCAATATGTGCTTATAAAATATGGTGTTTTTATTCATTTTATTCTATATTATAATTATTTTATATAATCCATTTAGGCTTGTTATAACTAACTATCATACGTTTATAAAGTATGGTGTTATTATTATCATTATTATAATAAAATCTTTCTTTTTACTCTTTCCGTCTATTTAAATACTTCTAAAATTGTAAGTCTACTTTTAAGAAAATTATCGTAAAATTTCTTTACCCTTTAGATGTACTATCACATGTTACCTAGAAAACTAATCCAATCATTGTCATGATTTTTTTTACTTATTACCAATAAACTTAAAGAAAAGATATGTAGGTCAGGAAATCATACCGTACACTTATAAAGTATTTTCAAAAGCATTTTCCTTTAATTAGCTAGACTCCTTTGCAAGAAAATTTGGTATTCTCATCAATTAAAATACATACCCGAATGTAGACACATTTCAAAAGATTCAAAACTTCGTTGGAACTCCATCAAACTCCAACACTAATAAACTGTTTAAACACGAGAGAACACTAGGCACGTTCAAGTTATAATAACTATTGAACGACCGTATATCATAACATAACATCTACTAGTATATACCTCCGCATATATATACCTATTAAATCTCCCAAAACATACTCGTTATCATACATGTCAAGTCAATAGATCGCGTCATACACTCGTTTTTCCATACGAGTAATCACCATTTCACCATCTCACCATGCCACAACAAGGCATAAAACCCATCACCAAAACCAACCCATATCGAGTGACCCCATAATCACACAACATGACTATTACTCAAAACATAAAACACAAAAAAATAGCATATCATAGGCAACCATTACATAAACCCCTATTGTTTACAAATACCCAAAATACAGATCTCATCATATACAAGCATGTACTAACCCCTTTTTAATGCAACCATACTTGGAAGTCCATCGGTGTTGTGGCACATATATAATTACGTAGGCCTCCATAATTATATATGTCCCCTTTCACCCATGTCCTCCCTCCTATGACGACATTTATAAGAAATTAGTACTACATGGAACACATATATAGCACATAAAATACACTCTATATAAATACCGTATAGGTCAAATAAGAACATCTCATACGTCAACCCTAACTTCATTCATAACTCGAGGCTCAAACGCCAAAACAAATCAATAACAACAAATATCCAACATTAAAAAAATGATCATAACAATTCAGGCGAAAATTCGAATCTACTACTAGTCGCAGACTCAACATCGATACTATCCTATTATTACCTAGCGCACCTCTTCTTCTACGCGACATGGGTAACACTAAATAAGTTCCTACACTTCCGGTTCAAATGTGGCATCAATAGAAAAAAATGAATGTACTTACATATACTATATCTCAATAAGTAAGTATGAAAGTAAATAAATATCCAAAACAAAATTAACACTTATGCACTCCATATACTATAATGCACACATACCCCTATGACACCTACATGCATGGACCCTTAAGCTATAAACTAGGATACTAGACTAGGTAACCTAATTCTCTATAACCATTGTCTCTGATACCATTCTGTCACACCCCATCATGGCGGAATATGAGGCGCGACGTATGGATATCATCACAACAATAGCGTGTCTATAGAGATGACTAAATGAAATGGAAATATCATAAATGGTGACACAATGTCATGAAGATATCTCAAACAATGAAGGCGTCTAGGTAAGTAGGTAACAGGTCTACCTCTTACCAAAGACATACAATTAACAAATAACAAACATATAGGTGTCTACAAAGTATCACTTATTCAAACATAAATCAAGACTAAGAGGAAAGGGATTTCTCCTAATGCAATCCTAGCAGCCTCTAGACTCTAGCCACTCCTATTCTCACGCTTAACCACATTCTCACTTGAAAGAGACACTAAATATGTCAACATAAAGTTGGTGAGAGTCATAGATTTAGACTCCAACTCCAAATCAATTATAAGCTGTGAATAACAACCATTAACAAAATAACATATGGACAATGTGCTACAATTGTGTATTAACAACTAGCATTCAAGATCAACCAATCACCACAAATCCAAGGCTCCAAGCCTTACCAATAACCACAATTCTAAGGCTTCAAGCCATACCAATAACCATGGTCCCATAGGCGCCCATACACCTATGAACCAATCCCAAGGCCCCGCCTTGTCAACATCCCCTTGGTACCAAGTCAAACCACAATAACTGAGACGGTACGTGTCCCCCTATCCAAATCATAAACACAATCAAGAATCACATAGCAGTTAATCACATAAGTACACACACAAGTCCATCACAAACCATAAAAACATTCACAACATTAGCTACAAAACCATACAGTGTCTCTTCCATCCCATCTGGAATTCAAATCATAAAAATACATGGGACTATGAAACTCACCTGAACAAGCTTCTCCAAGTACCCGCACTCTAGCAAAAGTCTAAACACACAAACATATACAACCAAGACATGAACCACATACCAAAATGGCTCATCAATCTATGATGGATATCTAACCTTGTCCTACAACTTAACCCCATTTATATGCCATATTCATCTCATGACACCCCTTTATAAAGCCCTTAACTTAGTTTAGTTCATAACTCGCCCCGTTAACATTTAACCCAAAACAATCCCGTTTTTCATATCTTAAACTATGGGTCGAACACCCCCTTAACCAAATCAACTTCCTATGTAAAAGAAACCCTATGCCCTTACATGTGTTAGCTAACTCTCCCCTTTGTCCGCAACCTTTAAGATACTTTTAAGACCTCCAAATATATATATATATATATATATATATATATATATATATATATGTATATATATATATATATATATATATATATATATATATATATATATATATATATATATATATATATATATATATATATATATATATATATATATATATATATATATATATATATATATATATATATATATATATATATATATATATATATATATATATATATATATATATATATATATATATATATATATATATATATATATATATATATATATATATATATATATATATATATATATATATATATATATATATATATATATATATACTTTTACCTATCCAGAATTCACTGATTTTGAACATATGAAAAGTTTGTTATGATCAGAGGGTCTTACCCTAACCCATTTCTTTAGACCCCCTCCAGATCTTTTATTTAATATATAATCTAAGTCTCATGTTCGTTTGAAGGTTCCAATATAACCCTAAATACCCCAAACAATTCAAAACATAAAAAGAAAACAAGCTGATCCAAAAACTGTTTTGACACCCGTGATGTAACCTGGTTTTGACCCACTTCCCGACCTTCAATTTAGTTTTTGTTTCTTAAATTTGAAAGCCAACTCAATTACCTTTCCTGGGACATAAGATTCGAAAATTAAAAGTTTGTAAAACTCTAGATATGATCAAAACAATGACCCAAAAATTATGTCCAGTTTTTAAAAACGAATTTAACATAATTAACCAAATTAATTACCCTCATCATGTTTAATCATTAACCCTAATTATTCTAATCATGTCTATATCATTGTGATAACATTAAATTACATATTTTCTAATAAACACTAACCTAGATCCATCATATAATGATTAAAAAAGAATTAAAAACAATTTAATTAAAAAGAGATTGAAGATTTTTACCTTAGAATTAATGGAAGACAAGAAAATTATGAAAACCCTAAATAGACTCCATAGATTTCGACTTAAGCTTGATCTCCAGGGATTTTATGAATGTTTTTGGTTAATAAAAAGTTTTTATATAATTTCCTAACAAGTCCTTGGCCCATTACAAAAGCCCAGTTCCCCTTTTCTTTTTTTCCTTTTTCTTTTTCTTTCTTGCAACCCAAAACCGACTATTATATGTATTTTTATATATTTTTTTCTTTTTATTACTTATTAATATATTATTAATAATACCTTAATTTACCTTAATTTATTTTAGCACCTAAAGCCTCGGAAACCTCAAAACCGTAAAATGAGTCAGTTTTTACGCGTATACCATAAAAAACGTAAAAATATACATTTTTATAAAAACTCTTAGAATATGAAATAACTATATAACTAAGTCCTAAATGACTTAAAACCATCCCGTAAATTATTCTCGTGACTAAATACCTCATCTGAGACACCTAAATGCAAACCCTGAATCGTAAAAATACGATTTTCTAATAATACATATACGTATACGTAAAGCCACGAAATTACACCATCTCTGTAAAACCCGCATGCTTTTACCATGCATAGTACCCTTAGTATCGTACGTACTAGATTAAAACTTTCCTAATATAGCATGATTACGATTACATGTTAGGAGTTTACGTATTACGTACGTGTTAGGACACGATAAGTATTTACTATGCACGATCACGTAATAATTATT
Source organism: Glebionis coronaria (assembly GCA_025667525.1). Classification (NCBI taxonomy): domain Eukaryota; kingdom Viridiplantae; phylum Streptophyta; class Magnoliopsida; order Asterales; family Asteraceae; genus Glebionis; species Glebionis coronaria. Next base: position 424,079,078 of record CM046874.1, read on the forward strand.
TAACAATAATTAATCACGAACATGCGATAACGAAATCATGAACGTAATTAAAACACGAACTATTATTAATTACGTATATATATTTATTGCGAGCGTAAATAAATATATTAGATCACGGTATTTACGTAACGAGAACATTTAAAACACGAACATAAATAATCACAAACGAGTAACTAAATAACAAGACACGGAAAAAGGTACGGGAACCCCAAGTGGGGTCCCTACCCGCGGCCAACAAGGACAAATGGGCCAAGCCCATTTGTCAAATTTACTAAAGGGGGTTATTTACTTTTTCACTACTCAAATAAAACTTTACAGAAGATTTTAAGAAAACCTAAAACCCCCTTCCCTTTGTCTCTTTGTGCCGCCACCCTATAAACACCATACAAGGTGATTTTTGATCTTTGATCTTGAAGATTTGGTGATTGATCGTGTTTGTTCTTCGTCCTCTTAATCCACGATATCAGTAAAACCTTTTTAAACCTTTTCTTTTGATTTAATCTTTTTATAAATTATGAACATGTAATGTTTTACAAAAACATAATAATTAAGCATAGATCTAACATGTTTTGGTGTTAAATAAAATCAAAAGGTTTTTTTAAGGGGTGTTTGTTTGGCCGCAGGCTGCAACCGAACCCGAATGGGTTTCGGCTTGCCAAGCCGACCACCACCAAGACCATATGGTCTTGGTTGGTGCGTGTGGGTCCCACGGCAGCAAGGAAACACGGGGTACCCCGAGTTGGTTCGGGGTACGGTGTCGATTTCATGTCCGGTTCATGTTTTAGCCTAGATCCGGTTCATGGTGTGTGTTAGTTTTTTTTATGTTTATGATCTTAGGTAAAAATTAAATTAATAAAATGATGTGATTAATTTAATAACATGACTTAGGTTAATTAATTATTAATGATCATGAAATTAGTTTAACCTAAGTATTTATATATTTAAGACTTATAATTAATTAATTATTTTAAAACCATGGATATAATTAATTAATTAACATGACTTAGGTTATATTATTAATATATAATAATACATATTTTAACCTAAGTATTTATCTTGTTTAATTAAAAACATGTTATACTTTAATTAAATATTATAACCTATAGTTTTGATTAAATTACATGAAATAATTATTAAACTATACACTATACAATATGACTTAGAAAATAATCATGAAAAACACTAAGGCTTATATACTTAGCTTATTTAACCAGCTTATTTCTAATTATGGAAACTTTTTATTTTTTGAAACTTAATTAAATAAGGCAGCTAATCTATTTATGGAAACCAGCTATTTTTAGAAACTTATTTATTTCAGGCAGCTAATCTGTTTATGGAAACTTATTTAATTAAGGCAGCTAATCTATTTATGGAAACTTTCAATTTTTAGAAACTTATCTATTTTAAGCAGTAAATCTATTTTTGGAAACTTTCTATTTTTGGAAACTTTCTATTTTTGGAAACTTTCTATTTTTGGAAACTTTCTATTTTTGGTAACTTTCTATTTTTGGAAACTTTCTATTTTTGGAAACTTTCTATTTTAGGAAACGTGCTATTTTTGGAAAGTTACTTATTATTACACAGTGAGTATAATAACACATGAAATATAAGAAATACTTAATCAGATTAAACAGAATATAAGACTTAACACAGTTTAAGGCTTTAAAACAGTAAAACATGGTAAGAACACATAAAATAAGCTAAGACATGACATAAAACCAGCTATGTATTTAGTAAGCAGATACTTATTCATGTACATATTTGTGTAGCACTAGTGATTCAGAAGTAGGATTTCTCGCAGTTCGTCTTTCTCGTTCATTAGACATAAGGTACGGATTCCCGTCCTTTCAGTATGGACATTCTTTCCTTATTTGGATTCCCCGTATGCAGCCAACTGTTTTCCCGTAGTATAGGTTACGTGTTTGATTGCTTATGTTTAATTAAGATTACCTATAGCCATATACATGCATGACCAGTTTCACCTAGTTATGGAGGTACGATAACCATAACATTAGAGGCACTGATGTTATGACTTCACCACGGCGGAGTGATTGCTCGTGGCGTCCCTTCAGCTTTTGGCCATTTATTTATATTTATCATGTGGGGCATATAGGTGCATCCTAGTTACATGTTTTTATTCAGGATTACATGGTGAATGTGGTGTGTGCCTTGCATCCTTCACAAGGAGCTGATCCCTCCTACCCAAAAACCAGTATATTAAATTAGAGGCAGCCCCTCTAATTTGCATTATGAGGTCACCCCTCCAATTATTCATGCACGGTGGATTTTCATGACCTATATTGGCTAATGGTAAAATATGACAAACAGTTTTTATAAGATAAACATAAGACTTTCAAACTATAAAACCAGTTTTATTAAGACTTAACCAGGTTACTCGGGACTCAGTTTTCTTCCGCTGTTATTATGTTATATGCTTATCCTATTCATGCTTTATTGTACATCCGTGCACTGAGCGTATTTGCTCAGCCGTTTTCCTTTTCTATGTTCCCAAAACGGCAGGTACTCAGGGACGCTCATAGACACTAAGAGTACGTGCATATGGACTGGAAGCTGTCTAGCCTTCTTTACATTATGCATTTCCTTTCTTATGATACTTATGCTTTGAACATTGTTTAGTCCTTTCCTTTACTATACTATGTTTTTGTGTGATAAGCTTTACTTTTGGACTACCGATGTTTGATTCCGGTATTTTCCTTTTTATGGTCAAGTAATGTTTAGACATTTTTCCTTATATGCTTTGATGACAGGCCATAATTTCTGTGATATTTCCATTTCCAAAATAGGGTGTTACAATTATGGTATCAGAGACAAGGCTTCGACCTGTAGGCTCTCAAATATGACCTGTGATTAGTGGGTAGTCACTACGGTCTTCCTAGAACTGACAGTTGTTTTTATGCATTCATCATTTTTAAGCATACATATACATGTCATTGTTCCAGGGTTTTTGACTAAGTAATGGTTGGTACAAGACTGGCCCTATTTAGTCGCATGTGTTTTATCGAAACTTTTAGATTTGGGACCGACCCATAGGCGTCCCCTCGATATGTCTTTTGTTTTGGGTGAACTGACCAGAGGCGTTCACTCTCGAGCATACAAAAGTTTTCATAAAACTGCATCATGCATTCATACACAAAATTTTCTTGCATAAATTTTTTCTCGTGAAATTTTACTATAATTTTTTTTCATGTATATATATTTATATTTTATGTTTTGATCTGTTTAATCATAGGTTTTATGTCATACTGTCAGATGGCAAACACAAACAATATCTGGGCAATATTTGCAGCTGCTGATGCAGAGATGCAAGACGCTCTTCTTCATAACGACGGTTATCCTCCCCCGCCTAACATCTTTCCCATGGAAGGAAGGAATCGGCTCATGAGGGAATACTATAGCCTCAGACAGCGACCTGATGAAGACAGCAATGACTTCATGCAGCGTTTCCTTCGCTATACTGGTGTCCTGAGAACAGCTGCGGGCACCACTGAAGAACAAGCAATACATTTTCGTTGGGCTCTTAATCCACGGATTGCAAATAACTTATCAGGTGCTCCGTTGGATACGGTAGCACAAGTAGCCGATGCAGCACATAGACTGGAGATGCTGCAGGAGAGGGATGAGTTCGGGGAAGCTGAAAGACCCGACAAGAGGTAAAACATTCGTATTCAAACGGTGACCAATCCGTATACTTTCCATATGTCAATTATTCATCTCTTTAACTGTATCTTCCAGGCAGAAAACTGGGGACCGGTCTCAGCCGGCTACTCAGCAGTAGCCTCATCAGCCCAAGGTAAACGGTCAGACTAACGACCGTTCTGCTACGGATAGGCGTGGAGGTAATGAAAATTACCGTAACAACGCCGGGCACTCCAACAACAGCAGGTCCTAATACTTACGAAATTCCTTATGTTTATGTTATAACTCATATTCTGACACTTAGCAAAAACATCTACCAGGAACCATGGAAACGGTAGGGACCAGAACCAGAGAGGTTCGCAGCCTAGCCGTCCAGCTATCACTGGTATTCAATCTTACGATTATCCGCTTCGTCCTTTGTACCCAACTATCATGTCTTATGTAAAATGTTTTTTTTAGGTCCTCAGCCAGCCAGAGCACCTGATGGAGGATACACTCATCCTCTTTGCTCTACTTTCCACCGTAGGCACCCAGGACCATGTCGCCGTAATACTGATGCGTGCTTCAAGTGTGGTCTTTCTGGCCATATTATGAAGGATTGCCGTAAGGGCGAGATGGAGGGTACATCAGGACATGCTGATACCAAGCCGCCTCCTACTGCCGGGCGTGTCTACACGACATCTCGAGACCAGGCCAACAAGTCTACAGGTACCATCACTGGAATCTTGTATATGTATGGTCAAGCTGCATGTGTTCTTTTCGATACGGGTGCTACTCACTCGGTTATTTCTACTGCTTATGCTAAGAACATTAGGATGCCTCCCTTGCCAGTATAAAATAGGCTTACTATTTCCACGCCTTTGAGGGACTCTGTATAAATCACCCATGTATACAAGATTCTTCCCCTAGAATTTGATGATAAGGTTCGACATGTCGACGCACTTCCGCTGGACATGAATGACTTCGACATGCTTTTGGGCATGGATTGGCTATCCAAGTATCATGCTACCATAGACTGCCATTCATATCGAGTTATCTTCGGTGATGTCAATGCACTAGAGTACATTCATAATGGGTTCATACCCAGACGGTCTGTACAAGTCATATCCACCCTGCAAGCGCGTGCACTACTGTCACATGGCTGCGAGGGTTATCTAGCTACGGTTCACGACATGGATGCTGAATCTCCATCGATTCAGGATCAACCTATAGTGTCGGAATTCCAAGATGTGTTTCCAGCAGAACTTCCGGGCATACCACCTGCACGAGAAGTGGAATTCAGTATCGAGCTGGTTCAAGGAGCGGAACCAATCTCCAAGGCTCCTTACCGTATGGCTCCCATAGAGTTGAAGGAGCTGAAGGATCAACTGCAAGAACTTCTTGAACGAGTCTTCATTAGACCGAGCGCATCTCCATGCAGCGCACCGGTTTTGTTTGTTAAGAAGAAGGACGACAGTATGCATCTTTGCATAGACTATCGCGAGCTCAACAAGATTACCATTCGGAATAGGTATCCACCGCCACGCATTGACGATCTGTTTGACCAACTCCAAGGGGCCAAACACTTCTCCAAGATTGATCTTAGGTCAGGCTACCATCAGCTACGGATCAAGGAGCAAGACATCGCTAAGACTGCTTTTCATACCCGTTATGGCCACTACGAGTTTGTAGTTATGCCATTTGGCCTGAGAAATGCTCCAGCAGTGTTCATGGATTTGATGAACAGAATCTTCCATGAATTTCTGGACAAGTTCGTCATTGTCTTCATCGATGACATCCTGATTTTCTCAAAGTCCAAGGAGGAACACGAAGACCATCTTCGTACAGTACTACAGATTCTTCGCCAGAAGCAGCTGTATGCTAAATTCTCCAAGTGTGAGTTCTGGTTAGACAAGGTGGCATTCTTAGGTCACATTGTATCAGCAGAAGGAATCACTATGGACCCAGCGAAGGTTGAGGCCATTACTAAGTGGCCAAGGCTGATATCAGCGACGGAAGTCCGCAGTTTCTTAGGCTTAGCTGGCTATTACCGTAGGTTCGTGGAGAACTTTTCCCGACTAGCACTACCATTGACCAAACTGATGCGGAAAGGGGAGAAATTCGTCTAGACGGAAGATCGAGAGAATAGCTTTGAAGACCTGAAGCAGAAGCTAGTATCTACACCTATTCTTACTCTACCATATGGTACGGGTGGATTTCAAATCTACAGCGATGCATCGGGGAAGGGCCTTGGCTGTGTTCTCATGCAACATAGGAAAGTGATCGCGTACGCTTCACGGCAGCTTAAGCCTTATGAAGAAAATTACCCCACGCACGATCTGGAACATGCAGCAGTTGTGTTTGCATTGAAGATATGGAGGCACTACTTATATGGAGAATCATGTGACATTTTCACGGACCACAAGAGCTTGAAGTATATCTTCACTCAGCGTGAATTAAACATGAGGCAGAGGATATGGTTAGAGCTGTTGAAAGATTATGACATAAATCTACAGTATCATCCCGGAAAGGCAAATGTAGTAGCAGATGCTCTTAGCAGGAAGTCCAGAATGATCAACGGCATTAAAATCGAAGAGGAAATCATCAAAGACTTGGAGCGACTAGACATCGAGATCATGGTACGTGGACATCACGGTTACTGGGCTAATCTTAGAGTAGAACCCGAGTTACTATCTAAGATCAAGGAAGCTCAGAAGGATGACGGAGAAATCTGGGCGATAGTGCAAAATTTGGAGAAGCAGACAGAATTCAGAGTAGATGCAGATGGTATCGTATGGCAGGGCACTAGACTTTGTGTTCCTGATGACCAAGAACTCCGGGAAGCTTTGTTAGCTGAAGCTCATAGCTCCCCATTCTATATACATCTTGGTTCGACTAAGATGTACCATGACATCAAACAGTACTTTTGGTGGAGTGGTATGAAACAGGATGTGGCCACTTACGTCTCCAAATGTCTTACCTGCCAGCAGGTTAAGATCGAGCATCAGCGATCTGGCGGTCTCCTTCAACCGTTAGATATTCCAGAGTGGAAGTGGGACAAAATCACCATGGATTTTGTTACCGGTCTTCCGCCTACCAAAAGGAAGCACGATGCAATTTGGGTTATCGTTGATCGACTTACAAAATCAGCTCATTTCTTACCGATCCGCAAGGAAGATCCGGTAAGTAAACTCGCAGATACGTATAGACGAGAGATCATGAGACTCCACAGTGCACCATCCAGCATCGTCTCAGACAGAGACCCTCGATTCACTTCGCGCTTTTGGAAAAGTCTGCAGAAAGCTTGGGGTACACAACTTTAGCTTAGCACGGCTTTTCATCCTCAAACGGACGGACAGCCGGAGCGAACCATTCAGACATTGGAGGATATGTTGAGGTCATGTGCGTTGGAATGGACGGGTGATTGGGACGAATACATCTGTTTGGTAGAGTTTGCATACAACAACAGTTGGCACGCAAGCATCAAGTGTGCTCCATTTGAGATGTTGTATGGCAGAAAGTGTCGCGCCCCAATCTGCTGGGATCAGGCTGGCGAGCGAACACTCGAAGGACCGGAAATCAAAGAGATGACAAATGAGAAGATCGTAGTAGCTAAGCAGAAGATTCAGGAGGCACGGTCACGTCAGAAGAGTTACGCCGATAAGCATCATAGGGATATACACTTTAATGTAGGAGATCACGTCTTCCTTAAGGTTTCGCCGGCACGTGGTGTTAGACGCTTCGGGATTAAAGGGAAGCTCAGTCCTCGTTTCATCGGACCATTTGATATCATTGAACGAGTCGGTGAAGTATCTTACCGATTGGCGTTACCTCAGCAGCTTTCGCATGTGCACAATGTGTTTCATGTGTCCTTACTCAGAGGGTACCAGTATCATCCCCTTCACATGGTTCAGTATCCACTGGAACAGATACGTGAAGATCTTACTTTTATAGAAGAACCCGAACGAGTTCTTGACAGACAAGAACGAGTCATGAGAAAGAAGACGATTCCATTCGTCATAATTCTATGGAGGGATCATACCGAGCGGGAAGCCACTTGGGAAACAGAGGAGTCTATCCGGGCTTCTTACCCTCATTTCATATTTTGAATTCGGGTATGTTCTTCTTTTCCAGTTTACTTTATCTATAATTCGGGGATGAATTATTCTTTTTAGGGGGAAGAGTTGTAAAACCCACATGCTTTTACCATGCATAGTACCCTAAGGATCGTACGTACTAGATTAAAACTTTCCTAATATAGCATGATTACGATTACGTGTTAGGAGTTTACGTATTACGTACGTGTTAGGACACGATAAGTATTTACTATGCACAGTCACGTAATAATTATTTAACGATAATTAATCACGAACATGCGATCACGAAATCATGAACGTGATTAAAACACGAACTATTATTAATTACGTATATATATTTATTACAAGCGTAATTAAATATATTATATCACGGTATTTACGTAACGAGAACATTTAAAACACGAACATAAATAATCACAAACGAGTAACTAAATAACGAGACACGAAAAAAGGTACGGGTACCCCAAGTGGGGTCCCTACCCGAGGCGAACAAGGACAAATGGGCCAAGCCCATTTGTCAGATTTACTAAAGGGGGTTATTTACTTTTTCACTACTCAAATAAAACTTTACAAAAGATTTTAAGAAAACCTAAAACCTCCTTCCCTTTGTCTCTTTGTGCCGCCACCCTACAAACACCATAAAAGGTGAATTTTGATCTTTGATCTTGAAGATTTGGTGATCGATCATGTTTGTTCTTCGTCCTCTTGATCCACGAATTCGGTAAAACCTTTTTAAACCTTTTCTTTTGATTTAATCTTTTTATAAATTATGAACATGTAATGTTTTACAAAAACATAATAATTAAGCATAGATCTAACATGTTTTGGTGTTAAATAACATCAAAAGGTTGTTTTTAAGGGGTGTTTGTTTGGCCGCATGCTGCAACTGAACCCGAATGGGTTTCGGCTTGCCAAGCCAACCACCACCAAGACCATATGGTCTTGGTTGGTGCGTGTGGGTCCCACGGTAGCAAGGAAACACGGGGTACCCCGAGTTGGTTCGGGGTACGGTGTCGATTTCATGTCTGGTTCATGTTTTAGCCTAGATCCGGTTCATGGTGTATGTTAGTTTTTTTTATGTTTATGATCTTACGTTAAAATTAAATTAATAAAATGATGTGATTAATTTAATAACATGACTTAGGTTAATTAATTATTAATGATCATGAAATTAGTTTAACCTAAGTATTTATATATTTAAGACTTATAATTAATTAATTATTTTAAAACCATGGATATAATTAATTAATTAACATGACTTAGGTTATATTATTAATATATCATAATACATATTTTAACCTAAGTATTTAACTTATTTAATTAAAAACATGTTATACTTTAATTAAATATTATAACCTATAGTTTAATTAAATTACATGAAATAATTATTAAACTATACACTATACCATATGACTTAGAAAATAATCATGAAAATCACTTAGGCTTATATACTTAGCTTATTTAACCAGCTTATTTCTAATTATGGAAACTTTTTATTTTTAGAAATTGAATTAAATAAGGCAGCTAATCTATTTATGGAAACCAGCTATTTTTAGAAACTTATTTATTTCAGGCAGCTAATCTATTTATGGAAACTTATTTAATTAAGGCAGCTAATCTATTTATGGAAACTTTCTATTTTTAGAAACTTATCTATTTCAAGCAGTAAATCTATTTTTGGAAACTTTCTATTTTTGGAAACTTTCTATTTTTGGAAACTTTCTATTTTTGGAAACTTTCTATTTTTGGTAACTTTCTATTTTTGGAAACTTTCTATTTTTGAAAACTTTATATTTTAGGAAACCTGCTATTTTTTGAAAGTTACTTATTATTACACAGTGAGTATAATAACACATGAAATATCAGAAATACTTAATCAGATTAAACAGAATATAAGATTTAACACAGTTTAAGGCTTTAAAACAGTAAAACATGGTAAGAACACATAAAATAAGATAAGACATGACATAAAACCAGCTATGTATTTAGTAAGCAGATACTTATTCATGTACGTATTTGTGTAGCACTAGTGATTCAGAAGTAGGATTTCTCGCAGTTCGTCTTTCTCGTTCACTAGATATAAGTTACGGATTCCCGTCCTTTTAGTATGGACATTCTTTCCTTATTAGGATTCCTCGTATGCAGCCAACTGTTTTCCCGTAGTATAAGTTACGTGTTTGATTGCTTATGTTTAATTAAGATTACCTATAGCCATATACATGCATGACCAGTTTCGCCTAGTTATGGAGGTACCATAACCATAACATTAGAGGCACTGATGTTATGACTTCACCACGGCGGAGTGATTGCTCATGGCGTCCCTTCAGCTTTTGGCCATTTATTTATATTTATCATGTGGGGCGTATGGGTGCATCCTAGTTACATGTTTTTATTCAGGATTACATGGTGAATGTGGTGTGTGCCTTGCATCCTTCACAAGGAGTTGATCCCTCCTACCCAAAAACCAGTATATTAAATTAGAGGCAGCCCCTCTAATTTACATGATGAGGTCACCCCTCCAATTATTCATGCACGGTAGATTTTCATGACCTATATTGGCTAATGGTAAAATATGACAAACAGTTTTTATAAGATAAACATAAGACTTTCAAACTATAAAACCAGTTTTATTAAGACTTAACCAGGTTACTCGGGACTCAGTTTTCTTCCGTTGTTATTATGTTATATGCTTATCCTATTCATGCTTTATTGTACATCCGTGCACTGAGCGTATTTGCTCAGCCGTTTTCCTTTTCTATGTTCCCAATACGGCATGTACTCAGGGACGCTCGTAGACACTAAGAGTACGTGCATATGGACTAGAAGCTGTCTATCCTTCTTTACATTATGCATTTCCTTTCTTATGATACTTATGCTTTGGACATTGTTTAGTCCTTTCCTTTACTATACTATGTTTGTGTCTGATGAGCTTTACTTTTGGACTACCGATGTTTGATTCTGGTATTTTCCTTTTTATGGTCAAGTAATGTTTAGACATTTTTCCTTGTATGCTTTGATGACACGCTATAATTTATGTGATATTTCGATTTCCAAAATGGGGTGTTACAATCTCATTTCATAGTCACTACCTTGTGAGCTCATGAACATGAAATAAACATTCCTCGATTTACTTATGAGTACCATATACCCATAAACGATATCCAAACCTCACTCCAAACACACAAAATAAACACATAAGCACATAAAAGCACATATTTGCACAAAACACCTTAAACTATAGTCTAAGTGACGAACCCCAAAACCATGGTTGTCACACCTTTATTGGTTTATTAGGCTAAGCATCCACTAGTCTCATTACTTGAGATTTTAAACTGTGGAGAACAAGAGATGATAGAGTTTGAAGTAAGTGTTAAGGGCTAGATAAACCTCATATTAATTAATTGTGGCTTTTATATCCCCTTTCGTAACCTTTACTTTCTTGTCAAGGCATGTATATATGTTAATAAATAATCAAGAACGGTTTTGATCGGTTTGTAGTCTCTTATGCATTTTTGACTAATCATTCGTGGTTGGTATAAGTACGTCTTAAGATTCTAAGTTAGAATGTTTTATGTGTACTAGACTTGTGTCATGCTTAATAGTTAACGGGTGTTTTTCCTTTTATTCTTTTCAACTTTCGTGTGAGGAATACAGAAAAATAAGAGCGGCTTATGAAAAAAATGAGTGGCAAGAAAAAAAAGAAAGAAAGAAAAAAATAATTATACAAGACTCTCAAGAGGGGCAGTGAAGTGTTAATTATAGTAGCTATGTAATTCCAATATTACTCTCACAGGGGTTGCGGGGATTTAATAGTTTCTCCAATCCAATATTACCTTGACGGGTTGTGGGATTGAAGATCCAAAGTCTCAAAAAGGCGGCGGATATAAATTATTGCGTGAGTTTTATTTTTCTTTCCTTAGCGAGTGTGTAGCTACTTATTAATGCATGACATAAGGATCTTACACATAAAATGAATGACTTATTATTTTGGGTTGGACTTATATTAATTGTGGGCGGTTTTTCGAGTAATGGATGAGATGGTTACTTAGGATTAAATCTGTGGTTCCTTATTTTCAGATTTTACACTTCTTATATTTCACGCTTTAAATAATGACAAATTTGCTTTCAAGCAATTTTCTCAAATAATAACCGGTCTTAGAGGCATAATAAGTGGGGGTATAATAGTAACACAATTGATTTTTATGAATAAGTCGATGCACTTTCACTTATGGATAACAATGATCGTGTGTTTAAGCTTGGTATGGAAAAAGTGAAACTTGAGGATGATAAGTGTTCATGGGACCAAATCCCTAATTAAAGTCATTGATTTCTTTATGAGTTATTTCCATCAAACCATTTTAAGAAAAGTCAAAAATAAATAAATAGAGTTTATATCTTGCATTGCATACTTAAAAAATTAAAATCATGCATCATGTAGTATAGTATAGTTTATTAAATCATAAAATGGCCAAAGTGGATTAATTATGTGAAAAGTGTAATCTAGAGCTTAAAAATACTGCATTGCATGAGGCCAGATTTCTTCTATCCTCCATTAATGAAGTTCTTCTTATTTCATAACCAATCTTCATTACCTTTTTTCTTAAACATGTTCTGGCTTGTTAGTATCTTGAGTTAGTTAGCTGGATTCTGTTAATAGCTATTGGATAGCGTTTGTGATCATAAGCTTCTAATAGCTTGTGATTTGATTCTGTTACTCTAGATGATTTAAACTTGTTAATTTTAGGTGTTACTTCAGTCAGTAAAAGCTTTATAGAAGATTTTGTGTTTTTGGTTTCAATAAGCCAAAAAGCTCATAATCTCAATACGAGCTTATGAGTGGAGCTCTTTTCATTTGAATATTTTAACTAGTTAGTTCATGTTTTTGATCTGTTATTCAGCGAAGTATATCAGTGAAGTCCCGAATTGAGAACCTTTGGTTTAGTTTTGTTAGGAATTGTCCAGTAGCTTATTGCTAATTGTGATTATGCAGGTTTGTTGACTTAGATGATAAGTTTGGATTTTCTGTTATAATGAGTTGATATAGCTTATCGTGATTAAGCTACTTTTCCTGATTCTCTTTTAGTAGTCTACAGTTTAACTTTTGAGCATGTTATTTCGTTTCCACGTTCCTTATTTTTGCAGGTTTCTGTTTCGAAAGATATGATCTTTAAGGCAAATGATAACGAGCAAGATAGTTGTTATTTTGGTGAATTCCGTTAATGATCAGTTTGTAGGTAAAAGTTTGTAGCAGAATGTGGTTTTCGACTTGTAGTAAGAAGTGTGTTTGGTTTAAGTCAGCTCAGCGCTCGACTTCGACACCAAAGGACTTACTTCAATGATCACAGGTTAAGCGCTACATTTCATTTTCTACAATTAGCTACTATAATATGCTAGTTTGTAACTATAGTGTAATTTTAGTGTAAACGTGTTTGTTTGCTATTTGATAGATGTGTAATATCTGGAATTGAGAATTTGCTTAGTTTCATAGAAATTGGATCTCATGTTCTTGCATTAAATTTATGTTAATATGATTGTTTGGCTTTGATTTTTGATCAATTTACTAGCAGATAGGAAGTCTTAAGATAAGGTTCGTTTGGTGCTTTTTATAGGTATGAATTTAGGTATTAAGTAGTGTTAAAATCTCATCTAGAAAACATAGATGCATTTGCTAGCTATTCAGTTTTAAGATTCGAGCTTGAATCTGCATAGTTTGTTCATTAGCTGAGTTTATAAAGCTCGTTTATGTCCTTTGTTAAAGATTCCTGTCGAAGTGATTACAAACCAAGTCTTTTCTGTTAAAATTCCCTTAACAAATTGTTTTCTTTAAGTTTGATAGTGGACTTAAATTGTTTGGTTAACATACATGTGTTTTGGGCTAGTGAAAATTGTTTTGGGCCAGTAATCAGTTTAATGAGAATAGTAGTAATAACAAATTCAATTTGTGTTAGTAAGAATAGATTTGGTAAAAGATAATTGTAGATTTTGTTAAATTGTATTATTCAAAAGTTTCGTATTTCCAAATTTTACAAGATTAGTTTGTAGAGAAATGGTTTTAAATTTTTTAGAAATTAGTTAGATTGTTATTATCATACTTTAGTTTAAATTTTGAAATTTTCATTTCTTTATTTGTAGCATTAATTTGATTTTTGTTTATACTTGTATTTTGTGCCTTAATTGTTGTTCGTGAAATGTTTTTGTAGTTTAAATACGTATTACGTATATAGTTATTTTTACAATTTTTACATGCTTTGTGCTAAGTAGCTTAAAAACCAATCAAGCTTTTATCACCAAAAACAATTAAGTCTTTGCTTGGAATTGTTGTTCAATTCGATTAGATACCGAGACGAAACGATATAAAAAAATAAAAATATTAGCACCCTAAAGAAACATAAGGACGATTCGTTTGATTTCTTGTTCATTAGTCGTACGGTATAGTGTTCGTGTCTAAAAATTTTTCACGAATACAGTAGCCTTGATCCTTTAATCTTTTTATTATATTTTCTATGTTAATTGATCTTTAAAAACAAGTTTGAAAACATGTAAATTAAAAAGATTAAACATGGGAAAACGGGTAATTGTTGGTTTGTATGTGGGATTACACGCGAACTGAGACCAAGGTTGGTCTCGGTGGTGTTCGGTGACCAACCACCGCACCATTATGGTCGGCGGTGGTGGTTTGTGAATACCTGAGACACCATACCCCCTTCAAGGGGGTTGTGGCGTTGGAATAGCAGCAACCGAGACCCCTAAGTGGGGGCTCGGCGTGTTCTCGGACAGCAGAGGAACCCCAGCTCACGCTGGGGTTGGGGTTTGTTTCAGACGCAACCACGAAGCCGAGACTTCGACTCTCGGTGGCTGCGGCAATGGTTCGGATAGGGCACGACCTCGGGGCCGCAGCCTTCGGGTTGTGGTGCTCGGGTGTCGGGTGTCGGGTTTTGGTTCGGGAACTTATCATTTTTTTATGAGCATGTAATTATACCAACATGCAAAATAGTTTATGTTATGATTTAATTAATTTAGTTATAAATTAATTTTGGTTTAACTAAAATAAAACTTAGGTTATGATAATTTAAATAAAACATGATATAACATGTATGTACATTGTTTAAATAAACTTATGATATAATAATTATTAATTTACTTATTCATGAACATAGATTTAATTAATTAAAACTTAGGTTAATTAATTAATATCTTTTATGATAAAGTTTAATAACATGAATTATGTAATATTATTAATCAATAATAACTTATAATAACATGACATGACATTATTAATTAATAGTAAGCTAAGTATTTATTTATTATTAAACTTTATAGTATAATTCTACATGATATAAAATAAGCATACGAATAATTATAGAAACATGTTAATTATGGAATTATACTAATTATGGCAAATGATAAATATGGAAATACACTAATTAGGGCAACATGATAAATATAGAAACACACTAAATATGATAACATGCTATTCATAGTAATACATTAAATATGGTAATATGCTATTTATAGAAACATGCTAAATATGGAAACTTTCTATTTTTGGAAACTTACTAATTATGGAAACTTTCTATTTTTAGAAACTTATTATTTAAGGAAACTTACTATTTTTGGAGAGTTACTAGATATGAAAACCTGCTATTTATGAAAAGTTACTATATATAGAATCCTGCTATTTTTAGAAAGTTACTCATTATGTTATAACAAGTAATACAACACTTAAAACATGAAACACATGAATCTAAAACACATGATTAAAACATGAAATATTAAGGTAAGACAAGAACAAGTATAATAAGTATGAACACGCCAAGTAAACTAATTAACAAGTATGTATATGTAAGATCGACTCTTATTCATGTCCCTTCATTATGTAGGTATTGTGAAGTCGGAGTGATCTTCTACGTTCGTTTCGTCTTCATTTACTGGACATAAGGTACGGATATTCCCTCCTTTAGTAAGGACATCTTTCTTTCCTATACTTAGGATTTCCCCGTTTGCAGCCATATGTTTTCCCCAGTAGTTTAAGTGTCTTAAACACATCAGTATATGTATGATTATTTTAGATTGCCTGAGCTATATACATGCATGCCGGTTTCACCTAGTTATGGGGGTTCCATAACTATAGCACTAGAGGCACCGGTGTTATGACACTTCTGCGGTGAGAGTGATTGCTCGCAGCGTCCCTTTACAGTATTTGCCCTATGTTATTATTATCATGTGGGGCGAATGGGTGCATCATAGGACAAGTAGTATGATTTCATGGTAACTGCGGTGTGTGCCTTTCATCCGTTAAAGGAGCTTATCCCTCCAGTCATTTATATATATTAGAGGCAGCCCCTCTATCTGCATGACGAGGTCACCCATCTATGTATTCATGCAGGTGTTGATATAACATGATCTATATGGGCTCCAGGCATATTTAAAATACAGATTTTCAAGATAAACTAAACATAAGTCTTTTCAGAAATATAAACCAGCCTTAAGAACTTAAACCAGGTTTTCCAAGACATAAAATTATTCCGCTGTTATTCATTCATTCATTGCTTGCTTATGTTTGTGTTTTACATTCTATGTTATATATCTGCACACTGAGTGTATTGCTCAACCGTATTTCTCTTTCCATGTCCCAATACGGCAAGTACTAAAGGGAAAAGCTAGGATTTCAAGAGTACGTGCATGGAATGAGGCGCCAGTCTTCTTTCATTCTTTAATGCATTTACATACTTTTGCTTTGCTGGACATTGTTTACACCTTTTCCTTTACATTCTACTTATGCATTTCGTGTGTGGAGCTTATGTGGATCCGATGTTTCTTTCTGGATTCTTTTATGGTCATTTAATGTTTTAGACATTTACCTTGCATGATTTGATGATACGCCATAATTATCCTGTGATATTACATTTATCAAAATGAGGTGTTACAATTATGGTATCAGAGCCAATGTTTCGACCTGTAGGCTCTTAAAAAAAGGTTTCGACCTGTAGGCTCTTACATTTACCCTTTGTGAGTGACATTTGTGTGAACTTAAAATCCAAACACTATCCACGTGAGGTGCTGAAATTATTCTGTCATTTTCTTTTGCTATTCATAAAAACTAAATCATTTTCCTATCATACTTCACAACACTTAAAAGCAATTTTAAAACTGAATTTGTTTTCTCGCTTTGATTGCTTGGGGCAAGCAATAGCTAAGTGTGAAGGAATTTGATAACGACCTAAATATACATATTCAATCTATCAATATAATGCCAGTTTGTAGTATAAATAAGAGCTTCTGATACTTAATATGTTGTGTTTTATATGCAGATATAAAGTTTGAAGGAGCAAAGTGAAGATATACAAAGAAGGGGCCTCAATATGAAAATAAGCCAAAGTTGTTGAAAGAAGATTCTGGATCGCCCAGAAGTGCGGCGCACAAACTCAGAAGTGCGGCGTACATTCACGTCTCCAAAGTGCGGGCGCATTTTCGGAGAAGTGCGGTGCACATTTGACCCCAGACAACACTATAAATAGAGACCATTTCCACTTATTTGACACACACCTCTCTCTCTCTCTCTCTCTCAATACTCCATAGCTCGAGTATTTTAGCTTTCTCAGTAAATTTTTAGTATTATCCACTTTTAGGAGATACTTGTAACAAGAGTATTCCACTCTTCGATTCTTGGAGGAACGATACAATCGTGACACTTGTGTACTCGTTTATTCAATCCAATCTAGGTATGATGTTCTCTTACTCTTTTCCAATTGTTACTTTGATTACTATGTTAGGCTAAGCTATTTGTGACTATATGGGTATGTGACTATAATTAGTGATGATGCTATGATATAGTCCTTTATATATGATTTCAAGCTAATGTTGTAGAACCATTTTACCACCTAGTTCTACAAACCATATTTTATCTAAGTTGATTTGGTACGATAGCTTGGCGTTGAGAAACGCAAATTGTTATAATTAGTTTTCTAGAACGTGTCTATGGTCATGAATCTTTGCTTGGAGAGATCCGCTTAGAAACTTTATAAAATATTGAACTTGTTGGCAACTTGTTTTGAGCTTAGTCGCTTAAATAAACGTAAGTCTTGAATAAACCCAAGTAAATTTTGTAAACGCCGTTTTGAAAAAAAAGGATTATCACTCTTTACCTACATAAACATATCTCGATCATTATTATCATCATCGCGAACTTATACGAACTATCCCATATTAGTCATACTTGTTACTATTGATATTATTTCAACTATTTATTTCTTCAATTATTATCTTGATTACCAAAACGAAACTAAGTCTTAGCGAACGATCCTGGCTTACCACTACAAAGCTATATTACGAACGAAAGGGTATACTTGCCCGTGTTTGTCTTCTAGTCCCTTCTTTTATCTAAACCTTGTAATATAAATTTAAGACTTGAAAACGAACATCAATACAACACTTAAAACATGAAACACATGAATCTAAAATCAGAAATAAAACAGGTATGCTCTCGAAAAGCAACTTCTCGGTTTGCATCACAAAATTGTCCAACAGAAAATAATTTGTGACCGAGTCATTCCACATAATACACTCTTAAATAATGACATTCCCAATATGATATTCACCGTAACCCATTATTTTTGCGATATGGTCATTCTCGTATCGAACCGTTCCAAGAAACTTGCTGACGAAATTTCTAAGCTGAGAGCGATCTCCGGTCATATGCTTGGAGTAACCGGAGTCCAAATACCACAAGACAATTTGGACCACCTATTTGAAACAACAACAGTAGACAATGCATTGGAAACTATTGGTTCCGGAGTGTTAGCACATACATATACAATATTAGAATTGCGAACATATGTGTCATTATTAGATTTCCTACGTTTTCTAACATATGTTTGTTTAATTGCCAGTTTTATGGTTCCATCTTCCTTAGGTTTTAGATTAGTGACATGTACTATAGTGGGAGTAGACCTATATAAAGGGCACTTTGTTCCTACAGAAGTGTTGGTGTTCCATAAAGGACACGCTTGTGTTTTGGTAGCCTTGGATCATGGATGAAAAAATATGAATTCTAGAGAGAGAAATTAGAGAGAATTGGTTGGAAATTTATGGAATATTAGATTGAGAGAGAAATGAAATTTGTGACCAACACCCTCCTAACATGCTAGGAGGGTGATATATATATCCAAGTCTACATGTGGCTTATGGGCTATATGATAATGGGCCGGGCTTGAATCCATTAATTAAATAACCTTAAACATGGACTATTAGCTATTTTATCAAGTCCGTGATTCTCAACTTTTCTACTATATATAACAACGTTCTAAGAATAATACATAATAATCCTATGATCGAACATTCTTGTTTGACTCAATATTTTAAGTCTAACACTTTGAATGGTTTTACAAGGTGAAACTCGATGAGTTAGGCGGAATTTTGAAAAACAAAGCTCGTCTAGTAGCTCGTGGGTACAAACAATTATTAGGCATCGACTTTATGGAATCCTTTGCACCCTTGCCTGTTTGGAAGCTATTAGATTATTCCTCTCTTATGCAGCTCATATGAGTATGATCGTCTATCAGATGGATGTTAAGACGACATTTCTTAATGGTGAAATCAAGGAAGAGGTCTATGTTCAACAGCCGCATGGTTTTGTGAATTCTAAATATCCTTATCACGTGTACAGGCTTAAGAAGGCTCCGTATGGGTTGAAGCAAGCTCCACGCGCGTGGTATGATCTATTCTTACAATTCCTCATTACGCAAGGCTTTGGAAAAGGCAAGGTGGATCCAGCGCTGTTCATTCAGAAACAAGGGAAAGACATGATTATGGTACAAATATATGTTGATGATATTATATTTGCAGCCTCTACCCAAACCTTATCAGATGAATTTGGGACACTCATGTCTTCCAAGTTTAAGATGTGAATGATGGGGAAGGTATCATTTTTTTTAGGTATTCAGATATCTCAGAGTCCCAGAGGCATCTTTATCAATCAATCCAAGTATGCCCTTGAATCGTTAATGAAATATAAGATGGAATCTTGCGACCATGTGGACACTCCAATGGTGGAGAGAACCAAGATAGATGCATATCTATAGGGGATTCCTATTGATCCTACACTTTGTCGTGGCATGATCGGTACCCTTCTGTATATAACAACTAGTAGACCTGATCTTCAATTTTCTATATGTATGTGTGCTCGGTATCAAACTAGGCCCAATAAGTTACACTTAGCTGCTGCTATATGGATCTTTCGGTATCTTAAAGGAACCGCTAATCGGAGAGTTTGGTATTCGAATGACTCTTCGATTGCACTAATGGAAATGCAGATACGGATCACGCGGGTTGTCAAGACACAAGGCGTATCACAAGTGGAACTTTGCAACTACTAGGAGATTGACTAATCAGTTGGGCATCAAAAAGGAAAAAAAGCGCTGCAATTTCAAGTACGGAGGTAGAATATATAGCTATGTCCGGTTGTTGTGCTCATATTCTTTGGATGATATCGCAATTACCCGACTATGGTCTAGGTATCAACAAACTTTCGATGTACTACGACAACAAAAGTGCCATTTCCCTCTGCTGCAACAATGTCCAATTCTCCCGGTCGAAGCATATTCACATTTGATACCACTTTATCAAGGAGCAAGTGAAAAGTGGAGTGATTGAGCTTTAAATTGTCGGATCTGAGTATCAATTGGAGGATATTTTCACGAAGGCTCTAGATCACGCTCGAATTGAATTTTTGGCCGACAAGCTAGGAATGAGAACTTTCTCGCCGGAGAATCTAATGGCATTGGCAGATCAAGCGAAAGAATAGTGGTGGTAAACTATTCTTCGTATCCTTGGTGATCATGTATATATTGTTTATATTTTTATCCACAAAAGCAAAATATAAAAATATAAAACCTTATAAAACCCATAAAAATTGAGAAATTCTAAAAAATCCAAAAATATTCTTACTATCTTTTTAATTTTTTAAGGCATGTCTTATGGGACGATAATATTTACGGCCTTAGAAATGTTGATTAATATGGACACAGCCCCATAAATAGAGTTCGTAAAAAGTTGTAAATATTTCATAAAACATGCCTAAATAGCTTGTAGTTATTTCTGACTACAACCCGCTTTTCATATTAAAGTCAAGTATTTCTTATGAAAGCTTTGACTGAACAACGGGAATTAATTTTCCCGGACATGGTTTACTTTATAACCATGTATAGGGTTGTGTTTACTTTACAACACAATCTAACACGAAGATATGTACACATCACCGCATTTATTTGTTAAAACGAGAAAAACCTTGTTTTTATGAAGTTATCATCTCTACAATCAAAGATCTTTACGATTTGGTATCAACATACTCGACGATGCGACTACTCAAAAGACGACTACAACTCTTTAGATAGAACACGGGTCAATAATTGAGGGGGAGCAATTGTCTAGCTACCACTCGTACATGTGGTATCAAGAGATAACTTCAGACGTGACAAGGAGACCAACATTTTCCGACAAGAACCACATGATTCTATCATATGATGTTCTCATCAATCAGGTCCAACCGTGTCATTATTTTTCTAATATGGTGAATATGTGATCTATTTCAACATATATAGTATCTTTTTATTAATTGGCATCATTACAAATCGGTATCAAGGAGATAAAACGGACTTGCATTTTTCTTCCCAAAAAAATTCTTAAAACCTAATTAAATCAATTGATATCAAAAATATTGGTTGGGTTAATATTTTAAATATGGGGGAGAAATGTGATTTAATATGAGAAATGACCTATCACAAATGATTTGACTTCATGTGATGGCTCATCCCTACATATGCGAAATATTTTCCAATACCGTGACATATGTTAAGGGGGAGCAAAATTGATTTATACTTCAAAATGGATATCATGGTGATTTATACTTACTCACAACCTATTTATTTCACGACAATGAAGATTGTGGTGACAAAAAGATGGTGTTGGGTCAAAAGTTGACGAGTCAAATCACTATGGAAACAAGAAGGACCAAATATAGCATTAGGAGAAACTTTAAGCTGGTGGACAAAATACAAGAAAGTTTCCCCTGCTACAAAACTTTCCACTGCTGTGAAGATTCTCCTGCCATGTACTAAAAACATGGAGATTTGGTCAAGTAGTGATAAGAATGAATAATTCAATTTTGATTTAGTCATTATTATCTTATTTAGTTTCCAAGTATCCCTGGGTTCCTTAAGTTATAAAAGGAACACAAGACCGTAGGTTTTATTCATTCATTCATATTACTCAAATGTAACCTAAGAGTCTTTGATCTCTAGGCATGGGATTCAATGTATACATGCCTAGAGTGGTTTGTGTTAATCATCAATAATACAAACCCTTTGGGAATTATTCGTCTCTTAAACATCTTTTTCATGATTATCATTCAATTTTGTTATGTTAATTCATATGAATGTTCATCGTCCTAGATTAAATGGTTTTTACTATTTGAGTCTAAAGATCTTGGATTCAACATGTGGTATCAGAGCGGGTGGCTCTCGATATCTTGGAGAATCAAGATGTTTTGGTGTTCATGTTCGTTGCTGTGAAGATCTAGGGTTTAGGTTAAAACCTTAGATAATTAATTTATGTTACAGTGAAGATGATGGCGACTAGTTGTGATACGATCGCTGCTGAACAGAAGGTTCAATAAAATATTTCGTTATGTAAATCTATTGTACGTTTGCAATAGAAAATTATGTCAACAAAACATAAGGTCCACGTGATATGTTTTGTTAATTTATATTCAACGCGACCAAGCCTTCACAATAATTATTGATGATTTTTATTGTTGATCGGATCTACGAATATGATGTTCAAAAGTGGATGCATCAACTACTAATCTTAAAATTATGATTATTAATGATCATATGTTTAATGATTTGTGATTGGTTATCTATGGCTAGTTGACCAACAAAAGAAGATGCCAAAGTAGACATCACGTGGGGTCTGAACAGAAAGAAACAAAGTTTGCTTTGTGTGATACGTAATGGTTGACTAAGAGGCAGGGAGTGTTTTAATTGTTGCTATTTTATGCATAGTTTGGTCCACGTGGGTATAATCTCACATGTGTTTGAGATTATAATATGTTACTCATGGTCCATTTCTCATTTAATGTTGCTATATGGTGAGTTTGGAGTTTACGTGGAGACACAAAAGTAAAGATGCTCGTCCAACTGTATGCAATTCAACAGTGTATAGCCAGGGGTTCATGTTCCGGTTGTTTGCAACTTGATTGTGATTGGCTGTTGTATCACGTGGGTATAGCATGAAGGTGGTTGCACAAAACAATGGTATGTTTGCATAATAGGTGATTTTTGGTTCCACTTGTTTTTGTTATTTATTCCTACTGTTATAAATGCATTCCTACAGTGTGTGGGTTTGGCACAGTTAATAATAAAAACAGTGGTATTAAAAATTCCCCATGCTTTCATTAAAAGTTCCCCCTGCTACGACCCCCTGCCTTCAATAGTTCCCACTGCTTTCATTAATAGATTCCCACTGTTTTTGAAAGTTCCCCCTGCTGTCAGATTTGGTTTTTGGGACAGCAATGTTTGGAGTTTGGTTATTCACAGTAACTGGTGTTAAAGGTATAAAAGGCTTTCATATTGATTGTTTACATAGTCATGAAGGTAATTGACTATTAGCTATTTAAAGATGAAGTAGAATTGGTTTGAGTATGTGTTTTATTCATGCTTTATTCCGTAATGATGCATTGACAAAAATACGCAAAGGTATGAGATTTTTCTTAGGTTGCTCTATGCTCATATTTGCTATGATGTTGGTTTTTGTCAAGAGCCTCATCCACTCCCTATACATTCTGAGATGTATATGTTCGTTGTTATGTGGATATTACATCGTATAATACACATATTCGGGTTTTTCTACTACTACATCAAATAGGTGATACTGAATTTTCTTCACTTATGATTATTACTTTCAAAGCTTACAGAATTGGAGATTCATAAATGACTAGCACAATTTTAGGGGAAGCATATTGTTGAAGTGTTAGTCATTCACGTACGACGTCAAGGTGAAGATTTTTGCTACTTCTCATTAGTATTACTACAACTAGTGTGAGTATCTACTGCTCAAAATCATTTTTATTAGGAAAACCATCCCCTATGTGCTTAATGGAGGGTATTTTGAAAAGTAGATTACTTGGGTTTGATGTATGATATTGGTTAGTAGTAGTTGAAAATCAAGGTTGTTCACATAGAAGACCCCTATTTGATCATGTCAAAAAGGGGAAGTTGTCTACAAAGAATGTTCAGCCTGTCGATCTTTGGTGTTGTATGTTTAAGGGGAAGTGTTTTGACATCATCAACTAGGGGAAGATTGTTGGGTCAAAAGTTGATGAGTCAAATCAATATGGAAACAAGAAGGACCAAATATGGCATTAGGAGAAACTTCAAGCTGGTGGACAAAATACAAGAAAGTTTCCCCTGCTACAAAACTTTCCACTGCTGTGAAGATTCCCCTGCCATGTACTAAAAACATGGAGATTTGGTCAAGTAGTGATAAGAATGAATAATTCCATTTTGATTTGTCATTATTATCTTATTTAGTTTCCATGTATCCCTAGGTTCCTTAAGTTATAAAAGGAACACCAGACCGTAGGTTTTATTTATTCATTCATATTACTCAAATGTAACCTACAGAGTCTTTGATCTCTAGGCATGGGATTCAATGTATACACATGCCTAGAGTGGTTTGTGTTAATCATCAATAATACAAACCCTTTGGGAGTTATTGGTCACTTAAACATCTTGTTCATGATTATCATTCAATTCCGCTATGTTAATTCATATGAATGTTCATCATCCTAGATTAAATGGTTTTTACTATTTGAGTCTAAGAGCTTGGATCAACAGATGGTAGGATAGGTTAAGGCCAATGATTTTTCCAGAACCGGAGGGATCTTCCCAAGGACATTCCATAGCTAGAAATAGTAGTCCTTAGGAGAGATGGAGAAAGTTTTTGAACGTAGCTGAATGGCGACCAAGTACTTAAGTTAGCATTGGAACAATCACAACAAGGTGCTAGTTATGACGTATTGGTAAGCATTAAAGGGGTTGAAGAATGAAAAAGAATTGTAATGATAAAGGGTGAAAACAACGCAGCCCTTCTTACAACCTTAGGCAGAAATTGGGTCAACTCATATGTTATTGAAGATACACATCATGGACCCAGTGATGTAATGCATAACCCATCCCAGCCAACTCAGATATCTCTCAAAAGGTATTTGTTTTAATCACACGGAGATCAACACGTTATCTATCGATTTATTCACTCTGAATAAATATGTATTGAAATGGTGGCACTCATCTCCAGCCTCCGATCAATTTAATCCAAAATGCATGATCGAGTATAGAGCCATTTGAGATCATGAAATATCTCATTAAGACACATTTCATATTTCCTTGATTCTTTATAAACTGTGAAAAGTAAGAAATTTATTAAGAGTCCTACGCAAAATCTTCATGATCTTGCCTGAACATCCGAGTAATACGAAAGTATTTACAATGAAAATGGAAATCCTTCTTGTGCGAACATTAAAAAGCTCTTGGTAGGTGACTTGTGTGATTCTTTATGAATCAAACTTATGATAACTGGAAAGCAACAGTGGTTTAATTCTTAACTGAATTTAAACACGTTCCAGGCCTCTACGCAATATCTTAGTGATCTTTCCAGAACATTCCGAGTAATACGATTTAGTATTTACAGTGACGAATGGAAGTCCTTCTAGTGTTAACTTCCAACAGGAACTGGTAGGTAACTTGCAAGATTCAATATGAATCAAGCTCGTGACAACTGGAAAGCAACGATCGTGCGATTCTTAAATGAATCAAACTTGTTCCAGGAAACAGAATTGACGACTTCAATCATGCGGATAATTTTGTCCAAATGATTCACTCTTTACATTCCCAATCAGCTTTGGACGGTCGAGTAAAGAGAATGGGTTTACCCGCGAAATCTTGTGTGACAATCCGTCAATTTATGATTGATATTTTATTCTCAATATTTATTTGAAAATATTATTTTAAATATTATATTATGAACTCACTTATTTTTGGGAAGTAATTTGGATTTACGTCTTGAAGTAGCATCGACTACGTCTAAACCGGAGGATTCAACGTTACGTGCTTACGTTTACATACACCGTTTTGGTGACAGTGCAACATTTCAGAAAACCAAATTTGTCCGTGAATATTATTTTGGAATTTTAAACTTTGAGTTTGTTCATAAACTCACAAATTTACGAGAAGAGATTAGGACTTACGATTTTAATTTAACGTCCTTTACGACTAAACCGGAAACCTTAGGATTACGTACTTAAGTTTTCGAACTCCGTTTTTGATGAGACAATTTTTATTAGATTCGTTTTGTGCCGTTGATTCATAATTTATAAAAACGTTTTTCGTAAAACGACCCGAGGGCACGCAAATCGAGGAAACTAGAATCGAGGAGTACCCGTAAATAAATAGGGATGAGACAAGTGGGACACTTGTCCCACCCCCACTATAACCGGCCATAATATAGCCACAACACCCTTAGGTATCAAAGTTACACTAAGCTAAGTTACACTTGTAACATTAGCTTCACTTTGAAGCTACACACCAACAAAACCATCTAACTCAAACCACACACTCATTTTCCTCCATGCAAACAACTTCATCTTTCTCTCTCACCCTCCATTGATGCCGTCCCATATCACTCACAAACACCCAATCTTGATCAAGTTTAACCATGAAATCATGTGTTACTTACACACATGATGAAGCCCTTTTGAAGCCCTATTGATTGGTGGTGATTATAACATCCAAGGAGGAGTTTCTATGGAGTCTTGGGGCTGATTTTCCACAAGGAGTTCTTGAAGAATGGTGGTCTTGAAGATGGTCTTGGTTCATCACAAGTTTCTCCATCAAAATCCATGTTTTGATCACAACCTACATCATCATGGTGGTATAAAGATAGTTCTTCTCATCCTCTTGTTATTTTTGATTATGTAATCATGTATTTTATTCTTAAATGTATATATGTATGATGATATATGATGATAAAAATATTGTGTGGGGATTTGGTGTTGATAATCATGGGTAAAAAGATGAAAAACTATATGTAAAAAGGTTAAAATCATGTTTAAAAATGATGGCTGTATAAAACAGTAAAGAACCATGTCATGAACTGATAAAATAGCATGAAAAAATGGATATACATTAAGTAATATGTCTTGTGCACATGTGAGAGTTGGCCATGCAATGGAATCATTAGGATGAGTGAGATATGATCAAAACAAGTTTAGGGTACAAATCTGAGTTCACTGTTTTGGACGATTTTTAGAAAATACTTAAAAGCTGATTCAACAGTAGCTATAGAAGAGTTAAATGGAGCACATATCATGTAGTTTATGTCATAAAAATTTGAGCTTCTATCAACATATATAACTCTAGATATGGCAGTTTTGGTGAACATGAAAATAAAAATCAGATTTTGGAAATTAAAGTATAATAGTATTATATAAGCGCTTAAATACAAATAGTATAAAATGTGAATTAAAACCCACTAACTCATATAATACATTTATATAAATATTTATAATGATAAATAAATGATACATTTTATAAAAATGGTAATTTGATAAGTTTTATAAGTTATAAAACTATAAACATGATTTCAACGACTTTTTCGGCTATTACCGTAAAATTAACGTTTTTCGCCAACTAAAACTTAGACGATCAAACCCGTCTAATGTAAAGTTTTTAAAACTCATATACTGATATATAAACATATATAACAAGTAAAATCCAATAAAACCCGAACTATAAAACATACGGACATTAACGGGCTAAGTTAACGTTATTGGACTAATAATACAACAAAATGGGCTAAACACTTATAAACTTATTTATTGGGCTTAACCCATTTGGGCCCAACATGTAAAGTGTAAATACTGATAATACAAGTATGAAATGGATTAATACAAGTTAATGAACTTATAATAGGCTTATTGGACCTAAAACACGTAAATAAGTAAAACTAGTAAACTAGTATAAAAGTTATCGACACATAACACTAAAATGAGTAAATGAGAATATGTAAACCCACTTGATCATCATATATGTATAATCATCATATGTATACATAATTTTTATTTTTATAAAGTCATTGGACATGAGTCTAAGACGAGTATTATTTGTCTAGGTTTCCGTGATTGAAGCACGTACTGTACGTCCGAATTGCCGATAACCCGCCTTCCCACATCAACGTGAGTTCATAGCCTCGCACTCTTTTAAATGTTTTTATGAAATGTTTTATAAACCCGCGAGGGAGATAACATGTTAGTTTTTATAAAATAGGACACCATTTGTCCCGATTGTTTGTTTATTGATTTGGACCCGAATGATTGTATAACCCGATTGTATGACCCGATAAATGATTAAATGACCCGATAGATGAAATAAAATGGATTATTAAAGTTAGGTTATGTCACTAAAAGTCCCATTAGCATGAATTGTGAACTACCGGGATTTGGTAGACGGTTATGCATGTAATAGTACTATTTGGGGACGATCACCCCAGTTCGCGCCTTGACGGTTGATCCCCGTCGTGCCACATTTATTGGTAAGCGAATTTATGTATGAGAAGATTTCCATAGCGTGACCTTTGTGACGACACGCTAATTTAGATGGGCAAATTGAATATCGGGTTAGCTACCCGTTGTTTGTTGTAGTAAGGTAACAATGTCATGTGGCTTATAATAATCCAATTAACGAAATACTACTATACGCACCGAATTACGTTGTATTGCCTGACTAGCAATACGGGGTCATACTATTGATATTATGTTCGTGTTTTGGTTTTACATAACCATATTCATATAACGGTTTTTATTTTACTTTATACAACGTCATAAGACGTATTGTATGATGTTTTTACGACATTGGCTCGTATAATGATTTTGACGGCAAATGCCTATATTATGATTTCGATAAGGATTTGTATAAAAATGACTTTGGCTATTTTATGGCCTGTTACAAAGATTTGTACAAAATGATTTTTGGTAATAATTTTATACCGATGTTATATTGATGGAATTTATTAAACTCTATGAATTCACTCGGCGTTATCGCTGACCTTTTCTTTTAACATGTTTTATCTCAGGTACTTGAAGGTAATTCTCGGGAAGACATCAAGAATTCATGGCCCGCACTTAAATATTAATTTCCATTCAAATGCTTTGTAAAACCTGTATGAAATATAATGACTTGGGACCTAAGTAACTTTGATAATTATGAATGGAAATGCTTTATTATTAAACGACGTGATTTTTAAGCGTTGTCTATGATGTGAGTAATGTGCTATCCCGTAACACCAACTAGTCTTCCGCTGAATTGAGTTGTATAAATTTGGTGGTGTTACAGTTTGGTACCAGAGCTCTCGTTATAGAGAACGAAAGATTTTTTAAAACTAAGGTTTTGAATAAAACATTTCAAAATCTTTAACAATAAACATTTTTCTAAAAATGTCTAAAAATCTTTTGACTATAACGGCGCCGAAGAATTCCCGAGTTACCGACAAGGACAGACTGAGAAGTGTTATTTTAATATATATATATATATAACTTGGATTATATATATATATATGATGTAATTTTATTACATGATTGTTCGATGATTATTTTAATATTTATACGAGGTATTTATACGACGTAGATTGTCACAAGAACCCTAACTCCCCTAGCAAATCAATCGAAGCTATTCTCGTAGGAATTCTAGCTATCCTAGATCTAAACCAAGTTGTGGATATTTATAATCCCAACAAATGGTTGATATTCGTAGAAATGTTGATTGGTACAATGATTTTTCAATAGGTTCAAAATAATTTCTCAGAATCCTCTCGAATTGATCTCAGTTAAAAGTGGAATGATTTGTTCTTGGTGACAAAAAGTGGTTTTGGTTTTCTATTTTACTAAAACAGGGAAAAGAATAAAGTAAAGAAAGATTTAAGCTTAAAACAATCAACAATTAAAAAGCAACGCTGGATTTAAAACTGGAAAATACCCTTACTGGAAAATGGCCTATTCGGAATGTATGTCTATGCGGAATATAGTGCTTACTCGGAAAGTTCCTCTATTCGGAATGTTGCTCAACTCGGAATGTAAAGCTATTCGGAAAAACATGACCTATGCGGAAAAAGTGCCTTATGCGGAAAGTATGGCCAATTCGGAAAGACTGCCCTATTCGGAAAAACTGACTACTCGGAATGTAATGCTCTATTCGGAAAATTTGGCTTATGCGGAAAAACATGCTATTCGGAAAAACACAGTCTATTTGGAAAAACACATCTATGCGGAAAATATGGTTCTATTCGGAAAATAGGGACTATTCGGAATATGTAAATGTTCCGAATAAGGATGAAATAAACAAGCAATTCGGAAAGAATGAAATGTTCCGAATAAGAGAGAAAGAAAAAGAGCTATTCGGAAAATCTGGGTTGAAGAACAGTAACAGCAACGTGAGAACAGGGCATACGAATTTAAATCCAAATCAACTCAAATACTCAAAAAGGTTTTACCAAACTAATCAATAATCTTTTAAATACCATAAGTAATAAATCCCACCAATAAAAACACTAAAACAACAACTTTTTAAGATCAAACTTGAATCAAATAAGAAAACTTAAGAACTTGCAATAGAAGATGATGAAGAACAAGATGAATGAAAAGATGGAATTGAAAGATTAATGTAAAAGTAACAAGAGTAATGATTAAAACTTACAAGATTGAAAGGAAATATTAAAAATCACCAAACACCCTAATGGTGTTGGTGAAGAACCGATCCTAAGAAACTGGGAAAAAGAAAATGAAAGCTAACTAACTAAAATGTGAAGGGAGAAACTATATATATAGTCCTAGTGGTTGGTTGGTGAGTGGGCTTTCTCCCTTTCTTCTTGTCTTCTCGTCTTTTCAGAAAAGTTGACGTTTTCGATTCTGATTCGGGATTTGTCGTCGATTAAATTCAACTCGTCTTTTAATTTCTTCGTTAAATAGACTTGAGTTTCTTCGACATATGTAAATCTTCCATCTTTGGTCCTTTTCTTCGATAAATCTTCAAATAGGCCCATTGACTTCAAATCTTTTGCATCTCTTGGACAATAGACTTCGTCTTTGGTCTTTTTCCTTGATAAAACCCGTGCAATCCCATGTTTTCTTTAATAATCATCCGGTTAGCTCTGAAAACACAATAAACACAAAAACCACGCATAATTCCAAACAAATGATATTAAATACGTGTTTTGGTCTCGTTTTTAGCCAGAATTAAGTGGTAAAAAGATGGGTGTTTACACACCTATCAAATCCCCTACACTTAACCATTGCCATGCCCTCATACAATGCTTAGTGATAAAGCAATTTTACACTTTTCTCATAATCAATCAACCTTGGCCTTATGCAAATACTACTAAATAAAAATCAAAATACTAAGAGAAATTTAAAACTTTAAGATAAACAAAAGGATGGAAATAACTTGCAAAGAAATCAAAGACTTACATTAGGGCTTTGGTGTTGCGAAGATTTATCATCCTCAAGTTTCACGTTCCCCAAACTAAGCTTAAAAACGAGATCATTGTTATTATAAGTTAGTAAATCAAACACTTACACACATGGCTCAATTAAATGCTTAAACCCCCTTATTCCTAGGTGTATCTCTTATATTTTATTTTTGTCTTAGAATGATCATGAAGATGCATTTTTGGACTTATTTCGATAGTTTGTTTAGGCTGAAAGCAAAGTAGGACGATTTGATCAATAGTTAGCTAAAGGACAAATCTCTTAAAACTGCTTCTCGGGATATCAAAAAGTTCATATCTTGGCATAACTTGGTTCACGATTTGAGACCTTTCTCGGGCCGATATTTGGCATGTACTTCATACTTCATATCTTCGAGAGACGTTCTTGAGATAATGGTCTTCTCATCATAATAGAGTTTCTTCACTTGGAGACTTTTGAGGGGTACTCCAACTTTGTTGACCACGACTTCATGATTATTTCTTCAATCTCTAATTGGGATTTTGAGATACAACGATCCGCCTCCTTTTCGGACTTGGATCTATTTATCCTCATACCTTGTTAGGGTCTTTTCGGATAGACTTCTCCATGATCTTTATGGGAGTTGACTGCTTTTCGTCGTGAGTCTTGATCCTTCATATTGATTTTAGGAATAATGCTTTTCACATCACTTTGGATCTTCAGCAATAAAATTGAATCCTCATGCCTTGTTAGGGCCTTTTCGGACTCGCCAATCTTCGCGCCCCGCTTCATAAGTTATGCCTTGGCTACGAACTCTTATCATTACCGAGCAACTTTTAAACGATCTTGGGCTAGAAGCTAAGTAACTTTTCAAATCGTAAGACCTTACTTATTGCAGATAAATTATTAGCAAGTGATGGGAGAATAGGCAAATAATTACACCAAGTGAGCTTGCGCAAGAATACCGACTTATAATTGACTCTATCATTTCTCGTCCTCCACAATTTAAAATCTCAAGTAACGAGACTCGTGCACACTTAGCCTAATAAACCAATTAAGGTCTACATGGTTAAGGATACTAGCTAGAATAAGCTTGGATAAGTCTATTCGGGTTGAGTCAAAATAAACGCAACGGGCCTAATATGTCAAAGACTTCTAAACTAGCTACACCACTTTATTAAAAAAATTTAACTTTATTGTGGAATATATACATATGAAAGCAACGATAAAAATTTAAAAAATTACGACTAAATGGCCAAAGTTAATAAAAAATTTGAAAAATGTTGAACAATAGGATTTTCCGGTTAAATGAAGGCATTTTCATGGAAAAGTCCACTTAAAACTTCGATAGAAGTCCCCCCTACACTTAAGATAAACATTGTCCTCAATGTTTAAGCATGTGGGAAAAATCTCCCCTACACTTATGACATTGTGCACGTTGGTTAACTCAAGTTAAGGAAGAGACGACTAACGTGATCAATTTCAAATGTGAGTATGAAGAAAATTGAATCACGATAGTTGAGAGATAGAACCGGATTTCGGATAACACGGGAGCACGGTTCTTCAAAGATTCCAAGAGTGCAGTTATCCCTGTAATCACATCACCACACAAACACAAACGACCAAAATAGGTCCTTCCCTACACTTAGGGGGTTAAAGGAATAGATACTCGGGCTGCCTCCCGAGGAGCGCTTGTTTTTGATAACCGAGTCACGAGCCTGACTCGACCCAAAATTAGTTCATGGGGAACGTGGTGAGGGATGGAATCACCTCCTGAGAGGTGTCCTCACCAAAGTACAACTTCACGCGTTGGTCATTCACCTTAAAATTCGGTCCATCAAGTTGAGCGAGCTCGAGAGTACCATATGGAAAAATTTGGGCAATGGTGAATGGGCCGGACCAACGAGATTTGAGCTTGCCCGAAAAGATTTTCAACCGATAGTTAAAAAGTAAGACTTTGTCTCCAACATGGAACTCTCGGTTTTTGATCTTGGAGTCGTGAATGAGCTTAGTTCGTTCCTTATAGATCAAAGAATTTTCATAAGCCTCATTCCGAAGTTCATTCAGCTCATTGAGTTGGATCTTGCGTAGGTCACCGACTTTGTTTATATCAAAATTAGCCCACTTCAAGGCCCAATAAGCCTTGTGCTCCAACTCAATGGGGAGGTGGCACGCTTTCCCGTACACAAGACGATAAGGCGTACAGCCGATCGGGGTCTTGTAAGCAGTACGGAAAGCCCACAA
The DNA here is from genome assembly GCA_025667525.1 of Glebionis coronaria. Lineage (NCBI taxonomy): Eukaryota > Viridiplantae > Streptophyta > Magnoliopsida > Asterales > Asteraceae > Glebionis > Glebionis coronaria. The sequence goes on from CM046874.1 coordinate 424,112,603, forward strand.
AGCATCATCGAGTTTATCAACCCATGCGGCACGATGCTCTCCCATAGTTCTTTCCAGAATTCGCTTAAGTCCTCGGTTGGATATTTCAGCCTGGCCATTAGTTTGTGGGTGGTAGGCTGTGGAAAGACGATGATTTACACCGTACTTAGCCATGACTCTAGCAAATTGGTCATTGCAGAAATGAGTCCCACGATCACTAATAATGGCGCGAGGCACACCGAATCTAGTGAAAAGAGCTTTCAAAAAGTTACAAACCACCCTTGCGTCATTAGTAGGTAAAGCTTTGGATTCAACCCACTTTGAAATGTAGTCAACGGCTACAAGGATGTATTTGTTTCCTTTAGAGGAAGGGAATGGCCCCATAAAGTCGATACCCCAAACATCAAAGATTTCACATTCTTGTATGAAATTCTGAGGCATCTCGTCTTTTTGTGTGATCTTACCTTGTTTCTGGCAAGCATCATATTTTTTAACCATATCGTGAGCGTCACGATAGATGGAGGGCCAATAAAATCCCGAATCAAACACTTTTTTGGCGGTGTAGTTGGGACCAAAGTGACCACCGGTGGGTCCTTTGTGGCAAGCATTAAGGATTTCTGAAGCTGCCGGTCCGTCAACACATCGGCGAATAATCAAGTCGGCACATTGTTTGAACAGGTAAGGGTCGTCCCAAAAGTAAGTCTTAATGTCGGTGAAGAACTTTTTCTTTTGTTGAGACGTCAACCCTTCCTTAAGAATTCCACCCGCCAAGTAGTTTGCAAAGTCCGCAAACCACGGGGTTTCATTAGAATTAGAGTTTATAGACATTAAGGTCTCCAACGGAAAAGAATCATTGATTTCTTTGTTCGGATGATTCCCTTGGTAAGGATCCTCAAGTCTGCTGAGATGGTCCGCGGCTAGGTTTTCTACTCCTTTTTTATCGCGAATTTCGATTTTAAATTCCTGGAGCAGCAAAACCCAGCGAAGAAGTCTTGGTTTGGAATCTTGCTTTGTCAACAAGTACTTCAGCGCGGAATGATCGGTATACACTATGGTGGTGGAAAGGACAAGATAGGGGCGGAATTTTTCAAAGGCATAGACAACAGCTAAAAGCTCTTTTTCTGTTGTCGTATAATGCAATTGTGCCCCCGTCATTGTCTTGCTAGCGTAATGGATTGGTTGGAAGTGTTTGTTCACTCTTTGTCCCAGAACCGCTCCAATAGCAAAATCACTAGCATCGCACATCAACTCAAAGGGAAGCTCCCAATTAGGGGTAACCAAGACGGGTGCCTTAGTTAGCTTATCCTTAAGCGAGTTGAAGGCTTCAAGGCACTCTTTGGAGAAGATAAAAGGAGTATCTTTTTCCAAGAGGTGGGTCATCGGGCGAGCGATTTGAGAAAAATCTTTGATGAATCGACGGTAGAAGCCCGCATGACCCAGGAAACTTCTCACACCCTTCACGGTTGAAGGTGGAGGCAACTTTGCGATAACATCGACTTTAGCACGGTCTACTTCAAGACCGGCTTTCGAGATCTTATGTCCAAGCACGATGCCTTCTTTTACCATAAAATGGCATTTTTCCCAATTCAGAACAAGGCGAGTGTCTTCGCACCGCTTAAGCATACGTTCCAAATTGGCAAGGCAAGAAGAGAATGAATCCCCGAAGACCGAGAAATCATCCATGAAGACTTCCATGGTTTGTTCAACCATGTCATGGAAGATGGCTAACATGCACCTTTGGAAAGTCTCGGGCGCATTACATAAGCCAAAAGGCATTCTTTTGTAAGCGAATGTGCCATAGGGACAAGTGAATGTAGTCTTCTCTTGATCTTGGAGATCGATGGGTATTTGGAAATAACCCGAGAAACCATCAAGAAATCAGTAATATTCATTACCGGCTAAACGTTCAAGCATTTGGTCCATAAAAGGTAGAGGGAAATGATCCTTTCTCGTGGCATCATTGAGTTTGCGGTAGTCTATACAAACTCTCCACCCAGTAACGAGACGAGTGGGAATCAACTCGTTGTGTTCATTGGGAACAACGGTTATTCCGCCCTTCTTGGGCACACAATGGATTGGACTAACCCATGGTGAATCCGAAATAGGGTAAATCATACCCGCATCAAGAAGTTTGAGAACCTCTGTTTTGATGACTTCATGTATCTTTGGATTCACCCTTCGTTGGATTTGAATTGTGGGCTTAAAGTCGTCCTCCATGAGAATTTTGTGTGTGCAGAAGTGAGGATCAATTCCACGAATATCCGAAATCTTCCAAGCAATAGCCTTTTTATGAGCTTTCAGCACGGCAACGAGGCGAGTCTTCTCTTCATCTTTCAAATCCGTTGCAATTATGACGGGCGACTTCTTGTTGTCGTCAAGGAACACGTACTCGAGATGTGGCGGCAACTCCTTAAGTTCCAAATCCGGAGGATTTTCGACGGGAGGCTTATTCGAAGTCGGAGTATCGATAGCAATGACCGTGGGAGATGGAGGGGAAGGATTGTCTTCTTTGAGGAGGTTAGCAATGAAACTGAGATCTTCATCCCAATTGGTAGTAGAATCGTCATTGTCTAAATGCACATCTCCCATGGTGGCTTCCAAATCTTTCCAAAGGAAATCACTTTCTCCAAATAGAGATAGTGATGAGTCGATAGAGGAAACGGTCTCAACATTGGGAAGAGAGGTAGGAATATTTTTACAAGCATCTTTGAAGTGTTCTTCACAAGCCTCATCAAGAACGTCAATACAATTAACACTCTCGTAAGAATAAGGCTGTTTAGAAAGCTTTCCCATGTTGAAGACTACTTTATCGTCACCCACTCTCATGATAAGCTCACCGGCTTCAACATCGATAAGAGTGCGACCGGTCCTCAAGAATGGACGACCAACAATGAGTGGCACACGGGGGTCCATCTCGTAGTCGACGACAACAAAATCAGCAGGGAAGGTGAATTTGTCGATTCCTACAATGACGTCTTCGGCTATCCCCACTGGATAAGCAACCGTACGGTTGGCCAATTCCAAAGTCATTTTTGTGGGAACTAGCTCTGGGAGAGATAATTGCTTCCAAACGCTAAGAGGCATGAGATTAATACTGGCACCTAGATCGGCTAGGGCCATGCAATTCTCTACTCCCGGGAAATTACAAGGGATAAGAAAACGACCCGGATCACCAAGCTTGGTTGGCAATTTCCTTAAGAGTACTGCAGAGCAATTCTCATTAAGTTTGGTGTTGGCAATATCGAGGAGCTTTTCCTTGTCGCTCAGAAGATCTTTAAACATTTTTGCATATTTAGGCATGTGAGCGAGAGCCTCAGCGAAGGAGATATTGAAATTCAGTTGTTTGAACATTTTAAGGAAGTTTGAAACCTGAATATCATCCTTGCTCTTTTGCTTCTCTTTCCTCAACCTAGATGGATAAGGTGTATTGGAAGAAGAGGAAGGCTTTGGGAGAATAGGATCACTCACAACCACGAGTGGAGGAGGGGTAGAAGGAAGAGGTGGAGAAATTGGGGAAGGAGAAGGATGAGGAATAGGAGCAGGTGACTCGTTCTCCTTAGTCACAACCACCGGTGGAGGTATAGGAAGCTCGGGTTCCTTGGTACCTTTGCCACTTCGAGTGGTGATTGCTTTCATCTCCCCTCTTGGGTTCGCAACGGTGTTACTCAGAAGAGTACCCGAAGAAGAGGGTTGATTACCTTGGAAGAAACTAGCCATCATGTTCCTCAGATCAGTAGTTTGGCTATCCAACGTGTTTCTCATGTCAGCTCTCAAATCATTTCCTTGCTTTACCAAGTCTGCCTTCAAGTTTCGCACTTCCTGTTAGAGATTTTCCACAATCACATCATTGGTCCTCATGTAGGTTGCAACCTCTTGGTGTAATGCAGTTGTGGTGTGGTTGGGAGGAGCATTGTATGCAGGTTGTTGGTAAGCAGGTTGTTGGTAGACTTGATTGTTACGTTGAGGCGGTTGTTGCTGCTTGTGAGGAGGGATGTATGGTTGTCGAGGTTATTGTTGTTGCTGAGGAGAGCGATTGAGATTTTGTTGTTGGTTTGGGTTGGTAGGAGGGAAACCAGGTGGTGAAAGATAGTTGTTGCTACAGTAGCTAAGCAAATTACGGTCACCTTGAGGTCTAGCTTGATAAGCAGGTTGAGGATAGGTGCCATATGCCGCATTCACAGTCTCAGCAGGGTAGTCTTGGGTGGCGCTACAAGTTGTGTAAGAGTGAGGACCACCGCATATCTCACAAGGTTGGCTGACAGCGTTCACTTGAGCGTGTTTGGCGTTGTTGCTGTTGTTGTTGCTGACGGTGTGGGTGACAAGCGATTCAAGAAGCGTAGTGATTTTGTCTAATCGCTTGTCGCTGTCACTAGTGCTAGCACTAGCGACATTGGTCCGAACACTCTTGGTTTGCACACGAGATTTATTCTCAATGATGTCCCAAGCAGCATTGGAAGTCTTAGCCAATAGATTACCCCCCGAGGCACTGTTCAGTGAATCTTGGTCACTCATGCTTAAACCATTGTAAAAAGTATTAATTTGATGTACTTTGGTAAAACCATGTTGTGGGCATTTTCTTAAAAGATCTTTAAAACGATCCCAAGATTCACTAAACGACTCATCGTACTTTTGTTCAAAATTTATGATCGCATTCCGCAAAGCGGTAGTACGAGAGGGTGGAAAAAAGTAATTGATGAACTTTGTTTCCAAATCTATCCACGAGAGAATACTCTGTGGCGGTTCCTTAGCAAGCCAATGCCGGGCTTGTCCCTCTAAAGAAAAGGGAAAAAGTTGTAACCTGATAACCTCTTGTGGAACACCATTGAACTTGACCGTGTTAGTGAGTTGCAAGAATCTCTTAATATGGTCATGTGGGTCATCAATGGTACGTCCCAAGAATGGTTGAGCGGAGACCATCTGGATAAAGCCTGACTTGAGCTCGAAATTGTTGGCGGCAATTGGAGGGATGACAATTGGATCCGTGTTGCCATCTACATGAGCTTGCAGCAGTTCAATCATCGGGCGATTATCCGGAAGGGGCTCATTGTTGTTGTTATTGTTCATGTTGTTGAAAGGTGGGTTGTTGTTGTTATTATTGTTTGGAGGTGGTACACCGGCCATGTCTAATTGATCGAGAGGCTCGGGCTCTTGATAAGACGTGGATCGAGTGCACATTCACCTGCAAAAGAACGAACAAAGAAAAACAAGGCAAAAATATTTTTGGTTTTTATGTTTTTTAATTTTTGTATTTTTGAAAATTTTATATTTTTAGTTGTTTTTGAAAATTTTTGTGAAAAAGTAACGTTCACGGGGAACGGATCCCAAAATCTAAGTTCTCACAAAAAACTTTTGATCTTAACGAGAAGAGCCGGCAGCGGCGCCATTTGATACAATGATTTTTCAATGGGTTCAAAATAATTTCTCGGAATCCTCTCGAATTGATCTCAGTTAAAAGTGGAATGATTTGTTCTTGGTGACAAAAAGTGGTTTTGGTTTTCTATTTTACTAAAACAGGGAAAATAATAAAGTAAAGAAAGATTTAAGCTTAAAACAATCAACAATTAAAAAGCAACGCTGGATTTAAAACTGGAAAATACCCTTACTGGAAAATGGCCTATTCGGAATGTATGTCTATGCGGAATATAGTGCTTACTCGGAAAGTTCCTCTATTCGGAATGTTGCTCAACTCGGAATGTAAAGCTATTCGGAAAAACATGACCTATGCGGAAAAAGTGCCTTATGCGGAAAGTATGGCCAATTCGGAAAGACTGCCCTATTCGGAAAAACTGACTACTCGGAATGTAATGCTCTATTCGGAAAATTTGGCTTATGCAGAAAAACACGCTATTCGGAAAAACACAGTCTATTCGGAAAAACACATCTATGCAGAAAATATGGTTCTATTCGGAAAATAGGGACTATTCGGAATATGTAAATGTTCCGAATAAGGATGAAATAAACAAGCAATTCGGAAAGAATGAAATGTTCCGAATAAGAGAGAAAGAAAAAGAGCTATTCGGAAAATCTGGGTTGAAGAACAGTAACAGCAACGTGAGAACAGGGCATACGAATTTAAATCCAAATCAACTCAAATACTCAAAAAGGTTTTACCAAACTAATCAATAATCTTTTAAATACCATAAGTAATAAATCCCACCAATAAAAACACTAAATCAACAACTTTTTAAGATCAAACTTGAATCAAATAAGAAAACTTAAGAACTTGCAATAGAAGATGATGAAGAACAAGATGAATGAAAAGATGGAATTGAAAGATTAATGTAAAAGTAACAAGAGTAATGATTAAAACTTACAAGATTGAAAGGAAATATTAAAAATCACCAAACACCCTAATGGTGTTGGTGAAGAACCGATCCTAAGAAACTGGGAAAAAGAAAATGAAAGCTAACTAACTAAAATGTGAAGGGAGAAACTATATATATAGTCCTAGTGGATGGTTGGTGAGTGGGCTTTCTCCCTTTCTTCTTGTCTTCTCGTCTTTTCAGAAAAGTTGACGTTTTCGATTCTGATTCGGGATTTGTCGTCGATTAAATTCAACTCGTCTTTTAATTTCTTCGTTAAATAGACTTGAGTTTCTTCGACATATGTAAATCTTCCATCTTTGGTCCTTTTCTTCGATAAATCTTCAAATAGGCCCATTGACTTCAAATCTTTTGCATCTCTTGGACAATAGACTTCGTCTTTGGTCTTTTTCCTTGATAAAACCCGTGCAATCCCATGTTTTCTTTAATAATCATCCGGTTAGCTCTGAAAACACAATAAACACAAAAACCACGCATAATTCCAAACAAATGATATTAAATACGTGTTTTGGTCTCGTTTTTAGCCAGAATTAAGTGGTAAAAGGATGGGTGTTTACACACCTATCATTGATATTAGTTGATTGTGATATTAAAGAAGAATTGGCGAGAGTAAATCTGATATCGATGTCATGACGATCTTTCCTTATAGAGTGGAGTTTGACAAAACATTACCACCTAGAAAGATGTCATCTAATACGTTGTCATCCAGTTCTTAAATTGAAATCGAAAGGGTGAATGTTGCACTTGAGGCTGTCATTGGAACCATTACCCAAAAGCCTCATGCCACTAATACCTTTCCGAGAAGTCTGATTGAATGTGTTAGTCATTTAATACTAGTGACTCATTTGATAACTATTGATGAAAGAGCTATAGGATTGGAAATTAAGTGTTATACATATCGAGCTTTTATTGCCCTATTAAGGCCTTAGAATAAGATTGAAAGTATTGGAGAATGAAGTAGGATATCGAATTGAGTATAAAATTGGTTAAAACTTGAATAAAGAAAAATTTAACCCATATGGAATATGAGATTGATAAGAGGAAATTATTAAGTCATGTGATTGAATTATAAGGTTTTAATTGATTGTTGATTTGTGTTAAGGGTTGTTCCTAGGCCATTGTCCACTAATGAGGATGCCCAGTGTCCAAGAAATAAATTGAAGAAATCTTCTTCTGAATTGGGACCGATAGATCTTCCGGGACAGGTGGGACACCTAATGACTCTTGTAGACTAGTATTCATTGTGGTATCTTTTAAAAATAATCCCTAACTTAATTGTGACATCAGTTGGAAGGATGAGTTCTTGGAATTGTATGACATAGTGACACGTAATGTGTTAAGGTACAATTTAGACTTGTTTGTGATTAATGAAAAGACTACCTTTGATTGCTAAATTCTACATGTATCGATGTTATCTATATTTTCTTGCTTGTTCCAAATGTTCGCATTAGTGATGCAACCATTGAACAAGTACTCATCTAGAATTGAGTTACGTTGTGGATTATTCTTTTGAGTGCCATCGAGATCATGAACCTCATGATTATTTGGCTAAAGCTCATTTCCTGATATATTGTAGTTAGTTCTTGGTGAACAACTTTTCATCACTCTTTTGTAGATCACTCATTGTTTTTACAAGATAAAACAGTATTCCTTGAGAAAAAAATTGAATATTCATCACCATATGGATTATTTAAAGTGAGATTTATAAATAATCGTTATCGAAATGAAGTTGTTTATAAAACATCTTGGAAAACTTAATTGTTTTCATAACAAAGAAAATCTTTGTATATTTATTCTTGATTCTTATTTAAGAATTAAGCATGAAAATGTTTTTATTATAAACATGATGATAAAATTTTGACGAACTGAGTATTGCATCGTTAATCTTGAAATTGTATATAGTTGCGCGCCTACATACAATTTGGAATGGACCATGCAAGGCTGATTAGTAGTCACCATAAAACTAATGAATAAACACTAAATTTTCTTTGAAGATTGTGGAAGATTAAAATTTATGAGATCTACAAGAAGTGAAAAATAAGGACATAGTGTTAGGGACACCTACACATGTGCCTGTAGCATCTATTCTTCTGAGTCGAATTTACTCATCGGTGTAAATTGTCTTATTTGACAATTGATATTCCCTTCTTGTCCAATTCTCCCATAGTGAGATTCTTAGGAAAAGCATCCGATTACCGAGTGTTGATACCCGACTGGATGTATCGACGTTCCTATCATTTCTTTTGATTTGATTTCATTTGAATGACCTGGGTAACGATCCAAGGAGCTTTCGAACGCGTACTCAAATTATGAAAACATGGGATATATTCATATTCATTAAATGTTTTCGTCTGTCTCTGATTTGGAATTCTCTCGCGTAGATTATGCGTTGACCTTACTCTTTTAAGATTAGTTATGTCTCCATATATCCTTGAATTTGTGATGGATTATGAGTTAATATTAGTCTTTTGAGAAGATCACATCTTATCGACGGCAATAAAACTGAAAAGTTGGTACTGCCAGTAGAATGGATTGATTGATTATGACATGACGACATTGTCTTAATTGATGGGAACTCGAATTGAATTCCCTTAAATGATAAGATGTTGATTATCAAAAGTGATCTAAATAATTCTTGATGGATGACCATATCCTGCATTTAGACTTGAAATTATACCATGAATGGTTGTGAATTAGTCATAGATATTATAATCTAGAAAGAACCTAATATGAATTTATTAAAAGATGTTTCTGTTATCTGAAATTTTAGGAGGTAATTGCTGGTAAATTACCTAGACTTTCGCCATTAAGGCAGATTGAAATTGGTATTGATTATATTTCTGGTGCTGCACCTGTGGCTTGTGCACTGTACGTCAGCAGCATCTGAATTAAAGGAATTACCGTACAACTGAGAGAGTTGTCGGAGAAAGATTTTATTCTACCGAGCTCGTCATCATGAAGAGCTATGGTGTTATCATTCCTTATATTTATAGATTACTGTAAACTGCGTAAATTGACAATCGAAAACAATATCCATGACTCGAAATGGAAGATTTGTTCGATCATTTACAAGGTTCCAGCGTATGTTCTAAATATTTGATCCATGGCATGGTTATCATCAACTTCGCATCTGCGAAAAAGATTATGTATTCCAATCACTACATCCGGTACTTGTAATGAACATTATGAGTTTCACGTGATGTCGTTTGGATTGACTAATACACATGTAGCATTCATAAATTTGGTGAATCACGTGTGAAGGCCGTAAATTGATAAATTCATGCTTATGATCATTAAGGACCATTTGATTATTTATAAGAATAAGAATGAGTTAATAATTATTTATAGATTGCCCTGAATTGGCCGAACAATGAAAACCTGTACCTTAAATATTTAACATGTGATTAAAGACTTAATCCTTTATATTATTTGACCATGTGATAATAGAAAATGGAATATATTGACTCTTCACAAATTTGAGCCATTTGAAACTTTGGATTTTACCAAAAAGAAAGTGCAAATGTGTTTTGACAAATGTTTTATCGAAAAGAAATTTTGAGGGATTATTCCCTTATACCCAGAACATTTAACTAAACTCCTGTTTAGGGGTAAATGTTCGTGTATACCTCAAGACAACCTAAGAGGGATTGAGGAAACCATTTAAACCATGACTTAGAATTTGAAATGACAATTTTTGCTTTTCAACTAAGAAATTTTTTACCAAAGAATATACAAAGATTTTTCAAACATTTACGAATTTTATTAATTATTTTCGATAAATCAGCAAAAATCGTGTTAATTAAATTCAAATTTGTTTTGAACATTTTATTATAATTGGTCGGACTAAGAAATTTAAACTTTTAACATTTACGTTACATAAAAACTTAATATTTATTATTAATTTACGTGTGATAATTATCGACGCTTTAAAACGTCGGATCAAGCAAACTGATAAAAATAATAGTTGAGATAGAACTAAGACATAGAAGATACGAAGAAAGAAATTTTGAATTAATACGGTCATGTTATATAAATTTCAATCAGGAGAAAGTGAATGTAGATACTGACGCAATATGTAGAGAATATAAAGAACCAATTAGGATGTGTTCCTTAATAATGAAGGTGCAAAATAAATTGCCGAACAATTTAAAATAAACAATACTTGTAAGAAGGATAATATAGATAATAAAAAGGGGTTCGCGGCTAATGTGAACCATTAGAATTGAGAAACCAATGGCGTTAAATGTTTTAAAGACCACTTGTGATTGTCTAAATATGGAGATTTTGAGATGTAGTCATCTTGTAAGTATAAGTATTCTATTCTTGTCATTTCTGATTTAATGTATCCTTATCAGAAGAAGTTGTACTAATGACAAATTATGAAGGCAGACATCGCCTCATACATTAGTAAACGTCTAACTATTGCAAAGGTCATCATCTGAATTTGATTCGATTTGGGTCATCGTCGACAGACTGACCAAATCTGCTAATACCATTCCTGTTAATGATAGAATCTTAATGAAGAAATAGACTCTTTTGTATTTAAAGGAGTTATGTAAACATGGTGTGCCTGTATCGATCATCTATATCAAGATCCTCGCTTCGCATCGAATTTCTAGAGATTTGCTCAGAAGTCATTGAGATCGAACCTTGATGAGAGTACTATGTACCACCCCAATCGAAGGGACGAGGTAAAGTAACGATACAAAATACTATAAGCGCTGTTCTATGTTTGAATGATTGACCTTGGTAATGAACCGTATAATCGTTTTCCTTTGGAAAGATTATCCTTGATAATTATCGTATTAGGATCGAGATCGAATCTTGTTAGGATCTAAATATTAGAGCATCTGTAAGCAGGATTTGAGATGAAGACACCCGACATACACCCACTGTGAGTTGGACATGTCTTTTAGGTTTAAGGTTCCCTATGATGGCGAACCTAACCTTGCAAAATACTTGACCCGCGAGACCTGAAATGATTGTTGAAATTAGGATTTGATTATTGACTGCCGATAGTGGGCAGGAGGTTATGTGAATATGAAATGTAGATCTTGAAGTGCCAGATGGGTAGCGAAGTTATGCCAAATATTTTAACCTTGGAAAAATGAATTAATGATCTGAAAGATCAGGGGATATAAGTCCCCGTTGTATGGGACCATTGAGATGATGTAAAAGATTTGGTTTGAAAGGCATATAAGCTGGATCTACCCTAGGACTTCAAGAGATGCGTGAATTATGTTTCGTATATCGAACTTGATAAAATATCTATCAAGTGAAAATCTGAATTCTTCTAAATAAAGCTTAGATCGGCGAAAAGTTGCATTCATCAGAAACCCGTGAACATCATGGATAGAGAAAGTAAGTCAACATTTAGCCTGATCTTATTCCCGTAGTTATGTTTGATGAAACTCGCGTATTGTAATGAATTACACTTGTGAGAAAAGACCGAATGTGGAGGAAATACCCACATGGCTTTAACTCTAAAAGAAGCGAGTAGTAAGATGATCTTTGAGGACAAAGATCCTGTTTAGGGGTAAATGCTGTGACAATCCGTCAATTTATGATTGATATTTTATTCTCAATATTTATTTGAAAATATTATTTTAAATATTATATTATGAACTCACTTATTTTTGAGAAGTAATTTGGATTTACGTCTTGAAGTAGCATCGACTACGTCTAAACCGGAGGATTCAACGTTACGTGCTTACGTTTACATACACCGTTTTGGTGACAGTCCGACATTTCAGAAAACTAAATTTGTCCGTGAATATTATTTTGGAATTTTAATTTTGAGTTGGTTCATAAACTCACAAATTTACGAGAAGAGATTAGGACTTAGGATTTTAATTTAACGTCCTTTAGGACTAAACCGGAAACCTTAGGATTACGTATTTACGTTTTCGAACTCCGTTTTTGATGAGACAATTTTTATTAGATTTGTTTTGTGCCGTTGATTCATAATTTATAAAAACGTTTTTCGTAAAACGACCCGAGGGCACGCAAATAGAGGAAACTAGAATCGAGGAGTACCCGTAAATAAATAGGGATGAGACAAGTGGGACACTTGTCCCACCCCCACTATAACCGGCCATAATATAGACACAACACCCTTAGGTGTCAAAGTTACACTAAGCTAAGTTACTCTTGTAACATTAGCTTCACTTTGGAGCTACACACCAACAAAACCATCTAACTCAAACCACACACTCATTTTCCTCCATGCAAACAACTTCATCTTTCTCTCTCACCCTCCATTGATGCCGTCCCATATCACTCACAAACACCCAATCTTGACCAAGTTTAACCATGAAATCATGTGTTATTTACACACATGATGAAGCCCTTTTGAAGCCCTATTGATTGGTGGTGATTATAACATCCAAGGAGGAGTTTCTATGGAGTCTTGGGGCTGATTTTCCACAAGGAGTTCTTGAAGAATGGTGGTCTTGAAGATGGTCTTGGTTCATCACAAGTTTCTCCATCAAAATCCATGTTTTGATCACAACCTACATCATCATGGTGGTATAAAGATAGTTCTTCTCATCCTCTTGTTATTTTTGATTATGTAATCATGTATTTTATTCTTAAATGTATATATGTATGATGATATATGATGATAAAAATATTATGTGGGGATTCGGTGTTGATAATCATGGGTAAAAAGATGAAAAACTATATGTAAAAAGGTTAAAATCATTCTTAAAAATGATGGCTGTATAAAACAGTAAAGAACCATGTCATGAACTGATAAAATAGCATGAACAAATGGATATACAGTAAGTAAAATGTCTTGTACACATGTGAGAGTTGGCCATGCAATGGAATCATTAGGATGAGTGAGATATGATCAAAACAAGTTTAGGGTACAAATCTGAGTTCACTGTTTTGGACAATTTTTAGAAAATACTTAGAGGCTGATTCAACAGTATCTATAGAAGAGTTAAATGGAGCACATATCATGCAGTTTATGTCATAAAAATTTGAGCTTCTATCAACATATAGAATTCTAGATATGGCAGTTTTGGTGAACATGAAAATAAAAATCAGATTTTGGAAATTAAAGTATAATAGTATTATATAAGCACTCAAATAAAAATAGTATAAAATGTGAATTAAAACCCACTAACTCATATAATACATTTATATAAATATTTATAATGATAAAAAAATAATACATTTTATAAAAATGGTAATTTGATAAGTTTTATAAGTTATAAAACTATAAACATGATTTTTACGACTTTTTCGGCTATTATCGTAAAATTAACGTTTTTCTCCAACTAAAACTTAGACAATCAAACCTGTCTAATGTAAAGTTTTTAAAACTCATATACTGATATATAAACATATATAACAAGTAAAAGCCGATAAAACCCGAACTATAAAACATACGGACATTAACGGGCTAAGTTAACGTTATTGGACTAATAATACAACAAAATGGGCAAAAACACTTATAAACTTATTTATTGGGCTTAACCCATTTGGGCCCAACATGTAAAGTGTAAATACTGATAATACAAGTATGAAATGGATTAATACAAGTTAATGAACTTATAATAGGCTTATTGGACCTAAAACACGTAAATAGGTAAAACTAGTAAACTAGTATAAAAGTTATCGACACATAACACTAAAATGAGTAAATGAGAATATGTAAACCCACTTGATCATCATATATGTATAATCATCATATGTATGCATAATTGTTATTTATATAAAGTCATTGGACATGAGTCTAAGACGAGTATTATTTGTCTAGGTTTCCGTGATTGAAGCACGTACCGTACGTCCGAATTGCCGATAACCCGCCTTCCCACATCAACGTGAGTTCATAGCCTCTCACTCTTTTAAATGTTTTTATGAAATGTTTTATAAACCCGCGAGGGAGATAACATGTTAGTTTTTATAAAATAGGACACCATTTGTCCCGATTGTTTGTTTATTGATTTGGACCCGAATGATTGTATGACCCGATTGTATGACCCGATAAATGATTAAATGACCCGATAGATGAAATAAAATGGATTATTAAAGTTAGGTTATGTCACTAAAAGTCCCATTAGCATGAATTATGAACTACCGGGATTTGTTAGACGCTTATGCATGTAATAGTACTATTTGGGGACGATCACCCCAGTTCGCGCCTTGACGGTTGATCCCCGTCGTGCCACATTGATTGGTAAGCGAATTTATGTATGAGAAGATTTCCATAGCGTGACCTTTGTGACGACACGCTAATTTAGATGGGCAAATTGAATATCGGGTTAGCTACCCGTTGTTTATTGTAGTAAGGTAACAATGTCATGCGGCTTATAATAATCCAATTAACGAAATACTACTATACGCACTGAATTACGATGTATTGCCTGACTAGCAATACGGGGTCATACTATTGATATTATGTTCGTGTTTTGGTTTTACATAACCATATTCATATAACGGTTTTTATTTAACTTTATACAACGTCATAAGACGTATTGTATGATATTTTTACGACATTGGCTCGTATAATGATTTTGACGGCAAATGCCTATATTATGATTTCGATAAGGATTTGTATAAAAATGACTTTGGCTATTTTATGGCCTGTTACAAAGATTTGTACAAAATGATTTTTGGTAATAATTTTATACCGATGTTATATTGATGGAATTTATTAAACTCTATGAATTCACTCGGCGTTATCGCTGACCTTTTCTTTTAACATGTTTTATCTTATGTACTTGAAGGTAATTCTCGGGAAGACATCAAGAATTCATGGCCCGCACTTAAATATTAATTTCCATTCAAATGCTTTGTAAAACCTGTATGAAATATAATGACTTGGGACCTAAGTAACTTTGATAATTATGAATGGAAATGCTTTATTATTAAACGACGCGATTTTTAAGCGTTGTCTATGATGTGAGTAATGTGCTATCTCGTAACACCAACTAGTCTTTCGCTGAACTGAGTTGTATAAATTTGGGGGTGTTACATCTTGTAAAGGAGGTTCTTAATTGAAAATACTCGCCACAAGTACGATATATCGTCCAACTGTCTTCACCGACCGGAGGTAAAATGCTATCGAATTAGAATAAAATGTTCAAAGCTATTTCGTTCGTGTCTACTTATGTTACTACATTTGAAGACGGTGGCATTGCAGAATCCAAGAAGAAGTCGTCCCCGCGTGCTTATACTTTATGCACTTAATACTACAACAAATTCAAGAAAGCCTAAAAGTCAAGTCTTCCGCTGTATCAAACTCTAAAGCTTTCAAGAATTACAAAGGTATAAGTATGTGAGACATGAATTCACGAGGACGCGAATATCCCAAGTGATGGATTTACAAAATCAATGCAAGAGATAAATTTTCAAGATCGATATCAAAGATTACATCAACATATTCACCAAACAAGAAAAGAAAAGAAAGATGAAGACTACGAGCTCAAGACAAGCATAATATGCTAGGTTTATTATTTACTGTAAATCGCCTAATCTCCTTGTACTTTGGAGTGACCTCCCTTTGGGGGAGATTGTTGGAAATACGTTTTTACTTATTTAGGAAGAATCGGTTACTCCGACAATATATTAGTTAGTAGATTGTAGTCTAGCATTAAACAAAGCCAAAGTCCGGTCCATGCTTGTATGGTCTGCCGCCTAAATGTAAGCCCAAGCCCATCTCATGGGCTTGGGTATATAAACCCTATCCTTAGTTGGAGAGGGTGTGGTTCACTCATAATCACATAGTAAAAGTGTGTTTTACCCATATATTTCTCTCTAAAGTGTGTATGTGATCTACCATCTCTTTCTCTCTCTACTCTCTCTCTAGATAAGCAAGATTTACATAATCCTACAAGCATAAGGACGAGTACATCTGTTTACTTTGTTCACTTCTCAAAATAGTAAAAAAAACAAACCCGGCCAGAATTGTTCAGCGGGTTGAACCTGGTTTCCAAAAAACCGTCGGGTCACATTGGGTCTCAGTTATTTATGAAACCGGTTTATTTTGACCTGTTTTTTGTCAGAACCAGGCGAACCGGTTGGGTCGAACCGGGTTTCAAAACATTGGTTGTAACTATTTGACTTACGCGAGAACAATTAATTTACTCTTTAATTGGTGAACTAAAGAAGTTGGTGGAAGATGGAAAAGTTAATGTATGTTGGATTATCATAGGCATCTCAATCAACCATTAGAAGGGCTCATGTTGTGCATCCTCTAACATCCATAGAACTAGATAGGTTCTTGTGGACAAGAGATGAAGAAGTCATTTCTACTTACAAGTTCGATACCATTTTTCACTATATAATAATAAACTATCTATGTATAAGAGGTTCTTAAAGCATATCTAACTAAATAAGAAATTCAACGTAAACTATTTGTTTGGCAAGTCAATTAACTAATTACACAGTAAGAAACTCTTATATTTAATCGTTACACAAAATGAAATGTTAATGATTACAGTTATTATCAAAAAAACCTATTTTTATCATTTTTTTAAATTAAATATTTCACAAATTCTTAATCATTACGCAAAACGAAAGGCTATCATCGCGACGAAAGTTAAATCATCTTTCTATAGAGGGGCACATGTATAAAATTTCGACAATTTTTTTTGTCTGAGAAAATCACATATGATTCGTATCACGAATCATATATGATTTTCTGAAATCATATATGATTCTTATAACGATACATATATGATTTTCTTACACAAAAAAATATTTGTCCAATGTTTATACATGTGCCCCTCTATAGAAAGATTATTTAATTTTTGTTGCAATGGTTTCTTTTATGTCGTTTGACGATTTATGATTTTTAAGATATTTAATTATTTTGAAAGAGATAAGAAGTTGGGTTTTTTAAATTAGTGAATATAAATGATTAAATTTATACGATATTAGTGATTTAAATTTCTCTCAACTCATCTCATTAATATCATAATGTATCAAATAACTTGGAATTGGGATGTTTGTATATAGTCCATGAAGATTGGGGTTCATCACATCTGGTCCAAACATGCTGAAAAAGTTGGAAGATAGCGATTTATGTAAGGTTTGTTGTTACCTTTTTATGCAAACCATCCCTTTTAAAGAGTAATGTTTTTTTTTCTTAAATTTAATTTCATGGCGGCGTAATTGATATCATATTTAAAATAACTACATTGTAGATTTTAACGCCTACCAAGGTTCCAGACTGAATATATTGAGCAAAGCAAGATCTTATACGAAATTGTAAATGAATTAGCAGCAAAGAAAGGGTGCACCGTTGGCGTGGGTTCACCACCACTAGGGAAACGACATTTCCCCACTCTAGGAACCATGAAGATAGAAAATGTTAGAAAATAGGGTTAATAATTTACCAAAATTAACACTTCTAGACTTGTTTCAGGACTGGTAACACCACAACAGTGAACTGCGATTAGGTCAAACTGAATCAACATCCACACATATAATCACAAAACTCAGGTTATTATTTGTCACACCCTCAAATTCTCCGCAACAGAAGATTGGCTTTAAGGGGCTGTGACTTCATGAGTATTCGAGAGCTTGATCCGAGAACGACCTCTACATGCCAAAACTACATACCAGATTCCAAATAATCTATACAGTCAAGTACATGAAAATACATGCTTAAAAATATCAACATAAAGTTGGTGAGTTCATAAATTTATTTTAAAATGTTTATTAAAAATAGGGTTTATATCGACCACTGCACCTTGCTGAAAAAATATAAGAGTTTAAAAATCATAGTTTCCTATTAAATATAATTTCTTGATGATTTCAGAGTTTATTAGTAAGGAAAAAGTTTATTGATAAAAACAGAGTTCACTGATAATAAAGAGTTTTCTGATAAAACAGAGTACTGATAAAAAATAGATTGTACAGATTAAACAGAATTCACTGATAATAAATTACGTTTTTAGATAAAAACAGATTTCACTGATAATAAATAAAGTTCTCTGGCAAACATAGTTCACTAATAATGTAAAACTCACTTTAAATAAATATCTTAGTATGTTAAATACATGAAATCACGTAGAAAATTAAACAATATAAATAATTAACATACTACACGAGCCACGAATATTATTATATAAATATAGTATGTTAATTTAATAAGATAAGTAGTTACGTAGTTAAATATTACGAATAATATGTGTATTGATAACGATACATATTTACGATAAATTAAACACGATAACGCGTAACATTAACAAGTCGTGAAATAAAATAAAAACAAAGTGTAAGGGGGTAATTGTTTGGATGTTGGAAGAGGGCAAAGAATGGGCCAAATCCAATACACATCCTAAACCGACTAGAAGAAAAAAACCCGGAGGGAGTACTATATATATTAAGAAAACGCAAAGCAAATAAACCCTAAACAGGAAACATCAGACGATCGTTGTTTTTAGATACCTTCTCCCGTCGCTTTTCACCCAAGAAAACAAAGACAACAAAACGTGATTTTAAATCAGGAAACAAGGTAGGTTCATGATTTGTGTTTTATTGATCTTAAACCCTAAACACAAACCAAGGTAATCAGAATCATGTTTTTTTTTCATTTGTTAGTTGTTCAAGATTCAGGTTTTAGAGTTTTGAAACATGTTAAAAACAAGAGATATGAAAGGGGTTCGGGAATTATGTATGTGTTGGTGGATGTGTTTCAAGCAAACCGAGACCATTCAAGGTCTCGGTGGTAGAGTATGTCCACAAGCCACAACCTTTTTAGGTGTCGGCTTGGTTTTGGTTCTTTCAGGCGCAAGCTCAAACCCCCAATAGGGGCGTTTGGTTTAACACCAGTGGGAATCGAGACCTTATGGTCTCGGTGGGTAATCTTTACAAATCGGTGGTAAATTACTAGGCAACAACGGGTGAAAATAATAAAACAGTGGGTAGAATAAACGAACAGTAGGAACAAACAGTAGGTTTTAGAGCATATATCGGACAGTACTGTAGTTAGGATATTGGATAATACTAAACAGGATATTAGACATAGCTGTGCGAACATCTTGGATAGAACTAGAATAGTATATATAGGACAACACTGCTTTTGGGTTATTTTGCTAGTTTGTTTATTTTGTGCGACCAAGACATGGGTGTCTCGGTAGGCTCGGGTACATAAGCTTATGTTAATAGTCAAGATTAATTTAATTATTATTTACGTGATATAATTAAACTATTTATGCAACTAAGGTTATATTTTATAAACGGAATGGATCTAAGTATTTGTTTGCGTAATTAAATTAATATCTTGACTTAATTTAGTTAACAATTAGGCTTATTTTATTAATAATTAATAATCCCGATAAAAAAATGTATTTTATTAATAATTAATAATCAGTTAAGTGTAGGTTAATCAGATAACTTATACACGTCTACTTTATTATGTAGCACTTGCAAGGTTTGAGTAGGATTCTCCGCGTTCTCTTCGTTCACATTACTGGACACAAGGTACGGATATTTCGTCCTTCAATATGGACAACTTCCTTTGCATGTTTGATTAGGTTTTCCCGTTTGTAGTCAATTGTTTTCCCTGTAGTCATGTGTCTTAAACATGTCAGGAAATGTTATGTTTATTTTAATTGCCTTAGTTATATACAAGCATGCAATGTTTCACCTAGTTACGGAGGTACCGTAACCATAGCACTGGAGGCACCGGTGTTATGACTCTTCTACGGTGAGAGTGATTGCTCACAGCGTCCCTTTACATTATTTTGGCCTATGTTACTATTATCATGTGGGGCGAATGGGTTTATCCTAGTTACATGTTTCAGACAGTATTTTCATGGTGAATGTGGTGTGTTCCTTGCATCATTCACAAGGATTTGATCCCTCCTACCCAGACTAGTATAATTAGAGGCAGCCCCTCTAATTGCATGACGCGGTCATCCCTCCATGTATTCATGCACGTTGTTATATTCATGACCTATATGGGCTCTTGGGCATTTAAAATACAGTTTCATGATACAAACTTAATCTTTTCAAAATAAACCAGTTTATGACATGTCACCAGGTTTCCCAGGACTTACATTATTCCGCTACATTTTCATCCTTATGTTTCCCTTTCAGTCTTTACTTATGTTTATGTTATTCCATGCCACTGTTATATCCGCACACTGAGCGTATTGCTCAACCGTTTCCCTTTCCATGTTCCCAAATGGCAGGTACTAAAGAGCAAAGCTAGTAATCAAGAGTACGTGCATGGAATGAGGCGCCAGTCTTCTTTCATTCTTTAATGAATTTATATACTTTTGCTTTGCTGGACATTGTTTAGTCCTTTTCCTTTACTTTCTACTTATGCATTTCGTGTGTGGAGCTTATGTTGGATCCGATGTTTGTTTCCGGATTCTTTATGGTCATTTAATGTTTTAGACATTTACCATGCATGCTTTGATGATACGCCATAATTAGAGTTTTCTAATAGAGTTTTCTGATAAAACAGAGTTCACTAGTAATACCTAGAGTTTTCGATAATAATAGAATTGTTTAATGAACCACAAGATTTTCCAACCACTTAGTGATAATATAACAACTACAAATTCACTAAAATAATAAAGCATTTATTGTTGTCTAAGCTCATGACACTGAAACGTCAACATAACCGACAATTTAATAATATAAGGTAGCCCAAATGGGTGTCTAACCCGCGACACCCATATTCAGACTCAAATGTAAGTGTACCCTATTTGACTACAAATACACAATTAGGTAGGGATGTCAATCCAAATAGATCTATCCATAACATTCTCGCTCTCTCGACTGGTCATCCAGTCAGAAATTAACGGTTCATGATAGTGGGCCAAAAGTAATTTGTGTTAATTAGGGACTTAGACCAATACATAAACAAGTAAATACACTTGTGTTCAGACGTTAAATTAAGCAGTAATAAAGTAGAAAATGAGTAAGTAGTGAAACAATTAACGGGTTCAGAGATGAGAACGTAACAATTAAACCAATTTATATCGTTTATGACCAACCAAGTAAAGATCTTTTGACAAGGCTGAGACTTCATCTGATGCGGAAGACTGGATTTGCATATGGAGAAGAATTTTGATGCTATGGGATGCAGTGGTGTCTACAAGGCAAGGTTGGCTTGCTATACGTTTGAAGGTGATGCCCTACATTGGTGGAGAGCTTAGAACTTAACTAATGGAGGCGATGATTGGCTAGCTGCGTTGACTTGGGATCAGTTCAACTTAGGCTTATTTTGTTAATAATTAATCATTTGTGATAGATCATTTCCCAAGCTTAAGTAATGTTTTATCAAATTAGGCTTATTTTATTAATAATTAATAATCCCGATAAAGCCATGTATTTTATTAATAATTAATAATCAATTAAGCGTAGGTTAATCAGATAACTTATACACGTCTATTTTATTATGTAGAACTTGCGAGGTTTGAGTAGGATTCTCCGCGTTCTCTTCGTTCACATTACTGGACACAAGGTCCGGATATTCCGTCCTTCAGTATGGACAACTTCCTTTGCATGTTTGATTAGGTTTTCCAGTTTTCAGCCAATTGTTTTCCCTGTAGTCATGTGTCTTAAACACGTCCGGAAATGTTATGTTTATTTTAATTGCCTGAGCTATATACAAGCATGCCATGTTTCACCTAGTTACGGAGGTACCGTAACCATAACACTGGAGGCACCGGAGTTATGACTCTTCTGCGGTAAAAGTCATTGCTCGCAGCGTCCCTTTATAGTGTTTTGGCCTATGTTACTATTATCATGTGGGGCGAATGGGTGCATCCTAGTTAAATGTTTCAGACAGTATTTTCATGGTGAATGTGGTGTGTGCCTTGCATCCTTCACAAGGAGTTGATCCCTCCTACCTAGACCAATATAATTAGAGGCAACCCCTCTAATTGCATGACAAGGTCACCCCTCCATGTATTCATGCACGTTGTTATATTCATGACCTATATGGGCTCTTGGGCATTTTAAATATAGTTTTTATGATACAAACTTAATCTTTTTAGAATAAACCAGTTTATTACATGTCACCATGTTTCCCAGGACTTATATTATTCCGCTGCATTTTCATCTCTATGTTTCCCTTTCAGTATTTACTTATGTTTATGTTATTCCATGTCATTGTTATATATCCGCACATAGAGTGTATTGCTCAGCCGTTTCTCTTTCCATGTTCCCAAACGGCAGGAACTAAAGAGAAAAGCTAGGAATCAAGAGTACGTGCATGAAATGAGGCGCCAGTCTTGTTTCATTCCTTAATGCGTTTACATACTTTTGCTTTGCTGGATATTGCTTAGTCCTTTTCCTTTACTTTCTACTTATGCATTTCGTATGTGGAGCTTATGTTGGATCTGATGTTTGTTTCCAGATTCTTTATGGTCATTTAATGTTTTAGACATTTACCTTACATGCTTTGATGATACGCCATAATTAGAGTTTTCTAATAGAGTTTTCTGATAAAACAGAGTTCACTAGTAATACCCAGAGTTTTCGATAATAATAGAATTGTTTAATGAACCACAAGATTTTCCAACCACTTAGTAACAATATAACAAATAAAAAGTCACTAAAAAAATAAAGCATTTATTATTGTCTAAGCTCATGACATTGAAACGTCAACATAACCGACAGTTTAATAATATAAGGTATCCCAAACGGGTGTCTAACCCGCGACACCGGTATTCAGACTCAAATGTAAGAGTACCTTATTTGACTACACATCCACAATTAGGTAGGGATGGCAATCCAAATAGATCTATCCATACCATTCGCGCTCTCTCGACTGGTCATCCAGTCAGAAATTAACGGTTCATGGTAGTGGGCCAAAAGTAATTTGTGTTAATTAGGGATTTAGACCAATACATAAACAAGTAAATACACTTGTTTTCGCATGTTAAATCAAGCAGAAATAAAGTAGAAAATGATTAAGTAGTTAAACAACTAACGGGGTTCAGAGATGAGAACGTAACAATTAAGCCAATTTATATCGTTTATGACCAACCAAGTAAAGATCTTTTGACAAGGCTGAGACTTCATCTGATGCGGAAGACTGGATTTTGCATATGGAGAACATTTTTGATGCTATGGGATGCGGTGGTGTCTACAAGGCAAGGTTGGCTTACTATAAGTTTGAGGGTAATGCCCTACATTGTTGGAGAGCTTAGAAGTTAACTAATGGAGGCGATGATTGGCTAGCTTTATTGACTTGGGATCAGTTCAACTTAGGCTTATTTTATTAATAATTAATCATTTGTGATAGATCATTTCCCAAGCTTAAGTAATGTTTTATCAACTTAGGCTTATTTTATTAATAATTAATAATCCCGATAAAGCCGTGTATTTTATTAATAATTAATAATCAGTTAAGCGTAGGTTAATCAGATAACTTATACACGTCTATTTTATTATGTAGCACTTGCGAGGTTTGAGTAGGATTCTCCGCGTTCTCTTCGTTCACATTACTGGACACAAGGTACGGATATTCCGTCCTTCGGTATGGACAACTTCCTTTGCATGTTTGATTAGGTTTTCTAGTTTTCAGCCAATTGTTTTCCCTGTAGTCATGTGTCTTAAACACGTCAGGAAATGTTATGTTTTTTTTAATTGCCTGAGCTATATACAAGCATGCCATGTTTCACCTAGTTACAGAGGTACCGTAACCATAACACTGGTGGCACCGGAGTTATGACTCTTCTGCGGTGAGAGTCCTTACTTTACAGTGTTTTGGCCTATGTTACTATTATCATGTGGGGCGAATGGGTGCATCCTAGTTACATGTTTCAGACTGTATTTTCATGGTCAATGTGGTGTGTGCCTTGCATCCTTCACAAGGAGTTGATCCCTCCTACCTAGACCAGTATAATTAGAGGCAACCCCTCTAATTGCATGACGAGGTCACCCCTCCATGTATTCATGCACGTTGTTATATTCATGACCTATATGGGCTCGTGGGCATTTTAAATACAGTTTTTATGATACAAACTTAATCTTTTTAGAATAAACCAGTTTATTACATGTCACCAGGTTTCCTAGGACTTACATTATTCCGCTACATTTTCATCCTTATGTTTCCCTATCAGTATTTACTTATGTTTATGTTATTCCATGTCATTGTTATATATCCGCACACAGAGCGTATTGCTCAGCCGTTTCTCTTTCCATGTTCCCAAACGGCAGGTACTAAAGAGCAAAGCTAGGAATCAACAGTACGTGCATGAAATAAGGCGCCAGTCTTCTTTCATTCTTTAATGCATTTACATACTTTTTCTTTGTTGGATATTGTTTAGTCCTTTTCCTTTACATTCTACTTATGCATTTCGTATGTGGAGCTTATGTTGGATCTGATGTTTATTTCTGGATTCTTTATGGTCATTTAATGTTTTAGACATTTACCTTACATGCTTTGATGATACGCCATAATTAGAGTTTTTTAATAGAGTTTTCTGACAAAACAGAGTTCACAAGTAATACCCAAAGTTTTCGATAATAATAGAATTGTTTAATGAACCACAAGATTTTCCAACCACTTAGTGACAATATAAAAAATACAAAGTCACTAAAAAAATAAAGCATTTATTATTTTCTAAGCTCATGACACTGAAACGTCAGCATAACCGACAGTTTAATAATATAAGGTAGCCCAAACGGGTGTGTAACCCGCGACACCCGTATTCAGACTCAAATGTCAGTGTACCTTATTTGAATACACATACACAATTAGGTAAAGATGTCAATCCAAATAGATCTATCCATACCATTCGCGCTCTCTCGACTAGTCATCCAGTCAGAAATTAACGGTTCATGATAGTGGGCCAAAAGTAATTTGTGTTAATTAGGGACTTAGACCAACACATAACCAAGTAAATACACTTGTGTTCACACGTTAAATCAAGCAGTAATAAAGTAGAAAATGAGTAAGTAGTTAAACAAATAACGGGGTTCAGAGATGAGAACGTAACAATTAAACCCATTTATATCGTTTATGACCAACCAAGTAAGCTTAAAATTAGTTTATGACAACCAAGCAATTTATAAATAGTTATTGATAACCAAGCAAGTTTATAAATAGTTTTTGATAACCAAGCAAGTTTATAAATTGTGTATTTGCTATAATATTAGATCCGGTGGTCTAGTTGGGTGGTAGATGGTGGTTGCCATGGTTAGAGAGACATAGAGAGGTTGTGGGTGTTTCTAGAAAGAGAAAGACAAATGTTATAAATGAAAAGAGAAAAACACAATCATCAACCCCTCCTTGGAAGCCTTGGAGGGGTATTTATAGTCATCCACCCGCCTACACTATACATAGTTTCCTAGTCTAGTCTTTGCGTGAGTGACTATGATAACTAATGGGAATTCTTAAATGTCGTCACATAAAGTGGATTTCCAAAAATCTTCCCCCCATGGGACGACGTATAGAATTGCTTACAATATTTTTCCTAACAAGTACATAATGATTAAGAAAAAAAAAGCTTCCATGAAGCATGATGTAGGAGTTTTTAACACCTTTTTTATGGAAAAGCGTGAACCACGGTAAGTATTAATCATTACGATTTAGGAAAACCATAAAGACGAATAATCGAGTTCGTTATCGAGGAGGTAAGGTGTTTAAGCCAAAGATAACAGACGTATTTAAATTGAGTTATTACGCTTTTAGAAAGAAGAAAAGAAGATAAAACGGAAACGTAAACGGATTATGCTAAAAAGGATGAAAACGCGTAAACGTACGAACGTTAAAATATACCGAAATTAAAACATTAACCTAAAAAATTTATGAAAAATTACTAAAATGTTCTAAAAATTCCAACTAAGAAAAATACGTATACCAAAATTTGTGAAAATGTTTTAATTAGTTATTATTAATTTTTAAATTTAATTAAAAACCCTAAAAATAAAAAATAACTAAGAAAAAGTCACAATCCAAAATTTAAAGTTTGTAAACGTAAATAATATTAAAACAAGTCTAAAAAATTTTTTTGAAAACTTTTACAAACCGTTTTCTATTTTTAATTGAATATCTAAAAATAAAACAAAAAAATAATCCTAATAAATAAATAAATCAATGAAAAAAAATCTAAAATCTAAACTAAAAAGTATAAAACTAATATAGAAACATAGGAAAAATACATAAGAAAAAAACACAACTCAATTAAAGCTAGAATTTGGAAGATAAGCCCACGGCTTAATATATAAGTTGAAAGGAAGAAGACTATAAATGACTTATGAGTTGAAGGTTTGACAGATAAGAGCCTATGGATCATTGGTAAACCCCTTAGTCCCCAGCGAGGGGTCGGGGGTTCGAGTCCAGGCCATGGAGCTTTTTGGAAATATTTTTTTTTAATTTTTCCTTGCTTCCTTGGTACACACAGACTACAAATAAAACACCAAAACACAACACAATCTACATATCACTGACCACACCACAATATAAGTACTCAATTATAACAGACTTGACCTTTTTTTCTCTTTGGTTTCTTTGGTGTTCTATTTTGCTTGTTTTGGATAGTCTACAGCCCAATAAGTATTGGCTTATTGGGAGGTGAGAATAAACAGGCAAACAAGCACACAAATGACACAAATAAGCCACACAAAAAACAGGGATGTGCACACAATCAACAAACTAACAGTGGTTTGTCTAATAAAGCTATAGTGGACAGTTTAGCAACAAGCAGTTCTTTGGTGGTGTTTTTTGCTTGTTGTGGATAGTGGGCACAATCATATATACCAAACAGCAACACTAACACACAATTAACAATCACAAATCCTAAAATAACCTAAATACTAACATACTAAGACGATTCAATCCTCAACAACCTAATTTTGATGAGCAAAAGTGACATAATGAATTTTGTCTTGCTAATTTTTGAGAAGTTCTGAGTATAAATCAGACTAAGACATTTTCACAAGTGCTCAAACATAAACCACAGCAGTCCTATGCACCTATTATTGCACAATTGCTTAGTCAAAACCACCAAATTCACACAGACCCTTTAAATTTAAATGACATTTTGAAGAAAATAGCATGAACCTTCAAAATCAAATATAAATAAAAAGCTACCAAACTTCAACCTTAAATAACTAAACCAAATAATACTAAGTGTGTGCAGAGCTAAATGAAGCTTGGTGGTCAGTCACTACTAAAATTCCCTAACCCTAGCTTGAAAGGATTAAGAAAGATAATTAACACAAGTAAATACTATTCAAACGTAGTACTTTATTATTGTATAACAAGTATTACATGTGTTATGGATAACACAGTTTGAGGACAATGTGTTGTGTACATTTTGGACAAAATAAAGCTAACTCAAGAACACAAGCACATCTGTTCTTTCTCTAAGTTCTAAAGAGTTAATGTGTGTGATCTAACAAAGTGAACAACATTAACTCTAGCCTAATATCCTATTTATAGTGGTACGAGGTTGAATTCTACTACTGGTTGATGGTGACTACACAAAAGAGACAATGTCAGACATCTGTCAAAAGATGCTATTCTATTCTTGGTAGTCTGCCACAACACTTTAGGGAAACAGAGATGACATAGTTTCCCTTTTCTTCATACCTTGTACTTTAGGCTGCATCACTTCCCACCTAAATACTTATGTATGTACAATGTGTACTGAGTGTTAACAGGGTATTTCCACCCCTGTTAACACTCAACCACTCATAGTACCTGATACATCTTGGCTGTTATCCAACACAGCTAATGAGTATGTCTTCAAGTAATCTTCGACTTCCTTGACAATGTCTCTGACATGGACTCCTCTGTGGTTGCTCACAGAGACTTAGAACTCTGTGAGTCTTGGGTTACTTGCCTGTCTCCTAGGCACAGGCAAGTTAATATCAGATAACTTAATTTAAGTTTAAATCTACGACTAAGGAAATTCTAACAAACTTAGATTCCCAACAATCTCCCCTATTTGAACACAAATACAGCTAGATCTAAATGAGTTATATTAAGTGAGATAACAGCTTCTTCTTACACATAACAGATCTATAAAACAACTTTAATACTTAAAAAAAAATTACAATTACAATACATGAGTAAAAAAAATATGAGAGTAAACGTTTAGCTGTGAAAACTTTAGTAATCATCATTCTTGATTTTCTCTTCAGCTTCAACTATGTTTGTTCTAGTATCTAATTCAGCCTTCAAAGCTTGGGCAAATACCTTGGATTACTCTATGTTAAGTTTAAGCACTTTTTGAAATATAAGAAGCTGAATAGTTGATGTAAGCCCCAACTCATCTTCCCTTTGGAACACATATTGGCATCCCTTGTTCATGTAGGCCATACCTTTTTCAAGCTTAATGTAAGTTTGACCATCAACAGGACCTACAATCCTATTTGGAAGAATTGGGTTCCTGTGCATCCCATCCACTAGGATATCATCAGTCACAAAGGTTTCTTGAAGTAATTGAGTCATCCTTTTCCTTTTCTTCTCAGCCTTTGTTGGTTCTGGTTCAAATAGTTGTGGGGGTGGATCAATTTTGAGTTTGGCAGCTGTTTCTTTCAACCGGTTGAAATTAGCTCTTAGGGTATTTAAGAGTAAGAAATTTGCCTGTCCAGATCTCTTTTCAGCTAAAGAATCAATTTCAAACCATTCAGACATACCAAGTGTCTTATGTTTGAAGTCCTCAAATACGTCCATGTTGGCCTGTTGGTTATCTCTCCAAATAACCATATGTGGAGTATGAGTTGATTTCTTAACAGTGTATTTGAACTTGGTGATTTTACCCGGAGCATATCTTTTGTTAACGCAGGCATCATAGTCAGCCTTTACCTTTTTCAGAGCCTCTGCGTGTTTTATCTCCATTTCCCTTAGCCTTTGTCTTTGCTCCTCTTTGAGTTGAGGAGACATGGCTTTTCGATTGGCTTCATCCAGCTCTTTAGCCTTCTTGATTTCATTTAATCTTTTGAACTCAAGTGCCTGTTTTTCAATTTCTTCAACTGTTAAAGGTTTCTCATCAACTACTTTGACAGTTGAGAATTGAGAATTTTTGTAGTGGATCCCCCTGTCTCTAGCATCACAGCTATTTTCTTTAGTTTGGCGTCTGAGTCTATCATAACTATTTCTTTCCCTTTCTTCGAGACAGATGATTCTTCACTTGCTTTCTTCAGCTCTTCAGCATGTTTTAAGAATGCTAACTGAGATTGGTCTTGTACAACTTTTGGTAGGGAGCTGACAGTGAATTTAAGTTTCTTAGCATTTGGTTCACCATCATCCACAGGCTCATTGGTGTTATCCAAAGAAAGGGAATTTGATGAATCAACTGCTTTGTTATCCTGTTGCTCCCCCTTACTTTCATCATCATCAGGTACAGTGATTGGTGTGATGACTTGGAGTGGAATGGGTGTAGGGATGGTGTTTTCAGCTGTACCTGTGGTAGTGTTGACAGGTTCTAGTTTTAGTAAGTCAACTTTCTACCCCTCACGTTTAGCCTGTCTCTTGAGACACTTGGCTGAATGTGACTAAAGGTACCTAGAAACCTTTTCAAAAGATGTAGCCAATTTCTTTTGCTTGTTCCTTGATCCTCTGGCAATTCTAAGAAGCCAGTTGCAATTGCGATTAACAGAGCGATCAAAATGTCCAACCAAATAGTGAGTGTGACGTTTTTTTCTGTTGCACACAGCGCCAAACTCTTTGTGCATCACCAACTCGTGGGCAGAAAGCGTGCCATGGACTTCTTTAATGATAGTATCTTTGATGCGAGTGGATAAGTGGCTAAGTCCTTGAGAAACTCCTTTTTTGTGCCATCTTGGATGGGTTCAGTGATGACATATTTAACAGCCTGTGAGATTATCTTGGGAAAATTGGTTGTGAAAGTATGAAGTTCAGACCCCATTTTATCCAATTTGCGCGATAGGCGTTCATTATCTGAGGCGTGATGATAGGGCCTTAATTCATTAATTTTCAGGCTTTGTTGCTCATAGTCATCTTCCTTGGGAAAAAGATCAAAGTTGGTTTGTTGTGGATGATCGAATAACAGAAACTCTGCAGTGGGATCATACATACCTATTGGAAGCTCCTTTGTGACCGATGTAGCAGAAGTAGGAGTCACAACAACTTCTTTGGGAGGAGGAGTTTGTTCTTTAGCTGGTGTTGACACAACTGTGGCTTTAAGTGGTGACATAGAAGGTTGTTCATCTTCCTCATCATCCTCTTCCTCAATCATCCCCTCAGGGATAATTTCATCATCTGGCATAGATTCAGGCTCAGATAGGCTTTCAATGAAGGCAAGCACATCATCTTCAGCATCTGGCATGGGCTCATCTTCTTTTGGCTGATCCTGAATCAAATTATCAGCTCCTTTAGTTATAGCTAGAGAGTCTACGTTTGGCGGTTCAACATCAGCCTGCAATTTGTGTAAGTTAGTAACAAGGAAATGGATTAAGGGAATGGTCGTTAGTTCGCTATCCCAGAGAGGCTGAGGATGATTATTCAGCCACTCCAAAGGATAAATCCTTGGATTTATTTTAAGTGTGAAAATAATGAGGTTAGGGGTCGTCATTCCCTGCCCCTAGGAAAGCTGAGTGTGATTATTCAGCCCCCCAAAAGGATAAATCCTTTGGGACTCTTTTATTTGTGAATTATATGTGGGTTAAGATCGCCTGTTACGCTGCCCCTAGGAAAGTTGAGGGTGATTATTCAGCCCCCCAAAAGGATAAATCCTTTGGGACTCTTATATCTGTGAATTATATATGGGTTAAGATCGTCATATTACTCTGTCCCTAGGAAAGCTGAGGGTGATGATTCAGCTCCCCCTAAAAGTTAGACTTTTGGGATTCTTTTTCTGAGGGAACCTAGAGGCTGTGTGAAGTACAAATACTCTAGGTCGAGACATATATGTATTCAGGTTGTTGTTTGCCTAAATACTGTCTAGAGGGTGCAGGGTCATCGGGGTGCTTTATAAATAGAAATGAATCACTCCCTGGTGCAAAGACATGGTGTACATAAGTCTTAAAAGATTTCTAAGTGCATACACAGACTCGTATGGGTCGAGGATAACCCTAACTTCACCACTCTCACCTACAGACATTTGAGAGTGGATGCTTGTGGACCTCTAAAAATTATAAACTGATTACCTGTGAGATATCAGTAGAAATTGGCTGGTTCCCTGTTGTCTCTGCTGAGATAGAGATGCTAGACTCTTGTTGTTTATCAGCCGATGTCTTTGTGTCGACAGAAGTCTCTGGACCAGAGGAAGGAGAGATGGTAGTAATCTTCTTAACCCTGGCCTTAATAACAGTTTGGGTTTTGGAAGAAGAGGGGTTTTTCTTCTTCTTATGTTGTTGGCCAGTTGTTGCCTTGGACAGCGAAGTGTGTTGCCCAGAGGTCAAAGACGCTGACTTGCCAGACACACCAGCTGCAATCACCTTATCAGAGGAAGGGAGCAAGGACTTCACAACAGATGGTTGTTTATTAGCAACATTATTCATATGGGCAGTAGCTGGCACATCGTTGGGTCCCATCACCTTGTAAATAGCTCCATTTATGTGATATGGCTTCATGGCTGTGAGTGCAGAGTTATGGTAGTTGTCACCCAACAGACTTTCAAAAACAATAGAAATAAAGCGAACATAGAATATGTTTTTCTCCCTAACTTGGTTGGTTCCCTTCAGCTTTTCGACAAGGTTAGAGAATAGAATGCTTCTAACGTCGACGCCTGTTCCCCATATCAGCCCATAAGCACTGGCTTGATGATTGAAGGCCAATTGATCTTGATATCCCTGCATACCACCCAGGGATTTAACTATGAGTGTGAAGAGGACTCTCCCCATAGGGGGGAAAAACTTGATCTTCAGAGGAGACTTAGCGACCACTTCAGCAGGTGTAAGGGTTGGGTTAACATCAGATACAAGGAAGAGTGTGGCAAGGGCATCCTTTTTATCAACAGATTCCAGGCATTCGTCGCCATGTCTTAGCCCAGCCACAGAGGAAAAGTCATTAAAAAAAAGGAAAATGGGTGTTCATTACATGAAAGGTTGAAGGAGATGGTGTTGTCATCAAGTATTTCAGCAGAATACCAGAATTACCTAAGGTATTTTTGGTAGAAAACAGATGGGGATCTAGTGAAAGCTTTGCTAACATCACAATTCTTCATGAAGTTTACCAGATCTGAGTATGAGTCACTTGGAGCTTTGAGGCATCCAATAGAGTTGTTAGAGGCGAGGATGTTATCATTCATCTCGAAGGTTACGGTAGAGGCCTTTGGTACTGGGAACGCCATTGATTCGAGGATGAAGAAGACGAAGATGGTGACAGGGTTTAGAGAGAGGTTTTAGTGAGAGAGATGCAAATTGTGAATAATGAGAAAAGTGTTAGGTGAAAAACTTTGGGACAATATATATATTCAAAATTTGAAACAGTTATTCAACCGCATTTAACGCATAGTGGGAAAAGGACTGCACACAAGTGGGTCCCTTGACCTTTCAAAACTGTTTGTCTCCTCGTTTATAGAAAAAATATGAATTAAATATTGGGAATGTTTTTAGCATTTACTTGGAAAGTAACTACCTAGTTTCATGTGAAAAACATTTAATATTTATTCAGACATTAATGACGCACATTAAATATCAGCCATAAGCTTTGAGATATTAAGCATACCTAGCTCAACAACTAGCTTGTTGAACGAAGGTTCAGCCAAAGGCTTGGTAAATATGTCAGCTAGTTGCATCTTAGTGGGAACAAAATGCAGCTCAATATCTCCTTTCATAATATGATCCCTGTTAAAGTGATACCTGATATCTATGTGTTTGGTTTGAGAGTGAAGCACAGGGTTGTTTGTGTAAAACCCGCATGCTTTTACCATGAATAGTACCCTTAAGATCGTACGTACTAGATTTAAACTTTCCTAATATAGCATGATTACGATTACGTGTTAGGATTTTACGTATTACGTACGTGTTAGAACACGATAAGTATTTACTACGCACGAGCACGTAATAATTATTTGACAATAATTAATCACGAACATGCGATCATGAAATCACGAACGTAATTAAATCATGAACTATTATATTATATATATATATATATATATATATATATATATATATATATATATATATATATATATATATATATATATATATATATATATATATATATATATATATATATATATATATATATATATATATATATATGACGAGCGTAAATAAATATATTAGGTCACGATAATTATTTAACGAGAACACACAAAACGCGAACACAAATAAACACGAACAGACACATAAAACACGAACACGAGAACACACTAATATTTTAGACACGGAAAACATTTGGGTTACCCCATGTGGGCCCCATTAACCACGAAATTAGGAAGGAAGAATGGGCCAAGCCCATCATTTTTACTAAACAAGAAAAAAGGAGAAATCTTGTGTCATTTTTACAAAAACAAGAAAAATAATAAAACCCTAAAAGAGTTTTTCTCCTTGTCTTCCTTGTTCTTTTGTAGCCGCCACCCATCAACCCACCAAGAGGGGTGTTCTGGTTGATTTTGATCTTGAATATTGTACAAGTGTTCGTGTTTGTTCATCCTCTATTGATCCACACATTCGGTATACCTTTTTAACCTTTCTTTTAATTATTTCTTTTGATTTGATCTAGTAAGATTAATTAAGAACATGATGTTTTTAAAACATAAAATAAACATGTATTTGGTTAAAGGGTAAAATCAAAAGGGTTGTTTTAGGGGTGTTTTAGTTTGGCCGACGCCTAGCCCGTGCCCAAGGGGTCACGGCTTGGCCTAGAAACCACCACCGAGACCATATGGTCCCGGTTTGGTGGTGTGGGTCCCAAGGTAGCAACAAACCAACGGGAACCCCGAAGTGGTTTGGGGTATGGTGTCGATTTCATGTCTGGTTCATGGTTTTTAGTCTAGATCCGGTTCATGGTGTATGTTTAGATTATTTTTATTTTTATGATCTTATGTTAAAATTAAATTAATAATAGGACATGATTAATTTAATAACATGACTTAGGTTATTTTAATTATTAAAATCATGAAATTACTAACCTAAATATTTTATATTTTTAAGACTTATAATTAATTAATTATTTAAAAAACCATGGTTATAATTAATTAATTAACATGACTTAGGTTATATTATTAATAAATAATAATACATGTTTTAACCTAAGTATTTAACTTTATTTAATTAAAAACATGATATACTTTAATTAAATATTTTAACCTATAGTTTAATTTAATTACATGAAATAATTATTAAACTATACATTATATCATATGACTTAGAAAATAATCATGAAAACACTTAGGCTTATATACTTAGCTTATTTAACCAGCTTATTTCTAATTATGGAAACTTTCTATTTTTAGAAACTTAATTAAATAAGGCAGCTAATCTATTTATGGAAACCTTCTATTTTTAGAAACTTATTTATTTCAGGCAGCTAATCTATTTATGGAAACTTATTTAAATAAGGCAGCTAATCTATTTATGGAAACTTTCTATTTTTAGGAACTTATCTGTTTTAAGCAGTAATTCTATTTTTGGAAACTTTCTATTTTTGGAAACTTTCTATTTTTGGTAACTTTCTATTTTTGGAAACATTCTATTTTTGGAAACTTTCTATTTTTGGAAACTTTCTATTTTTGGAAACTATCTATTTTAGGAAACCTGCTATTTTTGGAAAGTTACTTATTATTACACAGTAAGTATAGTAATACATGAAATACTAGAAATACTTAATCAGATTAAACAGAATATAAGATAAACACGGTTTAAGGCTTTAAAACAGTAAAACATGGTAAGAACACATAAAATAAGCTAAGACATGACATAAAACCAGCTACGTATTTAGTAAGCAAATACTTATTCATGTATGTATTTATGTAGCACTAGTGATTCGGAAGTAGGATTCCTCTCAGTTCATCTTCTTCGTTCACTGGACATAAGGTACGGATTCCCGTCCTTTCAGTATGGACATTCTTTCCTTATTAGGATTCTCCGTATGCAGCCAACTGTTTTCCCAGTATTTGTTTTATATGTTTTTGAATTGCTTATGTTTAATTAGAATACCTAAAGCCATATACATGCATGACCAGTTTCACCTAGTTATGGAGGTACCATAACCATAACATTAGAGGCACTGATGTTATGACTTCACCACGGCGGAGTGATTGCTCGTGGCGTCCCTTCAGCTTTTGGCCATTTATTTATATTTATCATGTGGGGCGTATGGGTGCATCCTAGTTACATGTTTTAGTCAGGATTTCATGGTGAATGTGGTGTGTGTCTTGCATCCTCCACAAGGAGCTGATCCCTCCTACCCAAAAACCAGTATATTAAATTAGAGGCAGCCCCTCTAATTTGCATGATGAGGTCACCCCTCCAAGTATTCATGCACGGTGGATTTTCATGACCTATATTGGCTAATGGTAAAATATGTTAAACAGTTTTCATAAGATAAACATAAGGCTTTTCAAACTATAAAACC
Source organism: Glebionis coronaria (assembly GCA_025667525.1). Classification (NCBI taxonomy): domain Eukaryota; kingdom Viridiplantae; phylum Streptophyta; class Magnoliopsida; order Asterales; family Asteraceae; genus Glebionis; species Glebionis coronaria. The sequence continues at coordinate 424,148,333 of CM046874.1, forward strand.
AGTTTTATGAACTTGTTCCAGGTTTTCCAGGACTTATACATTTCCGCTGCTATTAAGTCTCTATTATGTTTTAGTCACTTATACCATGTCTATATCCGTGCACTGAGCGTTTTGCTCAGCCGTTACTTTCCTTTCCATGTCCCAAAACGGCAGGTACCCTGGGAAAGACTCGAGCATTTGGAGGACGTGCATAGGATGGAAGCTGCCAGAGACTTCTTTTCCTTTTTGCCTTCATATACTTATGCTTGTTTAGTCTTTCATTCATTTCTTTTGCTTTATTATGTTTTGGGCTCATGTTTGGGAACCGATGTTTGATTCTGGTTATCCCTATGGTCATGTAATGTTTTATACATTTATCCTTGTATGCTTTGATGACACGCCATAATTACGCGTGACATTCCATTATCAAAATGGGGTGTTACAATTATGGTATCAGAGCCAAGGCTTCGACCTGTAGGCTCTAAAAACTCGACCTGTGACTAGTGGGTAGTCACCAGGAGCTTCCTAAGCCAACGTTTGTTATTCCACGTATTGACGTTTTCAGCGCATTGTTGTTTTAACCATGATGTTTTCAGCACCTTGAGGTTTTAACCTTGATGTTTTCATCGATATTGTTTTACTAATATGGATGGACAACCATCATTCATATTTAGTTATGTGTCATTGTTTCATGCATAATATTCCTCGTGAACTGTGGCTATGTGTACTGAACCCCAGTAGTTCATAATTAGTCACATAAAATTTTTTTTTTATAAGTTTTGACAGATGAGTTTCATTTATTTATGTTTCATGTATCATTGTTGCAGGGATTATGACTAAGTAATGGTTGGTACAGGACTGGCCCTATTTAGTCGCATGTGCTTTTATCGAAACTTTTAACTTTGGGACCGACCCATAGGCGTCCCCTCGCCATGTCTTTTGTTTTGGAACCGACCCATAGGCGTTCCCTCGCACATATAAAGGTTTTATGAACTACATTACGCATTCATGCACTTTTTTCATGCATAAAATTTTTCTCATGATTTAAATTGGCATAAAAAAATTTTCATGTCCCCTCATAAGTTATTATGTTTTTATGTCAAGTATGTTTTCATACGGTCATGGTTAACTTCAGTTTCATGCTGATTATGTTATACACTTCTTCGTGATAGATGGTTTTATGTTTCTTCATGATAATTCCGTCTTCATGTTGATTATTGTTTTACGCCTCTTTTGTTATTTACGTTGTCCTACAAGACATTGTTGGAGTTCATTGAATTCTGCTTTCATGATAGTCATGGTTGGTTTTCATTGATCATGCTGTCAGGCAAATCATCGTTGAATTTTGTGTAACCACACTTTAACGTTTCCGTTATAACCAGAATGATGTCTATGCTATTACTGCCAGGTTATCATAATGGTTTTCCTAACCGTTTAACCGATATACTTTCCTTAAATCATGACAAATGATCGACCCCATACCGATCATTTCATGTGCATTCAACGTGTACTCCATGTACCGTGTTCCACATGTATTACATGTACCTAAATCCATGTGTATTTCACTTGCAATACTGCACGAGTATTCGCTAGTCGATTCTGAATCATCTCAGACATATGTCCACTTGCTAATTCTCTAAAAATTGTTGATGCCGCTCATAACTTGGAGATGTTACTAAAGGTTGATGCTGCTGACGTTCGGAGACGCTACGAGATGCGGATGCTGTTCACAACCTGGAGATCCTACAAGACGAAGACAAAGGCATCGGAGCAAAGCAATTGGACGAGAAGATGCTTCACCATCAGACGATTCCCATCAATCATTGTCCCTAATTCTTAGTTACATGTCACACGTCATTCGGCTATCATTTCAGCCATATGAGTGCAAACCGGTACCCGCCGGTCACTCAGCTGAATAGTTACATGAATCACGGTCATGAGAATGACCATCATGGAACTGACAGACAGGACGATATTAACCACTACTATGACAACAACTATCCTAGAAATCGCAACCGAAACTCTGGCCACGGACGTGATTAGAAATACAAGGATTAGTAGTCCAACCGATCCGCCAATTCTGGCATAATAACCTTATATTGTGGTTATATTTATTTCACATCTCGAGACACATGTCAAGACATCAGTCAAGACACATGTCTCACGTATACTTTCTGAAGACACATGTCAAGACATCAGTCAAGACACATGTCTCACGATACCTCCTAAAGACACATGTCAAGACACCAGTCAAGACATATGTCATGCTTATAGTTCCAGGAAACGAGTCAAGATACATGACTCACGTCCAAATAAGGAACATTTCTAAGAAATTCAGGGTACCCTCCAAGGGTATATCTATTTTGTTGTGCCATGTATTAATCAGGCCACAAGAATTTCAATACCATTATCGGCGCATCAATGAGAACTGTCACGTTGCCGGTGTCACTTTCAATTCTTTCACCATAGTTCATATATTCATGACCATGAAGGACGCCTTTCGTATTCCCACGCATACGAAGGTTTTCCTTCAGCTTAATGATGAGATCCAAGCTGCTAACGCATTTCCTCGGACAGACACGAGATGAATTTTATTCTAATTATGGACTATGAACAGCACACCATGCTACGATTCATTATTATGTATAGTAATGTTCAGACTCCTGAATACATTCAGCTTGATTTTCCATCAGGAAAATCTGTACAAATTATCTATGCTTTCCAAGCACGTGCTTTGTTAGCCATGATTGCTAAAACTTTCTAGCTGTCAGCAAGACATGACTACCGAAGTCCTTGTACGCATAACAAACGGATTATTCCAAAATTGTTCTCATATATTCCAAAAGAACCTACAAGGAGAAGGACAGTACCATGAGATTATGTGTCGACTACCGTCGATTTAAACAAAACACCATTCATGACCGTTATTCTCCTCCACGTATGGACAACATGTCCAATCGACCTTATAGGGTTAATCACTTTTCCAAGATCGAACTCATGATCATGCTGCCAATAGTGACGAGTGAAAAAGCAGGACATGTGCATGACTGCTATTCGTGCACGACTCGGTCATGCTAGACTTATGATTTTGAATTAGTCTCATCAATGCTCCAACAGAATTATAGACTTAATAAATTGAGTTTCCATGAACTCCTAAACAAATTCATCAGCGTTTTCATTGAGGATAACCACATCTGCAATATGTTGCAAATTCTTGACAAGAGAAATTTTACCCTGGAAATTTTTTTTTCCAAATGTCAATTTTGTTTAATTTCAGTGACACGCTGAATCACATGGCTTTCTACAGTTAATCTTACCATGACTCAGCTTATGCGTAAAGGAGAGAACCCTACACTACATTAGGTGTTCTAGAAAATCCTACGCTAAGAGAAGTTTCGATTCATAGACTCAGAGTTTCGCAAACTCCTATGTATCAAGTTCGATGAAGCAAGATACAGTTACGTTCATATCTTCATACCTGTCATACAAACAGGTTAAGATATGACACCAACAGACTGGGATGTTCTCATCATATGAAATTGTGAATCGAAAAGGGACAAGATCTCCATGGATTTTAGTTACCAGATTTCAGCAAACTCAGAAGAAGCATGATGCTATCTGGGTTATTGTCAACTGTTTCATCAAGTCTGCAAAATCCTTACATCCGTACGGATTTCAGAACCAACGGATTGATCAGACACATTCCACGCCAAGGCTCATCCGATCACTTGGTAATCCCTCGGTTATATGGATAGACAAAGATTCGCATTTGTGCTCCTTGGTTACTGATATGAGTGTTTTTACTCATATCATTTGTAGCTTAAAACATTGAAATATTGCATGATTTATATCAAAAATGCCTTGGATATGCGTGTTTCTTGTTTTCATGTGTGTAGGTACCAAGTTCGTGATAACCGGCAAGAATCGACACGAGAATGAAGAAAAAGATCGAAGAAGCCAAAAATCAAGCTCGACAATAGTGGATTTAATCATTTAAAGAGAAAACAAGCTTAGTGGGTCCCACATTAGAGTATTTGGGCTTAAAAGTCCAAGTCTAAGCTTTAGTGCAAACGGATTGTGTTAATAATTTGGCCCAAATGATAAGAAGCCCAAATTGGGAAAGTTATATTACACGGATGGAAAAATTGGGCCTATAGCCCAATGTCTCTAGTGAATAAACATTTATGGGCCTAGGGTTTGCATCATTTCTATCTTTATAAAACGTTAAATCTTTTTCTACTCACAAATATAAACCATCCTATCACCAAACATGTCACACTCACCTACCCATCCATTCGTTTATATCAAAACGAATTATTTTCCCCACTACACTTTCATTATTAAAATAAACTTTCGTTATAAACTATGTCCACTCTTTCTCCTTCCTCATCCCATTATCACCCCAAACCTGTAAAAACTACTGTTCCTATAAACCCTAGGATGGTAAAAAGACGTTTTAATTAGGGCTTTTTACTAAATCGAGTAATTCACCCAAAAAGGATTAAAACTCCCAAGTTTGTAGGAAGAGAGGGTGTGGAATAAAGATGATACGTGGCCTAACTTCATTGGTGTTGACACCTCATTTAGCCAATCCACCAATCACAAGCCTCAAAAGAAGCACAACTAGCACACACGGATGCCACGTTGGCAATCCGTGTGTGCTAGGAGAGAAGATAACCGTTCGATCAAGGCCAAAGAAGAAAGAGAAAAAGATTATTTGATCTGATGGCTGAAGATTAAGGGAGAATATTCTTCTCAAGATCCGCATATTCGCTGCTCAACAGCCTTGGGATGGCTATAAAAACCCCCAATTATTTTGTAATTTTTATCCTTTTCTTTACATTATTGTTATTCTGTTAAAATTAGTTTAGAAATAGTTCTTGTATTTTCTTTAAATTCAATCTTGTAATCTCTTTATATTTAATAAAAGTTCAGTTATTACCTCTCTTTGGTGTCTCATTTTATTTTATTTACTGCTTTAAAATAAATGAATTAATCTCTAAAACTATTTTACATAATAATAATTGACATATTAAAATTAGACTAATTAATAGTCTAAGGTTAATGTTGAAAGTAAAAGGATTTTAAAAATCTTTCCCCACTGGAAAGTTCATATGTTCGATTTATGTTGGATCGAGAATCGATGGTGCTTGTTTGGGTGACGGATGATGGATTCAGGTGATTAAGGTGGTGGTCCGGTTCATTAAGACTGCTCAGCGCAAGTCTTCTTCCCAAAGGAATACTTCAAAAGGTTTTAATTTTTCTCTTAGTTTTATAATATGCTTAGATGTAATCTGAATGTATGATTTAAACTTGTTCTTCGTTATTTAGGTTATTTATTGATGTTGATGTTGTAGGTCACTGTATTGTTTGGTTTTGTAACTTGAGAATACTGTATTGTTTGGTTTTGTAACTTGAGAATTGAGTTAATTTGTTTTGTTTTGAGGTTAGTAATGCATCTGCTTTGTCTTATATGAATTAGTATGCTTAGCTTTATATGATTTAGTTAAGCTTGTTGTAATTGAATCTGAGTTTGTATCGGCCTGTTTAACTTGATATTCGTTTAATGTAGATGTAGTAAGTATTGTTTGTGTGTTTATGATGTGGGAACTAGTATTCAGCTTAAATGTTTAAGAGGTGTCGGCTTATTAAATTTGTGATAGGGCTTTTGAATGAAGGTTAAAATAATTTGTATAAGAGGATTGTTTGATGTTATAATTCATAAGGCAGCTTACGGTACAAAGCTGCTTGGATAACTTGGAGTTTATTTGCTGAAATATCCTGCGTTTTTTTTATCTGCTGAATCGTTATTTTGTTTGAATTGTTGCTGTATGTTTTGCTAGATCTGATATAGAAGATTTTCTTTGATTTAAGATTTATTGACTTTTATTTTAGTATAGGATTGCCGTGCGTTTGTTTACTTACAGTTGTCATTCTGAATTTGTATTCCTGCATTTCTATTTAAGTAATAAGTTTATCAGATTCACCTTATCTGATAAGCACACTGAGCTGTAGCCTTAACAGCTTAACCATAATAAGCTTATACAAGGTCTCTCCTGAGACTATTTCATCTGTTCTGTCAAAAAGTTTTAATTTCCAAAAATTATGTCCCTCACGGGACTTGAACCCGTGACCTCCTGGTCACACACCCAACGTGATAACCATCTGGGCTATTGCCCTTTTTGATTTAATTTCCTTCTCTTTCATTAATATAGGGTAAATTTAGCTGGCAGTCTTTGTTTAACTTTAATTAACTTAGTCACGTTTTAATTCATTTTATTTTTAATTAAAGTTTTTTTCTTTAAAAAGTTAGTTTCAGTTAATAAAAAAAAAAAATAAATATATAAAAAAAATAATATAATAAAAATATGTTTTTATTTAAATAGATTAATTAGTTTAATTTTAATTTTTATAAAAGTAGATTTAAAATAGATTTTAAATAGAATTGGTTTTTGAGTAATTAATAAAGCAAATTAGTTTAAAAAAGTAGAATTTTAATTAATTAATTATAGAATTTTAATTAGGCGGGTTTACGATTCATGCACTTTAGGATAGTTTTAAATAGCTTAAAATTTTTAGATTTTAATTGTAGCTTAAAAACCGAAAACCAATTCAAATCGATTGTCCAAATCAAAACAAAACGTCTCAAATTCATAAGATCTTCGTGTACAACGAACTTGGTTCACCCACGTGTTTAATTGAATCCGTCTTTGGTAATATTGGACTATTACTTTTTCCTAAAGGTAATTTTCTAATTTACCCTATAACGTATCTAATTATCACTATACTATCCACGATACATCAAAAATTTTGGCGCCGCTGCCGGGGATCTTGTGTACGATTCGCTTTTGTGGAGATTTGTTGATTGTGGATTTGAAGACCCTTTCCGTCCTCGGAAAGTTTGTTATTTTTTCTATTAAGTAGTATGTATCGTTTTTCTCGTTTTTTGTGAATAATATATTGTATTACGTAGAACAATAATTTTAAATACTTTTCAAATAAGCCTTAGTTGGGATTTCATCACCTAGCTATTGTATTCGAACCCAAAACAAAAATAAAGGCAAAATAGATAAATACTAATAAGAAGTTTGAACTCGATTTATACAAACTATAAGGTGGGTATAAGGCGACGTGCTATAAAAGGCCGTCTAAGGAAAAAGGTTTTTAAGTGCTTTGTGCCACCTCGTTTCCCCGCTTGCTTGTGCGTATATTGATAGGGACAACCTATTATTGGTTTGCCGACTCAAGTAGTAATAAATCTTATTTTTTTTGTTGTTTACTTGTTGAACCTCGAGATGTTTAGGTTTTCACCTATCGTTTCAAAGTCGACCGAGGGTAATTTACTTCCATAGTAGTTATCCTTATTCCTTGTTTTTTATCGATCATTTTTGATTGAGCAATACCAAATAAAATACCCAAAAATAATCTTCTTTCTTGTCTTATTTCTTTTCTTCAATCCTCTAAATTCTCGTCTTTGTAGTGTATGCAATTACGTTCTTCTCGTCTTGTGATAGATTTTAATAGGCTTGAAAATATTCCACGTAGAAATAGAAATCGTCAACAACGAATAGTGGAACCCGAGCTTCCACCTATTGTTGTAGAGATGGCCTATAACCGTACAATGGAGGAATTGCTCCGTGCACCCACCGAAGGGTATGGGGAAGCAATCATTGTGCCGGCTATTTTGGTGGATCATTTTGAGATTAAGACGGGTCTTCTATCGCTCATTCGTGCCGACCAATTTCATGGCAATGAGACCGATAGCCCGCATTCTCACATTCGGAATTTTAATCGAATTACCTCGACTCTCAAGTTTAGAGATGTGCCGAATGACGTGATTAAGCTCATGCTTTTTCCGTACTCGCTCGAGGGTAATGCTAAGCTTTGGTATGAGAAAGAACCACCGGGTTCGATTTTAACTTGGGATGATTTAGTGTCGAAGTTTATGAATTATTTCTTTCCACCGTCCAAGACAACACACTTTAAAAATGAGATCACTAGATTTAAACAAAAAGTGCATGAATCGTTTGGGGTTGCTTGGGAAAGATTTAAAGATTTGTTAAGACAATGTCCACACCACGGTTTCTCGGAATTACATCAAATAAATACTTTCTATAATGGGCTTAATATGATTGAACAAGATTCTTTAAATGCCGCCGCGGGTGGTAATCTTCTAAGAAAAACACCAAGAGACGCGTGGAGAATAATTGAGGATAAGTCTAAAGCAAAATATTCACGAAACACACCGGTTGTTTCCAATGTGAATTCATCTAATCACGAGATTGCTAGATTGGACTCTAAGATTGACACGATTTTGAGTGAGATTAGGAAGAATCCTCATGGATCGATTAATATGATTGGGAATGTTTGTGTATCATGTGGTGGAGCACATCCTAATTATGCTTGTTTGAACGCGGGTTTTGATCAAGCTAGTGCTTTTGCCGCGACGGGAACTTATGGCTCCAACGGTCAAGTTCCTCGTCAAAATCATGTTGCTCCACCGGGTTTTCCACCGGTTCAAAATAGGTACAACAATGGTAATAATGGGAATAATTTTAACCGTGGTAACCAAGGGAATTTTAATCAAGGAAATGGGTTTAATGCTAATCAAAACAATCAAGGTTTTCAAGGGAATAATCAAAATGATTTGTCAAGCTACATGAAATCAAATGAGGCAAATATGAAAGCTTTGCAAAATAACATTCAAGGACAAATGGCAACTTTGAAAAATGAGTTTCAAAATACGCTAAAGGGGCAAAATAACAAGATTGAGCTTAATCAACAAAGAATGGAACAAAGATTTGAGCAAATGTTTGAGCAAGGTCAAAATCGTTTGCAACAAAGTGTGGAACAAAATCAAAATAAATTGCTTTCGATGTTTGAGGGATTCATGTCTAAACCGTCATCTTCTTCGGGTAGCTTACCTAGTAATACCATTCCTAACCCGAGGGGAGAGCTTAAGGCTATCACCGCTTATGATAATTTAGAAAGGAAGCTTCAGCTTATTGTGCCACCTAAAGAAAACTTTTGGAATGTCACCAAGGCTACTTTAAATGTGATTAGTACCTCGGATTTCATTGATCTCTTTCCTAAGAAATATAATGATCCGGGTCACTTTTTGATACCTTGTGTTTTTGATGAGCTTGGGGAATACAAAGCTCTAGCCGATCTAGGAGCTAGTATTAACGTTATGCCCCTAGCCATTTGGAAAACTCTTGACTATTTACGACTTATTCCCACTCGAATGATCATTGAGCTTTCTAATGGAACCACCACTCGACCGGTTGGTATAGCGGAAAATGTCATTGTTAAAGTGGGGGAGTTTGTTTACCTAGCCGATTTTGCTATCATTGATTATGAGCCGAATCCTCGTGCGCCTATAATTTTAGGACGACCATTTTTGTGTACGGCCGGTGTTTTAGTTGATATGAAAGAAGGGGAGCTTAAATTGTTTCATGGGGATAAACATATGATTTTCAAACCGGAAAAAATTCCAAGATTGGTTCCTAAGAAATTGGAAAGTGATAAACCTAATGTTGTTGAATCATGTTGTAATGTTACCTCATCTATACTTACTCCACACGAGGATGATAAGATTGAAAAACAAATTGATGATTACTTGAGTGAGCCGTTCGATGCTAGTGAGTTTGTTAGTGAGAATTTTGATCCCGAGAGTGATATTGCTTTAATTGAACAATCTTTGAAGATGGACTCATTTTCACTCTCTTCTATGGATCATGTTGATGTTCCTAAGGCACAATCTTCATTTGAAGAGCCTTTGATTCCTAGCTTCACACCGAGTGAGGTTAGTGATTATTCGTTGGATAAGTTCATCGATGAACTTTTTGCTATCCTTGATCCACTTCCACGGGGAAGTGAAGACGTTTCCGATCTCGAGATCGAACGTGATTCTCGTGTTTTACCTACCATTCTCGAGGAACTCGCCGATGAATTGCCTTCGAATGAGAATGATGATCTAGTATCCGAGTGTGACACATTCGATACTTTGTCGGAAATTTCTTGTGATGACAAGGATGACGACACTTTTGCGACTTACTCAAATCCTCTATTTGAAGCTTCATCGAACAATAATCCATTGTTTCAAGAGGATTTTGAGAACATCATACCTCCTACATCTCACAACCTTTATGATGATGATCTTCTTATGAAGGAGGTTGATGAGGTTTGTGATGATGATCACACCTTTTGTGATGAGTATGTCGACTCGGATGGAGAAATTTACATTATTCCCAATCTCCCTCCCACTCGCGTTGATCTTAATGTGCGGGTTTTTCATGTGACTCATATTGAGTACCATGACCCCTTTGTTCACGTTCCTAAGAGTGAAAAAGTCAACAAAGTCATGCAAGTTGAAACCACTATGGTTGAGACTTTTGTTCCACCATTACTATGTGCTTCATATGACTTAGGATTAGCATGGGGGGACGACACCTTGTTGTCTATTCCTTTCTCCACCGAGGACGAGGTGTTCGACCCCGGAATCATTGATTTAGGGAAATCTCGGCCTTTCACCGATGCAATAATTGAAAGACTTTTCGATCATCTTGGTGCGAGTTTATCTCGTGGAGCATGCTATATCCATACCATTCGTTGTGACTACCATCTCTTGTTAGAGATTTGTGTTGGAGTTTTATCCTTTCGTTTGTCATCCGACAACGAGGATGAGATCTTTGACCCCGGCATCGTGCTTTATGTTAGATTTTATTACAATATGCCGGTTTGCACCATTTTCCCTAAGGACCAATGAATGCGGGGATCGAGTCGAGCTCATGACTCGGTGAACAAAAACGAGTCTTTCTATCTTCTTTCTATTTTCTAACACCTAATAAGGCTTGATTTTTCAAGCTCGTGTTCGTGATTTGTTGTGTTGTGATCTTAGGTACGACCCTTATATTTGAAGACTCTCGTGTTCGGTTTTTGCCGGTCCACTTGATCTTCCATTCTTTGAATGCTAAAAAGGGGCACACTTTCTATCCCTTGATTATTATTGACTAACGTTTTATCTTGAGGCATAATTAATAAACGGCTTATAGATTTGCGTGCTCTTTCCATGCTAGGAATTTGCATTAGACTCTTCGTGTTTTAGCAAGGGGTGTCACTCTTGAGCTAAGAAACATTGAGGACAATGTTTGGTTTTAGCATGGGGGAGTCAATCGATATAATCGCTTGCAATTGCTTTTGTCGTGTCCAATCGTGTTGTTTTTCTCATTTTTCAATAAAATTTTAAAATTTTTTGTGTTATTTTTTAAGTTTTAATAAATAAAATAAGTGTTTTTGACACGAATGTAGGCTTTCCGTTGGTGAAAATAAGAATAGTTTTTGACTCGACTTGGTTTTTAACCTTAGCTTTTTCTTAACGTATTTGAATTAAGTTTTGCTAGGCTATTATATAGGGAGCTTTAAAACGCGAAAGTCTTAATTCATACGAGTTAAGGACAAGAACTTTTCGCAAGCTCCTATAATTGATCCTAGAAAGTCGTTTATCAAGGGAACTTTAAAACGCAAATTCTAAAACTTGCAAAAGTATAAGAAGTTGCAAGATCCTATAGATGACTTGAAAACCTAAAACTTTGATTTAATAGGCTAAGTATCCATTGATTTCATTCTTGGAATTTTACAATATGGAGAACAAGAGATGATAGAGCCAATTATAAGTTTGGTATTCTTTCGGGAATTTATGTGAGTTAATTATGAGCCTATTCTCCCATCACTTGTTAATAAATTTAATTGCAATAAATAATGTTGACCGATTTGAAAAGTTACTTAGCTTCTAGCCCAAGATCGTTTAGAAGTTGCTCGGTATGATTAGAGTTCATAGCCAAGGCATAACTTATTGAAGCGGGATGCGAAGATTGGCAAGTCCAAAAAGGTCCTAACAAGACATGAGGGCTATGTTTTATTGCTAAAGATCTCAAGTGATGTGAAGACTCATTTATCAAAAATCAATATGAAGGATCGAGACACACGACGAAAAGCAAAATACTCCCAAAAAGTCATGGAGAAGTCTATCCAAAAAGACCAAAAATAAGGTATGAGGATAAATGAAGCCAAGTCCAAAAAGGAGGCGGATCGTTGTTAATCAAAATCCCAAGTAAAGATTGGAGAAAAATGAAGAAGTCGTGGTCCAAGTATGAATCTCTCAATAATTCAAGTGAAGAAATATTATGAAGAGAAGACCATTATTTCGTGAACGTCTCTCAAGGTTGGAAGTATAAAGTCATTGCTAAATATCGATCCGAGAAAGGTCTCAAATCGCGAAGCAAGTTATGCCAAGATATGAACTTTATGAGAGCCCGAGAAGCAGTTTTAAAAGATTTTGTCCTTTAGCTAACTATTGATTAAATCGTTCACTTTATTTTCGGCCTAATAAATTATCGAAATAAGTCAACAATGCATCCTCGTGATCATTTAAGACAACAATAAAATATAAGAGATACACCTAGGAATAAGGGAGTCTAAGTGAATAATTGGCCCACATGAATTCGTGTTAGTCTACCAACTTATAATAACAATGATCTTGTTTTTGCACTTGGCATGGTAAAGTGAAAAGTCGAGGACGATGAATCTATTTGAGCTTTTATGATCCATAAAGTTATATTATGTCTTTACAAAATAAAATGTCAAAAGTTGAATAATGGTGTAGCTATAGTTTTGTTTTATCATTGCGTGAGGACACGGCAATTGCTTAGCATGGGGGAATTTGATATGAGTGTTTTTACTCATATCATTTGTAGCTTAAAACATTGAAATATTGCATGATTTATATCAAAAATGCCTTGGATATGCGTGTTTCTTGTTTTCATGTGTGTAGGTACCAAGTTCGCGAAAATCGGTAAGAATCGACACGAGAATGAAGAAAAAGATCGAAGAAGCCAAAAATCGAGCTCGACAATAGTGGATTTAATCATTTAAAGAGAAAACAAGCTTAGTGGGTCCCACATTAGAGTATTTGGGCTTAAAAGTCCAAGTCTAAGCTTTAGTGCAAACGGATTGTGTTAATAATTTGGCCCAAATGATAAGAAGCCCAAATTGGGAAAGTTATATTACACGGATGGAAAAATTGGGCCTATAGCCCAATGTCTCTAGTGAATAAACATTTATGGGCCTAGGGTTTGCATCATTTCTATCTTTATAAAACGTTAAATCTTTTTCTACTCACAAATATAAACCATCCTATCACCAAACACGTCACACTCACCTACCCATCCATTCGTTTATATCAAAACGAATTATTTTCCCCACTACACTTTCATTATTAAAATAAACTTTCGTTATAAACTATGTCCACTCTTTCTCCTTCCTCATCCCATTATCACCCCAAACCTGTAAAAACTATTGTTCCTATAAACCCTAGGATGGTAAAAAGACGTTTTAATTAGGGCTTTTTACTAAATCGAGTAATTCACCCAAAAAGGATTAAAACTCCCAAGTTTGTAGGAAGAGAGGGTGTGGAATAAAGATGATACGTGGCCTAACTTCATTGGTGTTGACACCTCATTTAGCCAATCCACCAATCACAAGCCTCAAAAGAAGCACAACTAGCACATACGGATGCCACGTTGGCAATCCGTGTGTGCTAGGAGAGAAGATAACCGTTCGATCAAGGCCAAAGAAGAAAGAGAAAAAGATTATTTGATCTGATGGCTGAAGATTAAGGGAGAATATTCTTCTCAAGATCCGCATATTCGCTGCTCAACAGCCTTGGGATGGCTATAAAAACCCCCAATTATTTTGTAATTTTTATCCTTTTCTTTACATTATTGTTATTCTGTTAAAATTAGTTTAGAAATAGTTCTTGTATTTTCTTTAAATTCAATCTTGTAATCTCTTTATATTTAATAAAAGTTCAGTTATTTCCTCTCTTTGGTGTCTCATTTTATTTTATTTACTGCTTTAAAATAAATGAATTAATCTCTAAAACTATTTTACATAATAATAATTGACATATTAAAATTAGACTAATTAATAGTCTAAGGTTAATGTTGAAAGTAAAAGGATTTTAAAAACTCTTTCCCCACTGGAAAGTTCATATGTTCGATTTATGTTGGATCGAGAATCGATGGTGCTTGTTTGGGTGACGGATGATGGATTCAGGTGATTAAGGTGGTGGTCCGGTTCATTAAGACTGCTCAGCGCAAGTCTTCTTCCCAAAGGAATACTTCAAAAGGTTTTAATTTTTCTCTTAGTTTTATAATATGCTTAGATGTAATCTGAATGTATGATTTAAACTTGTTCTTCGTTATTTAGGTTATTTATTGATGCTGATGTTGTAGGTCACTGTATTGTTTGGTTTTGTAACTTGAGAATACTGTATTGTTTGGTTTTGTAACTTGAGAATTGAGTTAATTTGTTTTGTTTTGAGGTTAGTAATGCATCTGCTTTGTCTTATATGAATTAGTATGCTTAGCTTTATATGATTTAGTTAAGCTTGTTGTAATTGAATCTGAGTTTGTATCGGCCTGTTTAACTTGATATTCGTTTAATGTAGATGTAGTAAGTCTTGTTTGTGTGTTTATGATGTGGGAACTAGTATTCAGATTAAATGTTTAAGAGGTGTCGGCTTATTAAATTTGTGATAGGGCTTTTGAATGAAGGTTAAAATAATTTGTATAAGAGGATTGTTTGATGTTATAATTCATAAGGCAGCTTACGGTACAAAGCTGCTTGGATAACTTGGAGTTTATTTGCTGAAATATCCTGCGTTTTTTTTTATCTGCTGAATCGTTATTTTGTTTGAATTGTTGCTGTATGTTTTGCTAGATCTAATATAGAAGATTTTCTTTGATTTAAGATTTATTGACTTTTATTTTAGTATAGGATTGTCGTGCGTTTGTTTACTTACAGTTGTCATTCTGAATTTGTATTCCTGCATTTCTATTTAAGTAATAAGTTTATCAGATTCACCTTATCTGATAAGCACACTGAGCTGTAGCCTTAACAGCTTAACCATAATAAGCTTAAACAAGGTCTCTGCTGAGACTATTTCATCTGTTCTGTCAAAAAGTTTTAATTTCCAAAAATTATGTCCCTCACGGGACTTGAACCCGTGACCTCCTGGTCACACACCCAACGTGATAACCATCTGGGCTATTGCCCTTTTTGATTTAATTTCCTTCTCTTTCATTAATATAGGGTAAATTTAGCTGGCAGTCTTTGTTTAACTTTAATTAACTTAGTCACGTTTTAATTCATTTTATTTTTAATTAAAGTTTTTTTCTTTAAAAAGTTAGTTTCAGTTAATAAAAAAAATAAATAAATATATAAAAAAAAATATAATAAAAATATGTTTTTATTTAAATAGATTAATTAGTTTAATTTTAATTTTTATAAAAGTAGATTTAAAATAGATTTTAAATAGAATTGGTTTTTGAGTAATTAATAAAGCAAATTAGTTTAAAAAAGTAGAATTTTAATTAATTAATTATAGAATTTTAATTAGGCGGGTTTACGATTCATGCACTTTAGGATAGTTTTAAATAGCTTAAAATTTGTAGATTTTAATTGTAGCTTAAAAACCGAAAACCAATTCAAATCGATTGTCCAAATCAAAACAAAACGTCTCAAATTCATAAGATCTTCGTGTACAACGAACTTGGTTCACCCACGTGTTTAATTGAATCCGTCTTTGGTAATATTGGACTATTACTTTTTCCTAAAGGTAATTTTCTAATTTACCCTATAACGTATATCATATTATCACTATACACATCCACACACATCAGTTACGTCCACGTCCTGGTTCTAATTTCACGACTTGTTTTCGCGCTCGCGTTCATGACACCATTCACATTCATGATGGTATCTTGACTTACGATTTTACGTTCATTTTTCTCATTCTAGGAAGTTTTGCAAGAACTTGAGAGACCAGACCCAAGTTTAGTATAACTCTCGATCATCAGATACACGTTTCACGTCATATTCCACGTCTCACCTTGTAGCATTTGACGTTACCGCCATTGTATTCTATGATCACGATATGTTTCACATGTCATGTTCATTCCACGTTCCTCATATCATGATCAAGATATGTTACACGTATCATGGATCACGATATGTTTACTCATACTACACTCGCCATGTCTCCATGTAGCACGTTCAAAATTTTTCACGTATCAAGTTCAAAAATTTTCACGTACTACGTTTCTTTATGTCTTGCGCATCGTTTCTAGTTAACAGTTAAGTCAGATTGTCGTTCATCGTAACGTTTCAGTTACTCTTACACGTTAATTCTTATTCCTCGATCGAATTTAGGGGATCTACCTTACGTTGATAACCAAGAACTTCTTCGTATTCCAAGTCAAGGTCAGGAGGACCAAGACTTATCATTCGTGTCAAGATCTTATAAGGAACCGTTCCAAGAGGGAAGCCACTTGGAAACGGACAAGTTCATCCGGACTTCTTATCCGTTTTCTCTTATCAATTAGATATGTCCTTTCAGCCACGTCACGTTCCATGTCCTTTTAAGACATGTCACGTTCCGCGTTCTTTTTGCCAGGTCACCTGCACGTTAACTTATCTTACATACCCTTTCAGTATGATTCGGGTATGTTTCTCTTTCAGTTACGTCATCTGTAATTCGGGGACGAATTATACCACCCGTTAAGTAGTTTGCAATGTCCGCAAACCACGGGGTGTCATCAAGATTGGAATTCATAGACATTAAGGCCTCAAGGGGAAAAGAGTCATTGATATCTTGATTCGGATGATCCCCTTGATAAGGATCCTCAAGTCTACTTAGATGATCCGCGGCTAGGTTTTCGGCTCCCTTCTTGTCACAATTTTCAATTTTAAATTCTTGAAGGAGCAAAACCCAACGAAGAAGTCTTGGCTTAGAATCTTGCTTAGTCAACAAGTACTTCAACGCGGAATGATCGATGTACACAATGGTGATGGAAAGAACAAGATAGGGGCGGAACTTTTCAAAAGCATACACTACAGCTAAAAGCTCTTTTTCGGTTGTGCTATAATGCAATTGAGCCCCCATCACTGTCTTGCTAGCATAATGGATTGGTTGGAAGTGTTTGTTCCCTCTTTGGCCCAAAACCGCTCCAATAGCAAAGTCGCTAGCATCACACATCAATTCAAAAGGTAGCTCCCAATTAGGGGTAACCAAGACTGGTGCCTTAGTTAGCTTGTCCTTAAGAAGATTAAAGGATTCAAGACACTCTTTATAAAAGATAAAGGGAGTATCTTTTTCCAAGAGGTGGGTCATCGGGCGAGCGATTTTAGAAAAATCTTGAATGAATCGACGATAGAAGCCCGCATGACCAAGGAAACTTCTCATATCCTTCACGGTTGAAGGTGGAGGTAATTTAGCAATAACATCGACTTTAGCACGGTCTACTTCAAGACCGGCTTTGGAGATTTTTTGTCCAAGAACAATGCCTTCTTTTACCATGAAATGGCATTTTTCCCAATTTAGAACAAGACGAGTGTCTTCACACCGTTGGAGCATACGTTCTAAATTGGCAAGGCAATGAGAGAAAGAATCACCATAGACCGAGAAATCATCCATGAAGACTTCCATAGTTTCTTCAACCATGTCATGGAAGATAGCCATCATACACCTTTGGAAAGTCCTAGGAGCATTGCATAAGCCGAAAGGCATTATTTTATAAGCAAATGTTCCATAAGGACAAGTGAATGTGGTTTTCTCTTGGTCTTTAGGATCGATGGGAATTTGAAAATACCCAGAGAAACCGTCTAAGAAGCAATAATAGTCATTACCCGCTAGACGTTCAAGCATTTGGTCCATAAAAGGAAGGGGAAATGATCCTTTCTCGTAGCATCATTGAGTTTGCGATAGTCTATACAAACTCTCCACCCTGTAACGAGACGAGTAGGAATCAACTCGTTGTTTTCATTGGGCACAACGGTGATTCCGCCTTTCTTAGGCACATAATGGACCAGACTAACCCATGGTGAATCCGAGATAGGGTAGATCATTCCCGCATCAAGAAGTTTGATAACCTCTTTTTTGATAACATCATGGATCTTGGGATTCACCCTTCTTTGGTTTTTAATAGTGAGTTTAAAATCGTCCTCCATGAGAATTTTATGTGTGAAAAAGTGAGGATCAATTCCACGAATATCGGAGATTTTCCAAGCAATGGCTTTCTTATGATTTTTTAACACGGCGATAAGGCGAGATTTTTCTTCTTCTTTCAAGTCCTTTGCGATGATGACGGGTAACTTCTTGTTGTCTTCAAGGAAAACGTACTCGAGATGAGACGGCAGATCCTTAAGCTCTAAATCCGGAGGATTTTCGATGGAAGGCGTAGTCAAATTCGGATCATCGATAGAGATATCCTTAGGAGATGGTGGAGAAATATGGTCCTCATTGAGAAGTTTCTCAATGGTACGAATGTCTTCATCACAATTGGAAGGAGAATCGTCATATTGTAAGCCCACATCTCCCAAAGTTGCTTCAAATTCTTTCAAAATGAAATCACTTTCTCCAATGGAGTTAGTGAGGGAGCAATGGAGAACACGGTCTCAACAATGGGTACATAAGAAGATCCACTTTTACAAGCGTCTTTGAAATGTTCTTCACGGGCCTCATCAAGAACGTCAATGAAATTAACGCTCTCGTTTTCAGAAGGTTGCTTAGAAAGTTTACCCATGTTGAAGACGATTTTATCGTCACCAACTCTCATCGCCCGCGGCTACATCAATGAGAGTGCGACCGGTCCTCAAGAATGGACGTCCAATGATTAATGGAACACCGGGGTCCATCTCTTAGTCAACGACAACAAAATCCCCCGGAAAGGTGAATTTGTCGACGCCGATGAAGACATCTTCGGCTATCCCCACTGGATAAGCAAACGTACGGTTAGCTAATTCCAAAGTCATTCGTGTGGGGACTAGCTCAGGTAGAGATAATTGTTTCCAAACACTTAATGGCATTAAGTTTATACTAGCGCCTAGATCGGCTAGGGCCATACAATTCTCTACCCCGGGGAAGTTGCAAGGAATGAGAAAACGACCCGGATCACCAAGTTTGGTTGGTAATTTTCTTAAGAGCTGTTGGAAATACGTTTTACGTATTAAGAAGGATCGGTCACTCCAACGATAGTTCATGTAATAGCTCGTAGTTTAGTTAACTTTATTTGTTTATCAAACAACATAAAGCCTAGCCTACAACATGTGTAGGCCGGCCCAAAATGTAAGCCCAAGCCCATGACAAGGGCTTGGGTATATAAACCCTCTCCTTTGATGGAGAGGGGTGTGGTTTCATTATTTTTCACATAGTAAACATTTCTTTCTCTCTAGCTTTGTGTGAAATCCACCATCTCTCTATCTCTTTCTCTCTCTAGATACATAAGCAAGATTTACAATCCTACAAATGGTATCAAGAGCCATGGGATGATTGCATTGTTCATGTGTTTGTGTTCTTGATTCATACGCCATTTTTGATCCATTTTCACACGTCCAAAATTTTTTTTTGTGTTTTTGATGGTTTTTTCTTGATACAAATCTTCTACATAGTTGTGGTAGGGATTTGGTATAATTACTTTGGCTAAAAACACAAAATTTTTGGGTGTTTTGATCATTTTTTGGCTTAAAATCACGAATTGGTTGAGTTTTGTCCGAGAAAAGTGGAAATTATTCCGATCTGATCATCGGAAAGGGGTTTCTAGTACTTTCCGATCAGTGTAATCGGAATAGGGTTTAGGCATTCCGATTGGTATTCCGATCACGACATTCCGATTGGCATTCATATCGACATTCCGATTGGCATTCAGATCGACATTCCGATTGGCATTCGGATTGGCATTCCGATTGGTATTCCTATTGGCATTCAGATTTGGTATTCCGATCACGACATTCCGATTGGCATTCAGATTGGCATTCCGATTGGCATTCCGATTGGCATTCAGATTGGCGTTCAGATCAAGTATTCCGATTGGTATTCAGATTGACATTCCGATTGGCGTTCAGATCAAGTATTCCGATTAGGTTTTCCGATAACTCATTCCGATCATCATTCCGATCACTATTCCGATAACAAAATTATTCCTTAAAAAATTTCGAAGTAATTTTGACTTGGAATTTTTTGGTTTATTGAGAACATATTTTAGGGGATTTTAACATTGTTTCTCGACTTCAACTCACAACAACAAACACATTTACTTTCTTTCATTGATCGATCAAAGTTTGTAAATCTTAACTTATTGAAATGGAGTACACATCTCTTACGGATAAGTCCATCCTCTCGGGTACAGATAATCGTCCACCAATGTTGGTGAAGACTATGTATGAGGAATGGGCTTCCCGAATGGAACTTTACATGTTGAACAAGGAGAATGGACATCTAATTTGGGCATCGGTGCTCAATGGACCATTAGATTATGGTACAGTGACGGAAGGTACGACTACTCGTCCTCGCACAACGGGTGAGTTGACTTGAGATATGAAGATTCAAGATAAATGTGATAAGTATGCTACAAACATCATTCTCCAAGCCCTTCCTCCAGATGTCTACAAACTCGTCAGCAAACACAAAGTTGCCAAAGAGTTATGGGATAGAATTCTGGTTCTAATGCAAGGCACCTCGTTAATTAAACAAGAACGAGAGTGTAAGCTTTATGATACTTTTGATAAGTTTGCCTATGTGCCAGGGGAGACTCTCAATGATTACTATCTGAGATTTACCCTATTGTTGAATGAGCTCAATATCTATGGCATGACAATTCCTACCTTTCAATTGAACACCAAGTATTTGAACACTCTTCCTTCAGAATGGAAAAAATACGTGACGGATGTTAAATTGGCTAAGGACTTGCATAACACCAATGTGGATCAACTTCAAGCCTTTCTTCAACAACACGAATGCCATGTGATCGAGGCTCGGTTGTCTGCACCTCAAATTCATGATCCACTTGCAATGTATGCTTCTCAACAAAACATGGCTTATACTTATCAGCAACCATCATACTTGCAGCAAACACCACCACACAACTATCAGCAACCACAGCAACCATCTTATCCACCACTAGTGATGCCACAGCAAGCATTTCAACAAGGTGTTCATCAACAATCTTTTCCACAGCAACCACCATATCAGACATCACCATCACAAGCCAACACCTCTCCATTGGGCTATACTCCTCAGCAAGGATATTTTCCAATAGAAGCACAACCAGCATAGGCTTTTTACTCTAATGAACTTCCACCAATCCAAGCACCGGTCTTTACTCCAAATGATACGCCAGCTGATGTTCTAAACCATCTCACTGCTTACTTGTCAAAACTTGTTGCTACTAGAGGATTTCCACCAACAAACAATCAGCTCCGCACCTCTTCAAATCCTCGACAACAAGCCACTGTTCAAGATGGTCAAGTGACAGTGCAACCTATTCAGGGAAGACAAAATTCATATGGACCTCCTACAAGGACTGGGAACAATCAAGCTGTGAATTCTCAAGCTAATGGAAATGGAAGTCCTAGTGGTCCTAAAAAGGTTGTGACTTGCTACAATTGCCGAGGACAAGGTCATATGGCTAGGGAATGCACTCAGCCGAAAAGGAGGAGGGATGATGCATGGTTTCGTGAGAAGATGTATTTGGTTGATGCTCAGTCTAAGGGGAAGATTTTTGATTCAGAGGAGTTAGCATTTCTTGCAGACCCAGGGGCAGCAGATACTGAAGGCATTGCAGTCGTCTCCACTTCTAATGCAGCTTATCAAGCGGACGATCTTGATGCATACGATTCGGATTGTGATGACATTCACTCTGCCCAAGCTGCTCTCGTTGCTAATCTCTCTCACTACGGTTCTGATGTCATCAGTGAGGTACCAACCACATCTTAATAATATTGATGATAACCAACATCAAGTTGGGCATGAAAATGACAACCTCGAACAGCATTCGGGGACTAGTAACTCAAATGATGTGGTACCCAATCCAACACATTTGAGTGAATCTTAACCAAATGCTACGACGGGTATGGAATCTTATGCTCAACATGATTTGGTCATGGTGCCTAAACATATTATTGATCAAATGCATATGGCCCTCAGACAATCCGTAGATACGAATTCCACCCTAACTGCTGAGCTTGCGTTGCATAAAGAAAAGGTCAAAACTTTTGAAATGGTCCCTCAAGAAGAGAAAATAACATGTTCTGAATTTGACCAATTTCGTTTTGAAAAGATTGAACACTTGAAAGAAATAGAATCATTAAAAGCTAATCTTTCCAATGAATTAAAAGAAAAAGAGTCGGTTGTCAATGATTTTCAGAAACTTAAAATGGATTTCGAAACTCTCGAGTCTAAAAAGGTTGAATCGGAAATTAATGCTACCAAACTTCTTAAATTCAAAGAACAACAGCTTTTAAAACAATACGCTTCCACAGAAAAGGTTCATCTTTTAACTAAATCATTTAAAGAATTCGAACTTAAGCGTCTTCAAGATTTACCACCTAATCCTGGTTATGCAAAACAAGCTCAGGAATATATTCCCGGTCTTTATGATATGACCATAATTGGCAAATCGAAAGAAGCACCTTTTGTCCGTAGTACTGAGGAGACACAATCACTTGGGGATGAAACTCATTCTAAAATGCTTTCAAAATTCCATACAATTGATTATGATCAACATAACAAAGATCAATTTTCGAAAAAGACACGCATTCGTTTACAAAAGGAATTAGCAGAATTAACAGTTCTTGTGCCCCAAAGTTTGTCAAATGAAAACCTTCCTAGTACGTCTCCTACACTCGTCAAAAAGGATTTAACGGAGTTAATTCCACCGGTAAGTAAGGCGTCCGTTAACTTAAATACGGTTCACCAACACTTAGCCGATTTTGACAAGGTCATTTTGGAACGTACGACGGCCACGGCCATAACGGAAGGTGAATGGAACTTTGAGCACACTAGAGCTGCGTTTCGAGATGAAATTGTTCCGTTTGTAAAGAATGTTAAAGCTTGTCTTCGTAATATTGATCAAGATTTGTTTTTGGAAATAGAAGAAGTTAGACGTGTTTTCAATGAAATGGAAGATGCTTATGAAAACAGTTTACTTGAAATAGAACGAGTTTCACGCCATAATGATCTGCTTCTGAATCAAGTGATGTCTCATGATATAGTTTCTGTCTGTGTGAATACAACTGTTGATAATGATTCTATTGTGCATAATGTTGAATCTGTGGATAATGTGGTAGATAGTACTTGTCACGAATCTGACGCTGAATTTTTAAAGCTTCAAGATTCATATTCTTCGCTTTCAAAACGTTTTGATGAGATTCAAACACATTGTATTTCGCTTGAATGCAAGCAACAATTTATTCAAGAAATCTTTGAAACGTCATTCGAAGGCGTTAATATCGATGATGCAAATTTTGAAAAGAATTTTCGATTGAATTTACAATCAAAACAGCGTCAGCCAAGTGACAAAGTTGCTAACTCTTTGCCGATAGAAATAGAGAAATCTAAGGAGCTTAACTGTGTGAACGTACTTGAGGCCGCTGAGAATTTTAGACTTGATCTAGATAATCGAGTTTCCAAGATTTTGTCCAAAGTTGATAACTTAAAACAGAAAAATACACGACTCTTCGATTCAGTACAGCCCGCATGTGTTGATACCACTACATAGAATCAATCATTGATTGAACAATTGAATCGAAAGTCGGTGGAAATATCTGATTTGAGGGAACAAATTTGTGATAAAAATCTGGTCTTGGTTGAGTTAAAGGAAACACTTCGTACTCTAAAAGGTAAGAATGTTGTGGATAACGCAGCCACTATCTCAGCACCGTCCTCTAGTGCCATCAAAAGGAACCTTATAGCCGTCACACCACTTAACAAGGGCCCTAAGACTAAATCATCTCAAACTTTGGTCACTAAAGATAAGGCGGAATCAAAACCAGCTTCTAATATTCCCGTGTTGCCTTCTACAGGAGTAAGCACCACTACTAAGGCTCAAAGATCTAAGCTTAAGAGAAACAAGAAGAATGATAGGATCTTGCCCCCATCTAGTAGTCAAGTGAAGAAGAAAGTAGAAGCCCATCCTAGGAATGTTATTTCTGTTTTGAATAAAAAGAATCATGTAGCTAAACCTAAAGGCTCTGCGGTTGTGCAGCATTCTAAGCCTACTGTGAATTCTAATTTAAAATGTTGGAATTGCAATGAATGTATGTTTTCTAGTCGTCATGATTCTTGCCTTATTGACCATGTGAATGAGATGCATGCCCGGAAAAATGGATTAGAATGGAAACCGACTGGGAAAGTGTTAACCCAAGTTGGCTGGATGTGGCGCCCCACTGGTAGAACTTTCACTATAGTAGGAAATACGTGCCCTTTGACTAGGATCACTCCCACTAAAGCGAAGAAAGCGTGCCCTTTAACTAGGAGTACCAAGGCTACCAAAACACAAGCGTGTCCTTTAACTAGGAACACCAACACTACTGTAGGAACAAAGTGCCCTTTAAATAGGTCTACTCCCATTGTAGTGCCCGCTAATACTCCAAAACCTCAGCAAATTGGAACAGTAAAACCTGTAAATGCTAAAACTCACATTAGAAAATGCAGGAAATCTAAGGATAACAAAAATGTTAGCAATTCTGATAATAACATATCTGTATCTGCTAACACTCCGGAACCAATAGTTTCCAATGCATTGTCTACTGTTGTGATTGAAAACAGGTGGTCCAAATTGTTCTCTGGTATTTGGACTCTGGTTGCTCCAAGCATATGACCGGAGATCGCTCTCAGCTCAGAAATTTCGTCAGCAAGTTTCTTGGTACGGTTCGATTTGGAAATGATCATATTGCAAAGATAATGGGTTATGGTGAATATCATATTGGGAATGTTATAATTTCAAGAGTGTATTATGTGGAAGGTCTCGGTCACAACTTATTTTCTGTGGGACAATTTTGTGATGCAAACCTAGAAGTTGCTTTTCGAGAGCATACCTGCTTCATTCGTAATTTGGAAGGGGTTGATTTATTGAAAGGTACTCGAGGGAATAATTTGTATACTTTGTCTCTACAAGACATGATGGCCGCTTCTCCCGTATGTCTTCTCTCCAAAGCATCGAAGACTAAGTCTTGGTTATGGCATCGACGGTTATCTCATCTTAACTTTGACGCTATTAATCACTTGGCCAAAAACGAACTTGTTCGTGGTCTTCCTAAACTATCATTTCACAAGGAACATTTGTGTTCCACGTGTACAATGGGGAAAAGCACTAAGAAATCTTACAAACCCAAGACGGAAGACACCAACCAAGAGAAACTTTATCTTTTGCAAATGGATCTTTGTGGGCCAATGCGTGTTGAAAGTCTTAGTGGCAAAAAGTACATCCTCGTCATTGTCGATGATTACTCTCGGTTTACATGGGTGAAATTTCTTAAAGCAAAGAATGAGGCACCTAAATTCATCATCGGATTTCTCAAGATGATTCAAGTGCGTCTCAACACTACTGTCCGACGCATTCGTACAGATAATGGAACCGAATTTGTGAATCAAATTTTGCGTGATTATTATGAAGAAGTTGGCATTTCTCATGAAACATCCGTTGCACGCACTCCACAACAAAACGGTGTCGTTGAAAGGCGAAATCGCACACTTATGGAAGCTGCTCGAACGATGTTAATTTACGCAAAGGCTCCATTGTTTTTATGGGCAGAAGCAGTATCTACAGCAGTGTACACCCAAAACCGGTCACAATTCGTAAACGCCATGGTATAACACCTTATGAACTTCTCCATGGAAAAGTACCAGATTTATCATATCTTCATGTATTTGGTTCTCTTTGTTATCCAAATAATGATGGTGACAATTTGGGAAAACTTCAACCAAAGGCTGATATTGGTATTTTCATTGGTTACGCCCCCGCAAAGAAGGCATACCGAATATACAACCGTAACTCTCGCAAGATCCTCGAAACTATGAATGTTGATTTTGATGAGCTGACAGCAATGGCTTCTGAGTAAAGCAGCTCTGAACCCGCACTTCATGAAATGGGACCCAGTAATATTAGTTCTGGTCTTGTCCCACACAACCCTACTTCATCATCATTTACACCACCTACTAGGAAGGAATGGGATACGTTGTTTCAACCGTTCTTTGATGAATTCTTTACTCCTCCAAGTATTGTTGCTCCAGAACCTGAAGTAATAGCTCCGGTAACCGAAGTTGTCGCTCCAGCAACCGTTGCACAATCAGATACATCTGCACCAACAATTGGTCAAGATATACCTTCAACAAGTAATTCTCAACCAACACATGTTTCAACTACCCATGTCATGCCTATTGATGATGAAGAGGATGATGATGATCACGATTTGGAATTCGCTCAAATGCGTGAACTTCCATTCTTTGGTGTATCTATTCCCGACCCTAATCAAGCCGGGTCGTCCACCTCAGAGGAAGCTCCTTCTACAGTTTACTCCAATCCACGGATTCGTGAACATGACAGCAAGTGGACAAAGGATCATCCTATAGATTCTATTATTGGTGACCCTAATCGTCCAGTATCCACACGAAGTCAGTTACAAGAAAGTGCACTGTTTTGTCACTTTGATGCTTTTCTCACTGAAGTTGAACCTAAGACATGGCAACAAGCTTTTACTCAATCCTGTTGGATAGAAGCTATGCAAGAAGAACTTAACGAATTCATACGTCTTGATGTTTGGGAACTTGTCCCATGCCCGGATCAAGTGCAGTTACTCACTTTGAAATGGGTTTACAAGGTGAAACTCGATGAGTTAGGCGGAATATTGAAGAACAAAGCTCGTCTAGTAGCTCGTGGATACAAGCAATTATTGGGCATCGACTTTATGGAATCCTTTGCACCTGTTGCCCGTTTGGAAGCTATTAGACTATTCCTCGCTTATGCAGCCCATATGAATATGGTCGTCTATCAGATGGATGTGAAGACGGCATTTCTTAATGGTGAACTCAAGGAAGAGGTCTATGTTCAACAGCCGGATGGTTTTGTGAATCCTAATTATCCTAATCATGTGTACAAGCTTAAGAAGGCTCTCTATGGGTTGAAGCAAGCTCCTCGCGCATGGTATGATCTTTTGTCACAATTCCTCATTACGCAAGGCTTCGCTAAAGGCAAGGTGGATCCCACGTTGTTCATTCAGAAACGAGGTAAAGATATGATTATGGTACAAATATATGTTGATGATATTATATTTGCAGCCTCGACCCAAACCTTATCGGATAAGTTTGGGACTCTCATGTCTTCCATGTTTAAGATGTCAATGATGGGCAAGGTATCATTCTTCTTAGGTCTTCAGATATCTCAGAGTCCCAGAGGCATCTTTATCAATCAATCCAAGTATGCCCTTGAATCGCTTAAGAAGTATAAGATAGAATCTTGCGACCCAGTGGATACTCCAATGGTGGAACGAACTAAGCTTGATGCAGATCCACATGGAGTTGCCGTTGATCCGACACTTTATCGTGGAATGATCGGTACTCTTCTGTATATCACAGCCAGTCGACCTGATCTTCAGTTTGCTATATGTATGTGTGCCAGGTATCAAACTAGGCCTACTGAGTTACACTTAGCTACTGTTAAAAGGATCTTTCGATATCTTAAAGGAACCATTAATCGGGGACTTTGGTATTCGAAGGACTCTTCTATTGCACTAATGGCATATGCAGATGCGGATCACGCGGGTTGTCAAGATACAAGGCGTAGCACGAGTGGAACTTTGCAACTACTAGGAGATCGATTAATCAGTTGGGCATCGAAAAGGCAGAAAAGCGCTGCAATTTCAAGTACGGAAGCAGAATACATATCTATGTCCGGTTGCTGTGCTCAAATTCTTTGGATGAGATCGCAATTAACCGACTATGGTCTAGGTTTCAACAAGATTCCGATGTACTGCGACAACAAAAGTGCAATTGCCTTATGCTGCAACAATGTTCAATTCTCCCGGTCGAAGCATATTGACATTCGCTACCACTTCATCAAGGAGCAAGTGGAAAATGGAGTAATCGAGCTTTACTTTGTCCGATCTGAGTATCAATTGGCGGATATTTTCACGAAGGCTTTAGATCGCGCTCGAATTGAATTTTTGGCCGACAAGCTAGGAATGAGAACCTTCTCGCCTGAGACTCTTAAGGAACTAGCAGATGAAGCGAAAGAATAGTGGTGGTAAAACTATTCTCCGTATCCTTGGTGATCATCTGTATATAGTGTTTATATTTTTATCCACAAAAGCAAAATACAAAAATATAAAACCATATAAAAACAATAAAAATTGAAAAATCTAGAAAAATCCAAAAATATTTTTACTTTATTTTTTTTTTCAAGGCATGTCTTTTGGTACGATAATATTTACGGCCTTAGAAATGTTGATTAATATCGACACGGCGCCAAAAATAGAGTTCGTACAAAAGTTGTAAATATTTCATAAAACATGTCTATATGGCTTGTAGTTATTTCAGACTGCAACCCGGTTTTCACATTAAAGTCAAGTATTTCTTATGAAAGCTTTGGCTCACAACGGGAATTAATTTTCTCGGGCAAGGTTTACTTTAAAACCTTGTAAGGGATCAAGTTTACTTTATAACTTGGTCTAACACAAATCAATGTACGTTTCAGTGCATTTATTTGTTAAAACAAGAGAAGTCTTGTTTTTATGAAGCTATCATCTCTACAACCATAGCAATCTACAATTGGTATCTACATACTAGACGATGCGACTACTCAACCGACGACTACAGCTCTTTCAATAGAACACGGGTCAACAATTGAGGGGGAGCAATTGTCAAGCATTCAGAATCTTCGACGCTGAACGTGCCAAGTTCACAAGTTGGTGTCAAGACAACAATACCAATCGTACGTGTGGTGTCCAGAGATGACTTCAGATGTGACGAGGCGACCAACATATGCTGCCAAGAACCATTTGATCTTATCATATGATGTTCTCATCAATCAGGTCCAACCTTGTCAATTCTTTTTAATATGGTGAATATGTGATCATGTTACAAATCGGTATCATATCTCAAGCGTTTGATATCCGGAAGATAAAACGGACTCGCATTTTTCTTCCCAAAACCTTTGTTAAAACTTCATTAAATCAATTGATATTAAAAACATCGATTGGGTTAATATTTTTAATATGGGGGAGAAAATGTGATTTAATATAGGATATTATCACAAATGGTTTGACTTAATGTGCTGGCTCATCCCGACATATGCGAAATGTTTTCAAATATCATGGCATATGTTAAGGGGGAGCAAAATGGATTTGCTATATCAAAATGGATTTTCATGGTGACATATACTTACCCAAACCTCATTTAATTCACGACGATGAAGATTGTGGTGACATAAGGATGGTAGGATAGGTTAAGTCCAATGATTCTTCCAGAACCGGAGGAATCTTCCCAAGGACATTCCATAGCTAGAAATAGTAGTCCTTAGGAAAGGTGGAGAAAGAATGTGAACGTAGCTGAATGCCGACCAAGTACTTAAGTTAGCACTGGAACAAACACAACAAGGTGCTAGTTATGACGTATTGGTAAGCATTGAAGGGGTTGAAGAATGAAAAAGAATTGTAAAGATAAAGGGTGTAAAGAAAGAAGCCCTCCTTACAACTTTAGGCAGAAACCGGGTCAATACATATGCTATTGAGATCATTGTTAATGATTCTTGATATTGAAGACAGACATCATGGACCCAGTGATGCAATGCACAACCCATCCCAGCTAACTCAGATATCTCTCAAAAGGTATTTGTTTTAATCACACGGAGACAACACGTTATCTATCGATTTATTCACTCTGAATAAATTGGTATTGAAATGGTGGCACTCCTCTCCAGCCTCCGATCACTAAAATCCAAAGTGCACGATCGAGTCTAGAGCCATTTGAGATCATCAAATATCTCACTAGGACACACTTTCATATTTCCTTGCTTCTTCACACACTATGAAAAGTAAGAAAGATTTTAAGAGTCCTACGTAAAATCTTCATGATCTTGCCTGAACATCCGAGTAATACGAAAGTATTTACAATGAAGATGGAAATCCTTCTTGAGCGAACATCAAAAAGCTCATGGTAGGTGACTTGTGCGATTCTTTATGAATCAAACTTGTGATAACTGGAAAGCAACAGCTGTTTAATTCTTAGCTGAATTTAAACACGTTCCAGGCCTCTACGCAATATCTTAGTGATCTTGCCAGAACACTCAGAGTGATACCTTAGTGTTCACAGTGATGAGTGGAAATCCTTCTAGTGTTAACCTCAAACAGCACTTGGTAGGTAACTTGCAAGATTCTATACAAATCAAGCTCGTGACAACTGGAAAGCAACGATGGTGCGGTTCTTAATTGAATTTCACTTGTTCCAGGAACATGAATTGACGGCTTCAAATCATGCGGATATTATTATCCAAATGATTCACTCTTTATGTTCGCAGTCAGCTTTGGACGGTCGAATAAAGAGAACGGGTTTACCCGTGAAATCCTGTCAGGAAGTTACTTAATTGAAACTATCCGTCACGGGTACGATATCTAATATCGTCCAACGGTCTTCACCGACCGGAGGTAAAATGCTACCGAATTAGAATGAAATGTTCAAAGCCATTTCGTTCGTGTCTACTTATGTTGCGGCATTTGAAGACGGTGGCGTTGCGGAATCCAAGAAGAAGTCGTCCCCGCATGCTTATACTTTATGCACTTAATATCTCATCTAATTCAAGAAAGCCTAAAAGTTAAGTCTTCCGCTGTATCGAACTCTGAAGCTTTCAAGAATTACGAAGGTATAAGTATGTGGGACATGGTGTCACGAAGAGGCAAAGATCACAAGTGATGGATGCACGAGATCAAGGCAAGAGATTAATGCTCAAAGATTGATATCAAAGATCACATCAGCATGTTCACCAGAAAAGAAAAAGAAAAAGAAAGACAAAGACTACGAGCTCAAGACAAGCATAGTATGCTAGGTTTATTTTATTATTGTAACTTAGGTAACGCCCTTGTTTGGAGTGACCTCCCTTAGGGGGAGATTGTTGGAAATACGTTTTACGTATTAAGAAGGATCGGTCACTCCAACGATAGTTCATGTAATAGCTCGTAGTTTAGTTAACTTTATTTGTTTATCAAACAACATCAAGCCTAGCCTACAACATGTGTAGGCCGGCCCAAAATGTAAGCCCAAGCCCATGACAAGGGCTTGGGTATATAAACCCTCTCCTTTGATGGAGAGGGGTGTGGTTTCATTATTTTTCACATAGTAAACATTTCTTTCTCTCTATCTTTGTGTGAAATCCACCATCTCTCTATCTCTTTCTCTCTCTAGATACATAAGCAAGATTTACAATCCTACAAGAGCACTGCGGAGCAATTCTCGTTAAGTTGGGTTTGAGCGATATCAAGAAGTTTCTCCTTATCACTGAGAAGATCTTTAAACATTTTAGCATATTTGGGCATGTGAGCGAGAGCCTCAGCAAAGGAGATATTGAAATTCAGTTGTTTAAACATTTTGAGAAAGTTAGTGAAAGTCCCTTAATATGACAATTGTTGATAAACTATAACTCTTGTAACCACGAAACACAATGAAATACTTTTCAAACGCGTAATGCTTTATTAAGTATTAATTACAAAGTATTACAAAGTGCTATGAATACACTCGTTGAATGACAACAAGATATGAACCCTAGAACAAGTAAACTAGATTCAAGACTCAAGTTTACAAGGGAACCAATGAGACGCTGGTAGACAGCTGGGGGCTCAGCAGTTCCAAGGTGAGAAAGAACTTAGATAAATTATCCAAGCACAAGGGTTGATTTAATTCTTCTTTCTCACTTCTATTTATAGTGTACGAGGTTGCTTCCTTAGTGGGAGTAGTTGATACGTGTCACCTTCTGAATGGAAGAGTACAACATATTAAATGCATGTCCAAATCGAGACATACCTTTAAACAACTTTAGGTGAACAGTTCTACCAACTGTTTACCTTTTGTCCCACTAGGTCGTACTAGGCTTTATCTTGAATCTCTTGTTTTGTCCCGCTCAAAACACTTGGTAGATTCTCCCGCCTAAACTATAAAGGATTGGACAAGCTTTGCTTGTCCCAGACTTCTAGGGTTCTTAAGTGATCTCTGAGTGTTGTCAATTCATAGATCCTTGAACACCAGTACATTCCTTCAATATCCCAGCTATCCATAATCGCTGGTGAGTATGACTTCAGGTTGTCTTCGACTTCTCTGACGTTGTCTTTGACTTGAATGTTCCTGGTGTGCCAGCTGAGGCTTTGCCTTCCACTGGTCTAGTCTCTATTGCTGGTCCTCTCAGCGATCAGTAAACACTTAGTCTAATTTAAACAAATCTAGTCGGGGCCATAGTTAAAACTTTCATTGGCCCAACAATCTCCCCATATTTGTTTATAAATTATACTAAGTATAAAATTATTGTAAGTGAATACACAGCTTCTTCTTACACATAATTTAACAAACATACCTTAGAGTTTTATTGAACATAAAGAACCTAGGCTATTACAAGAACACCCAGAGGTGTAAACATAAACAAAAAGTAAAAATGTTCTTCAGCGATCGAGGCCTTGATCACAGATTCTCTGGGCTTCAACTTTGTCACTTCTAGAGTTGATGACTAGCTCAACTTCAAACTCAAAATTCTCAACTGTTTTGCAATTCCTTAGGATGCCCTGTTTGAGTCTGATAAGCTGGATGGTTGATGCCAGATGTAGTTCATTCATCCGCTGAAAGCAATACTCACAATTACCATTCATGAAGACTATACCTGTCTCTGGTTCTAAGTATACTTGGCCCCCTACTGGTTTAGTGATCTCTTTGGGCAGTACCAAGTTTATGTGCATCCCATCAACAACAATGTTTTCAGTGACCAAATTCTCCACCAGAGGCCCCATTTGGGTTTTTCTTTTCCTTTGTCCTTGAGAAGGTTGTTGTTGTGAAAGTTGAGGAGGCAGAGGTACCTTTAGCTTCTTTGCCGTGTCTCTTACCCAATTCAGCTTTGCTTGAATATTTTTCATCATTTGGGCAGCACCAGGCCCAGTCTTCTTTTGGGCAAGAGATAGCATTTCTAACAATTTAGAGAGGCCCAGATCTCTGAGTTTAAAGTCACTGAAGACTTTGTAGTTGGTTAGTTGGTTCTCTCTGTAAAGGGTCATCACCACTCTCTTGTCTTTGTCAGTGTAACATGCATACTTGGTGATTTGACCAGGTTCAGCTCTTTGTTTTACAAGTCTTTCATATTCCCTTTGAAGGTTGCTCCTTTTAACTTCCAGTTCTTTGAGCTTAACCAGCTGAGCTTCTTTTACAGCAGGAGAGAGTTTGTTCAGAGCTTCTTTGCTCTTGAGTTCAGCTGCTCTGATGTTTGCAAGCCTTTGGTGTTCCAAGATTTGAGCCTTTGCCTGCTCTGGGGTAAGTGGTGGTTCATCCGCGCTCTTGAATTTGTTCAGTTCAGAGTGTTTGGAGAGCTTGGTTGTAGATCCGCCTTCTTCTTGGAGGGAGTGCATGGTTATTTCAGGTTGTTCAATGGCAATTCCTTTTCCTTGTCTTTTATTGCTTCAGTGTTGGGGTTGAAGGATCTGAGAGGTTTTGGTGTAGGAATCCCTGTTGAAGGTGTTGGTTGTTTAAGTGATTGCTCTCTCTTAGGTGGAGCAGTATGTTCTTCTTCTTCAGAGGTGGAGGTTGCTAAATTCTCCCCCTCAGGCATAGCGCCGGTAGTAGCTGTGCCTGATCCAGGCTTGAGGAACTTAACAAATTCTTGATGGACAAATAAGCAGATTTCTTTAAGTTCCTCTTGTAACAGCTCTTGAAGAAGTTTTCTTGAAGGCTCAGACGCCTTAGCAATAGCTGCAACATTCGCTTTGACAGCTGATGTAAGGACAGATGGTATGTATTGCTGGAGGCTCTGGTCTAGAACAGCTGGGAGGTGAGCTTGTAAGGCATTTCCCAGTAGTTGCGGAAGCAATGCAGTCATAGAGGACTCCACGGTGAAGTTAGTGAAGTATCTAGTGTGGTGTTGAGTTCCTCAGCAGCATGGGTGAGTGTTTGCAATTCAGAGAGGATGACATCATTTGTGACTATGGGCTTGGTTTTACTAATGTCACCTCTCTTGACCCAGAGAACCTCAGCAGCGAGTTCCTGAACATCTTTCATTCGAGGAACATGGACAGGCTTGAGGTTTTGTAAATGTTCTAAGTGTTGCTTGGCCCCTAATTGCATGACATTTGGTAAGGTTAGGAAGGGAACTAGGGTTGGTGTACAGAGCCTCTGGTCCAATAGCCGCTTAGCAGCCAGTTCTTGCACATTGGGCATTGATGGGAAGGAGATGGGTTTTAACTCTGATGTAACTTGGTCATCATCAGCATCCATATCAGCATAATCTAAAATGGTCAAGTCTTCTTCAATAATGAAGACCTCATCCTCTGGCATGGAATCAATGTCTGACATGGCATCGAGATCTATGTGGGGGGCTTTAGCATTTTCATCACCAGCAATGGAATAGGCATCATAATTCTGTTGTTCTTTATGAAGATTATGAGCCTGTTATGATATTTGTTAGTAACCAATTGTGAAAAAAATATGAAGTTATAGATCGCCATTCGCTGCCCCTAGGTAAGCTGGGTGTGATTATCCAGCCCCCCCCCCCTAAGGATTTCTCCTTGGGACTCTTTTAGTGTGAAACAGTTATGTTGGAGGGTCGTCATTCGCTGCCCCTAGGATAGCTGGGTGTGATTATCCAGCTCCCCCATAACGATTACTCCTTGGGACTCTTTTGAGTTGTGAAAATTATGTGGGGAATGGTCACCGTTCGCTGCCCCTAGGATAGCTGGGTGTGATTATCTAGCTCCCCCTGAAGGATTGCTCCTTGGGACTCTTTTAGTTGTGAATTCATGGAAGTTAAAGGTCGCCATTTATCGCTGCCCCTAGGAAGATTGAAGGTGATTATTCAGTCCCCCCAAAAGAATAAAATATTTGGGACTCTTTAAGTTGTGACATATTTGAAGGTAATGGTCGCCTTTTATCGCTGCCCCTAGGAAGACTGAGGGTGATATTCAGTCCCCCCAAAAGAATAAATTCTTTGGGACTCTTTTCATATGAGGAGACCCAGAGACTGCGTGAAGTGCAGAGACTCTGGGTCGGGACCTATAGCATGCTCAAGTTGGTATGGACAAAAGCACAGTCCAGAGGGTGAAGTATCATCGGGGTGCGTTATGAGCACAAATGAATCATATCCTTGTGTTAAGACAGAGTGTACAGATAATCCTAAGAGTTCTAGGTGCTGATACAGAAACTCTATGGGTTGAGGCAAACCCTAAGACTTCATCACTCTCTCCTAAAAAATTTTGAGAGTGATTGTATGTGAACCTCCAAGAGAATAAAATGGCAAACTAATACCTAAGAGATATCAGCGTTGAGAAGGTTCTTAGTCGTCTCTGCTGACTGGGAGACGCTAGACTCAGGTTGTTTGTTAGCGGTAGGCTCTTCAACCACATCCTCCACACAAGGGGATGGGTTCTTCTTAGTATTCTTGGTCTTGGAAGGATTAACAGAAAGGGTTTCAGAGGAAAGGGGGATGTCTTTCCTCTTCTTCTTCTTTTCCTTGGGCACCTTGGGCTGAGAAGAAGACTACACAAAGGTCTTTAACAGAGACTTGTCAGTTAGTCTTTCAGCATTAACCTTATTGTGAGGGATCAAGGGCTCTCCATCAGCAACCAGTAGCCCAGTGACCTGCATCATGTGCTGCTGAGAGGCACTTCATCTTCCAAAGGAGTCTTTAGTGATGCAGCAGTGATGTGATAAGGAAAGAAGGAGAGAAGTTCATCATTTGTGTAGCCTTCACCCAGCATATCTTCTAAGAGAAGAGAGAGATATCTTGTGTAGTAGATGGTGGCTAGTCTGTTCTTCTTCCCTTTGTTTTCTAGCTTAGCAATGAGGTCAAAGTAAAGTATATGAGTGATCCCTATATCTTGCCCCCAAATTAAGCTGTAAGCAATTGCTTGATGGCTCCATTAAGTTGATCATAAGACCCTTGGTTTCCACCCAGACATTTCACAATGTATAACATCAGAGTCCTCCAAATAGGTGAAAAGTAGTTCACTTTGATCAGGGATTTGTTCTGGAAACCTTGGGTTGTAGGTTTGCTATTTTAGATCCGGTGGTCTAACATGGTGGTAAAGGGTATTGGCAGCCATAGATGTTTTAGAGAGAGAAAGTGGTTGTATGTGAAATAAGATAAATTGTATTAAAATGAAAAATGACACAAGCAACAAACCCTCCTTGGAAGCCTAGGAGGGGTATTTATAGTCACACACGAATAAACTATACAAAGTTGCCTAATCTAGTCCCTGTGTGTGTGACTATGATAACTAATGGGAATTCTTAAATGTCGTCACATAAAGTGAATTTCCAACAATCTTCCCCCATGGGACGACGTGTAGAATTCCTTACAATATTTTACCTAACAAGTACATAATGATAGAACAAAAACTTCAACGAAGCGTCCAATGCTGATGATGTATTCTGTGGCCTTTGACTTCAAGTATTCACTTCAAAACGACTCATCTTTGTAGTAACTTGTGGTATAAATACTGTAACGGCACGAGCTAAGTAATCCATATACTTCTGGTTAAGGAGAAGCTTCTGAATTAACTTCCCCCTAATTCATGCCACATCTTCTTGATGTAGAAGCTTTTAAATAGCTTCCCCCTAAACCGACAATCCTCGTAAGCAACTTCAAAGCTTCAATAAAGCTTAGAATGATTAAGCGCACAACGGAATTTAAAAAGCAAACCCCATCATATAACATGATAATGTTTCTGTGAGGGATTGAAGGTAAGGGGCACACCAAGTAGATCAACAACGTCTCTTCTCACGCTTGAATAATTCTTCTGAATTTTTCTTCCCCTGAGAGTTCAAGTTATGGATACTAGAAAGAATCAAGACATTTCTTCCCCCACATAGTTGAAGAAAATAAACCAATCCCAAGTATGAAGCTCAAACACTGAAGTGGACACTTTATCCCATTCATGAAGTTGACATCATAACACCAGAGTCAATTAAGTCCCGGAAATGCACATATCTTCTTTCGGAGAAGCACCAGAGTCAATTAAGTCCCGGAAGTGCATATCTCTCCATATAGGATAATGATGATGAATAATTGCAACATCAAAACAATTAAATATCGAATCAGTAGTGTACCGTTTAGAGATTGATAACGCCACGAGTTAAAACACTGATTTTCTCTACGGTTATGACAAATGTCATCCCGGAATGTCATAAATCAAAAGAAGGTATGAAGTTCATCACGTGTACTCGTTGTGCATTCAATGTGTCTTCTTCTTCCCCCTTGATGGTTTCGAAACTTGGAACCATCAATAAATCGTACGCACATGCACCTGAAATCTCGTGAGAATAGTAAATAAGCAGAATTATATATTTTGTGAGAATCAGCTGCTGATCGAAAATCTCTACTCGTAAACTCTCCATGGGCATCTTTACCAACCCACGTGAAAGCAATTTGAAGTGACCACTAATTGAATTAACCATATACATCAAACGTGAAACTGAATAAGAATCCTTCGATCTTGTGACTTAAGCTTGTACTATTGTTGAATGAAGAACGGTGGAGAAATCTCTAAGTACTCAATGCATCACTGAAGAAGTCTATAAGCACAACACCTCTTGAAATTATCCACGTCGACTAAGCGCGTGACACTGAGTACAACAATGTAACCCCTTTAAGTGATAGTTATCCGAGTCATCAACCAACCACCCCGAACCCGGAAACCAGATAAACAAGTCTTCATTCTAATATTAAGCACGAGCAAGTTATCTTTAAAAGATAAAATAAGTTCACGCCTTCGAAAAAACCGTCTTCAACTTCACGTAATTAATACCCGATCAAACAAGTCCGTAGCCACTAAAAATAAAATCGCCAAATTTTTCT
Source organism: Glebionis coronaria (assembly GCA_025667525.1). Taxonomy (NCBI): domain Eukaryota; kingdom Viridiplantae; phylum Streptophyta; class Magnoliopsida; order Asterales; family Asteraceae; genus Glebionis; species Glebionis coronaria. The sequence continues at coordinate 424,186,234 of CM046874.1, forward strand.
TGGTCTCGTCAAAATAAATTTTATCACATTTGTCTCGTAATTTTTTGTCTCGGCACTTTGTCACGTCACTTTTGTCCCGATTATAAACAAAGTATATCATAATACCCAAATTTTATTCAAAATAAAAAATTTTGAAGTAAAAATTCGTGTATAGTGCGTTTTAAATCACACAGCCCATTCAAACAATATAAACTCATCACAGCCCAATTTCTTTGCAAAAAAAGTCGAGCCCATGTATGCCCAGCCCATGAACTCTGTCCAGGCCGTCTTGACACTCGGCCCAATCCTAACCCGGTTTGAAAAGATTAATGGTATAAAGTACCCACCAAACCCTAAACTTAACCTAATCTCCTCACACTAACTAACTAACCCTAATCCCCCATTTAGTTTTCTCCGCCTCTTTTTCTTAACTAACATCTCAGCCACATGTCTTTTTCTCCCAAACTCCTAAACACCTCCATCACCAAATCTCCTATCTGCTCTCATCAAATCATCGAAACATAATCCCCTTTAATCTCATCTCAACTTCACAAAGGTAATCATCTCTAAACGAGACTTGGAAGGACGAACAAAGGTGAGATCACGGCTTCAAGAACAATAATTGTTCTCGGGTAGGTTTGAGATTGATTAAATGTGATACACAAATCGAATTAATGAAAAGATTATAACAAAAAATTGTTATCAATCATTCATACATTAGAATATCAAAGTGGGTAAACCACATATGGATCTGTGATTCGTGATAGATTGCATGTTGGTTTAATTTGTTTAATTAAAAAACGAATGATCGAATATAACAAAGTTGTTAGGATTCGTTCTTTATTTTCGTATATTAATTAAGGTGTATGCCTTGACAGATTTGGTTCGGATTGCATGTGTTTTTGACGAAACAAAGAGAAGATATGAACATAAATGTTCCTAGTCTTTCTTTATTTTCGAAAATAAACGAGATGGATGAACCATACATAGATCTATGATGCATGTTGTTTTTGGTTTGAGTCAAATCGAAACAAAGATACAGAAAATAACAGATTGTTATTAATCTAAATTTGTTGTCGAAAATTAAAAGGATGTTAAATCCTACACATATGGTCAATGATGAAATAAATTTTTTCGTGTAGAGATCGGATTAGATCATGGTTTGCATGTTGTTACACGAAAACTGAATCTGAGATCACACTATTTGTTGTTCCTTGTTATTTGATTCAAGTCTAGATGGGATAGGTGTCGACGGGTTTAGGATAGATGATGTTGGTGTTGAGGAGAAATAAGGTTAGATGTGATTTTTTTCATTCAGAATAAGCTCATCCGGAATAAGCTTCATCCGGAATAAACTTCATCCGGAATAAGCTTCATCCGGAATAAGCTTCATCCGGAATAAGCTTCATCCGGAATAAGCTTCATCCAGAATAAGCTTCACCCGGAATAAGCTTCATCTGGAATAATCTTCATCCGGAATAAGCTTCATCCGGAATAAGCTTCATCCGGAATAAGCTTCATCCGGAATAAGCTTCATCCGGAATAAGCTTCATCCGGCATAAGCTTCATCCGAAATAAGCTTCATCCGGAATAAGCTTCATCCGTAATAAGCTTCATCCGAAATAAGCTTCATCCGGAATAAAAAATGGTTGGTTTTGGTGTTTTCTGAAATCTTATCCATCTGAAAGTATCCATCTGAAATCTTATCCATAGTACTTTTTCGTTTTTCCAGGATCTTGGTTTTGTGGATCTGGGTTTTTCTGGCAGATCTTCAAAAACAACAAAGAAACCCATACAAACTTGGAACAACCAGATCCAAATTCCATGTAAAAGTATAAAAACCTTTTTAAATAGAAAAGTTTGGACAGATATGATATACTTTTTAACCACCAGAGAAACCATGGACTTGTGACTAGATCTAAAAGTTTGACTTTGATACTGTGACCAGAAAAATGACAACTTTTGAACCATAAAAGATAATGAAATCGATATGATTCATGACCAAAATGTATCTATGAGACAAAAGAATGATGAAAACATTAAACCACCATGACCAAAAAGTAACAAATCGGACCAAAAAAATGATAGAACGAGACATAAAAAAAATTTAGACCACCAAATCGAAAACAAGAACACGATCCAGGGATGGAACCGAGGCTATGATGCCAAATGTAGGTTTGCTATTTTAGATTCGGTGGTCTAACATGGTGGTAAAGGGTATTGGCAGCCATGGATGTTTTAGAGAGAGAAAGTGGTTGTATGTGAAATAAGATATATTGTATTAAAATGAAAAATGACACAAGCAACAACCCCTCCTTGGAAGCCTAGGAGGGGTATTTATAGTCACACACGAATAAACTATACAAAGTTGCCTAATCTAGTCCCTGCGTGTGTGACTATGATAACTAATGGGAATTCTTAAATGTCGTCACATAAAGTGAATTTCCAACATGGGTGGTGAAGGGTTTATCATTTTCGTCATGAGGACGAAGGGTAGCCAGAGCCTTCTTTACCGTGGCGCTGGCAGGCACAACGGACATGCCTTCATTGACTGGAAGTCCAATGACTTTGGCAACGGTATGAAGATTAAAAGTGAGAGGTTGGGGATGTGTAGAAAGGTTGAAGGTGATGTGTGAAGAGGTTTGATCAACTTCAGCGCTATACCAGAACTCCTTCAAATATTGTGGTAGCATGTGGAAGGTAATCTGGTTATGGCTTCAAAAATGGTGGAGTTTTTTAGGAAGTAGAACAATGGTTGGTAGAGGGAATTGTTGTGTTCCAAAAGAGCTAATTCAAGGCAATTTTTGCCATCGTGTATCCCAAAATCAACGTTCGAGGCAGCCAGGACGGTGAAAGCGGTGTTTGTTGATGAAGATGCCATTCTTGATGTGAGGAAGAAATGAAGTTTTTGGAGAAGATGAATAGAATGTGTGTGTGAAAGTAATGAGTAATGTGAGTTTCGAAAAGTGAGTCAAGGGTTTTGATAAAAGGGTTAGCCGTTTTACAATTAAAGCAATTAATGCAAAAAAAATTACCTTTTAGGAAAAGTGGGACCCTTTGACTCTTCATGTGATTTTTCTGTCCTTTGGAAAGCGGGAAAGTTGTTGACAATAAAGGTTAATCATTTGAATTAAATATGGGAATATATTAAGTCCCATTGGAATGTAACTACCTCGTTACATTCAATTCCCTTTAATGCCCAGAGACAGAGATCAGAGATCATTTATCATATTTGTTTATCAATATTGAGCATACACAGCTCAGCAACCAGCCTAGTAAAACTTGGCTTAGCCAGAGGCTTGGTGAATATATCAGCGAGCTGGTATTCAGTGGGTATAAAATGAAGCTTAATATCACCTTTTAAAATATGGTCTCTGATAAAGTGATACTTGATGTCAATATGCTTAGTTCTGGAATGAAGTACCAGATTATTTAAGATGGCTATAGCACTTGTGTTGTCACAGAATATGGGAACCTTTTCATAAATGATCCCATAATCAGCCAGCTGACTTTTCATTCAGAGAACTTGAGCACAACAATCAGCGGCCGCTACGTATTCAGCTTCAGCTGATGACATGGCCACAGAGTTTTGTTTCTTGGCACTCCAGCATACTAACTTTCCTCCAAGGATTTGACAACTCCCAGAGGTGCTCTTTCTGTCAAGACAACACCCAGCATAGTCAGAGTCTGATTAGGCTTTGAGGTCGAAGCCTGATCCATTAGGATACCAGAGACCCAATGTGGGAGATCCTTTTAAGTACCTGAAAATTCTTTTGACAACTACAAGGTGGGATTCCTTGGGGTTAGCTTGGTACCTAGCACAGAGACATGTGGCAAATTGTATGTCTAGTCTGCTTGCTGTGAGGTACATCAGTGACCCAATCATGCCTCTATATAAGGTCTCATTAACAGAGACCCTTGAGTCATCAGCTCCCAAGTTGTTGGGAGGAAGCATGGGGCATTTCACTGATGCACAATCAGACAGATCATACTTCTTGAGCAAATCCTTAACATATTTTTCTTGACAAATGGAAATTCCTTTTGAATTTTATTTAATTTGAAAACCCAAGAAAAAGGTTAATTCCCCCATCATGCTCATTTCATATTTTGTGGTCATTAGTTTGGCAAACTGTTTGCTCAATGTAATATTGGTTGAACCAAAAATTATATCATCCACATAAATTTGTACTAAAATGACATCACCCTTGGACCTATAAGTGAACAGGGTTTGATCAATGGTACCTCTAACAAATTTATTTTCAAGTAAGAAATTTGATAGGGTTTCATACCAGGCTCTAGGCGCTTGTTTCAGCCCATAGAGTGCTTTGTGAAGTCTTCAGACGTGATCAGGATAATCACTGTTCTCAAACCCTGGGTGTTGATAGATATATATACATCCTCTACAGGCTTCCCATTGAGGAAAGCACTCTTCACATCCATCTGGTATATAGTAAACCCTATATAAGCTGCAAAGGCTAGGAAGATTCTGATTGCTTCCAATATGGCTACTGGTGCAAACGTTTCATCATAGTCAATCCCCTCAGATTGATTATATCCCAGCACCATAAGCCTAGCCTTGTTTTTGAAAATCATGCCAGCTTCATCCCTCTTGTTTCTGTAGACCCATTTAGTTCCAACCACTTGCTTCCCAGCTGGAGCTTTTACCAGAGTCCACACCGTGTTCCTCTTGATCTGATTCAACTCATCTTGCATGGCAACAACCCACCCTTTATCTAGAAGCGCACCAGCCACATTCTTAGGTTCATCCTCAGAGAGAAAATCAGCGAAAAGGCATTCATTCACAGAGGCGGTTTCCAGAGATCTCAATTTGCCTCTAGTGGTGACTCCCTTAGAGGGTTCACCAAGAATATTCACTAGAAGAATATCTTGGTTCCTACTCCAGGGGTTTTAGTTGGAGGTTTTGGGCCAAGCAAGGAATCAGATAGGTTAGCACCAGCGAGTCTTGGTAGGGCTGGTACCTCTGATTCTTTGTTAGAGTTCTTCTCATCCACAGAGGTGGAAGAAGGAGAAGAAACATCTGAAGGGACAAATTTGACATTGGGAACAGGAATATGTTTTTTGTATCTACCCTTTCCCCCAATAGCCTGAACCACATCACAGGTATGGATTCGGCGACTATTTCTTCCACTGTGGATTGAGCCAAATTCCATTTTTCAATGGTTTTTCTAAGTTCAGAATTTTCATCAGACAAAGACTCATTTTCAATGGATAATTTGCTCACTTCATTTTGAAGTTGATTAGCAAGATTCACAAATGGTTTAAGATTTGTTAATTCAGATTGGCAAAGATTTAACTCTGTTTTAAGACTATGAAATTTGTTTAACAGGTTTTTTCTTTGCTCTTCCACAAAGTGGAGGTCAACCAAGGTATAGTCACTGACATGGTCTCTATCAGGACCTTCAGCCATAGATAACATTTTTTGTACCTTTTTCATGGTGATGTCCACCCATTGACCAGATCTTGCTTCACTTTTACCCACAGCGGGTTCTGCATCAGCGACAGCCATAAAGGCTCTGACGGTAGTGGTACCTTCATCCTCAGAAGTGAGGGGTTCATCATCCCAGTCGAATGAGGCAGCGATCAGACCTTTTTCAGTCTTCTTAATATCTTTTTTCTTTGCTGCATCATCGGCTTTCTGATTGAGTTTTAGCAGCTCAGCTTTCAAGGCTTTGTATTTGACTTTGTAGTCCTTCTTCCCTTCTGAGTCAGAGAGAGAGGTTTGCTTGAAAGGTGAGGTGGAAAACTTCTTGTTGTTGTTGTTGTTGCTGGATGAAAGGAAGCTTGGAGAGGAGGTTTTGTTTGACCAGCAATCCTTCTGATAGTGACCAGTCTTTCTACAAGTGTAGCATGACACCTTGGATTTATCAACCTTTGTAGCTCCAACTCTAAGAATTTGCAAGATCCTATAAATGACACGAAAACCCAAAACTTTGATTTAATAGGCTTAGCATCCACGAGTCTCATTCCTTGAGATTTTAAACTGTGGAGGACGAGAGATGATAGAGTCAATTATAAGTTCGGTATTCTTTCGTGAATTTATGTGAGTTTATTATAAGCCTATTCTCCCTTAGCTTGTTAATAAATTTATCTGTAATAAATAAGGTTGTACGATTTAAAAGGTTACTTAGCTTCTAGCCCCAAATCGTTTAAAAGTTTCTCGGTACGAATTAGAGTTCATAGCCAAGGCATAACTTATTGAAGCGGGATGCGAAGATTGGCGAGTCCGAAAAGGCCCTAACAAGGCATGAGGGCTACATTTTGTTGCTAAAAGATCCAAAAGTGATGTGAAGAATCATTTATCGAAAATCAATATGAAGGATCGAGACACACGACGAAAAGCAAATACTCCCCAAAAGATTATGGAGAAGTCTATCCAAAAAGACCCTAACAAGGTATGAGGATAAATAGATCCAAGTCCTAAAAGGAGTCGGATCGTTGTATATCAAAGTGAAAAATAAAGGTTGGAGAAAAATGAAGAAGTCGTGGTCCAAAGATGAAGAATCTCTCAAAACTTCAAGTGAAGAAATTCCTATTATGAAGAGAAGACCATAATTTCAAGAATGTCTCTCAAAGATTTGAAGTATGAAGTCGCTGCCAAATATCGGTCCGAGAAAGGTCTCAAATCGTGAAGCAAGTTATGCCAAGATATGAACTTTATGAGGTCCCGAGAAGCAGTTTTAAAAGATTTGGTCCTTTAGCTAACTATTAATTAAATCGTTCACTTTATTGTCGGCCTAAATAACTATCGAAATAAGTCAAACAATGCATCCTCGTGATCATTGAAGACAAAAATAAAATATAAGAGATACATCTAGGAATAAGGGAGTCTAAGTGAATAATTGGCCCACATGAGTTCGTGTTAGTTTGCTAACTTATAATAACAATGATCTCGTTTTTAAGCTTGGTATGGGGAACGTGAAACTTGAGGATGATAAACGTTCATGGCAACCACAACCCAATGTAAGTTTTTAATTTCTTTACCTGCTTCTATCTTTTTATGTTTAGTATTTAATAAAGGCCAAGGTGGGTTATTTATGATGGGAAATGTAAACTGTGCTTTAAAATTAATGCATTGCATGAGGGCATTGCAATGGTCAAGTGTAGGGGATTTAATAAGTGTGAAAACACTTATCCTTTTACCACCTATTTCCAATAATAACAAGACCAAAACGTGTGATTTATGTCGTAAAATTCGGAATTATGCGTGGTTTGTGTTTTTATTGTGTTTTAGGACCAAAATATGAAAAAGGAAGAAAACACGGGCTTTCACGGGCTTTTATCAAAGAAAACGGGAAAAGACGAAGTCAAAAGATCAAGAGTGCAAAAAGAACGGAAGTCCAAGGCCTATTCTGAAGATTTATCGAAGAAAAAGTCTAAAGACGGAAGTTTAACGAAGTCGAAGAACTTAAGTCTAATAGAAGAAGAAAATTAAAAGACAAGTTCAAATCCCGAGACGACATCGAGAAAAGACAAAGAATTAAAGTCGAGTCGAAGACGTGAAGAAAGCAAGAAAGAAGATGCAACACATGCACTCCTTCCACCTTCCCTATAAATACCCTCCTAATAGTCATTAGGAGGGTGTTAGTTAGTCTTTAATTTTTAGTTTTTCAATTTTTTGCATTTTTCTAGTTTTAGAGAGAGAAGTCTTAAACTTTCTATCACTAAGTTTCATCTTTTCTCTTAATCTTTCAAGATTAAACATTTGTATTGCTTATTTTTTTCATTAATCAAGTTCTATTAAAGCTTTTAATCCTAAATCTCATTCTACCTTTCTTTGATTTTAGATTGATTTTGGTGCGAATTTCATATGATCCGTGTTTTTCTAAATGATTTCGTGCTTAAAAAGTTAATCTTTTGATCATTACTTAAGTTTTCATATGAATAAGCTTTGAGAATTTTGTGCTTATTGGCTTATTTTTATGATTAGCTTATTTACTTATGAAAAGTTTTCTTAAAAAGTTCATATTTTTATGTTTGATCTAAAAGTTTGTTTATTTTAAGTTTAGATAAGTTGATTCTAGAGCTTATTTGATCCGGTTCAATTTTGGTTCGTTCTAGTTTTGGGAATAAGCTCATCATAATAGCTTATTTCTTGGCTTTTTAACCGAATCCCATATATTTCGGAAAGGGTTTAAACCCCTTTCCGAGCTACGTATTCCGAGCAGCCACCACCCCCTCTTTCCGATTGGCAAATCGGAAAAGGGTTTGAAGATTCCGATTTGCACCCCTGATATTCCGATCAAAGTGATCGGATTAGGGTTAACGTATTCCGACTGGTATAGTTTTGATGCATTCCGATCTGGCCTTTTGTTACATATTCCGATCATAGTTGTTATCCAAGCATTCCGATTGTGTCTTATTCATCATTCCGATTGCATCATTTTTTAGACATTCTGATTGGGCCAATTGCAATATTCCGATTAGAGGTATTTGTCAACCATTCCGACAGCCTCAATTCCCACATTCCGACCACCAGATCGGAATACATTCCGATCTGGACCTGTTTTGGCTTATTCCGATTTGGCAATTAGTGGATATTCCGATCAGCTTCATTTGTTGCATTTTCCGATCAGATTCCGATTTGGGAATTTAATGTTGGTTTAGCTTTATTGTTTTTATAAAATTTCTAAGTGTTAGTTTTATTTAGTGTGCTAGTAATTTGCCAATATTACTTTTAAGTTTTTTTCAAGCATTTATTTTAACTCGTCATTTAGTTTATTGTTTTAAACTTCTACTTTACTCAACGACACTTATTATTTGCTTATAGTTTAAAATAGACAAACAAACCAAACCATTCTCTTGTTCACCAAAAGACGATTGAGTCGCACTCTTAACCAATAGTCAATTCGAAAAGACTTGGGACTACGAATTTTGATACGTGGGGTAAAAGCCGAGTATTAAATGGCGGCGTTGCCGGCTCTTTTCGTTACGATTAAAGGTTTTTAGTGAGAGACGCATTGAATTTTGGGATCCGTTCTTTGAACGTTACTTTCCTTGCTTTAAAAAATTTTCAAAAATCCAAAAAAAATATAAAACTCTTCAAAAATACAAAAACATTGAAAAATCATAAAAAGCAATTCTTTTCCAAAAGGTCTTGCACCAAAAAGATTATATAGATATTCTCTGTGTATATTTTTCTTCTGCATGTGTATGCGTACTAGATCTTCGAACTATTCTGAGCCCGAGACTCGTGAAGATCTAGATATGGCTGGTGTTAATAACAACAATAACAACCCACCTCAACCCAATTTGAATAACAACAATAACAACAACAACAACAAAAATGTCCTTCTACCTGATTTACGAACAATGGAGGAATTGTGTCAACCCACCATGAACGGTCGCGGAGGCCCGATTGCGCCGATGCACGTCACGGCTCAGGAGTTTTCGTTGAAGCATCACATGATCCAACAAGTGCAAACTAACCCATTTCGCGGAATTCCGGATGATGATGCCAACAAACACCTCGACAAATTCATTACCATAACCCAAAGCATGAAGTGCCCCGGTGTTTCTATGGATGACCTTCGCCTTCAACTTTTTCCACACTCGCTTTCTCACCATGCCGAAAAATGGTTTGACCGTCTCCCGAAGAATTCTATTCATACGTGGAATGACATGACTCAACGCTTTTTGTTGCCCTACTTCCCTCCATCCATGGTCACAAGCCTTCGTAACCAAATTAGTGGATTCATGCAAGACAATGATGAATCGCTCTTCGATGCTTGGGAACGATACAATGATTTGATCGACCGCTGTCCAAATCACAACATGCTCCCCGTCACTCTCATTGATACTTTCTACAATGGTCTCACTTTTCGTGATCGTGACACGATCAATGCCGCCGCCGGTGGTACTTTTATGAAAAGGAGACCGGAGGAGTGTCGAGAGTTGATTGAAAACATGACTACTCACCACAAGAATTGGGATTCATCCGCATCCTCAAGATCTAACTCGAGAGTCAATGTTTCTTCTACTACCTCCAATCTTGAGATGACTGAAATTTCTCGACAACTCGCTGAGATGAACAAGAATTTCATGGCCATGGCCACAAACCACTTTCAACAAGCTAAAGCTGTTGCTATTTCTTGTGACACATGTGGTGGCCCTCATTCTTATAATGATTGTCCTTCTACTCAAGGCAATTTTTCTGAAAACGTTAACGCAGCTTACGGTACTTATCCCACAGGAGGCTATCAAGCTCGTCCTCAAGGAGACCGTAGCTTGCTAAGTTATCGTTCCAACAATTATCTTGCTCCACCTGGTTTCCCTCCTGCAAACCAAAACCAACAACAAAGCTATAACCGAAACAACCAATCCCAACCTCGTGCTAACAATCAATATCAATCCCAAAGAAACCCATACCCAACTCAAGGAAATTCTCAAGCTTACCAAGCTCCACCTCTCAATCAACCGATGGCAGTGAGTCCAGACGTCGAGACGTTCATGAAGACTAATCGGGAGCTGGTGACGAATCTTCGGAGTCAAGTCATCAACTTGAAGGGCAAAATGACGAAACAAGGGAACGATATGTGAGCCGAGCTAAGGAATGATATGGCAAAACAGAGCAATGAGATCCGTGCCGACCTCAGAGATTCTTTCAGCACTCAAGCACTTAACATTCGTGATATGATTGGTTCGCTCATCCAAAGTAATCAACCCTCTTCTTCGGGTACTCTTCCGAGTAATACCGTTGCGAATCCAAGAGGGGAGATGAAAGCAATCACCACTCGTAGTGGAAAAGGTTATATGGAACCCGAGCTTCCTACACCTCCACCCGTGATTGTGAACAAGGAAAAAGAGCAACTTTCCCCACCTCCTTCACCTTCTACCCCCATTTCCCCACCACCCGTGGTTGTGAGTGATCATATTCCCCTAAAGCCTTCTTCTTCATCCAATATACCTTATCCTTCAAGGTTGAGGAAAGAGAAGCAAAAGAGCAAGGATGATATTCAGGTTTCAAACTTTCTAAAAATGTTTAAACAATTGAATTTTAACATCTCCTTTGCCGAGGCTCTCGCTCACATGCCTAAATACGCTAAGATGTTTAAAGATCTTTAAGTGACAAGGAGAAGCTTCTTGACATTGCTCAGACCCAACTTAATGAGAACTGCTCCGTAGTGCTCTTAAGGAAATTGCCCACCAAACTTGGTGATCCGGGTCGCTTCTTGATTCCTTGCAACTTCCCGGGAGTAGAGAATTGCATGGCCCTAGCCGATCTTGGTGCCAGTATAAACTTAATGCCTTTAAGTGTTTGGAAGCAATTATCTCTCCCCGAGCTAGTCCCCACCAAAATGACTTTGGAATTAGCCAACCGTACGGTTGCTTATCCAGTGGGGATAGCCGAAGATGTCTTTGTTGGCGTTGACAAATTCACCTTCCCGGCGGATTTTGTCGTCGTTGACTACGAGATGGATCCCCGTGTTCCATTAATCGTTGGACGTCCATTCCTGAGGACCGGTCGCACTCTCATTGATGTAGCCGCGGGCGAAATAATCATGAGAGTTGGTGACGATAAAATTGTCTTCAACATGGGTAAGATTTCTAAGCAACCTTATTCATATGAGAGTGTTAATGCTATTGATGTTCTCGATGAGGCTTGTGAAGAACATTTTCATGATGCTTGCAAAAGTACTCTTTCTTCTCTACCCACTGTTGAGACCGTTGCCTCAATTGCTCCGGCATTGACTCCTTTTGGAGAAAGTGACTTGGATGATTTCGAAGCTAGCTTGGGTCCTCTCGATATTAAGTATGATAATTCGTCCACCGATTGGGATGAAGACATTCGTACTATTGAGCGACTTCTCAATGAGGACCCGTTTTCTCCTCCTTCTCCTAAAGAGGTGACTAATGATGATTCGTCCTTAGTTTCACCATCTATTGAGGATCCTCCCACTCTTGAGCTTAAGGACCTACCTCCTCATCTTGAGTACGTTTTCCTTGAAGACAACGAGAATTTACCGGTCATCATCGCAAAGGACCTGAAAGAAGAAGAAAAAACCCGACTTGTCGCCGTGTTGAAGAAGCATAAAAGAGCTATCGCTTGGAAAATCTCCGACATTCGTGGAATTGATCCTCACTTTTGCACACATAAAATTCTCATGGAGGACGACTTTAAGCCCACTATTCAAAGCCAACGAAGGGTGAATCCTAAAATCCATGAAGTCATCAAAAAAGAGGTTATCAAACTTCTTGATGCGGGTATGATTTACCCTATTTTGGATTCACCATGGGTTAGTCCAGTCCATTGTGTGCCTAAGAAAGGCGGCATCACCGTTGTGCCCAATGCAAACAACGAGTTGATTCCTACCCGTCTCGTTACTGGGTGGAGAGTTTGTATAGACTACCGCAATCTCAATGATGCCACGAGAAAGGATCATTTCCCTCTACCTTTTACGGACCAAATGCTTGAACGTTTAGCTGGTAATGAATATTACTGCTTTCTTGATGGTTTCTCGGGTTATTTCCAAATACCCATCGATCCCCAAGATCAAGAGAAGACAACATTCACTTGTCCCTATGGCACATTTGCTTACAAACGAATGCCTTTTGGCTTATGCAATGCCCCCGGGACTTTCCAAAGGTGCATGTTGGCTATCTTCCATGACATGGTTGAGCAAACCATGGAAGTCTTCATGGATGATTTCTCGGTCTTCGGGGATTCCTTCTCTTCTTGCCTTGCCAATTTGGAACGTATGCTTAAGCGATGCGAAGACACTCGCCTTGTTCTGAATTGGGAAAAATGCCATTTTATGGTAAAAGAAGGCATTGTGCTAGGACACAAAATCTCTAAAGCCGGTCTTGAAGTCGACCGTGCTAAAGTAGATGTCATAGCCAAATTACCTCCACCTTCAACCATGAAGGGTGTGAGAAGTTTTCTGGGTCATGCGGGCTTCTATCGTCGATTCATTCAGGATTTCTTTAAAATCGCTCGCCCGATGACCCACCTCTTGGAAAAAGATACTCCTTTTATCTTTTCTAAAGAGTGTATTGAAGCCTTCAATCTTCTTAAGGATAAGCTAACTAAGGCACCGGTCTTGGTTACCCCTAATTGGGAGCTGCCTTTTGAGTTGATGTGCGATGCTAGCGACTTTGCTATTGGTGCGGTTTTGGGCCAACGAGTGAATAAACACTTCCAACCAATCCAATATGCTAGCAAAACAATGACGGGGGCTCAATTGCATTATACGACAACCGAAAAAGAGCTTTTAGCTGTTGTCTATGCTTTTGAAAAATTTCGCCCCTATCTTGTTTTATCCCCCACCATCGTATACACGGACCATTCCGCGTTGAAGTACTTGATGACTAAGCATGATTCTAAGCCAAGACTTCTTCGCTGGGTTTTACTCCTTCAAGAATTCAACATTGAAATTCGTGACAAGAAGGGTGCTGAGAACCTGGTCGGTGATCATCTGAGTCGACTTGAGGATCCATATCAAGGGGATCATCCGAACAAAGAGATCAATGACTCTTTCCCCCTTGAGACCTTAATGTCTATAAATCTCAATCTGGATGACACCCCGTGGTTTGCTAACATTGCAAACTACTTAGCGGGTGGTATTCTCATCAAAGGGTTAACATCCCAACAAAAGAAGAAGTTCTTGAATGATGTTAAGACTTACTTTTGGGATGACCCTTATCTATTCAAACAATGTGCTGATTTGATCATTCGTCATTGTGTTGATGGACCGGCAGCTTTTGACATTCTCCAGGCTTGCCACAAAGGACCCACCGGTGGTCACTTTGGTCCCAACTACACCGCTAAGAAAGTGTTTGATTCTGGATTCTACTGGCCCACCATTTATCGTGACGCTCATGAAATGGTTAAGCATTGTGATGCTTGCCAACGCCAAGGCAAGATCACACATAAGGATGAGATGCCTCAAAATTTCATACAGGAATGTGAAATCTTTGACGTATGGGGCATCGACTTTATGGGGCCATTTCCATCCTCCAAAGGGAACAAGTACATCCTCGTCGCAGTTGACTACGTTTCTAAATGGGTTGAAGCCAAGGATCTCCCTACGAACGATGAGAGGGTGGTTGTGAACTTTTTGAAGCAGCTTTTCGCTCGATTTGGCGTTCCTCGTGCTATCATCAATGACCGCGGGACTCATTTTTGCAACGATCAATTTGTAAGAGTCATGGCTAAGTATGGTATCAATCACCGTCTTTCCACCGCCTATCATCCCCAAACTAATGGGCAAGCCGAGATATCCAACCGTGGATTGAAGCGAATTTTGGAGCGTACTGTGGGAGAGCATCGCGCCGCGTGGGCCGATAAGTTAGATGATGCTCTGTGGGCTTTCCGTACTGCTTATAAGACCCCGATCGGTTGTACACCTTATCTTCTTGTGTACGGAAAAGCATGCCACCTTCCCATCGAGCTGGAACATAAGGCACACTGGGCCTTGAAGTGGGCTAACTTCGACATCAACAAAGCCAGTGATCATCGCAAGATTCAAATTAACGAGCTAAATGAACTGAGGAATGAAGCTTATGAGAACTCACTGATCTACAAGGAGAAGACGAAGATCATTCATGACGCAAAAATCAAGAACCGAGAGTTCTACGTTGGTGATCAAGTCTTACTTTTTAACTCTCGGTTGAAGATCTTCTCTGGCAAGTTGAAGAGCCGCTGGTCTGGTCCATTCACCGTCGCCAAAGTCTTTCCATATGGGACCATTGAGCTTTCTCAGCCAAATGGGCCCAATTTCAAGGTGAATGGCCAGCGTCTGAAGCTGTACTTTGGTGAGGACATCTCTCATGAGATGATTCCATCCCTCACCACGTTCCCCAGGAACTAAATTTGGGTCTAGTCAGGCTCGTGACTCGGTCAACAAAAACAAGCGCTTCTCGGGAGGCAACCCGTGATCTATCCTTTACTGCTTTCATAATAAGTGTGGGGGGAGCCCCGTATGTGTTTGTTGTCTTGTTTCTTGTGCTGTACAGGGATTAAAGCTTCAAAGATCCACCTTGATGACTTTTGACGAACCGTGATACTGTGTTCCCATCTTCTCGGTTCTATCCTAAACTCTTGTGATTCAATATTTCATATCTTCTATGTCTCATTGAATTCACTATAGTTGTCCTTTCCTTAGCAAGATTTAAACAAAGTGCACAATGTCCTAAGTGTAGGGGAGTTTACTCCTACATGCTTAAACATTGAGGACAATGTTTATATCAAGTGTAGGGGGGACTTCTATCGAAGTAAGTGGTCTTTTCCATGAATTTGCCCTCATTTTAACCGGAAAACTTGATTTTTCGATATTTTTCAAAATTTTTAATCTATTTTGGCCTAGTTGTATAGTTTCATTTTCCTTTAATATGATTATTTTCTTTCCTTGCTAGAATAAATTTTTAATAAAGTGGTGTTAAATTTTTCTTAGTCGTGAACATTTTGACTCAACCCGAGTTTACTTATCTTAGTTTACTCTAGCTAGTATCCTTAACATGTTCAAGTCAATTTTTGCTAGGCTTTTATATAGGGAGCTATAAAACGCAAAAGTCTTAACTCTCACGAGTTAAGAACAAGAACATTTCGTAAGTTCCTATAATTGATCCTAGAGAGTCGTTTATCAAGGGAACTTTAAAATGCGATTTCTAAACTTGAAAAAGTCTAAGAATTTGCAAGATCCTATAAATGACTCGAAAACCCAAAACTTTGATTTAATAGGCTAAGCATCCACGAGTCTCATTCCTTGAGATTTTAAACTGTGGAGGACGAGATGATAGAGTCAATTATAAGTTCGATATTCTTTCGTTAATTTATGTGAGTTAATTATAAGCCTATTCTCCATTCACTTGTTAATAATTTTATCTGTAATAAATAAGGTTGTACGATTTAAAAGGTTACTTAGCTTCTAGCCCCAGGTCGTTTAAAAGTTTCTCGGTACGGATTAGAGTTCATAGCCAAGGCATAACTTATTGAAGCGGGATGCGAAGATTGGCGAGTCCGAAAAGGCCCTAAGAAGGCATGAGGGCTACATTTTGTTGCTAAAATATCCAAAAGTGATGTGAAGAATCATTTATCGAAAATCAATATGAAGGATCGAGACACACGACGAAAAGCAAATACTTCCCAAAAGTTTATGGAGAAGTCTATCCAAAAAGACCCTAACAAGGTACGAGGATAAATATATACAAGTCCTAAAAGGAGGCGGATCGTTGTATATCAAAGTGAAAAATATAGGTTGGAGAAAAATGAAGAAGTCGTGGTCCAACGATGAAGAATCTCTCAAAACTTCAAGTGAAGAAATTCCTATTATGAAGAGAAGACCATAATTTCAAGAACGTCTCTCAAAGATTCGAAGTATGAAGTCGCTGCCAAATATCGGTCCGAGAAAGGTCTCAAATCGTGAAGCAAGTTATGCCAAGATATGAACTTTATGAGGTCCCGAGAAGCAGTTTTAAAAGATTTGGTCCTTTAGCTAACTATTGATTAAATCGTTCACTTTATTTTCGGCCTAAATAACTATCGAAATAAGTCAAACAATGCATCCTCGTGATCATTTAAGACAAAAATAAAATATAAGAGATACATCTAGGAATAAGGGAGTCTAAGTGAATAATTGGCCCACATGAGTTCGTGTTAGTTTGCTAACTTATAATACCAATGATCTCGTTTTTAAGCTTGGTATGGGGAACGTGAAACTTGAGGATGATAAATGTTCATGGCAGCCAAAACCCAATGTAAGTTTTTAATTTCTTTACTTGCTTCTATCTTTTTATGTTTAGTATTTAATATAGGCCAAGGTGGGTTATTTATGATGGGAAATGTAAACCGTGCTTTAAAATTAATGCATTGTATGAGGGCATTGCAATGGTCAAGTGTAGGGGATTTAATAAGTGTGAAAACACTTATCCTTTTACCACCTATTTCCAATAATAACAAGACCAAAATGTGTGATTTATGTCGTAAAAGTCGGAATTATGCGTGGTTTGTGTTTTTATTGTGTTTTAGGACCAAAATATGAAAATGGAAGAAAACACGGGCTTTCACGGGCTTTTATCGAAGAAAACGGGAAAAGACGAAGTCAAAAGATCAAGAGTGCAAAAAGAACGGAAGTCCAAGGCCTATTCTGAAGATTTATCGAAGAAAAAGTCTAAAGACGGAAGTTTAACGAAGTCGAAGAACTTAAGTCTAATAGAAGAAGAAAATTAAAAGACAAGTTCAAATCCCGAGACGACATCGAGAAAAGATAAAGTATTAAAGTCGAGTCGAGAAGACGTGAAGAAAGCAAGAAAGAAGATGCAACACATGCACTCCTTCCACCTTCCCTATAAATACCCTCCTAATAGTCATTAGGAGGGTGTTAGTTAGTCTTTAATTTTTAGTTTCTCAATTTTTTGCATTTTTCTAGTTTTAGAGAGAGAAAGTCTTAAACTTTCTCTCACTAAGTTTCATCTTTTCTCTTAATCTTTCAAGATTAAACATTTTTATTGCTTATTTTTTTCATTAATCAAGTTCTATTAAAGCTTTTAATCCTAAATCTCATTCTACCTTTCTTTGATTTTAGATTGATTTTGGTGCGAATTTCATATGATCCGTGTTGTTCTAAATGATTTCGTGCTTAAAAAGTTAATCTTTTGATCATTACTTAAGTTTCCATATGAATAAGCTTTGAGATTTTTGTGCTTATTGGCTTATTTTTATAATTAGCTTATTTACTTATGAAAAGTTTTCTTAAAAAGTTCATATTTTTATGTTTGATCTAAAAGTTTTTTTATTTTAAGTTTAGATAAGTTGATTCTAGAGCTTATTTGATCCGGTTCAATTTTGGTTCGTTCTAGTTTTGGGAATAAGCTCATCATAATAGCTTATTTCTTGGCTTTTTAACCGAATCCCATATATTTCGGAAAGGGTTTAAACCCCTTTCCGAGCTACGTATTCCGAGCAGCCACCACCCCCTCTTTCCGATTGGCAAATCGGAAAAGGGTTTGAAGATTCCGATTTGCACCCCTGATATTCCGATCAAAGTGATCGGATTAGGGTTAACGTATTCCGACTGGTATAGTTTTGATGCATTCCGATCTGGCCTTTTGTTACATATTCCGATCATAGTTGTTATCCAAGCATTCCGATTGTGTCTTATTCATCATTCCGATTGCACCATTTTTTAGACATTCCGATTGGGCCAATTGCAATATTCCGATTAGAGGTATTTGTCAAAAATTCCAACCGCCTCAATTCCCACATTCCGACCACCAGATCGGAATACATTCCGATCTGGACCTGTTTTGGCTTATTCCGATTTGGCAATTAGTGGATATTCCGATCAGCTTCATTTGTTGCATTTTCCGATCAGATTCCGATTTGGGAATTTAATGTTGTTATAGCTTTATTGTTTTTATAAAATTTCTAAGTGTTAGTTTTATTTAGTGTGCTAGTACTTTGCCAATATTACTTTTAAGTTTTTTTCAAGCATTTATTTTAACTCGTCATTTAGTTTATTGTTTTAAACTTCTACTTTACTCAACGACACTTATTATTTGCTTATAGTTTAAAATAGACAAACAAACCAAACCATTCTCTTGTTCACCAAAAGACGATTGAGTCGCACTCTTAACCAATAGTCAATTAGAAAAGACTTGGGACTACGAATTTTGATACGTGGTGTAAAAGCCGAGTATTACCCTTCTTCATAGTTATATCTACCAAACAATTGGGCTAAAGTATCATTCTTTATAGCATTGTTAGCTCTTAAGGTCTGATTTAGGCTTAGCCATTTTCTAGGTAAACTATTGACAAAAGTATCATTAACCTCAACCTTAGGTAGAACAACTCTATTGTTTCCCAAATCATTCAACAAAATCTTAAGCCTAGTATAAGTTTGTGCAACAGTTTATGTTTCCAAAGCTTTAAAAGCATTAAACTTAAGTCTAAGGGCTTGGATTTTGGTTTCTTTTGTTTCCTCTGGACCTTCATACCCTAGAACTAATTCAGTCCACATCTCCTTAGCAGAGTTGCATTTAATGATGGACTTCATAATGTTCTTGGGTAGGCAAGAGACTATGATACTTTTGAGTCTCTTGTCCTGGTTAGCCAGACGTCTATCCGCTGGAGACCATTGCTTAACAGGTTTCTTAATGGGTCTCTCAGGGGTAGAGGAAACTTCCAGTGGTACATAGGGAACATTTTCTAATATTTCTATCAAGAAGGGTTCTAAGCCATCTAAATATATAAGAAATTAACTTTTCCAACTTGAGAAATCCTCTTCATCAAATGCTGGTACATTGGACACATGTGACCCCCCTCGAACGTCAAGTAGTTGGGGAAAGTCATCATCATTATTACCAGTGCTTACAACTGGTGTAGGCATGGTAGTAGATGTGGTGGCTGGTATAGTGGTCGAAGTGGTACCTAAACTGGTTTGACCAAAAGGTGGAGGAGGTATAGTATCAGCCATATTAAGATCATGATTTTAAAAACAAGAACGGTTTATGAAAAGTTTTATAAATCAAACCGCTCTGATACCAATTGAAAGTCCCTTATATGAAAATTGTTGATAAACTATAACTCTTGTAACCACGAAACACAATGAAATACTTTTCAAACGCGTAATGCTTTATTAATTATTATAAACAAAGTATTACAAAGTGCTATGAATACACTCGTTGAATGACAACAAGATATGAACCCTAGAACAAGTAAACTAGATTCGAGACTCAAGTTTACAAGGGAACCAATGAGACGTTGGTAGACAGCTGGGGGCTCAGCGGTTCCAAGGTGAGAAAGAACTTAGATAAATTATCCAAGCACAAGGGTTGATTTAATTCTTCTTTCTCACTCCTATTTATAGTGTACGAGGTTGCTTCCTTAGTGGGAGTAGTTGATACGTGTCACCTTCTGAATGGAAGAGTACAACGTATTAAATGCATGTCCAAATCGATATATACCTTTAAACAACTTTAGGTGAACAGTTCTACCAACTGTTCACCTTTTGTCCCACTAGGTCGTACTAGGCTTTATCTTGAATCTCTTGTTTTGTCCCGCTCAGAACACTTGGTAGATTCTCCCGCCTAAACTATAAAGGATTGGACAAGCTCCAGACTTCTAGGGTTCTTAAGTGATCTCTGAGTGTTGTCAATTTAGAGATCCTTGAACACCAGTACATTCCTTCAACATCCCATCTATCCATAATCGCTGGTGAGTATGACTTCAGATTGTCTTCGACTTCTCTGACGTTGTCTTTGACTTGAATGTTCCTGGTGTGCTAGATGAGGCTTTACCTTCCACTGGTCTAGTATCTGTCGCTGGTCCTCTTTGCGATCAGTAAACACTTAGTCTAATTTAAACAAATCTTGACTGGGCCATAGTTAAAACTATCATTGGCCCAACAGTTAGAAACCTGAATATCATTCTTGTTCTTTAGTTTCTCTTTCCTCAACCTTGAGGGATAAGGTTTATTGGGTTGAGATGAAGGCTTTGGAATGGAATTCTCACTCACTTCTTTGGGTGGTGGAGGGGTGGAAGTAGAAGGTGGAGGAATTGGAGAAATAAAAGGTGGAGAAATTGGAGAAGTAGAAGGTGGAGGAGTAGAAGTTGGAGGAATTGGAGAAGGGGACTCGTTTTCCTTTGTTACAATCACCGGTGTAGGTGTAGGAAGCTCGGTTCCTTTAAACCTTTTCCACTGCGAGTGGTGATTGCTTTCATCTCCCCTCTTGGATTAGCAACGGTGTTACTCGGAAGAGAACCCGAACCAGAGGCTTGATTACTTGGGAAGAAACTAGCCATCATGTTCCTTAAGTCATTCGTTTGACTTGCCAAAGAGTTTCGCATATCGGCTCAAAGGTCATTCACTTGTTTCACCATATCTGCTTTCAAGTTGATCATTTCCCGCTGAAGATTTTGCACTATCACATCATTAGTCCTCGTGTAAGTGTCAACCTCTTAATTAAATGTGGTGGGTTGGGTGGGAGGAAGAGCATGGTAGGCAGGTGGTTGATAAGCGGGTGGTTGTTGAACTTGATTGTTTCTTTGAGGTGGATATGGGTTTCTTTGGGTTTGATATTGAGTTGGAGCTCGTGGTTGGTTTTGATTGTTGCGATTTAAGTTGGTTGAATTTTGAGGTGGAAAACCGGGTGGTGAAAGAAAGTTGTTTGAGCGATAGCTGAGCAAATTGCGGTCACCTTGAGGACGTGCTTGATAGCCTCCCGTAGAAAAGTTACCGTTGGCGGCATACACATTTTCCGGATTGTCATGAGTTGAAGGACAATCGGTGTATGAATGAGGTCCCACGCATATTTCACATGATTGACTCATAGCATTAACTTGTGCATTGATAGCTTTGGTGTTGTTAGCGGTTTCGAGAGCAAGTGTTTCAACAAGCGAAGTAAGCTTATCAAGTCTCTTGTCGCTCTCATTAGTGCTAGCACTAGCCACATTAGTCCGAACACTCTTGGTTTGCACTATAGACTTGTACTCAATAATATCCCAAGCGGCATTAGAAGACTTAACCAAAATGTTACCCCCCGAGGCACTATTTAGTGAATCTTGGTCATTCATGCTTAAACCATTGTAAAAAGTATTAAATTGATGTACTTTTGTGAAACCATGTTGTGGACACTTTCTTAAAAGTTCCTTAAAACGGTCCCAAGATTCACTAAATGTCTCACCGTACTTTTGTTCAAAGGTAATGATTTCTTTCCGCAAAGCGGTAGTACGTGAGGGTGGGAAAAAGTAGTTGGTGAATTTAGTCTCTAAATCCGTCCATGTAAGAATGCTTTGTGGCGGTTCCTTATCAAGCAAATTCTGGGCTTGTCCCTCTAAGGAGAAAGGAAAAAGTTTCAAAAGAATCACTTCTTGTGAAACCCCATTATACTTAACCGTATTGGTGAGTTGAAGAAACCTTTTTATATTGTCATGAGGATCATCAAGCGAACGCCCCAATAAATGTTGAGCAGAGACCATTTGAATGAAGCCGGATTTTAGTTCAAAATTGTTGGCTACAATCTCGGGTATGACAATAGCATCAGTGTTGCCCTCTACGTGCGATTGCAAAAGCTCGATCATTGGTTGATTGTCCATGGTGACAATAGGTGGAGTAATGACTTCGGCTTGAGCTACTTTCTTCTTACGAGCACGAGTACGCATACACACCTACAAAAGGAAAAGAAAAATAGACAAGAAATATTTTTTGTTTTTTTATGTTTTTCTATTTTTTTGTATTTTTGAAAATTTTATATATATATATATATTTTTTTTTTTTTGAAAATTTAAGCAAGAAAAATAGCGTTCAAAGATGAACGGATCCCAAAATCCAACGCGTCTCTAACTTAAAACCGTTAATCTTAACGAAAAGAGCCGGCAGCGGTGCCATTTAATACAAGGTATTGCCTCGTATGAAAGTTCGTTGAACCGATCTTTTCGAATTGATTACTAGTAGAAAGTGCGACTCAGTCGTTCTTGGTGGAAAATAAAATGGGTTTTTTGATTATCTATTTCTAAAATATGAAAATGTCGTTGAGTAAAATTAAAGCTTTAAAAAACTAAAAATTACTAGTAAAACTAAAAACTTAAACCATCGGAATGTAACAAGTCAATTCTATCGGAATGTTGCAAAAACAAAACCATCGGAATAATAGAAAATGAAAGCTATCGGAATAATGCTGTCTGAATAACCATCGGAATGTTTCCCGATCAGAATGCAGTTCTGTCGGAATGTAAGTCTATCGGAATACAAGTCTATCGGAATATCTCTATCTGAATGTCCAGTATCGGAATGTTTAAGATCGGAATAATAGTATCGGAATACAAGGATTTCTGTCGGAATGTTGCTAACAAAAATTGGGCAGAGTTTCGTCTTAATAAACCCTTAAGACCCGTCTCAATGTGTGATCGCAATGAGCGATCGCAATCACGATCGGAATAAGGGGGAAATACACGTGATCGTAAAGTAGAACCTAAAAGGTTATTGCGATCACCCTGAACCCGTCGGAATAAAGCAACGGAATATGTAAACCTATGATTGTGATGGAGCACAAGTAATCCGAAAATGGAGATAAGCTAAAATTTCAATAAGCACTTCCAATAAGCACACTTGACCAAAACTTAACCAACTCAATAATCATAAATTTGAAAACTTTTAAAATACGAAATATGCAAACTTTATAAATCAAACTTTTAAAAACTCTAAATTTTTAAGAAAACATAAAAAAAAATAAGCTAAGTACCAAATAAGCCAATAAGCATAAAAAGCTCAAAGCTCAATTTGCACAAAAACTTAGATGCGATCAAAAAGTAAAACTTTTTAACCACATAAACATCAAGATGAAATAATATGGAAATTGATTTCGGATCAAAATTAAAGTAAAAATCAAGAAAGGTAGAAAGAGATTAAAGATAAAAAGCTTAACTTGAACTTGTAGATTGAAGATTCAAAAATACAAGATTGTATTAAAGCTAAAACATGAAAGGAAAGAAAAGATGAAATTCTAGTGAGAGAAAGTTAAAACACTTTCTCTCTCTAAAATGAAAACTACCAAAAAGAAATAAACTAGCTAACCACCCTCCTAATGTGTTTAGGAGGGTATTTATAAGAGATGGGAAGGTGCATGTGTTTCCTTCTTTCTTTCTTCACGACTCGATTTAAATTCTGTCTTTCTCGACGTCGTCTCGGGATTTGTCGATGTAAATTGAACTTGTCTTGTCAGTTTCTTCTTCTATTAGACTTGAGTTCTTCGACTTCATTAAACTTCCGTCTTTAGACTTTTTTCGTCGATAAATCTTCAGAATAGGCCTTGGACTTCCGTTCTTTTTGCACTCTTGATCTTTTGACTTCGTCTTTTCTCGTTTTTCTTCGATAAAAGCCCGTGTTTTCTTTCTTTTTCATCTTTTGGTCCTAAAACACAATAAAAACACAAACCACGCATAATTCCGACTTTTATGACATAAAATATATGTTTTGGTATTGTTATTATTGGAATTAAGTGATAAAAGGATAAGTGTTTTCACACTTATTAGACCTCTAATTTGATTTGCAAAATCGTTTTTCAACTCAATTTTCATATTGGCATTTTCCTTAGCAAAATTAGCTAACTCCTTTGTGTTTTTAGCCGTTTCCCTAGCTTGACTAGCCAATTGCTCTTGAATGTTTTCTAAAATCTTATCATTTGCCGTAGCATAATTCAAAAAGTCATTTGGAAGCTCTTTTGTGTAAGCATTTTGAAGACCTTGACTTGGGTTTTGAAAATTACCGTTTTGATTTTGATTTTACAATTGACTACTAGACCCTTGATTCCCATAGTTTTTTCCCTTATAATTGTTCCTTTGATAACCAACTTGATTGTTTCGATAATTGTTAGCATTTTGATTTGGTGAAAAAACCGGTGGAGTCAATTGATTAGTGCGGGTAACTTGACCGTTTTGGTTGTAAGTTCCCGTGGCCGCGTAGGCACTCGAAGTGTTACCACCGTTGGTAATGCACTCGGAGAAATCGTGAGCTCCACCACAATACATACAAGAGACCTCAACCGCTTTAGCCGTAGCGGGAGTGGGTTGTTCACCAACTTTAAACTCAATCAAAAGTCCTTTAAGCTTATCAAAAATCTTTTTTTCCAAATTAGCCTCGATTTGGCAAGCATCGATGGTATGAGATAATGAAGGCGAAGCCGAAGTCTTACGAACACGAGATGCGCTACGAGGGATATAGACCTTAGACCTATTCTCAATAATCAACAACGCTTCCTCGACCGTTTTACACAAAAAATTACCACCCGCGGCGGCATTAAGATAATCACGCTCATGATCGTTCAAGCCATTGTAAAACGTGTCAATTTGATGCAAGTCGGAAAAACCATGATGAGGACATTCCTGCAACATTTCCGTAAACCGATTCCAAGCCGTAGAAAAACTCTCATTATACTCTTGTGAAAATTTTGAAATATAGTTTTTCAAATAAGTTGATAGGTGTGAAAACACCCATCTTTTCTACCACTTAATTACAATAATAACCGAGCCAAAACGTGTATTTTATGTCTTTTATGTCGGAATTATGCATGGTTTGTGTTTTTGTTGTGATTTAGGACGAAATTGTGAAAAGTGGAAAAAACACGGCATTTACGGGCTTTTATTGAAGAAAAAGATGAAAGATGAAGTCGAGAAGTCGAGAGTGCAAAAAGAACGGAAGTCCAAGACCAATTCTGAAGATTTATCGAAGAAAAAGTCAAAAGACGGAAGTTTACCAAAAGCCGAAGAACTCGAGTCTTATTTATTGAAGAATTAAAAGACGAGTTTAAAGAAATCCCGAGCCAAAAGTGCTTAAAGTCCAAGATTAACAAAAGACTAAGAAGGAAGGACTTAATGGTGCAATTAACAAGAAAAGAATGAGAGGAGGAAGCTTCCTCTAACCACTCTCCTAATCTCCTATAAATAGACCATTAGTATCTCATTTTCATTTTTTGTTGGCTAACTTGACAAATTAGCTCTTCCACTTTTATTTTATGCACCTTTAATTACTTGTCATTTTTAATACATGTTTTGCACTTTAATTATCCTTTTAATTCCAAGTAAGTTTTTAATTTGTGTTCTTTAAATTCGTGTCTTTAATCTTTCTTTATCATTTGATCAAGTTTATTTTTACCAATCTCATTCTACTCTTCTTCTTTTGATTCGGTTTAAATTTCGGATTAAGCAAGGTTTTGCTTAATCCATTGCTCATTTGATTAAAAGTCTTGTCTTTTCTTTTTCCTTTTAGCTTCCATACGAAATAGCCATAAGTTTGAAAATCTTATGTGCTTATTTGGTATTTAGCTTAATTGTTTTGAAAGTTTTCTTAAAAGTTTTACTTTTTAAAATCCATTTCATTAAGTTTCGTTTTAATTTTTCTTTTAAGTTTTGAAAGTATTTAACTTTTTAGCTTATTTTCTCGTTTTGTTTCTATTCTATTCAAGTTCCTTGTTACTGCTTATTAGAATTAGCTTATTAAGATTTAAGCTTATTACGAATTTGCATTCCATCGGAAAAGAAGGGTTAACACACATTGCGACGGCTTGCTTTACCACATTCCGATAGTGACAGTTTTGGACAAGGGTTTTGCATTCCGATCCGGGATTGCGTTAGAGTGAATTACCCCCTTATTCCGATCAAGGTTCCGATCGCACATTGCGATCGGGATTGCGACGGCTCTTAAGGCTTCACTAAAACGAAGTGCTGCCCAATTTTTCGAAGCAACATTCCGATCTGGACCACATTCCGACAGGTTGCATCCTTTTTATTCCGATAGCTCATTCCGATCTGGGTATTGCGATCTGGGCATTGCGATCTGAGTTGGTTCTACACATTCTGATCTGGGGGTGTTTGGTTATTCCGATCTGAAAAGGTGACATATTCCGATCTGGTGTTTTCAATCAACATTCCGATAGGGGGTGTGTGTTCATTCCGATGGTGAGTCTGATCGGAATATATTCCGATTGGGTGTTTGTTTTATGTTTTTGTCTTGTTTAATTTTTAAGTTATCATTTTAATTATTTGTCTAATTTTAATTCTCGTCACGCCTTAATTTTAAGTCATTTAATTAATTTACTTTAAAAAGTTTAAATATTGTGCCATTTACATTTAATTAGTTTAGATTTAATTAAGTGCCATTTACTTTTAGTCTCGATCTTAAATTTCCGTCATTAATTGTTAAGTTAGATTGTAAATTTATATTTAAGTCTTTGCACATTTAATATACTACAACGACAAATCTATTGTTTCCACCAAAGAACGACTGAGTCGCATAGTGAACCTAGATCAATTCGATTAGACCAACACAACGAACTTAATTTTTATACAGGGTGTCAAAAAAACCTTGTATTAAATGGCGCCGCTGCCGGCTCTTTTCGTAAAGATTAACGGTTTTCTGTGAAAGACGCGTTGCTTTTTGGGATCCGTTCACTTGTGAGCGTTACTTTTCTTGCATAAAAATTAAAACTTGATAAAAATCCATAAAAATTAAAAATTTCAAAAATACAAAAAGATTTTCTCTTTATTGTGTATATATATTGTCTTTGTATTTGGTTTCTTTTTCTTTTGCATTTTCAGGTGTATGCGTACTAGATCTTCTAATTATCAAGAGCCCGAGACTCAAGAAGATTTAAGTATGTCATGTGTTAACAACAATAATCATCCACCGCACCTCAACAATAACAACAATATTCTTCCACAGCCCGATCTTCGGACAATGGAGGAACTTTGTCAACCTACCATGTTTGGACGAGGAGGACCGATTACGCTGATGCAAATCAACGCTCCTGAGTTTTCGTTGAAGCACCATATGATTCAGCAAGTGCAAACAAACCCATTCCGTGGATTGCCTGATGATGATGCCAACAAACACCTCGACAAGTTCATTACAATCACCCAAAGCATGAAGTTGCCTGGTGCCACAATGGATGTTCTACGCCTACAACTCTTTCCACATACTCTATCACATCATGCCGAGAAATGGTTTGATCGTCTCCCGAAGAATTCTATTCACACTTGGGATGACATGACTCAACGCTTTTTGTCGCGCTACTTTCCACCATCCATGGTCACAAGCCTTCGCAATCAAATCAACGGTTTTATGCAAGACCCTGATGAATCTCTTTTTGATGCTTGGGAAAGATATAATGTCTTGATTGATCGTTGTCCAAACCACAACATGCTCCCTGTGACATTAATTGATACTTTCTACAACGGTTTGACTTTTCGAGATCGTGATACGATTAATGCAGCCGCCAGTGGCACATTTATGAAAAGGAGACCCGAGGAGTGTAGAGAGCTTATTGAGAACATGACTACTCACCACAAAAACTGGGATTCCTCTGCTTCTTCAAGGAACAACCCGAGAGTCAATGTTTCTTCAACTTCAGCAAACCCTGATATGACCGAACTCACCCGCATGATGACTGAAATGAGCAAAAGTATCACGCTTCTCGCTTCAAACCAAAAACAACAACAAGTTAAAGCGGTTGCTAATCCTTGTGAAACATGCGGCGGTCTTCACCTATACACCGATTGTCCTTCTACACAAGGAAATCCGGAAAATGTGTATGCAGCTTATGGTAATTATTCACCGGAAAATTACCAAGCTCGACCTCAAGGGGATAGAAATCTGCTGAGTTACCGATCTAACAACTACCTTTCACCCGGTTTTTCTCCTCAAAACCAAAACCCCGCCAACAACTACAATAGAAGCAACCAAATCCCACCAAGAGCTTCTAATCCTTATCACCCACCCGCCCAACAAACCCCACCCATTACTCCCGATGTTGAAGCCATCATGAGAACCCAAGGTGAGCAAATCAAGAATCTGCAGAGCCAAATTATCAATCTTAAAGGAGATATCATAAAGCAAGGAAATGAGATTAGATCCGAGCTTCGAGATAATATACAATCCTCCTTCAGCAATAAAACAAATGATTTGAAGAATATGCTTGCTAGTTTCTTACCCGTAGCTCAACCTTCTTCTTCGAGTTCTCTACCTTCAAACATCGTCACCAATCCGCGATCTAATGTGAGTGCTATTACTACTCGTAGTGGGATTACCACTGTCGATCCACCAATCCCACCCCCATCATCTACACCTCCTCCACCACCATTTATCCCTACTCCTCCTACACCTAGTATTAGTGCACTATTACCGTCTCCGCCTCGTCATGACGATGTACCTCGGAAGGACCCTTCAACATCTAAACCTGTACCTGCTACGCCTGCACCCTCACCACCCAAACCCAATATCCCTTATCCCTCTCGTTTAGGCAAGACCAAAATGCTAACCAAGGATGACGCTGAAGTGTCACGATATGTGAAGATGATTTCTCAAATGAACTTCAACATTAGCTTTCTTGAGGCACTTGTCCACATGCCCAAATTTGTCAAAGCATTTAAGGAATTCATTAACAAGAAGGAGAAGCTGATTGAACTCGCCAACACACGCTTAAATGAAAACTGCTCTGCAGTTATTCTTAAAGAACTTCCGGAAAAACTTGGAGATCCCGGTCGTTTTGTGTTGCCTTGCGTTTTCAACAAAACTGAAGAATTTACTGCCCTTGCTGATCTCGGGGCTAGTATTAACCTTATGCCTTTGAGTGTTTGGAAAACACTATCCTTACCCGACCTCACACCAACAAAGATGACTCTTGAACTTGTAAATCGCACTCTCGCTTACCTTGTTGGTATAGCCGAAGACGTGTTCATAAAAGTTGGCACATTTACTTTCCCGGTCGATTTTGTCGTTGTTGATTATGAAATGGACCCTCGTATTCCTTTAATACTTGGTCGGCCATTCTTGAGAACCGGACGAGCTTTAGTGGATGTGGCCGAAGGTGAGTTAATCTTAAGAGTCGGGGATGATGCACAAGTTTTTAAAATGGGGAAGCTTACTAGCAAATCCTTTGGAGGCCGAGAATCAGTGAATATGATTAATGTGCATGATGACTTTGTTGTCTACGACAATCCTCTATTCGATTCTTCCATTGATAATCCAATTTTTGAAGATGATGTGGATGATTCTCTCTCCAATTTGGAACCTTCTTCCATGTATGATTCTCCACCGATCTTTGATGCTTATGATGATGATGATTCTAGCTCAGATTCGGATGATTTTGATGACCTTACTTCCGAGTATCCCGATCTGCCTACATACGATGATTTTGATGAGGTCGATACTCTTTCGAGCGATTCTTCACATGATGAAGATCCTCCACCGCCATCACTCGATCCTACTTTGGACGATTACTCATTTGAGGAAGACTTCTCTGAATTTCTCAACACTTACTTCCCTCATGAGAGTGATGCTCCTCCTTATGATTTTGAGGATTATCGTCTTGATCCTACTTTGGATTTGAAGAACATTCTTTAAAGGAGAAGAAACCAGTCGACACCAATATCCGCAGCACGTATGATTTAACACCTCTTTGTCCCACTTCTGAGGACGAGGTTGTGATTCTTCGCGGATCTTCTTCCCATTCTGCTGAGCCTGAGTGCTATTTTCCCCTAAAGGAAAAGGTGTTCGACCCCGGTATTGACATTCTGCAGCCATCTCAGTATCCACCTGATGAAATAAAAGGAAATATCTTTGAAACTTATGGAAATCTGCTTGCACCACTTCACCCTTGCTTCCTCCGTGCTCCATCACTGCTTAAGGGAACCTTGCCTACTCTTCTTTGGCTTGCCTTGTTTGCCTTAAGCTTGTGCTATTTGATGGACGAAAACTATGTATTTGATCCTGGTGGATATGTTTCATGCTTCTTCCGTTGATGATCAAGGTCGAGCCAGGCTCACGACTCGGTTAACAAAAATCAAGCGCTTCTTGGGAGGCAACCCATGCATCTATCTTTTCGCTTTCTTTATCATAAGTGTAGGGGGAGATCCGTTGGTTTGCTATTTCCTCTCCTCTCTCTTAATCAGGGATTCGAGCTTCAATGATCCACTCTTGATGATTCTTGACGGCTCGTGATTCCGTGTTCCATTTTCTCGGTTCTATCCTAAACTCTATTCGATTCACTATTTTATATTTCTCAATATTAAAATAGGAATCTCTTTAGTTGTCTCTTCCTTAGCGAGATTTAAACAAAGTGCACAATGTCTTAAGTGTAGGGGAGTTTACTCCCACATGCTTAAACATTGAGGACAATGTTTATCTTAAGTGTAGGGGGGACTTCTATCGAAGTTAAGTGGCCTTTTCCTTGTATTTGTCCTCATTTTAACCAGAAAATCAATTTTTCGACATTTTTCAAAATTTTTGATCTAATTTGGCCTATTAGTTTTGCCCTTTGTATAGTAATTTTCTTTCCTTATTAGAATAAATCTTTAATAAAGTGGTTTTAATTTGCAAACGTTATGAATCTTTTGACTCAACCCAAGTTTACTTGCCTAAGTTACTCTAGCTAGTATCCTTAACGTGTTTAAGTCAAGTTTTGCTAGGCTTTTATATAGGGAGCTATAAAACGCGAAAGTCTTAACTCTCACAGGTTAAGAACAAGAACTTTTCGCAAGTTCCTATAATTGATCCTAGAGAGTCGTTTATCAAGGGAACTTTAAAATGCGATTTCTAAACTTGAAAAAGTCTAAGAATTTGCAAGATCCTATAGGCGACTCGAAAACCCAAAACTTTGATTTAATAGGCTAAGCATCCACGAGTCTCATTACTTGAGATTTTAAACTGTGGAGAACGAGAGATGATAGAGCCAATTATAAGTTTGGTATTCTTTCGGGAATTTATGTGAGTTAATTATGAGCCTATTCTCCCATCGCTTGCTAATAAATTTATCTGCAATAAATAAGGTTGTACGATTTGAAAAGTTACTTAGCTTCTAGCCCAAGATCGTTTAAAAGTTGCTCGGTATGGATTAGAGTTCATAGCCAAGGCATAACTTATTGAAGCGGGATACGAAGATTGGCGAGTCCAAAAAGGCCCTAACAAGGCATGAGGGTTATATTTTGTTGCTAAAGATCCAAAAGTGATGTGAAGAATCATTTATCGAAAATCAATATGAAGGATCGAGACACACGACGAAAAGCAAAAACTCCCCAAAAGTCATGGAGAAGTGTATCCGAAAAGACCCTAGCAAGGTATGAGGATAAATGATCCAAGTCATAAAAGGAGGCGGATCGTTGTATATCAAAGTACAAAATAAAGATTGGAGAAAAATGAAGAAGTCGTGGTCCAAGTATGAATCTCTCAAAACTTCAAGTGAAGAAATTCATATTATGAAGAGAAGGCCATTATTTCATGAACGTCTCTCAAGGTTTGAAGTATGAAGTCGCTGCCAAATATCGGTCCGAGAAAAGTCTCAAATCACGAAGCGAGTTATGCCAAGATATGAACTTTATGAGGTCTCGAGAAGCAGTTTTAAAAGATTTTGTCCTTTAGCTAACTATTGATTAAATCGTTCACTTTATTTTCAGACTAAATAACTATCGAAATAAGTCAACAATGCATCCTCGTGATCATTCAAGACAAAAATAAATATAAGAGATACACCTAGGAATAAGGGAGTCTAAGTGAGTAATTGGCCCACATGAGTTCGTGTTACTCTACTAACTTATAATAACAATGATCTCGTTTTTAAGCTTGGTTTGGAGAAAGTGAAAACTTGAGGATGATGATTATTCATAACATTTCCAAAACCCAAAGTATGCTTTTGATTTCTTTACTTTAAATGTTTATAGTTTTCTATCTCTTTAATAAAGGCCACTATGGATTGATTATGATGAAAAGAACATGCTTTGTAACTAATGCATTGCATGAGGACATTGCAATGGTCAAGTGTAGGGGATTTGATAGGTGTGAAAACACCCATCTTTTCTACCACTTAATTACAATAATAACCGAGCCAAAACGTGTATTTTATGTCTTTTATGTCGGAATTATGCGTGGTTTGTGTTTTTGTTGTGATTTAGGACGAAATTGTGAAAAGCGGAGAAAACACGGTATTTACGGGCTTTTATTGAAGAAAAAGATGAAAGATGAAGTCGAGAAGTCGAGAGTGCAAAAAGAACGGAAGTCCAAGACCAATTCTGAAGATTTATCGAAGAAAAAGTCAAAAGACAAAAGTTTACCAAAAGCCGAAGAACTCGAGTCTTATTTATTGAAGAATTAAAAGACGAGTTTAAAGAAATCCCGAGCCAAAAGTCCTTAAAGTCCAAGATTAACAAAAGACTAAGAAGGAAGGACTTAATGGTGCAATTAACAAGAAAGGAAGGAGAGGAGGAAGCTTCCTCTAACCACTCTCCTAATCTCCTATAAATAGACCATTAGTATCTCATTTTCATTTTTTGTTGGCTAACTTGACAAATTAGCTCTTCCACTTTTATTTTATGCACCTTTAATTACTTGTCATTTTTAATACATGTTTTGCACTTTAATTATCCTTTTAATTCCAAGTAAGTTTTTAATTTGTGTTCTTTAAATTCGTGTCTTTAATCTTTCTTTATCATTTGATCAAGTTTATTTTTACCAATCTCATTCTACTCTTCTTCTTTTGATTCGGTTTAAATTTCGGATTAAGCAAGGTTTTGCTTAATCTATTGCTCATTTGATTAAAAGTCTTGTCTTTTCTTTTTCCTTTTAGCTTCCATACGAAATAGCCATAAGTTTGACAATCTTATGTGCTTATTTGGTATTTAGCTTAATTGTTTTGAAAGTTTTCTTAAAAGTTTTACTTTTTAAAATCCATTTCATTAAGTTTCGTTTTAATTTTTCTTTTAAGTTTTGAAAGTATTTAACTTTTTAGCTTATTTTCCTCGTTTTGTTTCTATTCTATTCAAGTTCCTTGTTACTGCTTATTAGAATTAGCTTATTAAGATTTGAGCTTATTACGAATTTGCATTCCATCGGAAAAGAAGGGTTAACACACATTGCGACGGCTTGCTTTACCATATTCCGATAGTGACAGTTTTGGACAAGGGTTTTGCATTCCGATCCGGGATTGCGTTAGAGTGAATTACCCCCTTATTCCGATCAAGGTTCCGATCGCACATTGCGATCGGGATTGCGGCGGCTCTTAAGGCTTCACTAAAACGAAGTGCTGCCCAATTTTCCCAAGCAACATTCCGATCTGGACCACATTCCGACAGGTTGCATCCTTTTTATTCCGATAGCTCATTCCGATCTGGGTATTGCGATCTGGGCATTGCGATCTGAGTTGGTTCTACACATTCCGATCTGGGGGTGTTTGGTTATTCCGATCTGAAAAGGTGACATATTCCGATCTGGTGTTTTCAATCAACATTCCGATAGGGGGTGTGTGTTCACTCCGATGGTGAGTCTGATCAGAATATATTCCGATTGGGTGTTTGTTTTATGTTTTTGTCTTGTTTAATTTTTAAGTTATCATTTTAATTATTTGTCTAATTTTAATTCTCGTCACGCTTTTATTTTAAGTCATTTAATTAATTTACTTTAAAGAGTTTAAATATTGTGCCATTTACATTTAATTAGTTTAGATTTAATTAAGTGCCATTTACTTTTAGTCTCGCTCTTAAATTTCCGTCACTAATTGTTAAGTTAGATTGTAAATTTGTATTTAAGTCTTTGCACATTTAATATACTACAACGACAAATCTATTGTTTCCACCAAAGAACGACTGAGTCGCATAGTGAACCTAGATCAATTCGATTAGACCAACACAACGAACTTAATTTTTATACAGGGTGTCAAAAAAACCTTGTATTATACGTAGTCTTAGAAGGCGGGAAAAATTGGTTCACGAACTTCGAAACAAGATCCTTCCACGTCAATATAGAATTGGGTGGCTCTTTCTCTACCCAAATTTAAGCGGGCCCCGCAAAGGAATAAGGAAAAATCATAATCTTAATCGAGTCGTTAGAGACGTCCTTAAACTTGCAAGCGGCGGTAAGACGATTGAATTGGCGGATATGGTTGTGTGGGTTGTCCTTTTCATCACCACGGAATTTGTTGTTTGGGATCATCGACAACAAACCCGTCTTAACTTCAAAATTCTCCGCAAGGATGGCGGGAATCACAATAGCCTCTCCATAACCCTCGGTGGGTGCTTGAAGTAACTCCATCATAGTAAGATTAGCCATGGTTGCCTCTTGTTCTATGATAGCTTCGTCAATAGGATATTCTTCACTAGAAGGCGTTCCTTCCTTTCGTTTCTACGTTTACGTGCACGTCTAGCTTGGTTACGAGTTTGCATAAACGTCACGTACAACGTGGGGATGAGCAAAGAAGATTCTTTTGGTGTTTTTAACTTTTTCCAAATTTTTTTGTGTTTTTGATTGTTTTTACTTTTTTGGATTTTGTGATGTATTACGTAGACAAAAAACTAAAAATATCTCCTCAAATCAAATATCTCGATTAAAGGAGCCTCAAGGAATGAAAACGATCACGTGAAGTGAATGCCTTTGATGACTTTTGAACGTTGGTGGAACACCAAAACGTTCAAGAGGATTTAATCTTTTGAAACCAAGAAAATATATAGATACGTATATAATACTTTGGTTCGCAAACCCTCGATTAGCCCTTTTTATCTAAACACGCACAAGCGAGCGGAGGAAACGAGGCGGTGCTAAGCACTTAAGAGCCTTTTTCCTTTAGGTCGTGAAATACAACCGCCTTATACCCACCTTATAGTTTGTGTTTTTCAAAATTAAGCTTCACGAAAGTAATTATCTATTTTGCCTTTTTTTCTTTGTTTGAGATTCGAATACAATGATTGAGTGATGAAATCCCAAATCAAGGTTGTGTTTTCACACTTATGGAGTATTTGTGAATTTATTGTTTTACGTATACAATATAGTAATAATATTCACACAAAAACGAAAAACCGATAATACGTATGATTAGAGTGCTAATAACACAAATAGTTATTATGGCTAATATAAAAACAAAATTTGGTCAAATCAAAACACAACACGCCTGCCAAAATGATAGTTGTAAATTCACACTCGTTTAGGAAAACGAGGTAATTAGGGTAAGTACGACGATTTAGGAAAATCGTGCACAAATGACCAAAAGTGAGTTCGTTCTCAAGGAGGCTTGGTGTGTGCGTTAAGAATTAATTAAATGTTTGTGATTATGATTATGAAAAAATAAAATAGAAAAGGATGGCGGTTTATGATTCTAAATTAAACTACGACAAAAGACGTAAACGTAAAAACCGTAAAACGTGACAAAATTTAAAATTTAATCACAAAATTAATTAAAAATCAAAAACAAATCTGAAATAATATAAATAAGAATACAAATTTGACAAAAATATTTTAAAACTTATTTCCAATTTAATATTCAATTTTAAAAGCTATTTAAAGCCTTAAAATTCAATAAAATTAAAAATAAATCCAAGATATGATTTTATCAAATGAGAATCTTACTTATATTATATAACAACTAAAAAGTATTTTTCTTGATTTTTTGAAACTATTTTTCTATTTTTTAATGACTAAAAACACTTTTTAAATCAAAATAATGATTAAAAATAATAAAATAATGCTAAAATTAATTTAACTTTTCAAAAAATTCTATTTTATGATACTAAACAATAGAAAAACGAAAAAGTTTGAAAAAAGTTATTTTTACCACTAAAAGACAAAATAGCTTAAGTAAAAATCTAATTAAACTCAAGTTAATTCTAAAAAATAATTAAAAAATGTGAACAGTGAACTTTTTTAACTAAAAATCTTAAATTAATGTTTTAAAACTAGGAGAATTTGAAAAACTGAAAAATGTTAATTTTTTGCACTAAAGGACAAAAATTAGATTAATTAAAACAAATTTAACTTAAAATTATTAAATAAAGTTAAAAATAAAATTTCTTTTGTAAAAATCTTAAAATACTTAACTTAAAACAAGAAAATTGAAAAAATAGAATTTCAACACTTTTTAACACTAAGTGACAAAAGCAGATTAATAAAAATCTAATTCAAACTGAATTTATTCTAAAAAATACCAAATTAACAATAAATTAAAATTTAACTTCACTAAAAATATTAAAATAAATCAACAAGTCTGGGAAAAATAGAAAATATGAAAAATCCTAAATTTCACCCACTAAAGACAAAAAAACTAAAAGATCAGATAGTGACATGTGATGTTTCTTGTCTGGTAGTGTAGCAGTGGCTACACTTGTACTAACAGTGGGAAATTTTCCCACTGCTTAGTTTAAAAATTAGGTCTGGTGACCTTTTAGCTTAGGAAAGCCTTGCTGTTGGGTTTTTCTTGGAACCAAAGGCACCCCCACAACCAGTTGGGTTGTGGGGAGTCAAGCAAACAATAAAATCACAAGATCCAATACAAGAATATCACACAATCAAGCAAAAACAGCCACTGAATGCATAAACAAGGGTCTGAAAGAACTTTGCTGGTCCAAATGGTCAACAAGTGATATTTAAACAGTCAAATCTTGATCAATATGTTACCAAACAACAAACTAACAGAATGCAACCCTAACTTGCCATGGATTCTAACAGTAACAAAGTTTCTAGATTCAAAATTACAAAACAAGCTTGTTTTAGCAGATTTTCTATGAACACTTTTTTCAGTCAAACTGTTATCATGCAAAGTCTATTTCTACTTTACCAAACTCAAAACCTAAAATTAACTTAACCCAAGTGATCCTTTAAGAGAGTATTTTAATTTAACTTATAACCAAAGATTGACCAAAAATCCGTTTCATAAACTAATCCCAAACACCTCTTAATATTTGAAAACAAAAAAATTTCAAAGTCTAAACATGCAAATCAGTTTCAAATCATACAACTTACACATAAATCCTACATCAAATCTCATATAAGCAGAAATTTAAAAAGTTTATCAGATAAACACTTAAACATTTACCAACATCAACAAATTTTCAAAAACCTTTGACTTATGTGAAAAAGGCAAGAAACTTACCTCCAAGGTGCAGATCCACACCTTGGAGTGTGTGAGCTTAAGTGCAAAGGAGTGCACTAGCTTCCTAACCTCCCCTGCTAAGAAAAGAAAACCACAAGTGATGACAGAATATGGAGATATCAAAGAAATTGAGCACAAATTTGTTAAACTATGGATCCTATTAAAAATAAAACTAGAATAGGTCTTATGCTTATCTTATGTGCATGATTTCAACCAAAGAACTCATACACATAAGTTGCAAACATAAAACATTGTATAACAGATTTGAAAAAAAAACAGATTTAATAAAGAAAACTTGAACACTTCACTTTTTTGAAAACTTTTTAACTCAACACTAAGCCACAAAACTAGTGAATTTCTCACTTGCACTTGATATTCAACAAGAATATCAGGTGCATATGATCAAAACAACACTGATTTGATAAGCCAAAAACTTAACTCAAACACTTGCTTACAAACTGAAACTTTGAAACCCTTTTTTAGAACCCGAATTAAACTAAATCAAACAAGAGAAAATTTAAACAAGGTAAATAAAGTGGCACTTGTTTTATATCATCAATGTAACACCATTTCATTCCATCTGAAACTGGATTTACAAGATTGTGAAAAAGGAAAAAACAAGAACAAGGAAAATGGAAAACTAGGGTGACTTATATAATGGGATATAATGACTATGATAAACTAGTAAACCCTAATACTTGAGTTTCCAGAAGTGCCCTTATAGATTCTTCAAAGATGCCAAGATGCCCAAATTTGAATTTTAGGTCAAAGATCTCATGTGATGATTTTTTTTTGTATGCTTGGATGCCAGTGATGTTGAGTCAATCTTCATCCTAGTTTGATAACTTTGGGAGAAAGAAAAAGGTTGGAGCCACTAGATGGCTGTCTCTTCTTGTCTTTTTACAGCAGGGACAACACGAGGTAGGGTCTACAGTCACGGGGTGGTTATTTTGGGGTGTGGGGTATGATGAGGTTAAGATTAATAGTGAATCTGGACGTTTTGGAGTTCCAATTCATAGTATTTAGGAAGATGGCAGATTAGGGTTTATGTGATTGTGTTTAGTAGCAGATTGGGGTTTTAATTCGGATTAGGTGAATAGTGCATGTTTCCCTCCACAAAAGTATTATTAAACTGATTTTAAAACAGGATTAATAAATATTAGTTTAAGGTTTAGTGGAAGGGTGATGTGGCGAGTGGGGTGATGTGGAGGGATTGGATTGGTGGGGGTGATGATGTGGCAAGCTCTGGTTGGTGGTGATGAGTTTGATGTCTGGATAGATTAGGTCCCTTAATTCCCATGTCTTGTTCATTTTATGTTTGGCAGCCACAACTTGAATATCCCTTTGTTAATATAGTTTCAAAACTCATACTTTTGCCACAAATATTTTCTAAAAGTATTTTCAAGGGTTTTTCTTGTAATTTCATAATTCTTCAAGGGTTCTTTTTGACATGTCTTCTTTCTTCAAGGTCTTAATTTGTATGACTGACTTTGTGGAGAACTAAAAATGACAAGTCTTCAATTTTGAGGGACCAATCTTGCCAATTCTTCATAGTTGAGGGTCCTTTTTCTAAATTTTACAAACTTTAAGGACCAAACTTGTAATTATGAATATACAAGGGTTTAAAGTATCAATTCTTCAATAATTGAGGACCCTTCTTGTACAATCTTCGATCCTTCAAGGACTTTTCTTGAAAAATCAACTCTAGGGCCCGGTTCATTGTGCGGCTTCGTTTCCCGTGTTCGTTTTTTCTTGTTTCTTGTGATCTTTTGTCATGTTCTCGATATCCGTACCTAAAATACACATTGAACAAACACAAGCATATATATGGCACTTTTTATGATATTTTAACCATTTTAAGCCCGTTTTGGACGATGAGACTGTGTATAAAAGAAGTCTCATCACTTATCATGCTCTTATATCCGTTCACTGAGTGTTACGCTCAACCGTAGTTCCTTTCATGTTCTAACGGCAGGTACACCAGGACGCTCTTAGGATTCTGAGAGTACGTGCATTGGATAGAAGCTATCCAGAATTCTTTAATTAATGCACTTCATACATTCATTTTCTTGTTTGGACATTGTTTAGTCCTTTCTTTCAGTATTTTACTTTTTATGTTTTGAGCTTATGTTTGGATTGCCGATGTTTGATTCCGGTATTTCCTTTATGGTCGATTAATGTTTTAGGACATTTACGTTATTTGCTTTGATGACACGCCATAAATACACGTAACGGTCCACTTATCCAAGTGGGGTGTTACAAATCAGATGGATATGATTCTTAAGTTGTTTCAAGAAAGTGAGAAGAAAAGGCAAGAGACTGATAGCAAAGTGAAAAAACTTAAGGAAGAGCAACGTGCTTTTAAAAATCAACTTTTTCAAACCCCTAGACCTCAAGGTGTATTGGCCTAAAATTCCCAGACCAACCCTAGAGCCAATGTGAATGCCATCACAACTAGGAGTGGGAAAACCATTGTGGGACCTTCCATCTCTTCGCCAATAAAGGATAGACAAGGCCTAGAGGTTATATTGAGTTCTAATCCCCCTTCAGTGACTCCTCCCATAGCCACTCGTTGTTCTCTCCACCTTTGACTGGCCCTTTAATTTCTAAGACCGCACTTGAGGTCGTTCCTAAGCAGAGTCCTCTAGAACCCTCTCCTCAACCTTCTACCCAAAAACCCAATGTCCCATACCCTTCAAGATTGAGGAAGGAGAAATCGAAAAAAAAGATGATATTCAAGTTTCCAACTTTTTGAGAATGTTTAAACAACTCAATATTAATATCACTTTTGAAGAGGCTTTTCTAACATGCCCAAATTTGCTAAAATGATTAAAGACCTTTTGTCAAACAAGGAAACGTTAATTGATGTGCTTAACACCTCTTTGAATGAAAATTGCTCTGCGGTCTTGTTAAAGTAATTACCCATTAAACTTGGTGACACTGTGATAGGTGTGTAAACACCCATCCTTTTTACCACTTAATTATAATAATAACCGAGCCAAAACGTGTATTTTATGTCATTTATGTCGGAATTATGCGTGGTTTGTGTTTTTGTTGTGATTTAGGACGAAAAGGTGAAAAGTGGAGAAAACACGGGCATTCACGGGCTTTTATCGAAGAAAAAGACGAAAGACGAAGTCAAGAAGTCAAGAGTGCAAAAAGA
The DNA here is from genome assembly GCA_025667525.1 of Glebionis coronaria. Lineage (NCBI taxonomy): Eukaryota > Viridiplantae > Streptophyta > Magnoliopsida > Asterales > Asteraceae > Glebionis > Glebionis coronaria. The sequence continues at coordinate 424,226,726 of CM046874.1, forward strand.
ACGGAAGTCCAAGACCATTTCTGAAGATTTATCGAAGAAAAAGTCAAAAGACGGAAGTTTACTAAAAGCCGAAGAACTCAAGTCTAATTTATTGAAGAATTACAAGACGAGTTAAAAGAAATCCCGAGACAAAGTCATTAAACTCCAAGATTTAAGAAGATTAAGAAGATTAAGGACTTAATCTTGCAATTAAGGAAAAGAAGAAAGAGGGGAGGAAGCTTCCTAAGCACTCCATAATCCTCCCCTATAAATAGATTAGATAATCATTTCATTTTCTCTTGTTGGCTAATAGTGAAAATTAGTTCTTCCATTTTATTTTCCTTGTCATTTAATTACATGTCATTTACCTTAATTGTCTTGCACCTTAAATTCCTTTAATTTCAAGTAAGTTTTCTTTTAATTCTTGTCAATCTTTATTTTTATTGTCAATCTCCTATCTACCTTTCTTTATTTGATCTTAATCTTCATGCTTTATTGTTTATGTTCATGTTTTTGAGTTTTATTTGATTTAATTAAGTGGGTTTTGATTATTTTGATCATTATTGTTAGTTTTGTTGATTTGGATTGTTTGTTTATGATTAGTAGATGTTTATTGATTAGTTTGATCTAATCTTGTGGTTGATTTTGATTAGTTTTATCTAGATTCGTGTATATTGTTCTTCCTTGTTCTTCGGTTTCTGTTACTGATCTTTCCCAGGTAGTATTCCAGATCAACAGCGCATTCCGGATCAAGGTTGTGTTGAGAGTTGTTCCGAATCAAGGCTTTCATCCGGAATAAGTGACATATTCCGGATCAACCAAATATTCCGGATCAGCCTTTCATTCCGAATCAACCAAACATTCCGAGTGAAGGCTTTGTGAAGAAATATTCTGGATCAAGGGAGATATTCCGGATCAAGAGGTTTTATTCGAAATAATTAATTATTCCGGATCAAGTTCTTCATCCGGAATCTTCAACATTCCGAACCAAGGAAATTATTCCGGATCAACTTGTTCATTCGGAATATTTTAAATATTCCGGATCAAGGTTCATTCGGAATATATTCCGAACGAAGGGCCAAGGAATTATTCCGAATCAAAAGTTCCGAATCAAACATTCCGGGTCAAGGCTTAAGTATTCCGAATCAAGACTTTATTCCGGATAAGTGACATATTCCGGATAAAGGATTTATTCCGGATCAAGGTTTTTGGTTAATATTCCGAGTAAAGAAGAACATTCCGAACGAAGGTGACATTCCGGATGAATGTTTATTCCGAATGAGGGTATTATTCCGGATGATCTGTTTTCAGGTTCATTTTAGTTTCTGTTTTTAATTTTTAATTTTCAAGCTTTATTTTTCCCGCCTTTTTCCTTAGTCGCACTTTAAGTTTATTTGCCTTAGATTTATTTTAGCTTTGCCATAGGTTAAGTTTTAGTTGCGTTTTAAGTTTGCCTTAGATTGTTTTAAGTTGCGTTATTTACTTTTAGTGCCTTTTAATTTTCGTCACGCTTTTAAATACTTGCCATTTATTTTAAATTAGACTTAGGTTTTATTTAATTGCCCCTTTACTTTTACGTCTTGTACATTTCATTTTAAAACAACCAAAAACATTTGTTTCACCAAAAACAATTGAGTCGTACTTTGAACCGGAAATCAATTCGTAAGATACCGAGAAACGAACTTTTCAACTAGTAAAATCAATTACATTGACTTAATCTTGCATTTACGGAAAAGAAGAAAGAGGGGAGGAAGCTTCCTAAGCACTCCCTAATCCTCCCCTATAAATAGATTAGATAATCATTTCATTTTCTCTTGTTGGCTAATAGTGACAATTATTTCTTCCATTTTATTTTCCTTGTCATATAATTACATGTCATTTACCTTAATTGTCTTGCACCTTAAATTCATTTAATTTCAAGTAAGTTTTCTTTTAATTCTTGTCAATCTTTATTTTTATTGTCAATCTCCTATCTACCTTTCTTTATTTGATCTTAATCTTCATGCTTTATTGTTTATGTTCATGTTTTTGAGTTTTATTTGATTTAATTAAGTGGGTTTTGATTATTTTGATTATTTTGATTATTTTGATCATTATTGTTAGTTTTGTTGATTTGGATTGTTTGTTTATGATTAGTAGATGTTTATTGATTAGTTTGATCTAATCTTGTGGTTGATTTTGATTAGTTTTATCTAGATTCGTGTATATTGTTCTTCCTTGTTCTTCGGTTTCTGTTACTGATCTTTCCCAGGTAGTATTCAGGATCAACAGCGCAATCCGGGTCAAGGTTGTGTTGAAAGTTGTTCTGAATCAAGGCTTTCATCCGGAATAAGTGACATATTCCAGATCAACCAAATATTCCGGATCAGCCTTTCATTCTGAATCAACCAAACATTCCGAGTGAAGGCTTTTTGAAGAAATATTCCGGATCAAGGGAGATATTCCGGATCAAGAGGTTTTATTCGGAATAATTAATTATCCCGGATCAAGGTCTTCATCCGGAATCTTCAACATTCCAAACCAAGGAAATTATTCCGGATCAACTTGTTCATTCGGAATATTTTAAATATTCCGGATCAAGGTTCATTCGGAATATATACCGAACGAAGGGCCAAGGAATTATTCCGAATCAAAAGTTCCAAATCAAACATTCCGGATCAAGGCTTAAGTATTCCGAATCAAGACTTTATTCTGGATAAGTGACATATTCCGGATAAAGGATTTATTCCGGATCAAGGTTTTTGGTTAATATTCCGAGTAAAGAAGAACATTCCGAACGAAGGTGACATTCCGGATGAATGTTTATTCCGAATGAGGGTATTATTCAGGATGTGCTGTTTTCAGGTTCTTTTTAGTTTCTGTTTTTAATTTTCAAGCTTTATTTTTCCCGCCTTTTTCCTTAGTCGCACTTTAAGTTTATTTGCCTTTGATTTATTTTAGCTTTGCCTTAGGTTAAGTAATATACGAGATTTTACTATTTGAAAGTTCGTTTTCTCGGTATCTCTTCGAATTGATTTCCGGTTAATTGTGTGAGATTAGTTGTTCTTGGTGAAACAAATATTTTTGGTTTTGGTAAAATAAATGTGCAAGACTTAAAATAAATGACAAGTAATTAAAACTACAACTAGTTAAAACGTGAATCGGTGCAATATTTAAAACTTTAAATTTAAATGACGCGAAATTAAATGACGTAAAATTAAAGGCTTAACGAAAAGTAAATTGACAATTGAATAAAAATGCATAACGAAATTAAATTGAACTAGAAATAAAATGAGAAAAATTGACACTTAAACTAAAGCAAAATCTTAAAACAAATCAAAGTCAACCCATCGGAATACACCCGATCGGAATCCAATTGGAATCCGATCGGAATGTACCCGATCGGAATGTTTAAAGATCCATGATCGGAATAACTAGTAAAGGCATCCAGATCGGAATGTTAGAAAACAGACATGATCGGAATGTATTCCGATCCATTGATCGGAATGTGTCAAATGGTACACGATCGGAATATGGAGAAACAACTCAATCGGAATGACTAGGAAATGAACCAATCGGAATACACTAAAAATCAATACAATCGGAATATGGAAAAAAATTGAAGCCAATCGGAATAGCACTAACCCTTACCGTCGGAATATACAAACCCTTTTCCGATTGGGGTTCAATCGGAAAGGGTGGGAAATGGGCTGATCGGAAAAACCAATCGGAAAGGGGCTTGTACCCTTTCCGATTTCGGTGGGATTCAGTGGAAAGCAAGAGAATAAGCTATAATAAGCTTATCACTAAACTACGCCGAACCTATGACCAAATTGGATCGAATAAGCACTAATCAACTTATCTAACCCGAAAACAAACAAACTTTAAACATCAAAACATAAAAAGATGAACTTTAAATCATGAAAAATCAAAAAGATCAAAACTTTTAAAATAAGAACTAGATGAAAAAGATAATGAAAACAAGATTTAGATGAACAAGAAAGATTAATAACATAAAGATTAAGACAAGATTAAGCTTAAAAAGTAAAAGTTTAATTAAAAACAAGAAAGATTAAAAGATGAAAGATTAAAGTTCTAGAGAGAGAAACTGTCACTTTCTCTCTCTAAACTACTCCTACTCCTACTCCTAAAACTAAACTAAAAAATGACTAACTCCTTTCATGTGGTGATATGAAGGGTATATATAGGAAAGGGAAGTGGTTGGTGACTTCTTCTTTTCTTTCTTTCTTTCTTCACGTCTCTTCGTCTTTAAAGTTCTTCGACTTTTTCGACTTTGTCTCGGGATTAATTAAAACTCGTCTTATAATTTGTTTATTTATTAGACTCGAGTTCTTCGGCTTTTTAGTAAACTTCCGTCTTTTGACTTGTTCTTCGATAAATCTTCAGAATTGGTCTTGGACTTCCGTTCTTTTTCCACTCTTGATCTCTTGACTTCGTCTTTTGTCGTTTTCTTCGATAAAAGCCCGTAAATGCCGTGTTTTCTCCACTTTTCACCTTTTCGTCCTAAATTACAACAAAAACACAAACCACGCATAATTCCGACATAAATGACATAAAATACACGTTTTGGCTCGGTTATTATTGCAATTAAGTGGTAAAAAGGATGGGTGTTTTCACACCTATCAAATCCCCTACACTTAACCATTGCAATGTCCTCATGCAATGCATTAGTTACAAAGCAAGATTACATTTTCCATCATAATCAATCCACATTGGCCTTTATTAAAGAAAATAGAAGATTATAAACATACAAAATAAAGAAATCAAAAACATACCTTGGGTTTTGAAAATGTCGTGAATGATCATCATCCTCAAGTTTTCACTTTCTCCAAACCAAGCTTAGAAACGAGATCATTGTTATTATAAGTTAGCAAACTAACACGAACTCATGTGGGCCAATTATTCACTTAGACTCCCTTATTCCTAGGTGTATCTCTTATATTTTATTTTTGTCTTGAATGATCACGAGGATGCATTGTTTGACTTATTTCGATAGTTATTTAGTCCGAAAATAAGGTGAACGATTTAATCAATAGTTAGCTAAAGGACCGAATCTTTTAAAACTGCTTCTCGGGATATCAGAAAGTTCATATCTTGGCATAACTTGGTTCGCGATTTGAGACCTTTCTCGGGCCGATATTTGGCAGCGACTTCATACTTCGAATCTTCGAGAGACGTTCTTGAAATTATGGTCTTCTCTTCATAATAGGAATTTCTTCACTTGAAGTTTTGAGAGATTCTTCATATTTGGACCACGACTTCGTCATTTTTCTCTAATCTTTATTTTGGACTTTGATATACAACGATCCGCCTCCTTTTCGGACTTGGATCTATTTATCCTCATACCTTGTTAGGGTCTTTTCGGATAGACTTCTCCATGACTTTTGGGGAGTTCTTGCTTTTCGTCGTGTGTCTCGATCCTTCATATTGATTTTCGATAAATGATTCTTCACATCACTTTTGGATCTTTAGCAACAAAATATAGCCCTCATGCCTTGTTAGGGCCTTTTCGGACTCGCCAATCTTCGCGCCCCGCTTCATAAGTTATGCCTTGGCTATGAACTCTCGTCATTACCGAGCAACTTTTAAACGATCTGGGGCTAGAAGCTAAGTAACCTTTTAAATCGTACAACCTTATTTATTAGCAGATTAATTTATTAACAAGCGGAGGGAGAATAGGCTCATAATTAACTCACATAAATTCACGAAAGAATACCAAACTTATAATTGACTCTATCATCTCTCGTTCTCCACAGTTTAAAATCTCAAGGAATGAGACTCGTGGATGCTTAGCCTATTAAATCAAAGTTTTGGGTTTTCGAGTCGCTTATAGGATCTTGCAAATTCTTAGACTTTTTCAAGTTTAGAAATCGCGTTTTAAAGTTCCCTTGATAAACGGCTCTCTAGGATCGATTATAGGAACTTGCGAAAAGTTCTTGTTCTTAACCCGTGAGAGTTAAGACTTTCGCGTTTTATAGCTCCCTATATAAAAGCCTAGCAAAACTTGACTTAAACACGTTAAGGATACTAGCTAGAGTAAACTCGGGTTGAGTCAAAAGATTCACAACGTTTTGAAAATTAAAACCACTTATTCTAATAAGGAAAGAAAATAACTATAACAAAGGAAAATGCAACTATACAACTAGGCCAAAATAGATTAAAAATTTTGAAAAATGTCGAAAAATCAAATTTTCCGGTTAAAATGAGGACAAATACAAGGAAAAGGCCACTTAACTTCGATAGAAGTCCCCCCTACACTTAAGATAAACATTGTCCTCAATGTTTAAGCATGTGGGAGTAAACTCCCCTACACTTAGGACATTGTGCACTTTGTTTAAATCTCGCTAAGGAAGAGACAACTAAAGAGATTCCTATTTTAATATTGAGAAATATAAAATAGTGAATCGAAAAGAGTTTAGGATAGAACCGAGAAAAAGGGAACACAGAATCATGGTTCGTCAAAAGTCATCAAGAGTGTGTCTTTGAAGCTCGAATCCCTGCAATGATAAGAAAGAAAGCAAGAAACACCAACGGGGCTCCCCCCTACACTTATGATGAAAATAGATAGATAATTGGGTTGCCTCCCAAAAAGCGCTTGTTTTTGTTAACCGAGTCACGAGCCTGACTCGTCCCCGAATTAAATAGTCCATGGGGAAGCCTCGAATGTAATACCGGGATCAAAGACCTTGTCCTCGTTCCCGGTTGACATCAACAAAAGAGAGGCGGGGGGATAAGTCTTGAACGGAAGAAAGGTCCTTTCAACATACGAGAAGTATGTGAATTCAAGATCCACGGGAGGTGGGGTGGGTAAAGTAAGCACATTGTCCTCCCCCAAAGACAATGGATGATGAGCAAACGGCAAAGCCGTATTGTTATCAATTATAGCATAAGCAATGTCACCTCCCGGGTCAAAGCACTCATCCTCCGAGATAGTCTCTAAAGGGGAGGATGAAAGGTGCTCGGGAGGGGGACTTGGGACAATACCTTCAAGTAGCAAATTATCAAAAATAATGTCCCCCTCCGAGTCATAATCATTAATACCTGGAGGGATGGAGTGGATGTCAATTTCTTCCAGCAATGGGTCATTATCTTCAACGGTAGGAGGAGATGGAGGTAAAGGCTTGGAAATAGGAGAAGTCAACTCTGCGATTTGAGCAATAAGAAGGTGCACTTTCCGTAATCTATTGCGAAGAAGCACGTCTTCCACCTCATCCACAAGATCATGATGATCGGTGAACTTTTCGTAAACCGGAGAGAATAAATCGTCATTGCCCGCATCTCCCGGTGGAGATTGAGAAATTTCAAAGGTGAAATTCTCATAGCTTGGAGAAAAATCGTCATCATTAGGATCGACCTCTTCCGTAAGAGCAATGTCGTCCTCAGGCTCCATAGCAGGTAAGTCACAAACCTCATCATCCAATACTTTGTTGAGAACAACATCACTAAGCTCATTCAACGAATCTAGATCCTTAGATACAGTAGGAACATCGACAGTAGGAGCAGCAACTTCAGAAGATTGGTTGAAAGTGTAGACATCATCGTCGTCGTCATCATCAAATAGATGGGACGAGTCCAGTTAGGAGTGACGTAGTCGGCTAACTCTTCCTTGATAACCTCCACATCTTTAAGAAGCTCATGCAGCAACTTTTGTTGTTCATCGCCCCGAGTATGTTCAATTTCACCGATTCTATCCCACGCTGTAATTAAACATTTTGGTGTAGAAAAGAAGGGAAAACGACTAAATTGGCTCAAAAAGGTGTCGGTGGTTTTCAAGGTTTCGTCCACATCAAGCAACGGTTGCCTTTCCTGATGCAAGTCAGCTCGGAGTTGAGCTAGACTTTCTAGAATGCCATTTAAAGAAGTGAGTTGTTGATCAAGACTAGTTTGCTCATTGGATTGATGATTGAGGGTGTGATGTGGGGGTTCAAAATGTTGAAAACCTGAATTGTAGCAAGGTGGTGGCTCATAGTTGTTCATCGGTTGAGAATAATTAGAAACCGGGTTTGGTTCGTAATAATCTATAGGTGAAGAAAACTGAGGACACGGATTTGGCTCATAACAATTCATTGGTTGACAATAATAGGTATCGTGAGGACCCCCACAGTTGTTGCAGAACGGTTGAGGAGAAAGACTGGGTGCGTCTTGTGGATAGCTATTATCATAGTCATTATTGTACCCCGGTTCTTGTCCGTGATCATACGGGTATGGAACCGGGCACGAAATATGCCAATGAGAATCGCTTCCAGAATAGGTGCACGTGGGAATAGAAGGTGGGTTCAAAAAGGACGAATTAGTCGAGTTGCACAAAGGACAAAATCCGAATTGTGTGTTGTCGATATCGTTTCCGCACCGCTCACATGTACACCATTGGCAAGAATCGTTCCCGTATAGTTGTCTCCCACACCCGACACAATGGACATAAAAATCCATAAAGAAAGATAGATAAGCAAGAAGAATATTTTTGGTGCAAAACTTTGAAAAAGAAATGCTTTTTATGATTTTTCAAATGTTTTTGGACTTTTGAAAATTTTTTGAAACGAAAAGTAACGTTCACAAGTGAACGGATCCCAAAAGCCAACGCTTCTCTCACAAAAAACTTTCGATCCTCACGAAAAGAGCCGGCAGCGGCGCCATTTAATATACGATATTTTACTATTTAAAAGTTCGTTTTCTCGGTATCTCTTCGAATTGATTTCCGGTTAATTGTGTGAGATTAGTTGTTCTTGGTGAAACAAATATTTTTGGTTTTGGTAAAATAAATGTGCAAGACTTAAAATAAATGACAAGTAATTAAAACTACAACTAGTTAAAACGTGAATCGGTGCAATATTTAAAACTTTAAATTTAAATGACGCGAAATTAAATGACGTAAAATTAAAGGCTTAACGAAAAGTAAATTGACAATTGAATAAAAATGCATAACGAAATTAAATTGAACTAGAAATAAAATGAGAAAAATTGACACTTAAACTAAAGCAAAATCTTAAAACAAATCAAAGTCAACCCATCGGAATACACCCGATCGGAATCCAATTGGAATCCGATCGGAATGTACCCGATCGGAATGTTTAAAGATCCATGATCGGAATAACTAGTAAAGGCATCCAGATCGGAATGTTAGAAAACAGACATGATCGGAATGTATTCCGATCCATTGATCGGAATGTGTCAAATGGTACACGATCGGAATATGGAGAAACAACTCAATCGGAATGACTAGGAAATGAACCAATCGGAATACACTAAAAATCAATACAATCGGAATATGGAAAAAAATTGAAGCCAATCGGAATAGCACTAACCCTTACCGTCGGAATATACAAACCCTTTTCCGATTGGGGTTCAATCGGAAAGGGTGGGAAATGGGCTGATCGGAAAAACCAATCGGAAAGGGGCTTGTACCCTTTCCGATTTCGGTGGGATTCAGTGGAAAGCAAGAGAATAAGCTATAATAAGCTTATCACTAAACTACGCCGAACCTATGACCAAATTGGATCGAATAAGCACTAATCAACTTATCTAACCCGAAAACAAACAAACTTTAAACATCAAAACATAAAAAGATGAACTTTAAATCATGAAAAATCAAAAAGATCAAAACTTTTAAAATAAGAACTAGATGAAAAAGATAATGAAAACAAGATTTAGATGAACAAGAAAGATTAATAACATAAAGATTAAGACAAGATTAAGCTTAAAAAGTAAAAGTTTAATTAAAAATAAGAAAGATTAAAAGATGAAAGATTAAAGTTCTAGAGAGAGAAACTGTCACTTTCTCTCTCTAAACTACTCCTACTCCTAAAACTAAAACTAAACTAAAAAATGACTAACTCCTTTCATGTGGTGATATGAAGGGTATATATAGGAAAGGGAAGTGGTTGGTGACTTCTTCTTTTCTTTCTTTCTTTCTTCACGTCTCTTCGTCTTTAAAGTTCTTCGACTTTTTCGACTTTGTCTCGGGATTAATTAAAACTCGTCTTATAATTTGTTTATTTATTAGACTCGAGTTCTTCGGCTTTTTAGTAAACTTCCGTCTTTTGACTTGTTCTTCGATAAATCTTCAGAATTGGTCTTGGACTTCCGTTCTTTTTCCACTCTTGATCTCTTGACTTCGTCTTTTGTCGTTTTCTTCGATAAAAGCCCGTAAATGCCGTGTTTTCTCCACTTTTCACCTTTTCGTCCTAAATTACAACAAAAACACAAACCACGCATAATTCCGACATAAATGACATAAAATACACCTTTTGGCTCGGTTATTATTGCAATTAAGTGGTAAAAAGGATGGGTGTTTTCACACCTATCATTAAGTTTTAGTTGCGTTTTAAGTTTTCCTTAGATAGTTTTAAGTTGCGTTATTTACTTTTAGTGCCTTTTAATTTTCGTCACGCTTTTAAATACTTGCCATTTATTTTAAATTAGACTTAGGTTTTATTAATTGCCCCTTTACTTTTACGTCTTGCACATTTCATTTTAAAACAACCAAAAATATTTGTTTCACCAAAAACAATTGAGTCGTACTTTGAACCGGAAATCAATTCGTTAAGATACCGAGAAACGAACTTTTCAACTAGTAAAATCTCTTACATTAAAATGGCGCCGCTGCCGACTCTTTTCGTAAAGATTAACGGTTTTCTGTGAGAGACGCGTTGCTTTTTGTGATCCGTTCACTTGTGAGCGTTATTTTCTTGCTTAAAAATTTCCAAAAAAACCATAAAAATTAAAAAAAAAATTGTAAAAAAACCATAAAAATTAAAAATTTCAAAAATCCAAAAAGATTTTATTTTTATTGTGTATATATATTGTCTTTGCGTTTGGTATTGTTTTCTTTTGCCTTTATAGGTGTATGTGTACTAGATCTTCTAATTATCAAGAGCCCGAGACTCGAGAAGATTTAAGTATGGCAGGTGTCCACAACATCAATAATCCACCGCACCTCAACAATAACAACAATGTACTTCCACAGCCCGATCTTCGGACAATGGAGGAGCTTTGTCAACCTACCATGTTTGGACGAGGAGGACCGATTGCGCCGATGCAAATCACGGCTCCGGAGTTTTCGTTGAAGCATCACATGATACAGCAAGTGCAAACAAATCCTTTTCGAGGAATGCCTAATGATGATGCCAACAAACACCTCGACAAATTCATTACAATCACTCAAAGCATGAAGTTTCCCGGTGCCACAATGGATGTTCTTCGCCTTCAACTCTTTCCACATACTTTATCACACCACGTCGAGAAATGGTTTGATCGTCTCCCGAAGAATTCAATTCATACTTGGGATGACATGACTCAACGCTTTCTATCGCGCTACTTTCCACCATCCATGGTCACGAGCCTTCGCAATCAAATCAGCGGTTTCATGCAAGAACCCGATGAATCTCTTTTTGATGCTTGGGAAAGATATAATGTTTTGATCGATCGATGTCCAAGCCACAACATGCTCCCTGTGACATTAATTGATACTTTCTACAACGGTTTGACTTTTCGTGATCGTGATACGATTAATGCAGCCGCCGGTGGCACATTTATGAAAAGGAGACCCGAGGAGTGTAGAGAGCTTATTGAAAACATGACTACTCATCACAAAAACTGGGATTCCTCCGCTTCTTCAAGGAACAACCTGAGAGTCAATGTTTCTTCTACTTCAGCAAGCCCCGACATGACCGAATTCACCCGTATGATGACTGAAATGAACAAAAATATCTTGCTTCTCGCTACAAACCAACAACAAGTTAAAGCGGTTGCCAATCATTGTGAGACATGCGGCGGTCCACACTCATACACTGATTGTCCTTCTACTCAAGGAAATCTGGAAAATGTGTATGCAGCTTATGGTAATTATTCACCGGAAAATTACCAAGCTCGACCTCAAGGGGATCGAAATTTGCTGAGTTACCAGTCAAACAACTACCTTTCCCCCGGTTTTTCTCCTCAAAACCCAAACCCCGCCAACAACTACAATAGAAGCAACCAAATCCCACCTAGAGCTTCTAATCCTTATCACCCACCCGCTCAACAAGCCCCACCCATGAATCAAGATGTTGAAGCTTTGATGAGAACCCAAGGAGAGCAAATCAAGAATCTACAGAGCCAAATTATCAATTTGAAAGGAGATATCACCAAGCAAGGAAATGACATAAGATCCGAGCTTCGAGATAATATACAATCCTCCTTCAGCAATCAAACGAATGACTTGAAAAATATGCTGGCTAGTTTCTTACCCACCGCTCAACCTTCTACTTCGAGTTCTCTACCTTCAAACACCGTCACCAATCCGCGAGCGAATGTGAGTGCTATTACTACCCGTAGTGGAATAACCATAGTAGGACCACCTATTCCGCCCCCATCATCTACAACTCCTCCACCACCATTTATACCTACTCCTCCCACACCTAGTATTAGTACACCATTACCGTCTCCGCCTCGTCGTGATGAAGTACCCACCAAGAATCCTCAACCAACCCCACCTTCAACATCTCAACCTTTACCTTCACCTACACCTTCACCACCCAATCCTAATATTCCTTATCCATCTCGCTTAGGCAAGACCAAAATGCTAACCAAGGATGACTCTCAAGTGTCAAGCTATTTGAAGATGATCTCTCAAATGAATTTCAACATTAGCCTTGTTGAAGCACTTGTCCACATGTCGAAATTTGTCAAAGCATTCAAGGAATTGCTTAACAAGAAGGAGAAGCTGATTGAGCTCGCCAACACACGCTTAAATGAAAACTGTTCTGCAGTTATTCTTAAAGAACTTCCGGAAAAACTTGGAGATCCTGGTCGTTTTGTGTTGCCTTGCATTTTTAACAAAACCGAAGAATTTACTGCCCTAGCTGATCTCGGGGCCAGTATAAATCTGATGCCTTTAAGTGTTTGGACAGCACTATCATTACCCGACCTTACTCCAACAAAGATGACTCTTGAGCTAGCAAATCGCACTCTCGCTTACCCCGTTGGTATTGCCGAAGATGTGTTTATTAAAGTTGGCACCTTCACTTTTCCGGTCGACTTTGTGGTTGTTGATTATGAAATGGACCCTCGTATTCCTTTAATACTTGGTCAGCCATTCTTGAGAACCGGACGAGCTTTAGTCGATGTTTCCGAAGGTGAGCTCATCTTAAGAGTCGGGGATGATGCACAAGTTTTTGAAATGGGTAAGCTTACAAGCAAATCCTATGGACGAGAATCTGCGAATATGATTAATGTGATCGATGATTTTGTTGTCTACAACAATCCTCTATTCGAGTCTTGCATTGATAATCCACTTTTTCAAGATGATGTGGATGATTCTCTCTCCAATTTGGAACCTTCACCCATTATGATTCTCCACCGATCTTTGATGCTTATGATGATGATTCTAGCTCAGATTCGGATGATTATGATGATTTTACCTCCGAGTATCCCGACCTATCCACTTATGATGATTTTGATGAGGCCGATATTCTTTCGAGTGATTCTTCACATGATGAAGATCTCCGCCATCACTTGATCCTACTTTGGACGATTACTCATTTGAGGAAGACTTCTCTACATTTCTCAATACATACTTCCCTCATGAGAGTGATGCACCTCCTTTAGATTTTGATGATTATGGTCTTGATCCTACTTTGGATTTGAAGAAAATTCTTTCATAGGAGAAGCAACCCGTCGACACCAACATCCGCAACACGTATGATTTAACACCTCTTTGTCCATCTTCTGAGGAAGAGGTTGTGCATTTTCTTCGCGGATCATCTTCAAATTCTGCTGAGCATAAGTGCTATTTTCCCCTAAAGGAAAAGGTGTTCGACCCCGGTATCGATATTTTTAAGCCATCTCAGTATCCGTCTGATGAAATAAAAGGAAAAATCTTTGGAACTTTTGAAGATATGCTTGAACCACCTCACCCTTGCTCCCACTGTGCTCCATCTTTGCTTAAGGGAACCTTGCCTACTCTTCTTTGGCTTGCCTTGTTCGCCTTAAGCTTGTGCTATTTGATGGACGAAAACTATGTCTTTGATCCCGGTGGATATGTTTCATGCTTCTTCCTATGCTAATCAAGGTCGAGTCAGGATCACGACTCGGTGAACAAAAATCAAGCGCTTCTTAGGAGGCAACCCATGCATCTATCTTTTAGCTTTCTTTATCCTAAGTGTAGGGGAGACCCGTTGGTGTTTGTTATTTCCTCTCTTCTACTATTCAGGGATTCGAGCGCTCAATGATCCACTCTTGATGATTCTTGACGACCCGTGATTCCGTTGTTCTCTTCTTCCCGGTTGTATCCTAAACTCTTTTTGATTCACTATTTTATATTTTCTCAATATTAAAATAGGAATCTCGTTAGTTGTCTCTTCCTTAGCGAGATTTAAACAAAGTGCACAATGTCCTAAATGTAGGGGAGTTTACTCCCATATGATTAAACATTGAGAACAATGTTTATATTAAGTGTAGGGAGGACTTCTATCGAAGTTATGTGGTCTTTTCCTTGTATTTGTCCTTATTTTAACCGGAAAATCAATTTTTTGACATTTTTCAAAAATTTTGATCTATTTTGGCCTATTAGTTTTTCCCTTTGTATAGTTATTTTCTTTCCTTGCTAGAATAAATCTTTAATAAAGTGGTTTTAATTTTCAAACGTTGTGAACCTTTTGACTCAACCCGAGTTTACTTATCTAAGTTTACTCTAGCTAGTATCCTTGACGTGTTTAAGTTAAGTTTTGATAGGCTTTTATATAGGGAGCTATAAAACGCGAAAGTCTTAACTCTCACGGGTTAAGAACAAGAACTTTTCGAAAGTTCCTATAATTGATCCTAGAGAGTCGTTTATCAAGGGAACTTTAAAATGCGATTTCTAAACTTGAAAAAGTCTAAGATTTTGCAAGATCCTATAGATGACTCGAAAACCCTAAACTTTGATTTGATAGGCTAAGCATCCACGAGTCTCATTCCTTGAGATTTTAAATTGTGGAGAACGAGAGATGATAGAGCCAATTATAAGTTTGGTATTCTTTCGTGAATTTATGTGAGTTAATTATAAGCCTATTCTCCCATCGCTTGCTAATAAATTTATCTGCAATAAATAAGGTTGTACGATTTGAAAAGTCACTTAGCTTCTAGCCCAAGATCGTTTAAAAGTTGCTCGGTATGGATTAGAGTTCATTGCCAAGGCATAACTTATTGAAGCGGGATGCGAAGATTGGCGAGTCCGAAAAGGCCCTAACAAGGCATGAGGGCTACATTTTGTTGCTAAAGATCCAAAAGTGATGTGAAGAATCATTTATCGAAAATCAATATGAAGGATCGAGACACACGACGAAAAGCAAAAACTCCCCAAAAGTCATGGAGAAGTCTATCTGAAAAGGCCCTAACAAGGTATGAGGATGAATAGATCCAAGTCCAAAAAGGAGGCGGATCGTTGTATATCAAAGTCCAAAATAAAGATTGGAGAAAAATGAAGAAGTCGTGGTCTAAGTATGAAGAATCTCTCAAAATTTCAAGTGAAGAAATTCCTATTATGAAGAGAAGACCATTATTTCATGAACGTCTCTCAAGATTTGAAGTATGAAGTCGCTGCCAAATATCGGTCCGAGAAAGGTCTCAAATCGCGAAGCGAGTTATGCCAAGATATGAACTTTTTGAGGTCCCGAGAAGCAGTTTTAAAAGATTTTGTCCTTTAGCTAACTATTGATTAAATCGTTCACTTTATTTTCGGCCTAATAAACTATCGAAATAAGTCAACAATGCATCCTCGTGATCATTCAAGACAATAATAAAATATAAGAGATACACCTAGGAATAAGGGAGTCTAAGTGAATAATTGGCCCACATGAGTTAGTGTTAGTTTGCTAACTTATTATAACAATGATCTCGTTTTTAAGCTTGGTTTAGAGAAAGTGAAAACTTGAGGATGATGATCATTCATGACATTTTCAAAACCCTAAGGTATGCTTTTGATTCCTTTACTTGTTTTGTTATTTTCCATCTCTTTAATAAAGACCAAGGTGGATTGATTATGATGAAAAGTGTAAACGTGCTTTGTAACTAATGCATTGCATGAGGATATTGCAATGGTCAAGTGTAGGGGATTTGATAGGTGTGTAAACACCCATCCTTTTTACCACTTAATTACAATAATAACCGAGCCAAAACGTGTATTTTATGTCATTTATGTCGGAATTATGCGTGTGTGTTTTTGTTGTGATTTAGGACGAAAAGGTGAAAAGTGGAGAAAACACGGGCATTCACGGGCTTTTATCGAAGAAAAAGACGAAAGACGAAGTCAAGAAGTCAAGAGTGCAAAAAGAACGAAAGTCCAAGACCAATTTTGAAGATTTATCGAAGAAAAAGTCAAAAGACGGAAGTTTACTAAAAGCCGAAGAACTCAAGTCTAATTTATTGAAGAATTACAAGACGAGTTCAAAGAAATCCCGAGACAAAGTCATTAAAGTCCAAGATTTAAGAAGATTAAGAAGATTAAGGACTTAATCTTGCAATTAAAGAAAAGAAGAAAGAGGGGAGGAAGCTTCCTAAGCACTCCCTAATCCTCCCCTATAAATAGATTAGATAATCATTTCATTTTCTCTTGTTGGCTAATAGTGACAATTATGTAGGATCGTGTTTTTCTAAGGATTTGGCATTGTATGATTTACCTATTGAGATGGATGGAAAATGTTAGAACCTAGAGAGAGAAAGAAGAGAGAGAAAGGAGAGGAATGAAAAGAAAGATTGATTATGTGAAAATGTAAGTGTTCAACCCCTCCTAACATGCTAGGAGGGGGGTTTATATAGCCCACCCTACATGTGGGCTATATGGGCTATATTGGATCACGAGCCCAATATCATTGGAGTAACTGATCCTTTCTAAATACGTAAAAACGTATTTCCAACAATCTCCCCCAAAGGGAGGTCACTCCAAGTTACAATGTCCTAAATAGTCTATAGCTCGTGATCTATGCTAATAATGATGTGACCGAGACTTTCCTTGGAAAAACGTATTTCCAAAAATCTCCCCCAAAGGGAGGTCACACCATCTTACAAAATCTAAAACCTAGCATACTATGCTTTGACCTTGTGCATTCATCACTTGTGATATTTTCCTCCTCGTGACTTCATGTTCCACATACTTATACTTTTATAAATTCTTGAAAGCTTCAGAGTTTGATACAGCGGAAGACTTGACTTTTATACTTTCTTGAATTTGATGAAGTATTAAGTGCATATAGTATAAGCATGTGGTGACGATTTCTTCTGGATTGTACACCGCAATGTCACCTTCTTGTTACGCTGCATAAGACAGTTAGCAACAAAACATATACACGGACGAAGTGGCCTTGAATATTTCATTCTAATTCGGTAGCATTTTACCTCCGGTCGGTGAAGACCGTTGGACGATATTAACTATCGTACTTGTGGCAGGTAGTTTCAATTAAGAACCTCCTTGACAAGATTTCGCTAGTAAACCCGTTCTCTTTATTCGACCGTCCAAAGCTGACTGCGAACATAAAGAGTGAATCATTTGGATAATAATATCCGCATGATTTGAAGCCGTCAATTCATGTTCCTGGAACAAGTGAAATTCAATTAAGAACCGCACCATCGTTGCTTTCCAGTTGTCACGATCTTGATTCGTATAGAATCTTGCAAGTTACCTACCAAGTGCTGTTTGAGGTTAACACTAGAAGGATTTCCACTCATCACTGTGAACACTAAGGTATCACTCTGAGTGTTCTGGCAAGATCACTAAGATAATGCGTAGAGGCCTGGAAGGTGTTTAAATTCATTTAAGAATTAAACCACTGTTGCTTTCCAGTTATCACAAGTTTGATTCATAAAGAATCGCACAAGTCACCTACCATGAGCTTTTTGATGTTCGCTCAAGAAGGATTTCCATCTTCATTGTAAATACTTTCGTATTACTCGGATGTTCAGGCAAGATCATGAAGATTTTGCGTAGAACTCTTAAGATCTTTCTTACTTTTCATAGTGTGTGAAGAAGCAAGGAAATATGAAAGTGTGTCCTAGTGAGATATTTGATGATCTCAAATGGCTCTAGACTCAATCGTGCATTTTGGATTTTTAGTGATCGGAGGCTGGAGAGGAGTGCCACCATTTCAATACCAATTTATTCGGAGTGAATAAATCAATAGATAATGCGTTGTCTCCGTGTGATTAAAACAAATATCTTTTAAGAGATATTTGAGTTAGCTGGGATGGGTTGTGCCTTGCATCACTGGGTCCATGATGTCTGTCTTCAATATCAAGAATCATTAAACAATGAACTTAATAGCATATGTATTGACCCGGTTTCTGCCTAAGTTGTAAGGAGGGCTTCTTTCTTTACACCCTTTATCTTTAAAATTCTTTTTCATTCTTCAACCCCTTCAATGCTTACCAATACGTCATCACTAGCACCTTGTTGTGATTGTTCCAGTGCTAACTTAAGTACTTGGTCGGCATTCAGCTACGTTCACAATCTTTCTCCATCTTTCCTAAGGACTACTATTTCTAGCTATGGAATGTCCTTGGGAAGATTCCTCCGGTTCTAGAGGAATCATTGGACTTTAACCTATCCTACCATCCTTATGTCACGACAATCTTCACCGTCGTGAATATAGATGTTTTGGGTAAGTGTATGTCACCATGAAATCCATTTTGAAGTGCAAATCCATTTTGCTCCCCCTTAACATATGCCACGATATCCAAAAACATTTCGCACATGTCGGGATGAGCTAGCACGTTAAGTCAAACCATTTGTGATTAATCATTTCCCATATTAAATCACATTTTCTCCCCCATATTAAACGTATTAACCCAGTCGATGTTTTTAATATCAATTGATTTAATAGCATTTTAAGAAAATTTGGGAAGAAAAATGCAAATCCAATTATCTACATGAATTACACAAGCTCCCCCTCAAAATAATGAGGGTGTACTTGAAACGTAAATTAAATACCTTTTAAACACAAGTGTAAGGTTTTATCATGTGCAAAGATCATATATGATAAAGTATTCACAAGATTAGCGATTTATGAGGTTGGACCTGAATAATGGAGAACATCATATAAAAGAAGCACATGGTTCTTGTTCACGAATGTTGGTCGCCTCATCATGTCTGAAGTTATCTCTTGACTCCATGTGTGTGATAGATATCGTTGTCTTGACACCAATATGTGAACTTGGCACTCTCGGCATCAAGGATTCTAAATGCTGGACAACTTCTCCCCCTCAATTGTTGACCCGTGTTCTATTGAAAGAGCTGTAGTCACCGTTTGAGTAGTCGTATCGTCGAGTATGTAGATATCAATTGTAAATTGCTACGGTTGGTGGAGATGATAACTTCATAAAAAGAAGACTTCTCTTGTTTTAACAAATAAATGCACTGAATCGTACATATATTCGTGTTAGAATGTGTTATTACGTAAACACAATCCCTTACATGGTTATAAAGTAAACCATGCCCGAGAAAATTAATTCCCGTTGTTGAGTTAAAGCTTTCCGGTGAGATGCTTGACTTGAATATGAAAAGCGGGTTACTATCTGAAATAATAGCAAACCGTTTTGATCATGTCTTAAAACATTTGAACTTCTGCTCGAACTATATTTACAACCCCGTGTCATAATTGAATGACATTTCTAGTATCGTAAATATTATCGATTCCAGAAGACATGCTCTTTTTATCAAAACATTTTTGAACACACAATTTTGAAAGATTTAGAAAAACCTTTTTGAGAAATTCTTGAAAAATTGTGTTCAACGTTTTGAAAACCAATTACTTGAGCTTAAGATGTTGAATATCTTGCAAAACGAGCTCAAGTCCGAGAAGTTGTAAACTTCCCGTTGTTAAGGATAAGTTACCATCGGCGATAAACTTTCCTTTTAGCTGAAGAACGAGTCCTAAGTTGACATGTACTTAGAAGTCGTTTTCATGAGCTTGAAAACTTTGACTGTTTTAATGGAAAGCTCATGACCGAGAAAGGTTAATTTCTCGTTATGAGGAAAAGTTCTCTTATTTAAAAGATACACTTTCCTTTATGAGCTTAAAACTCCGAATGTTTTAATACAAGCTCATGACCGAGAAAGGTTAATTTCTCGTTTCGAGGATAAGCTATCTTTAAATATAAGCTCTCCTAAAATTGAATTCCGAGTTACAGTCTGATATTTAACTGTAAGTCATTGTGCATGAGCTTAAAAAATTCGAATGTTTTTAATATTAGCTCATGCCCGAGAAAAATTAATTTCTCGTTGTAAGGATAAGTTTATCATCGGCGATAAACTTTCCTTTCTTTAAGGTCCGGGTCATAATCTGAAATGTGATTATACGCCATATACACGAGCTTAAAACTTTTGAATAGATTTAATGTAAGCTCGCGTCCGAGAAAATTTAATTTCTCGTTAATGAGGATAAGTTTATCATCGGCGATAAACTTTCCTTTATTTGAAGATCGGGTCATCATCTGATATTTAATGATGAGCCTTATACACGTGCTTAAAACCTTTGAATGGTTTTAGGATAAGCTCGTATCCAAGAAAGATTAATTTCTTGTTAATAGGGTAAGTTATCGTTGCGTGGATAAACTTCCCTGTATCTGAAGTTTGGGTCGTCGTCTGTCATTTAACGAGGAGCCATATACACGAGCTTAAAACCTTTGAATAGTTTAAATGTAAGATCGTGTCCGAGAAAATTTAATTTCTCGTTTTGAGGGTAAGTCATCATCAGGATGAACTTTCCTTTCTTTGAAGATCGAGTTATAGTCTGTGATGTGACTATAAGTCCTTTTACACGAGCTTAAAACCTTTGAATAGTTTTAATGAAAGCTCGTGTCCGAGAAAATTTAATTTCTCATTTTGAGGATAAGTCATCATCGGGATGAACTTTCCTGTCTTTTGAGGGTGAGTTACAGTCTGTTATGTGACTGTAAGTCCTTGACACACTGCAAGCTTAACTGCAAATCCCCTGAGACACTTGTTTCTTAGATATCAGCTTCTTCAGCAACCAAACTTTGAGAGTGTCCTTAATTGAATGGTATAAAAATGATTGGACTGCTTCGTTCTTTTGGAACATCCTCTTTGGTACCTGCATTCTCATTAGGAATTTGCATGCTTTGATATGGGTTAGCGATATCTATCTTAGAAGCAAGTGGGGGTTCGTAGTTTTCTTTTCTTGTGCTAGAGGTGTTCTGAGAAGATGATTCACTTGTCTTAGCTGGTAAACGTTTCCTTTTATAGAAAACCTTAAGTTCAGGCTTAGGTGATGGATCCTCTTTTTCAGTTTCCTCCCTAGTAGTCTTAATAGAATCGGAGACTATCCTAGTTAAAGGGCACTCGTTTCCTACAAGAGTGAAAGTTCTACCAGTGGGGCGCCACATTTTACCAATGGGTTTGATTTTAGCTATCCACTGGGATTTAATTCTAGCACGGGAGTTCACCTCATTAAGTAATTTTTTGATACAGGAATCATTATTGGCTTTAAAGACACATTTCCTACATGTTTTACAAGTAGCATATTTAATGTCCGAGTAAGATCTAGAATTCCTAGATGATTGATTGATGCTCCTAGGATGTGACATGCTACGGTTAGCAGTGTTGGGTAAACTAGAAGGCATCTGACTAGGTTTGAAATTCCTATCTCTTACTTGTGTCTTTTGCATAGTTTCCCTTAGACCAAATGTATGGCGAGCATCATTGAACTAGTTCGAGACGTGTAATTTGGACTATGTCTAGGGAGACTAGAGGCAATCATG
Source organism: Glebionis coronaria (assembly GCA_025667525.1). Classification (NCBI taxonomy): domain Eukaryota; kingdom Viridiplantae; phylum Streptophyta; class Magnoliopsida; order Asterales; family Asteraceae; genus Glebionis; species Glebionis coronaria. The sequence goes on from CM046874.1 coordinate 424,248,431, forward strand.
TGATTAGGTCTTGCAAAAGCTGTTTTAGTCACATTAGACCTAGATGGTGGAGTGACTGTTCCAGAAGTTTGAGCCATATCAACTTGGGAGGCAAACCGCGGTCTCGAGGATTGTGAGCGCTCGGATCTAAATGCAGTTGGTTGTCGAATGAACTGATTTGTAGGCGGTTTCCCCAATATTGATGGTTTTTCAAGCTTAGTGTCCACACTAGTTCCTTTAGTTTTCCTCAAAGCATTTTTCAACGCAGCTATAGCAAAGACCTTTTCCTGAACTTGAGCCTTTAAGGTCTCATTTTCTTTGAACAATTCATCTTGGGATGCCAACTTAGATTCAAGCAACTTAATTTGTTTCAAAAGATTATCTTTTTCAGCTTTAGAATCTAGAACAGTTTGATCCAATTTTCGTTCAAGAACAACGTTTGACTTTTCAAGTTTTTCAAAATATGTTTCAAATTTCTCCGTTTTCTTCGAAAATTCAATTTTGGCATCCTCAAGATCTTTTAATTGTTGAGCTACAATCGTTTCGAGCTCTCTAATCTTGGAATCAGAAGCAGTTAATGAAGCAGTTATAAGACAATTATCATGATGTTTAGCATTTTGAACACTTTCTCCCCCATTATGACTCACATCAGATGAATCAGAAGTGGTATTTCTATCACTCTTTTCCATCCCATGTTTGTCATAGTTAGGTTCAGAATGCTTAATATGCGGTATTTCATCAACATATACATCATCAACATTACATTGTACCATGTCCGCAGGCTCTTCGTCATTAACGGGTAAGGTGTCATCAAAAGAGATCTCGTGAACATTGCCTGACGTGCCACTGGTATCATGTTGTCCTCCTGATTCCGTGCTCTTGCCATCGTTAGGCTCCAAGTTGTCAACCGTATGACCATTCTCCTCTTGCATCTGCATCATAGATTCTTGCACTCCATTATCATACACTTGCTGAAGTCTGGATCTTTCATAAATCGAAGACGAAACCGATGTCATAAATTTCAACAGTTTATCACGGAAATCTTTAACATCGTTCTGTGTGTATTGAAAAAATGACTGGCATATCCCTGAATTGTCAGACTTGATGATATTGAATTGGAGGAAAGGCGTGAGTTGTGTCACAAGAGCCTGATATGCAGTTTCTGATGCAGAGTGATTAAAGTCTTCTTTGGGAAGTTGCTCAGCTAGGTGGTTCAAGTTAAAAAAAAACATCCTCAAAACAAACAAAAATCAGACTCAATTTTTTTTATTAAAGATCTCAGTCTTTACTAACCCCTCATCGATCGACGACTCTAACCAAAAATACAACAAGAAAGCATCACCTACCTGAGACCTCACATAGGAGACCTTGACGTCGAATCTTTATGGTTCTTCGAACAAAATCTGATATGATTCGTGGTTTGAGTAATAGATTGGATTGATGATTTGGTTACTGTTTTAGGAGAAAACAATGGAGCGTTTAGTTTGAGAGAATATAGGGAGGTGGGGCGGTCAAACAAGGAGTTTAATTAGGATTGTTTTATATTTAGTCTGGCGGAGATTACAAAGACAGTGGGGGTTCATCCAATTTTTTTGCCACGTCTTTTGCATAATCAAGTTTTGAGGCCACGTGTGATTAACACAATTTGGCAAAGATTTTTTTTTTAGGCCACTTGTAATAACTGGGTTATTTGGCAAAGATTTCTTCTTCAAATTTGTTTTAATTAAAAGTTAATTTATCTTTATATACGTTTTAATTATACACAATTTGGCAAAGTTAATTAGCGATTAACAGTTCATTGGACTCGGATGGCGTAAATTTTAAGGGGTTGAGTTTTATGGTTTGTTTAACCGTAGCTTGAATTTATTTATTGTCGGGCTTTATTTTTTGAGTGATTCGAATTTAAATTGGACCTATTAGTATCCGGTTTATTTTATCAACGTTTGAGCCGACAACAATTTTTTGAGCCGAGAAAAGTGTGATCTCATCTATCGTGGATTTTTTTATAAAGTTATTTACGGATCTTTCGAAATTTCTTCACGAATTGTAAGATTCCGAATACAACTACAATCACGATCATTTTTCATCATAATTCAATGGAGTCTTTGAATTCGAAATTTCAAGAGGGAGACTTGCATCACATGCAAAACACAGCTAGAGAAAGTGGTATAATTTCATGTCGACTACTCCAGTCACATCTTAGGACTATTGCATGGGTTCAAGGAGGAAGCGAATTTGTGACACTCTTTGGTCAACATCATTATACATTCATCGATTCACTATGTCTCAACTTGAACCACCTAGCTGAGCAACTTCACAAATAAGACTTTAATCACTCTGCATCAGAAACTGCATATCAGGCTCTTGTGACACAACTCACGCCTTTCCTCCAATTCAATATCATCAAGTCTGACAATTCAGGGATATGCCGGTCATTTTCTCAATACACACAGAACGATGTTAGAGATTTCTGTGATAAACTGTTGAAATTTATGACATCGGTTTCGTCTTCGATTTATGAAAGATCCAGACTTCACCAAGTGTATGATAATGGAGTGCAAGAATCTATGATGCAAATACAAGAGGAGAATGGTCATACGGTTGACAACTTGGAGCCTAACGATGGCAAGAGCACGGAATCAGGAGGACAACATGATACCAGTGGCACGTCAGGCAATGTTCACGAGAACTCTTTTGATGACACCTTACCCGTTAATGACGAAGAGCCTGCGGACATGGTAAAATGTAATGTTGATGATGTATACGCTGATGAAATACCGCATATTGAGCATTCTGAACCTAACTATGACAAACATGGGATGGAAAAGAGTGATAGAAATACCACTTCTGATTCATCCGATGTGAGTCATAATGGGGGAGAAAGTGTTCAAAATGCTAAACATCATGATAATTGTCTTATAACTGCTTCATTAACTTCTTCTGATTCCAAGATTAGAGAGCTCAAAACGATTGTAGCTCAACAATTAAAAGATCTTGAGGATGCCAAACTTGAATTTTATAAGAAGACGGACAAATTTGAAACATACTTTGAAAAACTTGAAAAGTCAAACGTTGTTCTTGAACGAAAATTGGATCAAACTGTTCTAGATTCTAAAGCTGAAAAGGACAATCTTTTGAAACAAATTAAGTTTCTTGAATCTAAGTTTCCATCCCAAGATGAATTGTTCAAAGAAAATGAGATCTTAAAGGCTCAAGTTCAGGAAAAGGTCTTTGCTATAGCTGCGTTGAAAAACGATTTGAGGAAAACTAAAGGACCTAGTGTGGACACTAAGCTTGAAAAATCATCAATCTTGGGGAAACCGCCTACAAATCCGTTCGTCAGACAATCGACTGTCAGACAACCTACTGCATTTAGATCCGAGCGATCACAATCCTCGAGACCGCGGTTTGCCTCCCAAGTTGATATGGTTCATCTTTCTAGAACAGTCACTCCACCATCTAGGCCCAATGTGACTAAAACAGCTTTTGCAAGACCTAATCACATGATTGCCCCTAATTTCCCTAGACATAGTCCAAAGAATACGTCTGGAACTAGTTTAAATGACGTTCGCCATACTTTTGGTCTAAGGGAAGCTAAGCAAAAGACACAAGTAAGAGATAGGAATTTCAAACCTAGTCAGATGCCTTCTAGTTTACCTAACACTGCTAACCGTAGCATGTCACATCCTAGGAGCATCAATCAATCATCTAGGAATTCTAGATCTTACTCGGACATTAAATATGCTACTTGTAAAACATGTAGAAAATGTGTCTTTACGGCAAATCATGATTCTTGTATCAAGAAACTACTTAATGAGGTGAACTCCCGTGCTAGACTTAAATCCCAGTGGGTTTCCAAAATCAAACCCATGGGTAAAATGTGGCGCCCCACTGGTAGAACTTTCACCCTTGTAGAAAATGAGTGCCCTTTAACTAGGATAGTCTCCGATTCTATTAAGACTACTAGGGAGGAAATTGAAAAGGAGGATGCATCACCTAATCCTGAACTTAAGGTTTTCTTTAAAAGGAAACATTTACCAGCTAAGACAAGTGAATCATCTCCTCAGAACACCTCTAGCACAAGTAAGGCCAACTGTGATCCCCCACTTGCTTCTAAGATAGATATCGCTAACCCTTATCCAAGCATGCAAATTCCTAATGAAAATGTAGGTACCAAAGAGGATGTTCCAAAAGAACGAAGCGGTCCAATCATTGTATACCATTCAATTAAGGACACTCTCAGAGTTTGGTTGCTAAAGAAGCTGATATCTAAGAAACAAGTGTCTCAGGGGATTTCCAGTTAAATTTACAGTGCATAAAGGACTTACAGTCACATAACAGACTGTAACTCGCTCTCAAAAGACAGGAAAGTTCATCCCGATGATGACTTATCCTCAAAACGAGAAATTAAGTTTTCTCGGACACGAGCTTATATTAAAACTATTCAACGGTTTTAAGCTCGTGTAAATGGCTCCTCGTTAAATGACAGACGATGACCCGGACTTCAGAGACAGGGAAGTTTATCCACGCAACGATAACTTACCCTCTTAACAAGAAATTAAGTTTTCTTGGACACGAGCTTATCCTAAAACCATTCGAAGGTTTTAAGCTCATGTATAAGGCTCTTCATTAAATATCAGATGATGACCCGATCTTCAAATAAAGGAAAGTTTATCGCCCGATGATAAACTTATCCTCAAAAACGAGAAATTAAATTTTCTCGGACACAAGCTTACTTTAAAAACTATTCAATGGTTTTAAGCTCGTGTAAAATGACTTACAGTTAAATGTCAGACTGTAACTCGAACTTAAAATAAAGGAAAGATTATCTTTTATGATAACTTATCCTCTTAACGAGAAATTCACCTTTCTCGGTCATGAGCTTGTATTAAAACATTCGAAGTTTTAAGCTCAGAAAGGAAAGTGTATCTTTTAAATAAGAGAACTTTTCCTCATAACGAGAAATTAACCTTTCTCGGTCATGAGCTTTCCGTTAAAACATTCAAAGTTTTTCAAGCTCATGAAAACGACTTCTAAGTAAATGTCAACTTAGGACTCGTTCTTCAGCTAAAAGGAAAGTTTATCGCCGATGGTAACTTATCCTTAACAACGGGAAGCTTATAACTTCTCGGACTTGAGCTCGTTTTGCAAGATATTCAACATCTTAAGCTCAAGTAAATGGTTTTCAAAACGTTGAACTCAATTTTTTGAGAATTTCTAAAAAAGGTTTTCTAAATCTTTCAAAATTGTGTGTTCAAAAATGTTTTGATAAAAAGAGCATGTCTTCTGGAATGGATAATATTTACGATACTAGAAATGTCATTTAATAATGACACGGGGTTGTAAATAAAGTTCGAACAGAAGTTCAAATGTTTTAAAACATGCTCAAAATGGTTTGCTATTATTTCAGATAGTAACCCGTTTTTCATAATCAAGTCAAGCATTTCACCGGAAAGCTTTAACTCAACAACGGGAATTAATTTTCTCGGGCATGGTTTACTTTATAACCATGTAAGGGATTGTGTTTACGTAATAACACAATCTAACACGAATATATGTACGATTCAGTGCATTTATTTGTTAAAACAAGAGAAGTCTTGTTTTTATGAAGTTATCATCTCCACCAACCGTAGCAACTTACAATTGATATCTACATACTCGACAATGCGACTACTCAAACGGTGACTACAGCTCTTTCAATAGAACACGGGTCAACAATTGAGGGGGAGCAATTGTCCAGCATTCAGAATCCTTGATGCCGAGAGTGCCAAGTTCACATATTGGTGTCAAGACAACGATATCAGTCATACACATGGAGTCAAGAGATAACTTCAGACGTGACGAGGTGACCAACATTCGTGAACAAGAACCATGTGAATCTTTCATATGATGTTCTTCATCATTCAGGACCAACCTCGTAAAATTGCTAATCTTGTGAATTCATTATCATATATGATCTTTGCACGTGATAAATACCTTACACTTGTGTTTAAAAGGTATTTAATTTACGTTTCAGCACACCCTCATTAATTTGAGGGGGAGCTTGTGTATTTCATGAAGATAATTGGATTTGCATTTTTCTTCCCAAATTTTCTTAAAATGCTATTAAATCAATTGATATTAAAAACATCGATTGGGTTAATATATTTAATATGGGGGAGAAAATGTGATTTAATATGGGATATGATCAATCATAAATGGTTTGACTTAACGTGATAGCTCATCCCGACTTGTGCAAAATGTTTTCGGATATCGTGGCATATGTTAAGGGAGAGCAAAATGGATTTGCACTTCAAAATAGATTTCATGGTGACATACACTTACCCAAAACATCTCTATTCACGACGGTGAAGATTGTGGTGACATAAGGATGGTAGGATAGGTTAAAGTCCAATGATTTCTCTAGAACCGGAGGAATCTTCCCAAGGACATTCCATAGCTAGAAATAGTAGTCCTTAGGAAAGATGGAGAAAGATTGTGAATGTAGCTGAATGCCGACCAAGTACTTAATTTAGCACTGGAACAATCACAACAAGGTGCTAGTGATGACGTATTGGTAAGCATTGAAGGGGTTGAAGAATGAAAAAGAATTGTAAAGATAAAGGGTGTAAAGAAAGAAGCCCTCCTTACAACTTAGGCAGAAACCGGGTCAATACATATGCTATTGAGATCATTTTTAATGATTCTTGATATTGAAGATACACATCATGGACCCAGTGATGCATTGCACAACCCATCCCAGCTAACTCAGATATCTCTCAAAAGATATTTGTTTTAATCACACGGAGACAACGCATTATCTATTGATTTATTCACTCCGAATAAATTGGTATTGAAAAGGTGGCACTCCTCTCCAGCCTCCGATCACTAAAATCCAAAATGCACGATCGAGTCTAGAGCCATTTGAGATCATCAAATATCTCATTAGGACACACTTTCATATTTCCTTGCTTCTTCACACACTGTGAAAAGCAAGAAAGATCTTAAGAGTCCTACGCAAAATCTTCATGATCTTGCCTGAACATCCGAGTAATACGAAAGTATTTACAATGAAGATGGAAATCCTTCTTGAGTGAATATCAAAAAGCTCATGGTAGGTGACTTGTGCGATTCTTTTTGAATCAAATTTGTGATAACTGGAAAGCAACAGAGGTTTAATTCTTAAATGAACTTAAACACGTTCCAGGCCTCTATACAATATCTTAGTGATCTTGCCAGAACACTCAGAGTGATACCTTAGTGTTCACAGTGATGAGTGGAAATCCTTCTAGTGTTAACCTCAAACAGCACTTGGTAGGTAACTTGCAAGATTCTATACGAATCAAGCTCGTGACAAACTGGAAAGCAACGATGGTGCGGTTCTTAGTTGAATTTCACTTGTTCCAGGAACATGAATTGATGGCTTCAAATCGTGCGGATATTATTATCCAAATGATTCACTCTTTATGTTCGCAGTTAGCTTTGGACGGTCGAATAAAGAGAACGGGTTTACCCGCGAAATCCTGTCAGGAAGTTACTTAATTGAAACTATCCGTCACGGGTACGATATCTAATATCGTCCAACGGTCTTCACCGACCGGAGGTAAAATGCTACCGATTTAGAATGAAATGTTCAAAGCCATTTCTTTCGTGTCTACTTATGTTGCGGCATTTGAAGACGGCGGCGTTGCGGGATCCAAGAAGAAGTCGTCCCCACATGCTTATACTTTATGCACTTAATATCTCATTTAAATTCTAGAAAGCCTAAAAGTTAAGTCTTCCGCTGTATCAAACTCTGAAGCTTTCAAGAATTATAAAGGTATAAGTATGTGGAACATGAAGTCACGAAGAGGCGAATATCACAAGTGATGAATGCACAAGATCAAGGCAATGAAACATGCTCAAGGCTGAAGTCAAAGATCACATCAAGCATGTTCACAAGAACAAGATCGAAGACTCAAGCATAGTATGCTAGGTTTAAGATTTTTTAAAATGGTGTGACCTTCCTTTGGGGGAGATTGTTGGAAATACGTTTTTACAAGGAAAGTCTCGGTCACATCATTATTAACATAGATCACGAGCTATAGACTATTTAGGACATTGTAACTTGGAGTGACCTCCCTTTGGGGGAGATTGTTGGAAATACGTTTTTACGTATTTAGAAAGGATCGGTCACTCCAATGATATTGGGCTCGTGATCGAATATAGCCCATATAGCCCACATGTAGGGTGGGCTATATAAACCCCCCTCCTAGCATGTTAGGAGGGGTTGTTGGTTCACTTCCATTTCACACAATCACAATTCCATCTCTCTTTCCTTCTCTCCTTTCTCTCTCTTCTTTATCTCTCTAAGTTTCTTCCATTTCTTCCATCATTCAATAGATAATCCAAACAATGTCTAATCCTTAGAAAACATCGATCCTACATAATGATGTTGACCAAAGAGTGTCACAAATTCGCTTCTTCCTTGAACCCATGCAATAGTCCTAAGATGTGACTGAAGTAGTTGACATGAAATTATACCACTTTCTCTAGCTGTGTCTTGCATGTGATGCAAGTCTCCCTCTTGAAATTTCAAATTCAAAGACTCCATTGAATTATGATGAAAAATTATTTTGGATGTGGTTGTGTTCGGAATATAACAACTCGTGAAGAAACTTAGAAATAGAAATTCTCGGGAAATGACAACACCAACAAAAGATCCGTAAAAACCTCTTAAAATCCTCAATTGATGATATAACTCTCTTCTCGGTTCAAATATTGTTGACGGTTCAAACGATGATAAATTAAACCGAGTCCAATTTAAATAAAACTCGTCAACAAATATATTCAAGCTACGGTAAATATAATGATCGGGCCGTCAAATATTTTACCACTTTGGTTCTTTCTAAATACCCGCCTCAATATGATGTACCAAAAACTAATATATAAAATTAACTTAAAAAAAAAAGTTTACTTAACTAAAATTCAAAATAAAAATAAAAAATAAAAAAAATTTAATATATAGCGTTTTTTATGAAAAAAAATTTGAAATTTAATTTGTTGGCTCATTTGCTATACGTGGCTGGACCATACACAAGGCACCAAATAAGTCACCACACAGGTGGCTTCCACCCACGAAAACTCGTTGTTATCTCCGCCCAATTTACTTGCTATTAAATCTCTCCTCAAACAGTAAACTACCAAATCCTTCTCTTTTATCTCTCTCTCCTCAAACCCACAAACACAAACCTAATCTAAAAACTATCCTAATCTCCTCAAACTCTTTCTCAAAACATCCGCCTCCCAACTAATCAAGTGAACATCACAAAAAAAATCGTCTTATCTAAATCCAACCAAAATTACAACCGTGTAAACCAGTTCAAGGCTTCAATTGAATGATATTCAGAGATCGAATCAATCAATCATTCATGAAAAATAAACAGAAGGTTTTTTTGGCTTCAAGATCCAATAAAGCGTCTCGGGTAGGTATTTCTTTTCGTTTAATTGTGTGTTTGGATCGATGATGGTTTTGGATGGAAACTTAGATCGAGTCTTGTGTGGGTTTTTTTGTTTGAGTCTGTTGAATAAGTGTGTTGTGGGTGTATGGGTGTGGGTTGAAGGTCTGTTCGAGATATGTTAGAGTTTGGGTGAGAGTCAAATCGAGTGGTGTGTTTGTTTGAGTGTGTTGTGGGTCTGATGAGACGAGGGTTTGAGTGATGGGTTTGAATGTGTGATGGGTTTGAGGGTTTGAGGGTTTGAGGGTTTGTGTCAGTTTAGTGTGGTGAGGGTTTGTTTCGGGTCGGTTTTATAGACGAGGGTGTTTGTTGTGAGGATCGAGTCAAGTTGGGTTTTTGAGTTCAAATTGATGTTGGGTCGAGGGTCTGTTAGAATGGGTGAGAGTCCACGTCGAGTCTAGGTTTAAGAGTCGAATGTGTGGTTGTGGTCGAGTCTAAGTGATGAGTCTGTTTTCAAGTCGAGATCGAGTCCATCGCAATGTCAATACTTACACCATCGCAAAATCTAAATACTTTTCCATCGCAATGTCAAACAACAATGCCATCGCAATATCAACAAAAGACCATCGGAATGTGTGAAAAAATTTGGCAGAGTTTCGACTCACTTTACCTTAAACCCGTCGCAATCACGATCGCGAAGTACGATCGGAATACACGTCGGAATAAGGGAATCTGAAAAAGTTGATCGCAAAGTAGAACCCTCGGGTTATTGCGATCGATGTACAAACCTGGTGACGTTACGATCGGAATATGGCAACTATCTATCGGAATAGGACAAAAAGAGAAAGCATCAGAATACGCATCTGTATAATCATCTGAATGTAAAACCTTTTCCGACACAAAAAAACTTGGATAAAAAAGGACAAAACAGAAACTTGCACAATATTTAATAATAGACAAAACAAAAACTTTGTATAAAAATGGATAAAAAATTGATATGAATGAGTGTTGAAAGAGGATAAAAGATAAAAGTAAAAGAAATTTTTAGGAGAAAGATTTGATAAAAAATTTATCAAAGACTTTATAAAAGAAAATTTTAAACACGAAAGCTTAAAGAAAAAAATGATGAAAGAAAATTTGTGAAAGAAGGAAACTTTACTACCAAATCAATAGATGAAACACGCAAATCCGAAGAATCAACCTAGGCTCTTGATATCAATTGTAGGGTCATGTTTTTCTAAGGATTTGGCATTGTATGATTTACCTATTGAGATGGATGGAAAATGGTAGAACCTAGAGAGAGAAAGAAGAGAGAGAAAGGAGAGGAATGAAAAGAAAGATTGATTATGTGAAAATGCAAGTGTTCAACCCCTCCTAACATGCTAGGAGGGGGGTTTATATAGCCCACCCTACATGTGGGCTATATGGACTATATTGGATCACGAGCCCAATATCATTGGAGTGACCGATCCTTTCTAAATACGTAAAAACGTATTTCCAACAAATTAGTTCTGCCATTTTATTTTCCTTGTCATTTAATTACATGTCATTTACCTTAATTGTCTTGCACCTTAAATTTCTATAATTTCAAGTAAGTTTTCTTTTAATTCTTGTCAATCTTTATTTTTATTGTCAATCTCCTATCTACCTTTCTTTATTTGATCTTAATCTTCATGCTTTATTGTTTATGTTCATGTTTTTGAGTTTTATTTGATTTAATTAAGTGGGTTTTGATTATTTTGATCATTATTGTTAGTTTTGTTGATTTGGATTGTTTGTTTATGATTAGTAGATGTTTATTGATTAGTTTGATCTAATCTTGTGGTTGATTTTGATTAGTTTATCTAGATTCGTGTATATTGTTCTTCCTTGTTCTTCGGTTTCTGTTATTGATCTTTCCCAGGTAGTATTCCGGATCAACAGCGCATTCCGGATCAAGGTTGTGTTGAAAGTTGTTTAGAATCAAGGCTTTCATCCGGAATAAGTGACATATTCCGGATCAACCAAATATTCCGGATCAGCCTTTCATTCAGAATCAACCAAACATTCCGAGTGAAGGCTTTGTGAAGAAATATTCCAGATCAAGGGAGATATTCCGGATCAAGAGGTTTTATTCGGATAATTAATTATTCCGGATCAAGGTCTTCATCCGGAATCTTCAACATTCCGAACCAAGGAAATTATTCCGGATCAACTTGTTCATTCGGAATATTTTAAATATTCCGGATCAAGGTTCATTCGGAATATATTCCAAACGAAGGGCCAAGGAATTATTCCGAATCAAAAGTTTCGAATCAAACATTCCGGATCAAGGCTTAAGTATTCCGAATCAAGACTTTATTCCGGATAAGTGACATATTCCGGATAAAGGATTTATTCCGGATCAAGGTTTTTGGTTAATATTCCGAGTAAAGAAGAACATTCCGAACGAAGGTGACATTCCGGATGAATGTTTATTCCGAATGAGGGTATTATTCCGGATGAGCTGTTTTCAGGTTCTTTTTAGTTTCTTTTTTTAATTTTTAATTTTCAAGCTTTATTTTTCCCTCCTTTTTCCTTAGTCGCACTTTAAGTTTATTTGCCTTAGATTTATTTTAGCTTTGCCTTAGGTTAAGTTTTAGTTGCGTTTTAAGTTTGCCTTAGATAGTTTTAAGTTGCGTTATTTACTTTTATTGCCTTTTAATTTTCGTCACGCTTTTAAATACTTGCCATTTATTTTAAATTAGACTTAGGCTTTATTTAATTGCCCCTTTACTTTTACGTCTTGCACATTTCATTCTAAAACAACCAAAAATATTTGTTTCACCAAAAACAATTGAGTCGTGCTTTGAACCGGAAATCAATTCGTTAAGATACCAAGAAACGAACTTTTCAACTAGTAAAATCTCTTACATTACCCTGGCAGATTCTTAATACCTTGTAACTTCCCTGGGGTGGAAAACTGTATGGCCTTAGCAGACATAGGATCTAGTATTAACTTGATGCCCTTAACAGTTTGGAAGAATCTATCACTTCCCGAGCTTACCCACCAAGATGACTTTATAACTAGCGAATCGCACGGTTGATTATCCTGTGGGTATAGCTGAGGATGTGTTTGTAGGAGTTGATAAGTTCACTTTACCTACGGATTTTGTTGTTGTGGACTATGATATGGACCCTCGTGTGCCTTTGATTGTTGGGAGACCTTCTTAAGGACTGGGAGAACCCTTATCGATGTAGCCGAGGGAGAGCTAATCATGATAGTGGCGGATGAAAAAATTGTCTTTAATATGAGAAAGATTTCAAAGAAATCCCACGAGTTTGAGACTGTGAATAACATTGATTTTATTGATGAAGTTTGTAATGAATATTTTCACGAAGCTTGTAAAAATGGGGATTATGGTTTTCCAAGTGTTGAGACTGTAGCTTCAATTGCTTCTTTATTAAATACTTTTGAAAATCAAGAGTCTAACAATGATGATATTGAAGAGGTTTTTATAAATCCTTTTGGAACTCAAGAGTATACACTTGAAGATTTGTGATAAATTAAGACCTACCTTTTGAGCCACCAATTTTTGATACCCCAATCTATGATGACTATAGTGATGATGCTTCTCTAAGTGATCACACTACTTTGGGTTTTGATGAGATACCTTTTGAGCCACCAATTTTTGGTACCCCAATCTATGATGACTATAGTGATGATGCTTCTTTAAGTGATCACACTACTTTGGGTTTTGCAAAAATCCCTATTGAGCTTCATGATCATATCATCTCTACGAGTGATCCTCCCATTCTTGAGCCCTATATTGACCTTTATAGTCCTACTTTGGAAGTGGTGACTTTTGAGGAGGATCCTCCACTTTTAGAGATTGACCTTATTTTTGAGGATATTACTTTTGAGGAGGATTTAGAAATGTTTCTAAATACCTATTTTCCTCATGAGGAAGAGTTTTCTTATGACTCCGATGATTATATTTTCTTTTCATCAAGTTTGGACGAGGACGACTCTCCTACTTAGGATTTAGATGATGACTTTTACCCTCATTTGGACCTTAATGAAAAATTTTCTAAAGATAAAGAAAAGGAGGTGTCTAATAATGTGAACTTTTATAAGGGGGGGTCTTCTAAGGGTAAAACTACTTGTTATTTTCCCATAAAGGAAAAGGTTTTTGATCCTAGTATAAACATTTTTGAGCTATCTTAGTATCCATCTGATGAAATAAAAGGAAAACTTTTTGGAAAATGTGGATCATTACCTTGTTATCATATCTTTCATTATGACCATCTTGTGCCTAAGGAAACCTCGTCTTCTTTACCCTTGTTTGTTATCCCTACTTTAAGGTTGTTCTTTTATTGGGATGAAAATCATGTATTTGACCCTAGTGGTCTTTCTTCGAGGTTTTCCTATATGGGCATGACACTTCACTTTATCATGGAGAGATTTGTCTTTCTTAGAAATCTTGGTTTTTCCATGATTATCCCTAAGAATTAGTTCTTTTGGGATCGAGTCGAGCTAGAGACTTCGGTAATAAAATCAAACTTGAATAACTAGGTTAGATCATCTAGAGTAGCTTTTGGTAGGATAACCTTAATAAGAGGGTGTTATAGTTGAGATAAAGTGTAGGGGATGAGCCTCTTTTCTTGCCTTTTGGTGTTTGTTTCAAGGTTTCTCTCTCTCATTTCATTCATGGTGCTTATGGAGGAGGCCCTAGTACCTGGTTCACTTTGATACTTTTATGATTCAAACTTGACTATTAATAATGTCTAAAATGAATTCACTTTAGTTATCTCTTCCTTAGCTCAAGTTAAACAAAGTAACAAGGTCATAAGTGTAGGGGGTTTACACTCCGATACTCTTAAACATTGTTTACAATATCTTAAGTGTAGGGGAGACTTCTATCGAAGTGACCTTGCCTAGACCATTGCCTTTGCTTTCATGATAATTGGGAAAATTAAAATTTTCAACATTTTTAAAATTTTTTATCTACATTGGCCACAAAAAAATATTGCATTCATCATTTTTGCATATCATTTTCATTTACATACACCTTGCATTGTCGTTTCTTTTTCATTTTCTTTTCTTTTTTGTTCTTCTTATATCAAAACGAAAAATAAACAAATATATATATAAAAGGATATGGTTTTAACTAGTTTAGACGTCTTTGACATATTAGGCCCATCATGAATAGTTTGACTCAACCTGAGTTTGCTTATTCAAGCTTACTCTAGCTAGTATCATTAACCATGTAAATCGATAACTCGATTTATTAGGCTAAGCATCCACGAGTCTCATTATTTGAGATTTTAAATTATGGAGAATGAGAGATGATAGAGTTTGAAGTAAGTATAAAGAGGTTTGGTGAAGTTCATATGAAGTATTTGTGGCTATTTTACTCCCTTTTCGTAACCTTTACTTTCTTGTCAACGTCTTATATACTTGTTAATAAATAATCAAGAATGGTTTTTTTGGTTTTTAGTCTGTTATGCATTTTTGGCTAATCAACACGTGGTTAATATGGGTATATATTGGGATTTTAAGTTTTGAGATCTTTATACGTTTTAGGATTTTATTGTGATTAAATAGGTGGCGTGAGAGTTAAACTATTAGTGAGGAAAGAAAGAAAAAAGAGATAAAAAAGAGTGAAAAAAGTATGAATATAGACTCCTAAAAGGGGGGAAGTGATGTGTAAGTTTCTATTGTGTTCCAATATTACCCTACAAAGGTTATGGGAGCACGATGGTTACTTTTCTGGTCCAATATTGCCTCAAAAGGGTTGCGGGATCGAGAATCCATGGTCTTATAAAGGTGGAGGATATAATTTATTGCGTGAGTTAATTATTGCGTGAGTATCCACTTATTTAAGCATAGTATAAGCTTAGCACGTATAAGGCAATCGACTTAAAATTTTGGCGTGGACCTATAGTAATTGCGGGTATTTTTTCAAGTAATGGATGAGATGGTTAACTATCGTTTAAAACCATGCTTCCTTATTTTCAGGATTTTCTTTTTTATATTTCATGCGAATAAAGACAAATTTGCTCACAAGCAATTTTCTCAAATAAAATCAAATAGAGGAAAATAAATGGGAGCATATAGTTAAACAAATAATTTGTATAGATTAATCAAGGCACTTTGACTTATGAAAGACAATGATCTCGTTTTTACGCTTGGTATGGGGACGTGAAACTTGAGGGTGATAAATATTCATGGTACCAAAAGCCCAATCAAAGTCACTGATTTCTTAACGAGTTATTTCCATCAAACCATTTTAAAAAAAAAAGTTCAAGTTTTATATATTGCATTGCATTCTTAAAATTCAAAAATCATGCATCATATAGTCTAGCATAGTGTAGTGCATATCATAATGGCCAAGGTGGGTTAATTATGCAGAAAGTGTACTCTAGAGCTTTAGAATATAGCATAGCATGAGGGCATGGAAATGGTTAAGTGTAGGGGATTTCATGGGTGTGAAAACACACATCATTAATGTTATATTAAACCCCTAAAACACGTAAGAAATCCATATTTATACTTAAAAACGGAATTATGTGGTATCTTGTGTGTTTTGTGATTTTGTAGTAAAAAGGTATTTATCAAGACAAACACGGATTTTCATGGCAAATTCTTGAAGAAAAAGAAAAAGAGAGCTCAAGAGGAGTTAAATTGACAAAGTCATGAATATAAGGGGCCAATATTGCTGATTTATAAAGATCAAGGGCTAAAAATGGCAAAAGACCAAAGTTTCAAAGTTCAAGACTTATTAAATACAAACTGCCAAAGTTTCTACTCTCCAAGGGCTGAAAATGGCAAAAGACCAAAGTTTCAAAGTTTAAAGACTTGGAAGTTACATGCCACGTAGACCAATGAAATGGAGGGCAGAGAGAGACATGGATCACCAACTTAGCAATTATCTACCATATGATTTGGATAAATAACCAATGGCTTGGATTATGATATGTGTGCTCCTTTCTCGGCCAGTAAAAACACTCAACATCATCATCTCTTCTTCAACAAGTTAGAGCACAAAGGAATGGATTTCAGAAGAAACTTAATGAACAAAAAAAGATCACCAACATCTCCTCTACACATCCATCCCATTAATTTTTCTCAAATCAACCCAATTAGAATCCCACAAATTTTTGGGAATCCTATAAACCCTAATCATCCACGTGTCTATTACTGATTGGATTTTCCACGTCATAAGAACTTCTTACCTCTCTACTATCTTCTATAAATACCGTGTATTTGTCTCATTTTACAGTTAGTTAGCAATAGTTAGTTAATTTTAAATTTTCCCCCAATTTACTTTTCTCCCAATCCAGCGTGTATAAATACGTACACTAGTTAGTTAGAGATAGAATAATCAGTTGTAACCAATCTCCTTTCATCAATAAAAATATTTCAATTCATTCTCAATTAAAATTCAACTTCTTCCATTGTTAGCTCGGATTTGTTCAAGTTTTACATATTCTGAGAAGTTTATTCAGTTCGTGTTACCGTTAGGATTTGACATGTTTTGGTGGCGTAATTGTAGATTATATTGGAGTTTTGAAGTTTTCTGCACGAATTCATTTGAAGACAGTGATTATGTGTTTTATTAATTAGGCTAGTGGAATTGCTATAATGGCGTTTGATGATGCTTTTTGGTGATCAGTAGGTGCAAATCAAGTTGTTGTTCTTAGCTTGTTCAACTCCATAGATAAACTCAGCTTTACGAGAATTAGATAGGAGTAGCAGTTCGTTGGATCATTGATGCGGTTAATATTTCTTGTGGTGACAAGCTGTGGTTAATAAAGATTTAGATAGCGATTATCATGTTCAGAAGATGAGTTTGATTTACAAGTAAGATTAAGAAGGGATTTTTGGTTTGCTGCTAATGCAAAGAAGCTGCTGTTAAATTTTGGTTCCATTAGTTCTTGTTTAGTTCCAGTCAGTTCAGGGTTGCTTTCGACACCAAAGGGCAAGCTTGGATGACATACGATTAAGCTCATGTTCATTTTTTCGTAGTTTTTAGTCTAGCTAGGTGTTATAATGGTAGTGTAATAGTGCTTGCATCTTGCTGACTCTTTTGGTTCCATTGAGTTTATAGACTGTCCAGTGCATCTAGTTGTAGTTTGTTAATATTGTTTTCATTGGCTCATATATTCTTGTTGATAAACATTGTTATAATTTTGAATTTCAACTCAAATCTAGTGTTTGGTAGAAGGTTTAGCAGTTTTTTAGAAGTGTTGAAAGAACTTGTTCTTAATCAGTTATTTGAGGATGTTAGTTTTATAGGATAGATAAAATAGTGTAATGAAGTTCATTTTTAATCAATTTTTAAAGTAAGGAAAAATGGTAGAATTGCTTGTAGATCACTATAATCGAACACAGATCTGTTTAAACACTTTTTAGTTTCAAATTTGCTAGTTGTCCATATTTGGTCCCTGATTTCGTATATCTTCATTTCAATCAAAGTCCTGTATTGTCTAGTAGTTAGATCAGTTAGTCCTTCGTTAGTTCTTTTCTTGAGTTCTAAGTCCTTTTTTCCTTTGCGTCGTTAGATTTTCTGTTTCATTCTTAGTCCTTTTTTATTAAAAAGTATTAACTGAATATTAGTCAATGATATTGGGTCGGTCATTGTTTTTGGGCCAGCAATCTGTTCAAATTAGTTGGTTTTAAAGTTAGATTTTATTAAAAGTTTTCGATTAGATAGAAAAAACAATAATTTATTTTCACAAAAGTGTTTTTAGATTTTATAAAAAATCTTATTAGTTTTAAAATTGGTTTTCAGTTTATAAAAAATTGATTTGTATTTTTATAAAAATTATATTTTACAAATTTTGCATTTCCATTTTTATGAAACTAGTTTGTTGAAAAGTTTGTTAGAATTTTAAAAAATTTGTTAGATAAAAAGTTGTTAAGAATTTGTTATTATTTAGTTTGTTATTTTATAAGTTTGTTATTTTCTCGTTATAGATTTGTTAGTTTGTTACATTTGGTTTGAACTTGTACTTTGTGCATTTAATTGTTGTAATTCCAATGTGTTTTAAGATTAGTACGTATTACGTATTAGTAATATTTTTACATTTTTACGTGCTATTTGACAAATAGACATAGATATCAAATACGAATCTTAACTAAAAAAAATTAGGTCTTGCATTGTAAACCGGAAAATTAATTCGATTAGATTCGAGAGAAAAAACGATACTATAAAACCGAATATCAGAGTCCAAGTTAGCAAATGCTCCATCGTGTTTTAAATCTTCTGCAGGTCATAGAAATAATCCTCTTCATACTGGACTCTGGGTGATGGGCACATGACTGGGAATCTCAAGCTTCTAATAACTTCGTTGAAAGGTTTCTAGGGACTGTGCGCTTCAGGAATGATCAATTTACACCGATCCTAGGATATGGAGATTTAATTCAAGGGAATATCACGATAAAAAGGGTATACTACGTCGAAGGGCTCAATCATAACTTATTCTCGATGGGTAAATTATGTGATGCGGATTTGGAGGTCGCTTTAAGGAAAAAGGCCTGTTTTGTTCGAGATTGTGATGGGAATGATTTACTCACCGGTACATGGGGTATTGACCTATACACAATTTCACTTAAAGACTCAAATTCCACCACTCGAATTTGCTTATTGGTTAAAGCTTCATCGAACCAAGCGTAGTTATGGCATCAAGGTTTTTCTCATCTCAATTTTGATACCATCAACCTACTATCGAAGAAAAATGTTTTAAGAGGCCTTCCAAGCTTGAAATTCATCAAAGATCATCTTTCTTCCTCTTGTGAGCTCTTAAAGCTAAGTGTAGTATTTTCAAGACGAAGACTACACCAGGCTCAAAGGATAGTTACATCTTCTTCATATGGATTTGTATGGTCCTATGCGTGTTCAAAGTATCAATGGGAAGAAATACATTTTGGTAATTATAGATGACAAATCAAGGTACACGTGGACTCACTTCTTGAGGTCCAAGGACGAAACACCTTAAGTTCTCATTAACTTCCTAAAGCAGATACATCAAGGTCTTCAAGCTCAAGTAAGAGTAGTTCGTACGAACAGAGGAACATAATTATTGAATTCAACTCTGAAGACTTATTTTGAACCAGCAGGAATTGAATATGAAACATATATTGCTCAAACACCTCAACAAAACAACATTGTTGAAAGATGGAACCATAATTCTGTTGAGGCTGCTCAAATCCTGTTATCTGCTTCAAAGCTTCCATAATTCTTTTGGGCCGAAGCCGTGTCAACAGCATGCTACACACAATTTTATTCCTTAATTATTCCAAGACACGAAAAGACATCATATTACATAATCAAAGAATAAAAACCTTCACTCAAACACCTTCCCATTTTTAGATGTAGATGCTACATAATTCGGGATGGTGAAAATTCAGACAAGACAAAAAAGAAAGGTGATTTGTGCATTCTTGTGGGATATGCAACTCAGTCTAAGGGATAGAGACTTTCCAACAAGAGAACAAGACTCATAGTCGAGACTATTGATAAGTGTGTAAACACTAACCCTTTTACCACTTAAAATAAGTAAAAACGAAACCAAAAAGTGAATAAATAAACGTAAATGTCGGAATTACGCGTGATTTTGTGTTTTGTTGTGAAATAGGTACAAAGAGACAAAAACGAAGAAAACACGGGATTTCACACACATTTTATGAAGAAAAAGTCAACAAGAAGTCAAAGGGACCAAAAGTGCCAAAACAATGGAAGATTAAGGGCTTGGAATGAAGATTTATCGAAGTTATATGCTAAAGACCAAAGTTTCCAAACTACAAGGGGCAATTCTGCCAAAAGAAGAAAATAAGAGAGAAGATTGGACACATGGCCCGATAAGGGACCAGCATTGCCTATCACACGGATTCAGATCCTCTTCATTACACTTCAACCAATCACAACACTCCTTTTTTATTACCCTTGGATTGCCAGCGTGGCTTAACTTTTTTAGTAAAAGCCACCAGCCATATTATGCCATGTGTCCACCACCATCACCAGAATGAAGAAGAGTATTCAGGGATTTTCATGGGACGCTATAAACATGAAAGTTGTTCGCCTTGATGAGACGAACACAACGGTGCAATTTAATCATGATGTCATTCATTCTATCAAAAACACCTAATTCCACCTACATCACATAAACCCTAATTCCACGTGTTGGTTCTTAATTGACCAAATTGACTGTCATTCCCTGACACACCATCACTTTATCAAACCCCTATCACCTATACGCTCCACCTAACTTCCCCAAAGGCCTTTAAATACCAAAGACGCTCCTTTAAACACACATAGTTCATTTCCTGCTTAATTATTACGCCAATTTTCTCCTTGTTTATAGCTTTGTACTTAGTTTAGCTTTTATAATCACCTACCTTCATCTTGTACTCAATCCACTTCCAATTAATAAAAATCTGCCATTGTTACTGTTCATCATCTTCTTCATTGCTTTATATTGTTGTTGCTGTTGTTCTTGGTGCTAAATTATGATATATAGCCTACTTACAAGCTTTTGAAGGGGATTTGTTCATCAATTGGTTTAGTTTTGGTGTTTGTTGAAGTTTTGGAGGGAAAAACTATTTTGAAATCACAACTTTCATCTCTGTGATTTCTAGCATTGTATTGGTTGATTTGAGTTGTCTAGAGATAGAAGAATGTGTCTTAGCAGCTACTTCATCAGTGGAGGCATGGATCAAGGTCTTTGCTCATTTTACAATTCTAGGCAAAAATTAGGCTTTAGTGTGCAATTGCATGATCAACTGTATTTAAGCTTGATATAACTTCCTATTTGATCTTCATTTGATCTAGTTTAGGTGTCTGAGTAGTTATTTAAGCTTGTACATTCAGATCTAGTAGTTGCTTTGTTAAGTTTTCATTTTAGTAAGTTAAGTGGTGTTTGGATAAGCTTCTTTGTGGCTTATTGTTTAAGCTGTAGTTATAAACATTGTAGCATCAGTTTAGCTTCATTACTAGTGCCTAAAATTAGTCAAACTTTCATTCAATTTCAAAGTCAAACGAATTTTTATGTGCAAGTACATTTGCTTAACTGTCAACATATATTACCAAACAGTCAACTTCATAAGCTCATAATTCCTTTGTTCTTGTGATTTAGATTTTGAGATAAGGTGTTTTAGAAAGCTTATAAGCCAGAGATTATAAGTCTAGTTATTAGTTTTGCCTCTAGCTCACTTGATAAGCCACAATTAAGTTGAGAAAGTAGCTAGTTAGTCATAATCTTGTTATTAGCTTATTTGATTTTCATTCTAGCTTATCCAGTCATCTACTAGCTTAAGTTCTTCATAAAAGTTGCTTATAATCACTTTTAGATCAAATCTAGAAAGTTTGGAGCTTATTGCTCAAAGTCAAAAAGTCAACGAGCTTATTAATAAGCTGTTTTTAAGTTTGGAGATCTTATAGCTTATTATGTGCTTCATTTTCAAATCAAAGAAACATTCCATCAATTTTGCTAGCTTATTAGTTAATCTGGAAATTTTGAGGTCAATTGTTTAACTAGATAAGCTGTTTTCATCTTATTGGCTTATTAAAAGATTAGTTTGAGAGATTGAGCTTATCTCAAAAGCTGAAATTACTTTTCACCAGCTAAAATTGTATTTAAGAAGTTTTGCAATTATTTCCAGCTTATTTGGTTCAATATTAAGCTCTAGCCAACTTATTCATTAACTAGTCTGTTTTCTTATTAAGATTTTTGGATAATTGCTCTTTAGTCCTTTCTTTTCTTTCTTTTTTTCATTTCTGGCACAAATAGCTGATAGGTGTGAAAACACCCATCCTTTTACCACTTATTTCTGGCTAAAACGAGACCAAAACGCGTATTTAATATCATTTGTTTGGAATTATGCGTGGTTTTTGTGTTTATTGTGTTTTCAGAGCCAACCGGATGGATAACGGAGAAAACATGGGATTGCACGGGTTTTATCGAAGAAAAAAAGACTCAAGACGAAGTCTATTGTCCAAGAAATGCAAAAGATTTGAAGTCAATGGGCCTATTTAAAGATTTATCGAAGAAAAGGACCAAAGATGGAAGATTTACATATGTCGAAGGAACTCAAGTCTATTAAACGAAGAAATTAAAAGACGAGTTGAATTTAATCGTCGCCAAATCCCGAATCAGAATCGAAAACGTCAAATTTTCTGAAAAGACGAGAAGACAAGAAGAAAGGGAGAAAGCCCTCTCACCAACCAAAGACAAGGCTATATAAAGACATCCCCTTCACACTTTTTGAGTTAGTTTTAGTTTTCCAGTTCCTTTCTTTTCTTTCGTAGGAAGCCAACACCATTAAGGTGTTGATGATCTTTCATTCTTGTTGAATCTTTGATTTTGTAAGTTTTTAATCTTTCCTTTTGTTTACTCTACCTTAATCAATCAATATAATCCTTCCATTAATCTTGTTCATCTTCATCTTTTTGATTTAAAGTTTAAAGTTCTTATTTGGTTGATTTGATCTTCAAAATTTATTGGGTTTTGTGTTTTTGTTGTTTTGGTTTGATGTTTATGGTTAGTAGATGATTAGTGTTTAGTTTGATTTAAACTTTTGGTAAAAACTTTTGGTAAAAACTTGGCTGATTTTTGATAAAAATCGTGTTCTTTGATTTCCCTGTTCTTCGTGTTCTTCACCAACCCCAGGTTCCGGATCAACAGCATTTATTCCAAACCAACGTTTTACCTAAAAGTTCCGAATCAGTCATTTTTCAAAGTTCTGAATGAAGTGTTTCTGAATGTTCTGAACCAGTGTATTGGAGATTCTTCCGAATCAGTTTATTTTTTAATGTTCCGAATCAATAGCAAAAGTTCCGAATGAGTGTTATTGAAAAGTTCCGAACGAGTTTGTTTTTGAAAGTTCCGAATCCGTTTATTGTTAAAAGTTCCGAACCAAGTTTATTTTTAAAAAATAAGTTCCGAATCAATATTTTTAAAAGTTCCGAATCAACTTGTTTTTAAAAAGTTCCGAATCTAGGTGTTTCATAATTCTTCCGAACCAGTTTGTTAAAAATGTTCCGAATCAGTTTGTTAAAAATGTTCCGGATGAAGTGAATTTCAAGGTATTCCGAATGAGCAGATTTATTCCACATCAAGGTTATTCCGGATGAGCCTTTAGTTTTAGTATATTTTACAGTTACTGTTTAAGTGTTTAATTTTAATATTCATATTCAAGCTTTATATTTAATTATTTTCATTAACTACTTTTAGTTAAATTTTAAATCTTAGCACATTTAGTCCCTTTTAGTAGAATAGAAAACCAACCCCCTTTTTAGTAACCAAGAACAACTATTCCACTTTGAACCGTGATCGATTCGAGAAGATTCCGAGAACTAATCTGAACCCCAATGCAAAATCATCGTATCAAATGGCGCCGCTGCCGGCTCTTCTCGTAAGGATTAACAGTTTTTTGTGAGAACTTGGATTTCGGGATCCGTTCACCGTGAACGTTACTTTTTTATAAAAAATTTCAAAAAACCCCAAAAAATATAAAATTTTCAAAAAATACAAAAAAACTAAAAAACATCAAACAAAAAACCAAAAATATTTCTTGTTTTCTTTGTTAGTTCTTTTGCATGTGTATGCGTACACGATCAACGTCTTATCAAGAGCCCGAGCCTCTCGAAGACTTAGACATGGCCGGTGTACACAACAACAATAACAATCCACCTCAAAACAACAATAATAATAACAACAATGAACCTCTACCGGACAATCGCCCTATGATTGAACTTTTGCAAGCACATGTAGAGGGAAAAAATGATCCAATTGTCATACCCGCGATTGCAGCCAACAACTTTGAGCTCAAATCCGGCTTTATTCAGATGGTCTCTGCTCAACCATTCTTGGGGTGTACCATTGA
Organism: Glebionis coronaria; assembly: GCA_025667525.1. Lineage (NCBI taxonomy): Eukaryota > Viridiplantae > Streptophyta > Magnoliopsida > Asterales > Asteraceae > Glebionis > Glebionis coronaria. Next base: position 424,272,674 of record CM046874.1, read on the forward strand.
TGATCCACATGACCACATCAAAAGGTTCCTGCAACTCACGAATACGGTCAAATTCAATGGTGTTCCACAAGAGGTAATCCGTTTTCAACTTTTTCCCTTTTCTTTAGAGGGACAAGCCCGTTATTGGCTTGCAAAGGAACCGCTATGAAGTATTCTGACGTGGACGGATTTGGAGACCAAATTCATAAACTACTTTTTCCCACCCTCTCGTACTACCGCTTTGCGGAATGAAATTATTAATTTTGAACAAAAGTACGATGAGTCTTTTAGTGAATCTTGGGACCGTTTTAAAGACCTTTTAAGAAAGTGCCCACAACATGGTTTTACCAAAGTGCACCAAATTAATACTTTTTACAATGGTTTAAGCATGAATGACCAAGATTCACTAAACAGTGCCTCGGGGGGTAATATTTTGGTTAAGAGTTCTAATGCCGCTTGGGATATTATTGAGAATAAGTCTAGAGTGCAAACCAAGAGTGTTCGAACCAATGCCGCTAGTGCTAGTACTAGTGACAACGACAAGAGACTCTACAAAATTACGTCGCTTCTTGAATCGCTTGCTACCCAAACCGCTAGCAACACCAACAGCATCAACGCTAAAAACGCTCAAGTCAATGTTGTAAGCCAACCATGTGAAATATGCGGGGGTCCTCACTCTTACACTACTTGTACCTCCACCCAATACTATCCTTCTGAGAATGTTAATGCATCATACGGTACCTATCCTCCGGCCGCTTATCAAGCTCGTCCTCAAGGAGACCGCAACTTGTTAGCTATCGCTCAAACAACTTTCTTTCCCCGCCCGGTTTTCCTCCTAACAACCCAAACCAACAACAAAACCTCAATCGCCCTCCTCAACAACAACCTCGTGCACCTTACCAACCACCTCAAAGACAACCATATCCACCTCAAAGAAACAACCGAGTTTACCAACAACCTGCTTATCAACCACCCGCCTACCATGCTCCTCCTCCCAACCAACCCACCGCATTACACCAAGATGTTGAAGCCTACATGAGGACTAATGATGTGATCGTGGAAAATCTCCAGCGGGAAGTGCTCAACTTGAAAGCAGACATGGTGAAACAAGGGAACGATCTTAGAGCCGATATGCGAAATTCTTTGAGTAGTCAAACGAATGACTTAAGGAACATGATGGCTGGTTTCTTCCAAGGTAATCAATCCTCTTCGTCGGGTACTCTTCCGAGTAACACCGTTGCGAATCCAAGAGGGGAGTTGAAAGCAATCATCACTCACAGTGGCAAAGGTACCAAGGAACCCGAGCTTCATATACCTCCACCGGTGATTGTGACTAAGGAAAACGAGTCACCTACTCATATTCCTCAATCTTCTACTTCCCCAATTCCTCCACCTCTTACTTCTACCCCTCCTCCACCCAAGGATGTGAGTGATCCTACTATTCCAAAGCCTTCCTCTTCTTCCGATATACCTTATCCCTCAAGGTTGAGGAAAGAGAAGCTCAAAAGCAAGGACGATATTCAGGTTTCGAACTTTCTCAAAATGTTTAAACAATTGAATTTCTACATCTCCTTCGCTGAGGCTCTCGCTCACATGCCTAAATATGCGAAAATGTTCAAAGACCTTCTTAGCGACAAGGAGAAGCTTCTTGATATTGCTAATACCCAACTTAACGAGAATTGCTCCGCGGTTCTCTTAAGGAAATTGCCAACTAAACTTGGTGATCCAGGTTGCTTCTTAATCCCTTGCAACTTCCCGGGAGTAGAGATATGCATGGCCCTAACCGATCTAGGTGCCAGTATTAACTTAATGCCCTTAAGTGTTTGGAAGCAATTATCTCACCCTGAGCTAGTCCCCACCAAAATGACTTTGGAATTAGCTAACCGTACGGTTGCTTATCCAGTGGGGATAGCCGAAGACGTTTTTGTAGGAGTCGACAATTTCACTTTTCCTGCTGATTTCGTCGTGGTCGACTACGATATGGACCCTCGTGTGCCATTAATTGTTGGACGTCCATTCTTGAGGACCGGTCGCACTCTCATCGATGTTGAAGCGGGTGAGCTTATCATGAGAGTTGGTGACGATAAAATCGTCGTCAACATGGGAAAGCTTTCTAAATAGCCTTATTCATACGAGAGTGTTAATTGTATCGACGTTCTTGATGAGGCTTGTGAAGAACACTTTAAAGATGCTTGTAAAATTATTCCTACCTCTCCTCCCAATGTTGAGACCGTTTCCTCTATCGATTCATCACTAACTCTATTTGGAGAAAGTGATTTCCTTTGGAAAGATTTTGAAGCAACCATGGGAGGTGTGAACTTAGAAAATGACGGTTCTCCCACCGATTGGGATGAAGACATTCGTCTCATTGAGAAACTTCTCAAAGAGGACCATATTTCTCCACCATCTCCCAAGGCTATTGCTATCGATGAAACGACTTTGAATACCCCTCCCATCGAAAATCCTCCGGATTTAGAACTTAAGGTGTTGTCGTCCCATCTCGAGTACGTGTTCCTTGAAGATAAGAAGAAGTCGCCAGTCATCATTGCTAAGGACTTGAAAGAAGAAGAGAAATCTTTCCTCATCGTCGTGCTTAAATATCATAAGAAGGCAATTGCTTGGAAAATTTCCGATATCCGCGGAATTGATCCAACCTTTTGTACTCACAAGATTCTCATGGAAGATGACTTTAAACCCGCAATCCAGAGCCAAAGAAGGGTTAATCCTTGCATTCATGACGTCATCAAACAAGAGGTTATCAAACTTCTAGATGCCGGCTTGATTTACCCTATTTCGGATTCGCCATGGGTAAGTCCCATCCATTGTGTGCCCAAGAAAGGCGGAATAACCGTTGTTCCCAATGAACACAACGAGTTGATTCCTACTCGTCTCGTTACTGGGTGGAGAGTTTGTATCGACTACCGCAAACTCAAAGATGCCACGAGAAAAGATCATTTTCCTCTTCCTTTCATGGATCAAATGCTCGAGCGTCTAGCTGGTAATGACTATTACTGCTTTTTAGACGGTTTCTCCGGGTATTTTCAAATTCCCATCGATCCCAAAGACCAAGAAAAAACCACATTCACTTGTCCCTATGGAACATTTGCTTACAAACGCATGCCTTTCGGTTTATGCAATGCTCCTGGGACGTTCCAAAGGTGTATGATGGCTATCTTCCATGACATGGTTGAAGAAACAATGGAAGTATTCATGGATGATTTCTTGGTTTATGGCGATTCTTTCTCTGCTTGCCTTGCCAATTTAGAACATATGCTTAAGCGGTGTGAAGACACTCGCCTTGTTCTTAATTGGGAAAAATGCCATTTCATGGTAAAAGAGGGCATCGTGCTAGGACACAAAATCTCCAAAGCCAGTCTTTAAGTGGACCGTGCTAAAGTCGATGTTATTGCTAAATTGCCTCCACCTTCAACCGTGAAGGGTGTGAGAAGTTTCCTTGGTCATGCGGGCTTCTACCGTCGTTTCATCAAAGATTTTTCTAAAATCGCTCGCCCGATGACCCACCTCTTGAAAAAAGATACTCCTTTTATCTTTTCCAAAGAGTGTATTGAAGCCTTCAACCTTCTTAAGGATAAGCTAACTAAGGCACCGGTCTTGGTTACCCCTAATTGGGAGCTGCCTTTCCAATTGATGTGCGATGCTAGCGATTTTGCTATTGGAGCGGTTTTGGGCCAAAGAGTGAATAAACACTTCCAACCGATCCATTACGCTAGCAAGACAATGACAGGGGCTCAATTGCATTACACGACAACCGAAAAAGAGCTTTTAGCTGTTGTCTATGCTTTTGAAAAATTTCGCCCCTATCTTGTCCTTTCTACCACCATCGTTTATACTGATCATTCCACGTTGAAGTACTTGTTAACTAAACAAGATTCCAAACCAAGACTTCTTCGCTGGGTTTTGCTACTTCAAGAATTTAAAACCGAAATTCGTGATAAGAAGGGAGCTGAAAACCTAGCCGCAGATCATCTCAGTAGACTTGAGGACCCTTATCAAGGGGACCATCCGAACAAAGAGATCAATGACTCTTTTCCCCTAGAGACCTTAATGTCTATCAATTCGAATCAAGATGAGACCCCGTGGTTTGCGGACATTGCAAACTACTTGGCGGGTGGAATTCTCATTGACGGGTTAACATCCCAGCAAAAGAAAAAGTTCTTTAAAGACATTAAGACTTACTTTTGGGATGACCCGTATCTCTTCAAACAATGTGCTGATTTGATTATTCGCCAATGTGTTGATGGACCGGCGGCTTTAGACATTCTCGAAGCTTGCCACAAAGGACCCACCGGTGGTCACTTTGGTCCCAACTACACCGCCAAAAAAGTGTTTGACTCGGGATTTTATTGGCCCACCATTTATCGTGATGCTCACGAGATGGTTAAACATTGTGATGCTTGCCAAAAACAAGGCAAGATCACACATAAAGATGAGATGCCTCAAAATTTCATACAAGAATGTGAAATCTTTGATGTTTGGGGTATCGACTTTATGGGGCCATTCCCTTCCTCTAAAGGAAACAAATACATCCTTGTAGCCGTTGACTACGTTTCTAAATGGGTTGAAGCCAAAGCTTTACCCACTAATGACGCAAGGGTGGTTTGTAACATTTTGAAATCGTTGTTCGCTAGATTCGGTGTGCCTCGTGCCATTATTAGTGATCGCGGGACTCATTTTTGCAATGATTAATTCGCAAGAGTCATGGCTAAGTATGGTGTAAATCATCGTCTTTTCACCGCATACCACCCCCAAACTAATTGCCAGGCTGAAATCTCTAACCGAGGATTAAAGAGAATTCTTGAACGAACCGTGGGAGAGCATCATGCCTCATGGGCCGATAAACTTGATGATGCTCTGTGGGCTTTTCGTACCGCTTACAAGACTCCGATTGGTTGTACACCATATCGTCTCGTGTACGGGAAAGCATGCCACCTCCCCATTGAGTTGGAGCACAAGGCTTACTGGGCCTTGAAGTGGGCCAATTTCGACATCAACAAAGCCGGTGACCTACGCAAGATCCAACTCAATGAGCTGAATGAACTCCGGAATAAGGCTTATGAAAATTATTTGATCTATAAGGAAAAGACTAAGCTCATTCACGACTCCAAGATTAAAAAACGAGAGTTCCAAGTTGGAGACAAAGTTTTACTCTTTAACTCTCGGTTGAAAATCTTTTCGGGCAAGCTGCAATCTCGTTGGTCCGGCCCATTCACCATTGCCCAAATTTTTCCATATGGTACTCTCGAGCTCGCTCAACCTAATGGACCTAATTTTAAGGTGAATGGCCAACGAGTGAAGTTGTACTTTGGTGAGGACATCTCTCATGAGATGATTCCATCCCTCACCACGTTTCCCATGAACTAATTTTGGGTCGAGTCAGGCTCGTGACTCGGTTATCAATAACAAGCGCTCCTCGGGAGGCAGCCCGAGTATCTATCCTTTTCCGTTTTAACCTCCTAAGTGTAGGGGGCCTCTATAGGTTGTTTGTGTTTGTGTGGTGATGTGTATACAGGGATGAATGCACTTTTGGAACCTTTGAAGAACCTGCTCCCGTGTTATCCGTAATCCGGTTCTATCTCTCTACTATCGTGATTCAATTTTCTTCATACTCACATTTGAAATTGATCACGTTAGTCGTCTCTTCCTTAGCTTGATTTAACCAACGTGCACAATGTCATAAGTGTAGGGGAGACTTTTCCCACATGCTTAAACATTGAGGACAATGTTTATATTAAGTGTAGGGGAGACTTCTATCGAAGTTTTAAGTGGACTTTTCCATTAAAATGCCTTCATTTAACCGAAAAAACATTTTTTTCAGCATTTTTCAAAATTTTAATTAACTTTGGCCATATAGTCGTAATTTTTAAATTTTTATCGTTGCTTTCATATGTATATATCCAGCAATAATGTCAAAAATATTAATAAAGTGGTGTAGCTAGTTTTGAAATCTTTGACATATTAGGCCCGTTGCGATTATTTTGACTCAACCGAATAGACTTATCCAAGTTTATTCTAGCTAGTATCCTTAACCATGTAGACCTTAATGGGTTTATTAGGCTAAGCATCCACGAGTCTCATTACTTGAGATTTTAAATTGTGGAGAACGAGAAATGATAGAGTCAATTATAAGTCGGTATTCTTGCACAAGCACACTTGGTGTAATTATCTGCCTATTCTCCCATCACTTGCTAATAATTTATCTTCAATAAGTAAGGTCGTACGATTTGAAAAGTTACTTAGCTTCTAGACCAATATCGTTTAAAAGTTGCTCGGTAATGATAAGAGTTCATAGCCAAGGCATAACTTATGAAGCGGGGCGCGAAGATTGGCGAGTCCGAAAAGGCCCTAACAAGGCATGAGGATTCAATCTTATTGCTAAAGATCCAAGGTGATGTGAAAAGCATTATTCCAAAAATCAATATGAAGGATCAAGACTCACGACGAAAAGCAATCAACTCCCATAAATATCATGGAGAAGTCTATCCGAAAAGACCCTAACAAGGTATGAGGATAAATAGATCCAAGTTCGAAAAGGAGGCGGATCGTTGTATCTCAAAATCCCAATTAGCAATTGAAGAAATAATAATGAAGTCGTGGTCAACAAAGTTGGAGTACCCCTCGAAAGTCTCCAAGTGAAGAAACTCTATTAACGAAGAGAAGACCATTATCTCAAGAACGTCTCTCAAAATATGAAGTATGAAGTACATGCCAAATATCGGCCCGAGAAAGGTCTCAAATCGTGAAGCGATTTATGCCAAGATATGAACTTTTTGATATCCCGAGAAGCAGTTTTAAGAGATTTTGTCCTTTAGCTAACTATTAATCAAATCGTCCTACTTTGCTTTCAGCCTAAATAAACTATCGCAATAAGTCCAAAAATGCATCTTCATGATCCTTCTAAGACAAAAATAAAATATAAGAGATACACCTAGGAATAAGGGAGTTTAAGCATATAATTAAGCCATGTGTGTAAGTGTTTGTTTTGCTAACTTATAATAACAATGATCTCGTTTTTAAGCTTAGTTTGGGGAACGTGAAACTTGAGGGTGATAAATCTTCGCAGCACCAAAGCCCTAATGTAAGTCCTTGATCTCTTTGCAAGTTATTTCCATGTAGCTGTTTTCTAGTGAAAATGGTTTTCTATCCTTTTGTTTCCTTTAAAGTTTTAATTTCTCTTAGTACTTTCATTTTTGTTTTAATAGTATATCAATAAGGCCAAGGTTGATTGATTATGAGAAAAGTGTAAATTTGTTTTGTCACTAAGCATTGCATGAGGGCATGGCAATGGTTAAGTGTAGATGATTTGATAGGTGTGAAAACACCCATCCTTTTACCACTTATTTCTGGCTAAAACGAGACCAAAACACGTATTTAATATCATTTGTTTGGAATTATGCGTGGTTTTTGTGTTTATTGTGTTTTCAGAGCCAACCGGATGGATAATAGAGAAAACATGGGATTGCACGGGTTTTATCGAAGAAAAAAAGACTCAAGACGAAGTCTATTGTCCAAGAAATGCAAAAGATTTGAAGTCAATGGGCCTATTTGAAGATTTATCGAAGAAAAGGACCAAAGATGAAGATTTACATATGTCGAAGGAACTCAAGTCTATTAAACGAAGAAATTAAAAGACGAGTTGAATTTAATCGTCGACAAATCCCGAATCAGAATCGAAAACGTCAACTTTTCTGAAAAGACGAGAAGACAAGAAGAAAGGGAGAAAGCCCATTCACCAACCAAAGACAAGGCTATATAAAGACATCCCTTTCACACTTTTTGAGTTAGTTTTAGTTTTCCAGTTCCTTTCTTTTCTTTCGTAGGAAGCCAACACCATTAAGGTGTTGGTGATCTTTCATTCTTGTTGAATATTTGATTTTGTAAGTTTTTAATCTTTCCTTTTGTTTACTCTACCTTAATCAATCAATATAATCCTTCCATTAATCTTGTTCATCTTCATCTTTTTGATTTAAAGTTTAAAGTTCTTAATTGGTTGATTTGATCTTCAAAAGTTATTGGGTTTTGTGTTTTTGTTGTTTTGGTTTGATGTTTATGGTTAGTAGATGATTAGTGTTTAGTTTGGTTTAATCTTTTGGTAAAAACTTGGCTGATTTTTGATAAAAATCGTGTTCTTTGATTTCCCTGTTCTTCGTGTTCTTCACCATCCCCAGGTTCCGGATCAACAGCATTTATTCCGAACCAACGTTTTACCTAAAAGTTCCGAATCAGTCATTTTTCAAAGTTCCGAATGAAGTGTTTTTGAATGTTCCGAACCAGTGTATTGGAGATTCTTCTAAATCAGTTTATTTTTGAATGTTCCGAATCAATAGCAAAAGTTCCGAATTAGTGTTATTGAAAAGTTCCGAACGAGTTTGTTTTTGAAAGTTCCGAATCGGTTTATTGTTAAAAGTTCCGAACCAAGTTTATTTTTTAAGAAAAAGTTCCGAATCAATATTTTTAAAAGTTCCGAATCAGCTTGTTTTTAAAAAGTTCCGAATCTAGGTGTTTCATAATTCTTCCGAATCAGTTTGTTAAAAATGTTCCGAATCAGTTTGTTAAAAATGTATCGGATGAAGTGAATTTCAAGGTATTCCGAATGAGCAGATTTATTCCGCATCAAGGTTATTCCGGATGAGCCTTTTGTTTTAGTATATTTTACAGAAACTGTTTAAGTGTTTAATTTTAATATTCATATTCAAGCTTTATATTTAATTATTTTCATTAACTACTTTTAGTTAAATTTTATATCTTAGCACATTTAGTCCCTTTTAGTAGAATAGAAAACCAACCCCCTTTTTAGTAACCAAGAACAACTATTCCACTTTGAACCGTGATTGATTCGAGAAGATTCCGAGAACTAATCTGAACCCCAATGCAAAATCATCGTATCAATAGCATATTGCATCATAGTCCTTAAACTTTTAGTTTTATTTTTCTTTGGCCCAAATAATCACTGAGCTAGGTTGATTGTTGGGCCACAATATCATTTGGTTTTTGTTTGGGCTTTTATCAAAATTGGGCTGCGTTTGGTTTATACACATTTCAAGTTTCATTTTCAACTTTTAACAAAAATAGATTTGTGATTTTAATAAATAAATAAATAGTTTTAAATAAAAAAAGTCTAAAAAAATAGTTTTAATATTTTGGCAATTTTACATTTACGTTTTTGAGCATTTTTACATTTTGTCAATTTATTGCATTGCATTTACGTTTTATTTTTTAGTTTAATTTTTCATTTGTGTGCATTACTTACTTGTACTCTTTGCATTAATTGTGCTAATTGCACCGTGTTTTTAGAATAGTATGTATTACATATTAGATATTATTTTTACATTTTTACGTGCTTTGTTTGAATTAGAAATAGAATACCAAATCCGTATTTGAACCAAAAACGATTAATCTCTTGAGAAAATTAGAAATCAATTCGAGTTGATTCGAGGAAAACGATTATACTAAAAACGAATATTAACTATTCATGTTAGATTTGATGAATTGAAAGAAATGACACTTGAATAAAACAGTTTAAGTCCCGAACCACAACGACAACAAACTTGTGTCCACAACCGTACAAAACTTGGAACTCACAACCACAACAATGAACCGTCAAGTTTAAAGTTGGTTCAAGAACATGTTCCTAAACAGATATGACGGTGAACACGACGATTCAAGAGTTGGATTGATATATAGACCAATGTATGATGAATACTTCACCAGAGAGAAACACGTTATATCAAAGTCTTCCGCAATCACTCATTATAAAAATGATGCTACCGATAAACATCAACAAAAGGATATAACTATATCTACTTCAACACGGGTTGCTGTAGATTTACCTACTTGGAATATTCCATCAACAACCGATCATACACCACCAACAACTACCATTGCTTCTGGAAACATTAATCAAGCAGATAATGCATCGTTTGAAAAGACAATTTTCACAACCCATTTTGTACACTAGTACAAGAATTTGGAGAGTCTTCTACTCCGCCATGTTGATTCGTCAAACATGCATACATTCTATCAGAGATATCCTTCAACACATCATTAGACTCAAGATCATCCTTTAGTTCGAGTAATTGGAGACCCTTCACAACCCGTTCGTACGAGACGACAATTAGCCACATATTGCGATGTATGTATATGTTCGCACTCACCGTGAGTCAAACATAACCGAAAAACATCAAAGAAGTCACGGTTGACCATGCTTGGATTGAATCAATGCAAGACAAACTTCATCAATTTGAAAGACTCGATGTCTAGGAACTTGTTAACAAACCATACAGGGTAACGATTCTAAACCTACTATGGATCTGGATAAAGAAAATGGATGAATAAAACACGATCATCAAGAATAAATCTAGGGAAGTGGCTAAAGGGTTATGACCAGAAATAAGGAATTGACTTCGAAGAATCATATGCACTAGTGGCTCGTCTGGAAGCAGTCGGGATATTCCTCGCATATGTTACACATAATGGATTCATCGTGAATCAAATTGACGTGAAGACGTCATTTCTTAACGGTCCTTTCAAATAACAAGTTTATGTCAGCAAGCCAGAAGGATTCATTGATACACATCATCCCGACAAGGTCTATTGTCTCAAGAAGGCACTCAATGGACTAAAACAAGCTCCAAGGGTGTGGTACGATGAGCTCTCACTATTTCTGGTATCCAAAGGTTTCTCAAAAGGTTCCATTGATCAAACTTTGTTCATATATAAATATGATGATGACATTTTTCTTGTGCAGATTTACATTGACGACATTATTTTCGGGTCTACAAACCCAAAACTTTCAAAATAGTTCGAAAAACTTATGTAGAACAAGTTTAAAATGTCAATGATGGGTGAACTAAAATTCTTTCTTGGAATTCAAGTTCACCAATCTCAAAATGGTATCTTTATAAACCAAGTTAAGTATTGTCACGAGATAATTAAAAAACATAGTATGGTTTTGTGCGCTCCTATTGCACACCAATGTAAACCACATCCGTAGATGCTGACAAGTTCATTGAATCTGTATTTAATGTGTTTTTTTTTAATTTAAAAAATTTGTATTTATTAAGTACGCCTTAAAGTAATAATACAATCGATAAAAAAATTACCCAACTAGTCTCTTACACAACTTCTTTTAAAAAATTAGATCAAATTCTAACACTTTACCAAAATGAACCGTGATGCATAAACATGTGCATCACGGCGCACAAGCTTCATGCATCATGGTGCACCACTCATTTTATATGCATCATGGCACACAAGATTTATGCATCAAACACATTCTTAATGTGCATACAAGTATTATGCATCATGGTGCATAATGTGCATACAAAATTTTACAAGTATTAATGAGGCGCACAAGAATTATGCATCATGATGCATAAGGTTATAGTTATGCATCGCGGTGCACATGAGGTGCACAATTAGTGCATCAAGTGCATAGTACTTGTGCATAAACCTTGTGCATCTAGGCGCATAACTTTACCTTGTGCAACAAGGAGCATAGAACTTGTGCATCTAGGCGCACAATTTCACCGTGTGCATCCAGGTGCATATATAGTTTCATCACGGCGCACTTGCGAATGTTAGTATCCACCAGACGCACCAAAATGAGATGCACTACTTATTATTGTGCACTTGAGTGTTATAGCCCTAGGATGGTTAAATCCAACAATCACAATGAAAATGTCCATTTGAGTAAACATCTTATGCGCGGTTAATTTCTGTAAATGAATGTTTAAATGGTATGTTTTAGTATTTCTCTCAACGATAAAATCTCCTATGAAAAACAAGTTACCAGATATTTTACTTTCCGAGTCTCCTTTTTTTGTCACATATTGATCCTTTGAATAAGATTATAAAGATTTGATCAAAACATATTGAAAAGTAAATATCTTTGAAAAACTTGTTCATATGTTCGATTTGTAACATAAATTTTTGAGAATGAGTTATTTGTGATTTTCACTTCATGATTAGGGACTTTTGGCCGATGAGGTCAAATTTTTACAATTTGAGTCGAAACCTTTATTTATTAATGCATTGTTGCAGTCTATGTTGAACTTTGTAAGTCTTATTTATATTGGTTAATTTCTCACAGTCTCGTCTATTACAGATTTTAAATGGTCGAAGGAACATTTGTCGGGATAATGTGAATGCATTAAAACATATACGGCTAGGAATTTGTGAGCCTATTGTGGGTACACACGTTAAACACTTATAGCGCGTTTTATATACTTCACGTAAACTTCTATAATAAACCACAAGAAAATAAATGACAAGCACAAGCCTCTTAAATCTGTCCTAATTCATTTTTGGCAGGTTTAGGAAGGATTTAGAATAAGTTCTAAAGTGTCTAGGTTTATTTGGGATAAATAGAAGTTTGTGATAATGCTTTAAGAGTTATGATAAGGCTTAACTTACAAGAGTTTGAGACTAATCATAATTAGGGCTTGGAGGGTATATAAATACCCTCACCCCTCCAGCTGATTATAAGAATAACATTGCAAAACACAACAACATTTTTATGTTGCTTCATCTTCTCTATTAGAATCATTAAACCTAAATTAGGGTTTATAGATTTTGGATCATATTTCATAACAAAATCACTTGCATTGGTTTAATCCAAGGTGTATTAGCAACTTAGTTTCAATACTAAGTTACCTAAATGAAGTCTTGTTCACAGGTTTAAAATCTGTTAAGTCAGAACAATTTAAAGAAGGTTTTGTCCTCCTACTGATCATTCTCGGACAGAACGAAGGATTTACCAGTTTTAGTGTTGTCTGATTACGGACAAAAAAGAGATTTGGTATATTGGTCAAGGAAGGATATCAGACAGAACTAGAAAACTAGGCAGTTTTGGTTTTGTGTTCGAATCCGGTTTTTGACACTTGGTGTTTGGGTGTACGTGAAGTACGGCTAGCATTCCGAACGTACTTGGTTGACGTGTTTGTGTGAGCAGCCATAGAGTAATCACTAAAGTTTATTTGTTGTGTTCTACAAAGTTAGTTTTCTTTTACCCTTTTTACGGTTTAATTATATGTGTTAATCATACGTGCCAAACAAGATCCATTTCTACTGCGTAGTCGTAGCGTTAATGGTTAACATAGTATCTTAAATCCCAACAACATTCGCCAAGTTGATTGTTTATGTGTTGCGGACCCAGTATAACATCACTCTAAAAATTGTGATTAAATGTAGCATTTCTATTACAATTGTTTGTTTTGCCAATTCGGATATGTTAGCGGTGAGACGTAACAATAGCTTTATTCTTTTATAAAAAAGGTTTGGCAGAAAATTTAATGTGAAACAATTTAAATGTTAGTTCATGGAGCGTTACACACCACGTTTAAATGTTTGACAAACAAAAAGTTAAAATTTACAAAGCACAAATATTGTTATATCTAGTGTGTTTCTCAATAATTTTCATATGCACTTCGAATCTAGATGCGTTTGTTTTGAGGTGATAACACTGTTGGTGTAGCTTAAATCCTAAGGCCCTGTTTGGTTCGTTGTAATTCGACGTAATTGGATGTAATTGTAATTCAGTTACATTACATAGGCTGTTTGGTTCGCACAATGGAAGAATTAGAATTCACTTTACATTACATAAGTTGTTATGTTTGCATTGTAATCGTAATTCAGACATTAAAAATACATCCATATAGGGAATTCAGATTACATAGGAAATTGGATGGAAAGTATTGAATTACGTTGTAATTCAGTATTTTTATATTTTAAAACATCATTATTTATAAATAATAATAATAATATCAATTTATGGAGACCATGTGGTATCGTGTGTTGGTATTATTGGTATTAAACATTGTCATAATGTTGTACGCGATACCCTTGTCGACATCTGCTATCGTTCAGGGATTTCAGCTGGTAAGGAAGTTGATATCGGGTTAGATGGGGGGTGCGACAAATCATTACGACCAGCAGATATATTACTTTACTCGTGGGATGGATGGCTTGATGTATGGGTGGATCTGACTGGGTCTTTGCCTTTGACGCAAACCGGGATGGCTGATTTTGTGCCCGGTCGTGCGGTGGTTGATGCTGCAAAACGTAAACGTGTTAAATATATGGGTAAGTGTGCAGCTATTGGTTATGGGTTTCTCCCGTTTTCTTTCTCCTCCTTTGGGGAATTAAAAGAGGATACGGTTGTCTTGCTAAAGCGGATCCAAAAGTTCTCAACGGTTCAGGACATTGGGGCACGTGATGCTGCTCATATTTTTAATAGGATCAGTTTCGCTATTGCTAAAGGAGTGGAAGCTCAGATAGTATCTCGGATTTCCACTAACTTTTTGTAAATCCTATTATTCTAGTGAAGTGGTGTTTTATAATAATAATAATAATAATAATAATAATAAAACAAAAAAAAAAAAAAACAAAAAAAAAAAAATAATAATAATAATAATAATAATAATAATTATAATAATAATAAATTAATAAATAAAATAATATAAATAATAATAAAATGATTATAAGTTTAAAAAAATATGTTAATAATAATGACAATAGTATAATAGTAAAATGATAAAATAATCAAATAATCAAATAACAAAATAATAAAATATTAAAAAAAATATAAGAATAATAATAATAAATATGAAAAAATATTATTATTAAAAATGTTATTAATATTAAAATTATAACTTATTATAGTTTAGCATATACATGTACTTTGTATTATGTACAGTAAACTAATTTTTTATTATTTCTTTGATTTTTTTGTTTCTTAAATGTGATGCTAACACGTATCATCACTCTTTCATACGTGTTCTTCTTCACACGTTACAAAACCCAGAAAACACACGTACATTGTTCCTCCAGTATCTTCCTCATCTTATATCTCTCTAAAAAGTTTCACGCAACGGATTTTATAGCTACACATGACTTCATAAATTTGATGGGTACAATGTAAACAATCATCATTTACACACTCGAAATATTTTTCAGATTCAACCTTCCCCTATCAAACCAACAAACCAGAAAAAAAAATATCAAATTGATTTCCATGCCTAAATCAAATTAATTATGTAAGTTTATTAACACTAATTACATTACCAGTTTTCAGTATTCTTTTTATTTATAGGTTTTTTAATTATTCCGAGTTTTAGGTGTTTACAGGTAATCATTAGAACAGATGGGGCAGTAAAAACCTAAAGAAGTGGTTAAAGATTCAAGATAGTTTTTTTAGGTATTAACAAATTATGTTTTTGAAATTTTTATTTATTTGGAACTTCTCATGCCGCATTTGTTTGTGTTTTGAGGTTTGTGTTTTTAAATATTCAGTTAAGTTATATTTGTCTGTGTGATGCAGGTTTTTTTCATGATTTTAGATTTTAGACTATGCATTTAATGTGTTTTATGAAATGTTGCTTAGAATTTATAGGTTTTTTTTGTTTCTTCTTACAAAATTGATGTAGAAGACATAACAACAATGTACACAAGGGTCTTAGTAATATTCAGCTTGACTTTCAACGCTATAGCCGAGATTTTGAATTAAGTAATGGTCTTGCCCAATGTTTTAAAACTAGGTTTTTTAATTGACCCGGTTGAGTCATCAGTTCACCAGGTTACCGGTTCAGATAAAACCGGTTTTATGTGCCAAGAAAAAAGTTGCCCACACTTAAATTGTACATAGAAAAAAGACGTACTATATGATGATAATCATGCTTTTATTTTATTCATTTTCCTAGCACATATCATCCAAATCGACGCATCACTTTCAATTTTCAAAGTTTCACTTCTACCGTCCTACTTTTTTATCATTCCCAAAAATACATACAGTATGTAAAGAAACAAAGATCTCACCAATCTTGATCTTATTTTCATACTGTATCAATCATCATCCACACAAAAAAAAACCAAGAGATAAAGATTCAACAATTGAAGATCCTCGTACTCACCCATCAGAGCCATTGTCAGCCGGCCAACATCTAAGGAATCGAAAGTTAAATAGATTGATCCCAACTACACATTGATCTTGTTAAATTAAATAATCTGATTTTTGATCTCTTTTTTCTCTTTGTTTTTGAACCGGCCGGTTTTCGGCCAACATTTCGACCCGAGTCGATCAAAACCCGGCGGTTCAATCCGGTTCAAGTTACAGTTAAAACCCGCTTTACAACGGAACGGTCGTCGCACCGGTTCTCGGTTCAATCGGTTGAACCGGCCGGGTCAACCCGGTTTTTAAAACACTGGTCTTGCCACTTTTGTTTCTAAATATGTGATGTTGTTTTGTCTAACTAACTAGAGTTGTAGCCAGTGTGTAAAAACCTCAAAACTGGGACTCAAAAGTAACACCGGATAATATGATTGATCACACTAATATCGATGTTCTGTTTTTTGTTTTGCAATGTCATGAAGGGCTTTCGTTTATAATGATGTGACTAAGGTTTTTGGTTGTTAGAATAGTAAATTTGGTTCATTAAAAAGTTACGGTTTGAGATAAGGTCGATTGCCAAAAAAAGCGAGCTTTATCCCAAAATAAGTAGATAAGGAGGATAGTGTGTTTTATCCCTAGACTTGAGAGCTTTCTTGCTTAAAAATAAGCATACAGTATAAACAAAATCCAAACCTTGAATAAGTGGGTGGTAATAGGTGCACAGACCTATGTTTTTTTACTATGTTTTCTTATTGTGGTTGTAACGATCTCTTTATGCAATCAGGCTTTTCCTTGATCTGCCCATATGAGACAACCAGCGAGGGGGTTATGTTTAGCCTGAAAGCCTCAAAAGACCGGCTTAACAATGACGAGTATGGCCTCACAAAAGTCAAACTAAGTAATTTATACCTAGCAGTTGGCGCGATCGAACAACTCTCTATTTAATATTACTGTTTTATTATTGTTTTATTATAAAGTAGTTAATTGGATTCTTGGATTGCAGCTCAAACCATACACCAAAAGTTTGGCATTTCCGACGCTGCTACGCAAAAAAATGTTGGGAACAATCATTTTCATAAGGTATAGTGGTTATTGTTAATCATGATCATCATTTATTGTCGCTATTTGAAATGCATATGTGATCCTTGTTGTCTCTGAGGGTCTAAATTGAAAGTTTATGGACTTAAAATTAATAGTCATGAGATAGGATCGAACTCGGTATCACGGGATTGCACACATAATTTAAAGGGTTAATTTATTTATTAAATATATTTTATATATATTTATTAAATCAAACCAAAGCTTAACTAACGATCGTTAATAAATAATAGTTAAGTTTTAACGACCGTTATAGAATTAAATAGAAGTTAAAAAGAAAGAAGGAAAAATTACACAAACACCCCTTTGGGGGGGTGTTGTCCGTCGGCTACAAAGGGAGGGAGAAAAGGGGAACTTTGGTTTCCTAATTCTTGTTTATTACTTGAAGCCCAATGTTTGTCAAGGCTATATAAACAATTCTCTAGCTCATAATTTTTCATCCCTCTTTTCTTTTCTTTGCTTTGATCGCCGGCCACCCCAACCCACATTAGGGTTTCGTTTGGTTTTCGATCAAGACTATTTATCTAGTCCTAGCCCCTCTCTAGGGTTGTTGGGTAGATATTCCATAAGCGTTGAAGCTCGGTTTGTTCGTGCTAGACTCACGGTTAACTCGTCGTATTACGTGTGTACAAGAGCGTGATATAGGCTTGCTTTAGACTATATTCTTGGTGGTGTTCGTGATAAATCCTAGTTGTCGTTTGTTCCGTCGTCTTGTGGATCTTGCTAGGATAAAGGTATGTAACCCTAATCTTGATTAACATAATTGTGTTAAATTAATGATCTTGTTAATTGCTTCCGCTATGCGTTCTTTGATCCATATTAGGGTTATAAATAATTGTTATGAACTATATAAACCTTCAGTGGCATCGAGAGCCGTTTTAACATGATTATAATTATCGAGATCTAAATTTTTTTAACTAATATTGATTTGTGTTAAAAATTACATGTTGTTTTTTAGGTTTTATAAAAATTAGGGTTTTGTTTTTTTATTGTTTTTTAAAATCGGCTATGCCGAATTTTTTTATAAATTTTTTTTTTTTGTAAACACTAAAATTACATGGTAATTAACTTTAGATGTTTTGCATGAATTAATTGTTATGTCATGTGTGGTTACGATCCGTAGTTTTTTAATTGTTAAGAGAATGTGGGAGATCCGTAATAAACATGCATGTTTCTTACGGATCATAATAATTTTGATTGTTATTTGCTTTATTTGATTCAAAGTTTTAAAATTAGGAAAGACTTTTTATATTCATAAAAACGCTAGATTTGATGTTCTTTGAATAAATTTTTATGCATGTGGCTATTTGATTTAGTTTTTTTTTGTTCTACTTGTTTTCATGCGTTTTTATATTGTATGTTGTAAACAAGGGTAAATTTTTTTCCCAAGAAAAATAATATGGACTAAATCTTATCAAAATTAATGAATTGTTTTGGGATGTTAATTACATATGATTTGCGTTGATTAGAATTGCAATAGCAACTTAACGGCCTACTCAATTTTGGCAAACTATAAAGTGGGTATAACGCACCGCTGTTCATGTACCCGGTTAAGGAAGGAGATGTTATGCTTCAGCGCTGACCAAATTCCCGGCTCGCCTGTGCGTCAAAAATGGAATTACCTACGGTTGTTATTGGTACAATTCTTTAAGGTTGATTTAACTACATTAATTCACATCTGAAACACAATGAATAAGGTTATTGCTTTGTGCTATAACTAAGTTCTAGAAAAAGTACGGTGTGAATTTAGTTGTGTGTAAAATCTTTAATTGGTTTAACCAATACCTCAACTTGCAAGTATATGATGAACTTTTAGTCTCACCAAAAAGTTTACTAATTGTTTTATTAAACTTATGTTATGGAGATGTATGCATGCTTCTCCATACATAATCTTGGCACCAAAATCAATACCCTAAAATTTAAGTCATATGCCCTCTAATTGACGAACACTTGAAGTTACAATTGTCGTCATATAAGATATCGGACGATGTTGTAATGGAGAGAAACCTTCATGACTGAATAAGATTGCACATGAAGGTTTTACGTTCTTTAGATTAGTCGACTTAATTGAGTTACTCAGTGAGAACTGGAAACTTAAGGCATAAAGTAGGGATAAAACATGTTTACAATGCAAATGATTTTGGCAATGTAAATCCTTAACATATTTAGAAATTGAAAATTTGTTTGTCAATTATTGTTCGACAAGTTACTGTGTTGAATAAATTTTTGTCACTAGCAGATCAACTTATGTGATGAATCTATGTCAATATGTATTCTAGTTTTTCAAGGAAAATACTATGGTTTTATTACCGGGGTAATTTTATTTTCTTGAATTGTATTATCGAAAATACTAATGTTTGAACTTATTTCTGTAGAAATGGCTCAACCCGAAAGCAATCTGACAATAAGCTCGGCGTTCAAAGCTTTCTTTGAACGGCCTGAACTTACTGGCCCTAAATTCAATGACTGGTATCGCTCACTAAGAATTGTTCTGAGAGCAGCGGGTACTATCAATATCTTGGAAACTCCTTTTCCGGAGGATCTTGCTGAAGAAGCATCTGATGCGGAAAGGCTTCAACACGCTACTAACGTTAAGAAGCACCATGAGGTGGCTGCTGTAATGTTAGGGAGAACGGCTCCATCACTTCAAAGGAAGTATGAGCTATTTCCACCTCAGCAAATGCTTGATAAACTCAAGGCTGTGTATGAAACGCCGCAAGCTGTAGAGATCTATGATCTGGTTGATGCTCTACATAGTTGCAAGCAAGCTCCTGGAAAGTCCGTAAGTGCTCATTATATAGAGATGAGGGGTTATATGGAACAACTCATCACACTAGGACAACCCTTTGATCATAATATGGCTATTAACTTGATCAATAGGTCCCTTAATAAGGACTTCAATGATTTCGTTCGTAACTATAATATGCATTGCACGGGGAAGACAGTTAATGATTTGCATGCAATGCTCATTGACTTCGAAAAGGGTTTGAAAGATAAGGCATCCACTGCTACTCCTCAAGTACTTTATGTGCAAAAGGGTAGAGTGACGAAACCAAAACCGCAAGTGAATAAGAAGCAGAAAGGCAAAGGCAAGGTTGATAAGAGCAAGCAAGTTGCGACTACATCAAAACCGAAGCAGAACTTTGCTAAGAAATATCATAAAGATGAGACTTGTCACTACTACAAGATGACTGGACACTGGAAGAGGAATTGCTCTCTCTATCTCTATGAAATGGTAGAACATAAGAAGAAGGCTGAGCTAGCTGCTGTAGCACCATCTACAGGTAACTTATTTATGATAGAGTTATTTAATCTTTCATACAAATCAAACTCCTGGGTATATGATACGGGATGTGGTATTAATATTTGTAATACCCTGCAGGGATTTGAGTTGAAGAGGAGGCTTACCTATGGGGAACAATTTCTGCAAGTGGGCAATGACGCACAAGCAGCGGTTGAAGCTATAGGAATATTTAAATTAGTTTTACCTTCGGGTTTAATACTGTTTTTAAATAATTGTCATTATGCACCTACAATTGTTAGGGGTGTCATTTCCTTTTCTTGTATGTTGGATCTTGGATTTAATCACACGATTGATAATAATAGAATTTCTGTTTTCAAAGATGGTTTATTCTATTTTTATGCAATTTCTGTGAATGGTGTTTTTGAAATTAACATGCATGATAAAAATTCCAAGAGGAAAAATAATTCTGTTTTTAGCATGAATAAGAAGAGTAAGTTAGACAAGAACTCTTCTTATCTTTGGCATTGTAGGCTTGCCCATATTGGGAAGACTCGCATACAAAAGCTTCAACGTGATGGGATTTTGGAAAGTATCAATGATGAATCATTTGATAAATGTGAATCTTGTATCTCTGGAAAGATGACCAAGAAACCTTTTAATAGCAATATTGAAAGGGCTACTGAACTACATGGTTTGATACATACTGATGTGTGTGGACCACTTAGACATGTGTCAAGGAAAGGTGCTAGTTACTTCTTGACGTTTACGGATGATTATAGCCGTTATGGTTATGTTTATTTACTTAAGCATAAACATGAGGTATTTGAAACATTCAAAACGTTTAAAGCAGAAGTAGAGTTACAACTACGAAAGAAGATTAAAGCTCTTCGTTCTGATAGTGGTGGTGAATATTTAAGTCAAGAGTTTAAAGATTATTTAAGTGAGAACGGAATTGTTCAGAAACTTACTTCTCCATATACTCCACAACAAGATGGTGTATCTGAAAGGAGAAATCGTACATTATTAGATATGGTGCGATCTATGTTTAATCTTACAACTTTACCATTATCCTTTTGGGATTATGCTCTTGAATTTGCTGTTCGTATTCTGAATATGGTTCCCACAAAGAAGGTTGATAAGACACCATATGAACTATGGTATGGCAAGAAGCCATATTTGTCTTATTTAAAATTCTGGGGTTGTGAGGCGTATGTTAAACGTGACTCTGGAGATAAACTCCAACAACGCTCAATAAAATGTATCTTTGTAGGTTACCCTAAGGAAACTATGGGTTACTACTTTTATTATCCGGAAGAGAACAAAATAGTTGTGGCTCGGTATGGAGACTTCCTTGAAAATGATCTTGTAAATCAAGAATTCAGTGGGAGAAATTATGATCTTGAAGAAATTCAAGAAGATACATTGCCTTCTGGAAATACTAGCGAAGAAATTCTTGTAGAACCAGAAAGTCTGAGTGTTCCAACGGAATTAATTCCTCCACGTAGGTCTCAAAGAACCATACGTGCGCCAGACAAACTATGTCTTTACATAGAGGATGATGAGGAGGAGGTAGGGGATCTTGGTGAACCTGCTAACTATCGATCCGTAATGTCTGATCTAGAAAAGTTAAAATGGATAGTTGAGATGAATGAGGAAATGAAATCCATGGAAATCAATGATGTTTGGATTCTTGTAGAAGCACCTAAAAATGCTAAAGTAGTGAAAAATAGGTGGATCTATAAGAAGAAAACTGACATGGATGGTGATGTACAATCCTATAAAGCACGTTTAGTAGCTAAAGGTTTTACTCAAACTTTTGGCATAGACTACGAGGAGACCTTTTCTCCTGTATTAGACTTACGAGCTATTAGGATTCTCATAGCTATAGCAGCATACTATGACTATGAGATATGGCAAATGGATATTAAAATTGCCTTCTTGAATGGTCGCTTAGATGAAGACATTTATATGCAACAACTAGAAGGGTACGTTGATCCTAAATATCCAAAGCGCGTGTGCAAACTTCAAAGATCTATTTATGGTTTGAAGCAAGCATCAGTCAATGGAATAAGCGATTTGATGAAGAAATCAAAAAGTTCGGATTTATTCAAAATCGTGATGAGCCATGTGTAAATCGCAAAGATAGTGGGAGTAATGTAGTGTTCCTAATTCTATATGTCGATGACATATTAATCATGGGAAGTAACATTCCAAGACTTAAGGAAGTTAAGGATTATCTTGGTAAATGTTTTTCTATGAAGGATTTGGGAAATGTTGCGTATATTCTGGGAATTAAAATCTATCGGGATAGGAGTAGACGGTTAATTGGTGTTAGTCAAGATGCTTATATTGATAAGATATTGAAGAAATATAACATGCATAACTCTAAGAAAGGTTTTTTACCGATGGAGGTTAAGCATGAGTTAAGTCATGAGAAAGATGCATCATCACCTGAAGAGGTGGCTTACATGAAGAAGATGCCTTATGCTTCGACAGTAGGATCTATTATGTATGATGTAAGATGCACAAGGCCTGATGTGGCGTTTGCTCAGAACTTGGTCAGTAGATACCAACAGAATCCAGGAAAGTTCCACTGGACTGCTGTTAAGCATATTCTAAAGTATTTGAGAAGTACGAAAGATATGTTTTTGGTATTCGGGGGTAAACCAGACACATAATTGAATGTAACATGATTCTGTGATGCGTCCTGGCAATGTGATAAAGACGATACGAAGTCTCAGACGGGTTACGTGTTTGTCATCAATGGAGGAGCAGTTGACTGGAAGAGCAGTAAGCAGAAAACCATTGCTATGCATGCGACTCAATCTGAGTACATGGCTGCTTCAGAAGCTGCAATGGAAGCTGTTTGGATTAGGAAGTTTATTGGAGATCTTGGAGTGATGCCTTCAATTAAAGAACCTATTGATATATATTGCGACAATTATGCTGCAATAATATTCGCCAATGACCCTAGAGTTATGAAAGGCGCCAGACACTTTAAACGTAGATATCACTACGTTCGAGAACAAGTGGAAGCTCGAGAAATAAAATTAATAAAAGTTCACACAGATGATAACGTAGCTGATCCTTTTACTAAGGCTTTATCTAGGCCAAAGGTAGTTAAGCATGCCAAGGCAATTGGGCTGCAACTAGCTAGCGAATTCATGCAATAAATCTGTTGATTAGTATTTGGATAAAGGATTTAAGACATTATTGAATTGATGAAATAAACATTGGATTTCGTTTATTTTTATGTTATTTGATTTTGTATCCTATTTTACATGTTTTAATCCATGAGCATTATGATGTTTCTAAATGTCCGTTGTCGATTAATAATATGCGAGTATTATTAAACTAAGACAATTCAAAATAGTGACAGAGTATACTTGAAAGTATATTGGTCAATTTTGGATGATATTTGATGGATCAAATATTGGACTTATCCCAACTATGTGATTTTACTTTATGGATCTTTGTCATTAAGTAAATCATAAATAGTTATCCTTAGACCTGAGATACCAAAAAACTGCATTGAGTGTAGTGCATTTCTGTAAGGTAACTAATACAAGGCTTTTACCCCTAGTATCAAAATTCGTAGTCCCAAGTCTTTTCGAATTGAAAACCGGTCTTAAGTGTGACTCAATCGTCCTTTGGTGAATCAAGAGAATGGTTTGGTTTGTTTGTCTAATTTAAACTATAAGCAAGTAATTAAAGTGTCGTTGAGTAAAATGGAAGAATAAAGATTAATACTAAAATGACGAATAAAAATAAATGCTTGTAAACTTAAAGATAACAATGGAAAAGTACTAGCACACTAAATAAAACTAACACTTGGAAGACTTTCTAAAAATAAGGACTTAGTTGAAAAGTACTAAAAGAAAGTAAGATCGGAATACACCAAAACAACTCAATCGGAATAAGCCAAAACAAGTCCAGATCGGAATGTATTCCGATCTGGTGGTCGGAATGTGGAGAATGATGCACACAATCGGAATATGGGAAGGGTTCAGATCGGAATGTCCACAAAATGATATCAATCGGAATAATGGCAAATCCTACTTATCGGAATATTGGGAAAAGTCCCAATCGGAATGTTCAGAAAATTGCACCTATCGGAATACAACACCAAGGGCCAAATCGGAATACCACAAAACTGTCCAATCGGAATAACTGAATAAGCACAATCGGAAGATGGGGAAATGAAGCCAATCGGAATAACATGGATAGCACCTATCGGAATATAAGTGGTGCAAAATCTGAATGTGCAAAACCCTTTTCCGATTTGATCAATCGGAAAAAGGGTGGGCTGCTCGGAAAGTTCGATCGGAAAGGGGTTTAATCCCTTTCCGATTTTGGTGGGATTCGGTTGGAAAGCAAGAAAATAAGCTATAAAAGAGAGCTTATTCCCAAAACTAGACGAATCAACTTAAACGAAATCAAATAAGCACTAATCTCGACTTATTCAACCTCGAAATAAGCAACTTTTTGGATCAAAAAATAAAAACATAAACTTTTTAAGAATGCTTTTTATAAAGTAAATAAGCTAATCATAAAAGTAAGCCAATAAGCACAAAAGTCTTAAAGCTTAATCAAATGAATACTTATGAAATGAACAAAAGATTAACTTTTTAAGCACGAAGTCATTTAGAACAACACGGATCATATGATAATCGCACCAAAATCAATCTAAAATCAAAGAAGAGTAGAATGAGATTAAGGATTAAAAGCTTAAAATAGAACTTTGATTAATGAAATAAGCAATACAAAAGTGTTTAATCTTGAAAGATTAAAAGAAAAGATGAAATTTAGTGAGAGAAAGTTTAAGACTTTCTCTCTCTAAAACTAGAAAGAAAATGAAAAAAAGTGAACACTAGCTAAAACTATCTAACCACTAACTACCCTCCTAATGACTATTAGGAGGGTATTTATAGGGAAGGTGGAAGGAGTGCATGTGTTGCATCACGTTTTCTCGACTCGACTTTAATTCTTCGTCTTTGTCGTCTTGGGATTTGAACTTGTCTTTTAATTTTCTTCTTCTATTAGACTTAAGTTCTTCGACTTCGTTAAACTTCCGTCTTTAGACTTTTTCTTCGATAAATCTTCAGAATAGGTCTTGGACTTCCGTTCTTTTTGCACTCTTGATCTTTTGACTTCGTCTTTTCCCGTTTTCTTCGATAAAAGCCCATGAAAACCCGTGTTTTCTTCCTTTTTCATATTTTGGTCCTAAAACACAATAAAAACACAAACCACGCATAATTCCGACTTTTACGACATAAATCACACGTTTTGGTCTTGTTATTATTGGAAATAAGTGGTAAAAGGATAAGTGTTTTCACACTTATTAGTAACCTAACACTAAACGTAACTGGTAGTCATAAGGGTTATTTTCAGAAGTGTTGCAAAGTTCATGTGTTTTGCTTGTAGTCAAAAATGGGATTTGTTTCCTTCAAATTATTTTGAAGTATAAATACAGCTGGGCCCCTCAGGGGAGTAGTAAGATGTTTGTGTGGCCACACCTAAATGTGTTTTGGTAATCTTCCTATAACCGTAAACGAGAAACAAAATAGTTAATGAAAGAATGACTGAGATCCATATCCTTATTAACGATGTATTTGAAATGAAAGGATAATAATAATGATATAATCATTAAAAGGTTCTTGTCCAGGAGACCTTACCCGGTTTGTACTAGTGACATTGCTAGTGTAACTAGACGCTAGTCAATGTGATCACGATATTAGAATTTTGTCCAAGTGGGAGCTGAAAGTTGATGGACTTAAAATTAATAGTCGTGAGATAGGATCGAACTCGGGATCACGGGATTGCACACATAACGTAAAGGGTTAATTTATTTATTAAATATATTATATATATATTTATTAATCAATCCAAAGCTTAACTAACGATCGTTAATAAATAATAGTTAAGTTTTAACGACCGTTATGGAATTAAATAGAAGCTAAAAAGAAAGAAGGAAAAATTACACAAACACCCCTTTGGGGGGGGGTGTTGTCCGTCGGCTAAAAAGGGAGGGGGCAAAGGGGAACTTTGGTTTCCTAATTTTTGTTTATTACTTTAAGCCCAAGGTTTGTCAAGGCTATATAAACAATTCCCTAGCTCATAATTTTTCATCCCTCTTTTCTTTTCTTTGCTTTGATCGCCGGCCACCCCAACCCACATTAGGGTTTCGTTTGGTTTTCGATCAAGACTATTTATCTAGTCCTAGCCCCTCTCTAGGGTTGTTGGGTAGATATTCCATAAGCGTTGAAGCTCGGTTTGTTCGTGCTAGACTCACGGTTAACTCGTCGTATTACGTGTGTACAAGAGCGTGATATAGTCTTGCTTTAGACTATATTCTTGGTAGTGTTCGTGATAAACCCTAGTTGCCGTTTGTTCCGTCGTCTTGTGGATCTTGCTAGGATAAAGGTATGTAACCCTAATCTTGATTAATATAATTGTGTTAAATTAATGATCTTGTTAATTGCTTCTGCTATGCGTTCTTTGATCCATATTAGGGTTTTAAATAATTGTTATGAACTATATAAACCTTCAGTGGCATCGAGAGCCGTTTTAACATTATTATAATTATCAAGATCTAAAGTTTTTTAACTAATAATGATTTGTGTTAAAAATTACATGTTGTTTTTTAGGTTTTATAAAAATTAGGGTTTTGTTTTTTATTGTTTTTTAAAATCGGCTATGCCGAATTTTTTATAAAAGTTTGGCATTTCTGATGCTGCTACGCAAAAAAATGTTGGGAACAATCATTTTCATAAGGTATAGTGGTTATTGTTAATCATGATCATCATTTATTGTCGCTATTTGAAATGCATATCTGATCCTTGTTGTCTCTGAGGGTCTAGATAAGCTAATAACCCCATAAAATAGCCTAATACAAACACCACTTTTTCTATACAGTAGCTTTGTAGGTTTTTAGATTGTTTATGATTTAAAACTTCTGAGCATATAAGTTGCTTGCTGAAATTTTCCAGGTGACTATGTATCCCCTGCTGAGCTAGCAGATATAGTGCTATACTAACCAAATGGAGAATCCAGATGCATCATTTATGCTCGACAGCATATGCCATCTTTTGGCAAGCTACTCAGTGCAAACTTGCAAACTCAAAGAGGGTGAACGTCTATGTAGGTTGGCACCGGTGTGTATATATATGGTTACGAATAGAAATGGTGTCTCAAATGCATCACTCTTGCTCATGAACCACAATAAGATCCTTATGGAGAGTTGGATCTTGCTACTGTATAAGAATAGAAATGGTGTCTCAAATACATGGCTCTTGCTCATAATCCTAATACGTATTGTTTAAGGCTGTGATGACTTTACAAGTGGATCTTGCTAGACTGGATCATTGTTCGGAGACTAGAATACATTATGTTGTTAGAAAATATTTCTAAGTTGATGACAAATTGTATCTTGGAACTGAAGTTTATTACACCATTAGACAAGAACTTCATACGGGTTTTTTATGTAGCTCGATAATAGATAAGTAGTAGGTCAACATGATCAAGAGCAATCAGTGCCCACGTATAAGGATTTGATTTAGCAGAATTTCGAGCTGACTGATTTTTCATTCTTTAGACTTCAGGGTAAAGTGTTTGTTTTTTCCTATGAGAATGGATGTTCATAAAATGATTGTATACAGATTTTTGCTATTTCAGAATCTGTAGAAACTAGAAGGGGGGGTTGAATAGTTTCTTATATTTACTTGTTAAAAGGTGGTTTTCAAAAATCCTTTTTCAAAAACTTAGACTTGAGGAAATATGTGAAATCTTCTTATGCACAATATGAACAATGATAGTGTAACTAAACTAATACTAACAAAAATATATGCACAAAGAATAAAGAATGTAAAGAGTTAAGGGTAAAGAAAGATCAAACCGAACACCAAGGATTTATAGTGGTTCGGCAACGAAGCTCACTCCTCGTTCCTACTCCACTCCTCGAGTACTCCTTACTCGAGAGTTCACTACACAACAAGCTTCTTATGGTGGAGAAAACCGTACACGTCGCTTAACCAATTTCCGACTCTAAGCTAAAATTCGAGCCCTAATCGTAGCTAGGACCAATCTACACAACTATACTTAGTACATACACAACTTCCAAATAGACACAACTACTTGGATCTTCAAAACTATGACACAACAACAAATGTATAAAAATTAGATCTTCAATGGATCTTTGGTGGTGGACTCAACACTTCATAAGGATAGTGTTCTTCTCTTTGCACTTGGAGAGGAAGGGATGGAAGAACAAGATTCACTTCTTAAACAAGTAGTAATCAAACAAATGATCAAAGATTTGAGTGATTAAAGAAGAGTGTTTGAATCTGGAAATAGATGTGCAAAAGAGGTGAATTGAAAAGCTGAGAATGGTCCACTATTTATAGGACAAAGGGCCAACGGCTATATCTTCCCACGGTTCCTTATCTTAGCCCGCGGTACCTTATCGATAAGGAACCGCCTAGGAGCTAAGGAACCGCTGGACTAGACTCCGCTCCCTTTTTGTCCTTTAGTGGTGGAGGTGATATCTGGTTTAAAAAATATCCTTATAGAATATTCCTAACTAAATAAGAATATGCCATTTTCAAATTTTCAAATAATTAATTTAATAAAACATTTTCTTAAAAATAAATTTTAATAAAAACTTGTCACACTTAATAAAAAGTGAGTTTTAAGAAAAGATTAAATCACTTGATCACTTGATTAAGGTTAGTACTTGTTTATTCATACCTTAAGTGAAAATGGGTAAAATGAAAAATACTTGAACTCAAGAATTCCTTTTTCGTTGTTTTTGTAAATGCTTGTTTTTACATATTGTCATAATCAAAACTAAGCGAGACCGAAAAATGCAAGTAACGTTTTTAGGCATTATTGCATTAACAATCTCCCCCTTTTTGATTCCGACAATACATAAACTCAATCACACTAAAAACAAGATTTTCGAAGACGAGTTTATTCATTTCTTCCCCTTTGTCGAAGAAAAAAGGTTGCACAAGTCGGTGTGGAAGAGACGGACTTTGCAAAGACTCCCCCTTGGTGGTTACTCCCCCTAGCTTGGGGCATCGAGGAATCGAGATATGGTGACAAGCTACATAGAAGGGTTAGTTGAACAAAAGAAACAACCAAAAAGATATAGCAATAGGTCACAAAATAAAAGAGAAGAAAACATAAAGACAAAGATCCAAGAAAAGTTACTAAGAGAACATCATACAAAGATGTATGGAAAAAGAAGTTCTAAGATTTGCTTGAATTTGGTGTTTTGTGGATAAGCAACCAATGCTTATATGAAAGACAAGGTAATGGCGGAGGGTGGTGGTGGTGGCTAGTTGGAGATCTCATAATCATAGTGAAGAGGAGGTTTGATTAAGAGACTCTTGATGTAGTTCAACTCCTCATAGATGTGTGCCATAGCAAGATGTTGATATTGACAACAATGACAATATGTTCCATGGTGCATGACATTATCATGAGAAGGAGGAATAACACTAAAGGGTGGTGGTGGAAGAAAAGATGTTCCACAATCAACATTCTTGGTAGGAGAGATGTGATTAAGAGTGTTCTTGGGTGAGTTTGGATTGTAATGGTTCTTGGGTGATTTGGGATTGAAAGCAATTGGAGAAAATGGAGGAGATTCAAGGCTTTCATTGGGAGAATAAGACATTTTGGGATGTGAAGTATGGCAAAATGCTTATGGTTTAAATAGGGAAGGCTTAAGGTATTTTTGGGGTGGTCAAAGGGTTTGAAACAAAGATTCTCAAAAATGTTGGAGCAAATCTGGAGTTTCAGACAAAAACCCGAAAAAGGAAGGCACTGTAGGCGGTTCCTTATCACGACTGGCGGTACCTTATCACTAAGGCATTGCGGTTCACGTATGGAACCGCCTGCAGAGGCTGTGGTTGGTGTTTGGAGGAAGATTTTTCAGCAAATCTTATTTTTCTAGTCTAACTTATCATAGGGATATGCTTAAAAGCGAAGATAGACAAAGAAAACATATGCAAACTTACCAAATAGAGATTTGACCAAAATACATGGATTAAAAAATCGATGTAGGAGGTGTGTAAGACAAGACCTTAAGTCATGACACAATGATCCTCCATGATTCTATCTTGTTCTTGCTATGTTTGAGAGAATCATACATATGAATTATGTAAGCTCTAGATTAATAGCGAGAATCTATGAAAAATCGTTTTTAGATTGAATTAACAATGTTAAACGTATTTCTCAACCATTTTCGAAAGAGACTTTGAGAATTTTGAAAAGGAGAAGAGAGGGTTTTTCAAAAAGAGTTTGGAAGACTCAATGACTCAAAGTGGTAAAAGAAAAGAAAACACACTAAAAGAAAAGAAGGAAATTAAGGAAGATGTTCCATTAATCCTAGACCTAGATGCAAGTAATAAAAGTTTCCCTCTTAAGTGGCTTAGTGAAGATGTCGGCTAAGTTGTCTTCGGAGGGTACCTTCTCAATAGAAATGTTCCCCTTTTGAACATTATCCCTAAGGAAATGGTGTCGGATTTCTATGTGTTTGGTTCGCGAATGTTGCACGGGATTCTTGCTAAGGTCTATAGCACCTTTATTATCGCACATGATGGGAACATCATCAAGAGAAATCTCGTAATCAACAAGCGCTTGCTTCATCCATAGAGCTTGTTGGCATGCTTTTCCGGCACTCACATACTCGGCTTCCGTGGTGAATATTGCAAGAGTGGTTTGTTTCTTGGAGAACCAAGAAGTTAAACAACAACCCATGAAGGTACAAACTCCACTAGTGCTTTTTCGGTCCACATAGTCTCCCGCATGATCCGAGTCCGCGTAGACAATGGTTTCTACGCCGGTCCCTTTAGGATACCATAATCCTAAATGTATAGTGCCTTTAATGTATCGGAAGATACGCTTAACCGCTTCGAGGTGAGAGGTTTTGGGAGCCTCTTGGAAGCGAGCACAAAGGCAAACACTAAACATGATATCCGGTCGACTTGCTGTTAGGTACAACAAACTAACAATCATACCTCTATATTTGGTGTTGTCTACCGACTCACAATCATCATCTACGGTGAGTTTAGTATCCGAGGCCATTGGGGTCTTCATTGGTCTAGATTCTTCTAATCTAAATTTCTTTAGCATTTATTTAGTGTACTTAGATTGACTAAAGAAAATACCATCGTCTATTTGTTTAATTTGGAGTCCTAAAAAGAAGTTAAGTTCTCCCATCATACTCATTTCAAACTCATCATGCATGATTTTGGCAAAGTCATCACACAATT
Organism: Glebionis coronaria; assembly: GCA_025667525.1. Classification (NCBI taxonomy): domain Eukaryota; kingdom Viridiplantae; phylum Streptophyta; class Magnoliopsida; order Asterales; family Asteraceae; genus Glebionis; species Glebionis coronaria. Next base: position 424,304,175 of record CM046874.1, read on the forward strand.
CTTGACAAGTTGAGCCAAATATAATGTCATCAACATATATTTGTACGATTATGAGGTGAGGACCTTTCTTCTTTGTAAAGAGTGTATTGTCTACCATCCCCATGGTATACTCATGTTTAACAAGAAACGCTTTAAGTCTATCATACCAAGCTTTGGGTGCTTGTTTGAGACCATAAAGTGCCTTCATAAGCTTGTAAACATGATCCGGTTTATCAAAATCAATGAAGCCGGGAGGTTGAGCCACATATACCTCCTCATTGATCAAACCGTTAAGAAACGCACTCTTTACATCCATTTGTTGAAGCTTAAAGTCTAAGGCACAAGCGTAGGCTAAAAGGATTCTAATGGATTCTAATCTAGCTACCGGTGCATATGTCTCGTCATAATAAATCCCTTCTTGTTGATTATAGCCTTGTGCTACAAGTCTAGATTTGTTACGAGACACAACACCATTCTCATCTAACTTATTCCTATATACCCATTTGGTTCCTATAATGGTAGAACTTCTAGGTGGAGGAACAAGTTCCCAAACATCATTGGCAACGAATTGATTCAATTCTTCTTGCATCGCAATGACCCAACTTTCATCCGTCAAAGCTTCTTTAACATTCTTTGGTTCAATCAAGGAGACGAAACAAAAGAAGTTGCTTTGATTTTGGACTTGAGATCTTATGGTCCTTTGATTTAAGTCACCAATGATATTATTGAGAGTATGATCCCTAGACTCCTTAATGTTTACTTCTTTTTCAACATTAAGGTCTTCAACTCCTATTTTTCTAACCTCTTTGGCTTTAAATACTTCTAATTCATCCAAGTCATCATCAACCAATGGTGGTGTCTTGGGTGAAGGAGGGGTTTTATCAAAGGTTACGTTGAGTGATTCTTCAATAACCCCCAAGGTTCTATTTAGGACAATGTGGGCTTTGCTAGTTTGGGAATAACATTTGCCAATGATATTACCACGTAGACTACTTGCAAATGTGACGTTACCTCCATCATATGCTTTGTAGTGCGAGAACAAACTTCGATTACCCGTCATGTGTTTAGAACATCCACTATCCTTAATCCACTCGTCGGGATCCAAATCAATTCCCAAGCATATCTAGGTAACAACACACAAGATCAAACATTTGGTCCCCAATATCTCATGGGTCCAAAATTGTTAGTTCCAAACATCCCTTGCATTTGGTTGGGATGCATGAATGAAGGAGGGGTTCCCCATGGAGAACAAAATGGAGGAGGGTAGTAATTCATATAACCATTTTGTTGTTCGTTATTTCTCCTGGGTATATTTGATCTCGGTTTAGAGTTATGATCATTTCTTCTAGGTGTTGGGGTTTTACTTCTAGATCGTGAATTGTTTTGATTATCTCTTTTAGGCGTTGTCGTTCTACTTCTAGGCTTAGACTCATTCCATACTCTAGGTGGAGTAGAAGATGGTCTTGATAAACTTCTATTTCCCATGAGAGGTTTACTTAATGGCTTGTAGAACTTATCAATAGCATTGTCGTCAAGTATGGGTAATTTTACCTTATTAACAATAAGATGCTTTGGTTTTTCACCTGACTTTGACTTTTCAGAAAGTTCATGATTTTCACAAAACTCTTCTTCTGGCCGCGGTACCTGATCTACAGCGGCGGTTCCATAGTGATAAGGAACCGCCCCATACAATCTGGGACCGCGTACAGTGGGTGATTTTTGTGAAAATCTGACTTGTTTAGGTTCACTAGTTGAGGCTTCATTTGAGTTAAAACCTAGACCAAGTCTTTCCTTAGAATGAACTTGTTTGTTTAGCATATCATCAAGAGCATTGGTACCTTTCATGAACTTTTCCAATTTAATGGAGGTGCTCTTGAGATCTTCATTCTCTAATATAAGTTTCTCACAACTTAAGCAACCTAAATCAACTTCTTTATTTTTCTCAAGTATTGCCAATTTCTCCCTAAGTTCATTGATCTCATTTTCAAGCTTAGTTTTCGTTGATTTTAAGGTTTTATTCTTTTCTATGAATTTACAACTAAGTTTGTGTAAACTATCATATTTGCCTTCAAATTCAATATCATCAAAAGTGGAGCTATCATAGCTATAATATTCGGTTACGGAATGTACCTCTTTAGAAGTGTGAGCCATAAGACATTTCTCCTCTTTGGGGTTGTCATCATCATCTTCACCGCTATCGCTCCTAGAGCCACTAACGAACGCCGTGTGATTCTTATCGCGAGAGGGCTTTGTAAAATCACCAATGAAGTGATTTGGATCACCACATCTAAAGCAATTCCTATCACCTTTTTCGTTCTTGACAAACCGAGTCTTTGAGAATGGTTTCTTGTCATTGTTGGGTTGCCTAACGTGTTGACCTCGTCTCTTGAAGAACTTCTTGAAATCTCTCACCGCCAATGCATACTCCTCGTCATCGCTATCCGAGGAACTATCATGGTCACTTTGTGCCTTCTTGGCTTTAAGTGCAAGAGATTTTCTTTCACTCTTGGTTTTCACTAATTCCGAGTCCTTCAAAATTATCATCTCATGAACCTTCAAGTTGCCTATGAGTTCATCGAGTGATAAAGTTGAGAGATCTTTCGACTCTTCAATCGCGGTGACTTTTGCTCTCCACTTTGGATGTAAAGCCCTTAGAAACTTCCTAACATTGTTCTTGCTAGAAAAACCTTCATCAAGTGCTTTTAGACTAGTAATAATGGTGTTAAACTTAGCAAATGCACTATCAATAGTTTTATCTTCTAAGATGACAAATTATTCATATTGTTGTACAAGAAGATCGATTTTTCTTTCTTTGACTTGGCTATTACCTTGGTGGGTTACTAAAAGAGTGTTCCAAATATCTTTAGCGGTTTCACACATAAAAATCGTTTCATACTCTTTCTTATGTAAAGCATTATAAATCACCATTTTAGCCTCATTATTTTTTGAATGTTTCTTTTTAGTATCGTCATTAGCTTTGTCAAAAGTGACCAATTCTTTTGTTTTAGAAACTTCATTAAATTGATAAGGTAAAAAATCACCATTGGTAATAACATGCCAAAGATCTAAATCTTTTGATTTCATATAAGTTTCAAATCTATTTTTCCAATAAATAAAACTATCGGTTTCAAAAAGTGGTGGTCTTTGCATAGATTGCCCTTCTAGGTATTTGTTGGAATCCATAGATCGATTCAAGTTTTAAAATAAAATATACTTTAAAAATTCTTGAGCAACCTCGCTCTGATACCAATTGTAGAAACTAGAAGGGGCGGGGTTGAATAGTTTCTTATATTTACTTGTTAAAAGGTGGTTTTCAAAAATCCTTTTTCAAAAACATAGGCTTGAGGAAATATGTGAAATCTTCTTATGCACAATATGAACAATGATAGTGTAACTAAACTAATACTAACAAAAATATATGCACAAAGAATAAAGAATGTAAAGAGTTAAGGGTAAAGAAAGATCAAACCGAACACCAAGGATTTATAGTGGTTCGGAAACGAAGCTCACTCCTCGTTCCTACTCCACTCCTCGAGTACTCCTTACTCGAGAGTTCACTACACAACAAGCTCCTTATGGTGGAGAAAATCGTACACGTCGCTTAACCAATTTCTGACTCTAAGCTAAAAGTCGAGCCCTAATCGTAGCTAGGACCAATCTATACAACTATACTTAGTACATACAAAACTTCCAAATAGACACAACTACTTGGATCTTCACAACTATGACACAACAACAAATGTATAAAAATTAGATCTTCAATGGATCTTTGGTGGTGGACTCAACACTTCACAAGGATAGTGTTCTTCTCTTTGCACTTGGAGAGGAAGGGATGGAAGAACAAGATTCACTTCTTTAACAAGTAGTAATCAAACAAATGATCAAAGATTTGAGTGATTAAAGAAGAGTGTTTGAATGTGGAAATAGATGTGCAAAAGAGGTGAATTGAAAAGCTGAGAATGGTCCACTATTTATAGGACAAATGGCCAACGGCTATATCTGCCCGCGGTTCCTTATCTTAGCCGGCGGTACCTTATCGATAAGGAACCGCCTAGGAGCTAAGGAACCGCTGGACTAGACTCCGCTCCCTTTTTTGTCGTTTAGTGGTGGAGGTGATATCTGGTTTAGAAAATATCCTGATAGAATATTCCTAACCAAATAAGAATATGCCATTTTCAAATTTTCAAATAATTAATTTAATAAAACATTTTCTTAAAAAGAAAGTTTAATAAAAACTTGTCACACTTAATAAAAAGTGAGTTTTAAGAAAAGATTAAATCACTTGATCACTTGATTTAGGTTAGTACTTGTTTATTCATACCTTAAGTGAAAATGGGTAAAATGAAAAATACTTGAACTCAAGAATTTGTTTTTCGTTGTTTTTGTCAATGCTTGTTTTTACATATTGTCGTAATCAAAACTAAGCGAGACCGAAAAATGCAACTAACGTTTTTAGGCATTATTGCATTAACAGAATCATTTATCCGTTTTTTTTCAAGTGTTATTTATCTTAGTTCAACACTTTATGTCGTTGTACTTTGAGACCACACATGAACCTTGACAAAATTAATAAAACCGAATACGAGTGTAGTATTTTTACATGGTAAGCATGAATATTACGTAGTACAATCTATTGGGGAATAGTGTTAGACAGGCTATTTTATAAAGCTATAAAATAGATAGGTAATTTTTATTTTGTTTCAATATGACAAATATATTATTCTATTTACTCATTTACCCATTGAACTTGTTAGTTTGTCACAATAGCGTCAATATGGGTTACTTGTTACTGGCTATACCGGTTTTTTTGTATTATTGATAAATTAGTCACAAAATTAGTCATGAAAGGACTAATTTACCCTTATCTCCTTCATTCCTTCTCCATGATTCATCCTGTGTCAAAAAATGGTTCTTCCTGTGTCAAAAAAGATCGTGACGTCATCTTCTCCATGGACGGATTGGCAATGGGAGAACGCTATCGCTGGGTCCGTCGCTGGATTAGCAACCGTCACCCTTCACTCATCCTTTAGATGTCGTTCGTACTAGATTCCAAGGTAATTCAATTTCTATTTATTTCATTAGATCTTTTAATTTTAATTTAATTTTTATATAAATCGTTTATTAATTGAAATTGAATTTGTGACAGTTTATGATGGACGGAACCCTAATCTTCAATGTTACAAGAATACTCCTCATGCTCTCTTCACCATTGCCAGATCAGAGGTATTATTATTCCTTATTCATTTTGTTAATTAAATGGATCCTACTTCATCGTCAGTTTAACCAGACGGGATGTCCATCTATGCCTCTCAAAGATTTTTACATGTTTATTTTAGCGACAATTAAGTATCTCTAATCCTAAGCAGCCATTGGGACAAAAGCCATTTGGATTACATGTTCTATTTAATACGCCATCTACATATGTAAATACCAAAGTTTTCTTGAGAATATCATGTTCTATTTAATACGCCATCTACATATGTAAATACCAAAGTTTTCTTGAGAATATGTATAAATGTCGATCTCAAAAACAAATACCGCCCCCATACAATCACACACATAAGATAATGGAAGAAGGAGATAAGAGTAAATTAGTAATTTCGCGTTATAAAAAAGAGCATTACTATATCCTTATACAACATATGCCTACATATCCTCCTACACACAATAATATTAAATATTCTTTTCCACTAATTCTCTCTCCGCATCTAAACCGTCTGTTCTGACACTTGTCAAGATCCTGTGAGTAGGAAGATTTGTAGGTTGTTTTTGTAGGAGGATATAGCATTTTTGTATAAAAAATGACATGGAAATAGATCCGGTCATATTAGTGATATTGTGACAAACTAACAAGTTCAATGGACAAATGAGTATATCAAATAGTACACCATATTACAACAAAATGAAGAGTACGTGTCTATTTTATATCTTTTACCAAAAAAACATGTACCAAGTAATACGTTCTTATATTCCAGTCACATATTCTCAACTCCACAACGATTTAACACCTCCATCATTGATTAGAAGAATGGTTTGACACACATACTCGACAAAAATGTTAAAAGAACGAAGATCCGAAGACCCGTCGTAGCGAAGCGTGGGCTTCAATTCTTGTTATTATTAATTATTATTATTATATAAATAAAATATATACTGTTATATTAATAAAATATTAATAAAATACTAATTTAAAAATATTAACAAAATAATTATTAAATTATATATATTATTTAATAAATAAACACATAATATTAATATAATAATTAATAAAAATATTATAAATAAAAAAAACTATTAAAATTTTTAAAAAACTGTTAAAAAAATAAAAAAAATATATTATATTAAAAATATATGAAAAAGTAATACTTAAACTTATTAATTAAATTATTATCATTAAAATTATTGTTAATAATAATAAAAAAATAATTATATTAATAATATATTAAAATAATAACTATTAACAAAATAGTTAATATAAAAAATAAAAAATAAATATTATTTTTATAAATTAATTATTATTAAAAAATATAAAATGTAGAAAAATATGAAATTAATCTTATTTTAATTTTAATTATTACTATTATACTATCTATATATTAAATAATAATAATAATTATTATTATTATTTTATTCTTTATTTTTATTAATTGTTATTTATTATAAATTGTTATATAATAATATAATAATAATTTTATTATTATTTATTCTTATTATTATTCAAATTTTCAATTAATTATTTTTAATATTATTTAAGTTTTATTTATTATTATTATATTTTTATTTTATTATTAATATTTTTATTTTTATTTATTATTTTATTATTATTGTTATTTTAAGTTTTAAAAAAATTGAATTACATTAAATTAGTAACCAACCAAACACACTAATAGAATATATTAATTACAATTCTAACACATTATAATTATAATATAATACATTTTTTTCAATTACAATTCATTTAAATTACAATTTATTTCTTCAATTACAATTCCTTTGAAAACATACTATATACCAAACGGTCCTAAATGTCTTAATTTGGTATCCATTTCTAAAATAGTACCGCGGGATAGTATCATAAAGAGGTTATTTTGGAAACTTGTTTTTTTTGTTGGTATCTAAGAGACTAATCATAATCATCCATTACCTAAGATTAAAAAAAAACACGAAAAGACTATTTTTACCAAAATGTCCAAAATTTGCAAAAAAGCGGCGGAAGGACTAAATTGTAAGTATGACGAAAATTGGTTATCACAAGTGATATTTCGTTACTGATAAAAACAATGAAATATCATTAGAGATAAACAAATGAAATCACTAGTGATATTTCATTAACATAGTTACTGCGTAATATCCCAGTGATATTTCATTATTTTATTAACAGTGATATTTCATTGATTTTCGCTAGTGAAATATCACTAGTGATAATTCATTACTCCGTCATATTTACAACTTTGGTACCTCCGCCCATTTTGGCAAAAATAGCCCCTCCGTGTTTTTTTTAAATCTTTAGTTAATCTTTACCATTAGATAAAAATAGATGAAAGGTGGAGATTTATTCTTTAAATTTCCAATAAAAAATAAAAATGCAAAATAACTTTTCTTGTATCATATAACCCAAACCATAACAAATTGACAGGTTTTCTACAAAATGATAGATACCTATTTTCTTAGCCTCATGTTTCATTTTTCTTTTTTGGTATATTATTTTTAATTGTTAAAAAAATTATGTAATATTTGTATATTTCTTACTAGTGAAGGTTTAGGCTGTGCTAAGCACAACCCAGTTTATTGCGTTGTAGTTGAATGAATTTTTTTGTAATTTTTCTTTTTTTGAAAATAAACCTTCCTTTAAAGTTGAAATAAGTAGTAATTAAGAATAAGGTTGTAATAAGACTTGTCCGAGTGACTTTTAATTTTTTTTAATAAACGATCTTTTTTAAACAAATAAAATTATTGACTAAAAGGTTACCTACCTTACTCTGTTATTCTCTACCTCATTCTATGATTCCTGGAGATAACTTTATGCCTTTCGTACCTAGTTTTCTACCAAGTTCTAACTTGACAGTTGACACTCAACCATATATCTCCATACCACACGTCTATCATCTCAACACCAACCTTCATCATTTCGTGAATAACAAACTACGTTTTTTTATGAATATATCTAACTATTACAAAGTATATGTTGTATTTTACCTCTTCGTGTTTTCCTTTTAGAAAGAGAATGCTCACATTCAAAGCTCCAATTTCAGTATATTACTCGTATTAATGTGAAAGTATTCAATCCACCTACGTATTAACTTCCACACAAATACATTATCACTAATAACTACTACTACTTGTAATATTATTCTGCACTACAAAAAAATACAACTAAACGTATAATAAAGTTATACAACACTTGCAAACATCATAAAACATCAATTTCAACACATGTGAGTAAAAAAAATAGAGAGCTAATTGCATAAATGTTATCCAATACAAATTTCTCATAAATTTCTTATGAGAGTCACCAAATATATAAATTGAGCATTGAGCTTTCATTATTATCATAAACTAGTATGGTATTCGTGCTTTTCAATGACGGGTATCATACAATCTAAGTTTTTATCGAAAATAATTTTAGTTTTGTGTTTTTATTAATACTAGGTAAGGTGCCCGCGCTCCGCCGCGGCTAGTTTTTGTTCGTTGATTCTTGGCGGAGTTGTGACACGTATGTAAGAATAGCATAATCCGACGGCTTCCTCTCTCGTCTCCTGAATACAGTTTCAACTGGAGCAGCACCTTGTCTTCAATGAGAGTTTGCGTCTTCAGGATGGTGTTTACAGTGAACTTCCAGCACCGCTGCGTGTTTTTCCATATTCTGTATTCAAAAAACATATACACCTAATTAACATTTTGAAACAATAATAGTACAACTATTAAAATCTCTTAAAAGACAATTTAGAATGATGTATGCATTAAAAAGACTCTTAACGACTTCAACCCGTTCCCATATACCTAGTTTTTTAAAGCTGGTCCATTCCAGAGAAAAGACAACCAGAACCGACCCAAATTTATAAGTAAATAGGTCAAAACTGCTACCTCTAAACACAGGAAAGGAACTTACGAAGCTCGTTGTAGTTTCCACGCGTCTAGGCTCAGATATGGAACCATTAAGGGAAAAACGGATAGGCACGCCATGGCTGCAGCCCCGAGAGGTTGCCCCGCCAAGATACGCGTAATCTCAAATTTAGCCCATGCCGTTAAACTCATCATAGCCTGAGTAATCACATACATTAGTTTTCGTAATCCCCCTCTTTTATTAAAATTGTCATAAAGTGTATTTCTTTGTACACTTATTAAAACTGCCATGGCTGCAAACACATTTCTGTGTTGTGCCGCCAAGATAGGGGCGGTCACTATCATTATAAAATCAAATGACATTATCAGAACTGGATATCAACTACACTTCATACTAATGTACCCCGACAACCTTAAAAGGTCGCCTGAGCAAAATCAAACGACATTATCGGAACTGGATATCAACTATACTTCATACGACCGCTGATAATCATAATAGTGCGTTTAAATACCTTGTTGGTCGCGTCACCAATCATATGTATGTCGCCCGGACAAAACTTATCAGTCAAGCTAAGCACACTAAAATAACATAAAGCTTGAAACATAAAAGCAAAGTCAAAAGAATACCTCAGAAAAGCACAAAAGTTGGTATGAGGATTGACAATGGTCAACATCAGGCAGCGCCGACTGACGACCACCATCACCCATACCTAAGATCACCAACACCGCCTACTGACAATCAACGCCGCACACCGTCAACGGGGCAACGAAGCAGCCAATGACAATGAAGGGGCTCCTGGCCAAATGGGTATACCCAGATCATCAATATAGATTAGATCACCATCAATTATCAGACTAAATAAAAACCAATAAAACCGATCAACACATCAATCATCATCAAGAAGGGTACTGTTCATTGGGAATCGCAAACACCCCTTACAACCTATCGTCAGCAACTTATACCCTGAACATATCCAAACACCTCTGTTTTTACTAACCTTCCGCGAGATATAAAGAAACAGTGGAATCCATCACGAAATATAAAAACTCGGTTGACCACGTGAACTCAAGAGCATTAAATAACGGGTACCTGAAGTGTGGCTACAAAACATGGAAATCCATCATATTAAAGCAAGACACGGGTCATGTGTTTGATGAGGGTTGAGTTCCCACACCCGAGTTCCAACACCTGTAGCGTTATAAAGTATTTACATAAGCAAAGTAATAACTAATTTACCTTTTAAGACCATAAAATTGAAGCTCAAGTTTTCTGCAGGTAAATTGTATGTCCTTGAATAACAGACGCTCTATTCAAAGGAACTTATAACAGTGACTTTATAAGTTCAAGATCATCTCGAACTTCATTCCTGATTTTTTCGGGTTTTAGCATAGGCGAGATTCTGTTTTTATTCTCGAACTTCATTCCTGATTTTTTCGGGTTTTAGCATAGGCTCAGATAAGGCGTTTTTAGGGAAAAAGAATCATAACCCGGCATGGCTGCAACCTTCAAAGGTCGCCCCGCCAAGATCCGGGCTATCTTTTCTTTACCCACGCCCGTTTAAACTCATCACAGCCCGACATAACTATATAAGCATACAAACCCATCACAGCCCGACATAATTATAAAAGCACACCAATACTCATCACAAAAAGAAGTGGTTTCACCGAGTGATTACGTTTTCATAGTTTTCAATGTATCGACCGCCTCTAACGCCATAAGGCTCAGATAGGGTAACATTACGAAAAAGAGGATACACCTGCTATGGCTGCAACCCCAAAAGGTTGCCCCGCCAAGATACATGTAATCTCAGCTTTAAGCGGACCCCTTCAAACTCATCATGGCCTCGGAATATATATGTAGCAGCATGAGGTTTAGCATATGAACCATAGACCAGAATCAAGTAACCTATGAGTCTGCTGCATAAGCTGATCAAACCGATCTGATCAAGAAAGACACAAAAAAGGCATATAAGCCAAATATAATCTATTTTGAGAATCTCATACAATTAGAAACAAATGAACATACCTTTGATTTCAAACCTTCTGTTACATCGACTTGAGAGATAGGTATGATAGATCTAAGGCCACATGAGGCTCAGATAGGGCACGAATCAGGCAGAAAGGATACACATGCCATGGCTGCAACCCCGAGAGGTTGCCTCGCCAAGATACACGCAATCTCATATCTCACCTTGGGCCTTTCAAACTCATCACAGCCTATGAATAGTAACTTCCTTTACAACTCACGGTTCTTCTCTCATTGGCCCTCAAAAGTGACCACAGGCATCGATTGGCTTCTATATTATTTCTCTCACTGCTTTGTTTCGTCTAGGTGTCTCTCGCACAAATAACTCCCCTCACAATAATTGCCTCAGATTAATTGATGTCGTCGCTGGGTTTGTGGAGGTTGCTGAATCGAGCAATGCTCGCATTCTGCCATCGTTCTACTTTCCCAGCAAGACACCGTACCAAAGGATCGTTAGAGACAACCAAATAGAGATATACGCCACCCAAAATAAGATGGATCCGATAGTGAGTATTCGGGGATCACATTATATTATATTATTATATCCTTAATAAAGAAGGGGAATTGCGCTTCCCAATGAACAGTACCAATACTCACAAACGAAATAAAAAAAAAATATACTTCTCCCACTCATAAGAGTGCTACTATCGTCGCCTGCTATCAATAGCGGCAGCGAAGGTTCAATTGAATGACTATATATCGTCGCCTGCTACGAATACCGGCAACGAACCTTCAATTGAACGGCTATACTTCTTTTTTAAAAACAACTTATAAAACACCTCTTATCCCGAACCCAAAAAATAGGTATCCAGCAAACCACACCTCTTTCCCCGAACCCAAAAATTAGGTTTCCAGCAAACTTCAAAAAAAGGGTTTCAATGAATTACACAGCTAACCGTTATCAGAACCATAATGTTCCAAACACCCATTTCTAGGTCGTAACCGTAACCCAATGAATCAGGTTGGTGGCAACAAATAAGACGGTGGCAACAAAGAGGGTCAAACCACAAAGAATAAATACGTCTATCAAACCATAAAAAACACAGATTTCTCTATTAACTTATAAATCAGGCTGAATCAAAGCAGAAAACCCACCAAGCCAGAAGTAAAGCATCCATTAAAAGCGAACCCCCCAAAAAAATGAATCAAAGCAGAAAACCCACCAAGCCAGAAGTAAAGCATCCATTAAAAGCGAACCCCCCAAAAAAAATTAGGGTTTCCATCAAAAGGATGAATCAAAGCAGAAAACTCACCAAGCCAGAAGTAAAGCATCCATTAAAAGCGAACCCCCAAAAAAAATTAGGGTTTCCATCAAAAGGATGAACCAAAGCAGAAAACTCACCAAGGCAGAAGTAAAGCATCCATTAAAAGCGAAACCCCATAAAAAAGCATCCATTAAAAGCGAAACCCCATAAAAAATTAGGGTTTTCATCAAACCCAAATTAGGTTTCCATGGTTGCATCACAGCCCTAAAAACCACGACTTATCAGATTAGATCGGTTAAACGATCACGCTTCCGTCATACGAATCCGATTAGATCGATCAGATCATCTTAGATCGATTAGAGAGAGAGACAGAGTTGTGTGAGGATGAGAGAGAGATAAATTTTATTTATTTCGTTTGTGAGTAGTATGAGTGGGAGAAATATAGTATGAGTGGGAGAAGTATATTTTTTTTTATTTCGTTTGTGAGTAGTGGTATGAGTGGGAGAAGTATATTGGTATGAGTGGGAGAAGTATATTTTTTTTTAATTTCCTTTGTGAGTAGTGGTACTGTTCATTGGGAAGCGCAATTCCCCTTCTTTATTAAGGATATAATTGTCACTAATGAAAATATATTGGGTTTGCATAATTTTAAAAAAATAATTAACAAAATCAACCTACTAAATTATTAAAAATTTAAATCATTAACACGATGTTACGTCCATAAAAGATGATAGTTGGTAAAGTTATACTACAGTATATGTAATATAATGGACCTCCAAATAATAAAATAAGATTTTTTATTTTTTAAGGAGCGTCATGTAAAACTTTGAATATATTTTTCTGTATGTTAACAAAAAATAGTTTTACGAATTTAAATCTTGGTGAATATATATATATATATATATATATATATATATATATATATATATATATATATATATATATATATATAAACATATTTATATTAAGAAATATGTTCGTGACACTTGTCCCACATAGATATAAGATAAAAACAAAAAAAGTGTTTATAATGCAAAAAAAAAATTAAATTAAATATTCAAGAAATCAAGTATGTATAAATATAGACATTATAATTATTAATATATTATAATTATATTAGCACTTAGCACTTTGCACGTTTGCATCATTTGTCGTTAAACAATTATCTCGATTTTTTTTATGAAAACCCGTTTTTTTTGCTTTTGTGGTTAATGTTTATGCGTCACATAATATAAATGATAAATTGTTTAATCGGAGTATAAAAAAAATGATCATAGTCTTACATGGTTATACCCGAACCGGTGACCACTCTAGTTTTCAATTAAACCTTGTAGAAACTAGAAAGGGGGGGGGGGTGAATAGTTTCCCCTAATTAAAATTAAGTTCATACTAAAAATGCCTGTTACTTGAAAACTTGTTTCATAATAGTTAGGTCAATTTCCAATGTATCAAAACATTTGCTATATGAAGTTATCATCATGATGAAATGCTAAGTGTAATGACAAGTATAAGTAAATAAGAGTAAGGAAAGAAACAACTTAAGGGACGACAACAAAGATTTATAGTGGTTTTGCAACGAAGCTCTTTCTTCGTTCCTACTCCACTCCTCGACTACACCCTACTCGATATTTCCACTATATCCACAAGCTCCCTTCTTGGCGGAGAAAACCTTACAATGTCGCTTACAATGTTTTCCGACACTAAGCTAAATGTCGAGTTTAATCCTAAGCTAGAACTAATCTTCGCCGCCCATCTTATTTTTCCGACACAAGGCTAGATGTCGAGTCCTAATCCAAAGCTAGAACCAATCTTCATCGCCCATCTTCTTTTCTGATACAAAGCTAGATGCCGAGTCCTAATCCAAAGCTAGAACCAATCTTCACACACATCACTTTCTAGGTAAGTGATAACTCACACACTCATACTCATAATTACATCACTTTGTAGTGAGAACTTACACACAAGACACAATACATCACTTTAGAGTTTAGTGAGAACTAACACAAGACACATCCAAGTATACACATATACCTTGGATCAACACCAGACTAATCCAAGTATGTACATATACCTTGGATCTACACACGACTAATCCAAGTATAAACAAATACCGTGGTTCTATACAAGACACATATAAACAATAGGATGAACATGACTAGATTTAAGAGATAATAATCTTCATCAAGGCTTCATCTTTTATCACATCACAAATGTGTGAGTGATCTTCTATTTGGACATATAAAGAAGGGTATCAAGAGGATAACCATAAGTAAACATGCTTAACACATTAAGTGATCATTTACTAATGATTGAAATATAGAAAGAAGATAAGAAGCAAAAATCTGTCCAAAAAGGTTCATTGGAAAATGAAGAAATGATTCACTATTTGTAGGAGACAAGGCCCAACGGCTAGTCTGAGCGCAACTCATTAAATAGGCATGCGGCTCATTATCATTAATGATCCGTAAAAACCTATATTGAGCCGCATGCTCTAGACTACGCTCCTTTTTGTCTTCTAGTGGGAAATGCCATCTGGTGAAGATTATATTAAAATGGATATTCTTAGACCATCTAGAATATGCTAAACTCAAATTTCTATTTTCTTTTATAATAAATCTTTTTTATAAAAATAAAGTTTATTAAAAATATTTTGTCACATTTGTATAAATGTGAGTTTTAAGGTTAATCACTTTTAAAGATAACTAAACATGCATAAGATATGTTTGTGTAAGACTTAAATGATTATTACATTAATGATAGTGTTTGTTAAGTAATTCGTATTACGGTTATCTTTGACGATAAATGTTTTTACACTTTGTCGTGATTAAAACTAAGAAAGATTAGTTGTTACAAAATATTTTTTGGCATCGGTTGTATTAAAAATCTCCTCCTTTTTTATTATGACAAACTATAAACTTATTCATATAAAAACAAAAGTTTTCGGATTATTAACGAGTTTATCACTACCATTTCTCCTCCTTTTGTCTAAGCAAAAAGTTAGCACAAGTTTTTGAAAAGGAGAAGAATCGACTTTGCTAGTAGCTCTCCTTTGGTGCTTACTCTCCCTAGCTTGGGGCACCAAGTGATTGAGCTATGGTGACAAGCTACATACAAAGGTTAGTAGAAAGAAAAGAAACACCCATGTAATTTCAATAGTTACTACTTGTTAAATAATTTGAGAGGGAGGGAGAAAAGGAATCTCAACTTAGAAAGTAAGTATTTGCTAAGTATGTCTAAGGAGAGTAATTTGACAAGCTCAATTCACAATTGTTAGAATAAAGATAGAAAATAAACATCCAACAATTTGAAGATATTATTTCAAAGGGTTAAAAAATTAGAATTTTTGGAATCACCCAATAAAATTCAAGGTTTAACCAAAATCAACTCTCAACAATATGTGTGATAAAGGAATAAGCAAAACAAACAATAACACACATAACAATCATATTCAAGAAATATGAAAGCACATACAACAAGATATTCATATGTGAAAATATGAATACTAAAGCAAGAAATAAACAAAATAAGCATAACAACTATTCTAGTAGAAGTAGTCTTCCAAGATTGCTTAGGTTCTTATTTTGACTCAAACGATTAGAACACAAAATATGTTTTAACTGGTAAAATAAGAAGAATGTGCATCTTCTGTAGATTTGCTCACAGGAACAAATACTCGAAAAGGAGGTCGAGTGAGGAGAAATTCAACAAAATTTAACTTCCAAAGACATGAGCAAGTTCAATTGTTGAAATCTACAACACGCACACAAGCTTCCATGATGCAAAACAAAATCATTAGATGGGGAAAGTCCATCATTAAAGAAAGAGAGTGGTGAAGGAGAAGGATAATGTGAAGAAGAAAATGAAAGGTTACCATCACAATACTTAGTGAGGTTAGGGTAAGAAGAGAGGTTATTTAGTTGAGGTGTGTTGAAATGATTAGGTGATGGTAGAAGAGCTTTACTTTCTCTGGTAATTGGATTGATTATAACACTCATTCCAATGCTCAATTAGAGAGAAATCAGAAGTCTTGAAAGGTTTAGAAGAACAAGGTTCATAGAAATCCTTATTCTTCTTAATCCAAATGGGTTTCACTGAAATTTTAGGTTTCTTAGAAAGCTTAGAAGAAGAAGCTTTGGGTTTAGAAGGTTGTGACAAATAGATATCAATGTTAAGTTTATAAGAAGAAGACATGGTGAGGGGAGAGAAGAGATATCCTAAAAGAAGAGAATATAAAGAAAATAGAGAAGGCAAAGGATAAAAAGAAAAAAAAATTCAAGAAATGTTTAGCTCAAAGAGGAAAACAAAGAATTTTGAAGAAAACTGCCCAAAGGATAAAGACCAAAAACGAACAAAAATAGGGCTTCCTGCCCGTGGTTCGTTAAATGGGTCTGTGACTCATTATTGATAATGATCTGCGGGGCTATTTATTGAACCGTCCACAGTGGACGCCAAAACCCAATTTTTAAAAGTTTGTGAAAAGACAAGACTTTTTCAAGTTTTAAGCAAATATTGGATTTTTACCTCTATTAGCACTAGGTTAGGCTATGGTTGCATAAAGAGCAACATACTCACATGAGTATCTTGACAAAGTGTGACAAAATATTTAAATAATATTTTGATCAAGTTTGAGTCAAGTTTTAGAGGTGACAATAGATTTAGGTTCAATTTTAGATTTTAAATTGATGTTGATGAATGTGTACACAAGCAAGTTATAACACATAAAACTAAATCCATTCATCATCTACATGAAAAACTCATGTAGGAAACAAGATACAAGACATGAAAGATAACTAACAAAACAATAATGCTAGTTATTCTAATATTGATTAATTCATCTTCTTGGCTTAATTCTTGAAAGATATTTTTAGAAAAATATCATCATTTCATCCCTTAGGAGGAGAAAGATTGTTAAACAAAGTTAGCAAGAATTCTTGCAACCTTGCATGAAGTCCATATATTTCTATTCTAAGAGATTAGATGATGTGGTTGTTGTAAGGACAACATGGACAATTAGTACCATGTGCTTCAAGAAAAACAAAGAAATATGGATCACCCATATGGTGGTAGAAAGGAACATCTAAGATAGGAGTGTTAGGAGGAGGAGGTGGCATGGTGTCCAAGGGTGATATGGGTGAAGGCTTAATAAATGCAATGCTTTGGAGGGGTATGAGGTTCTCATCCAAGATATGACTTGGAGAGAAAGGTGATGACAACTCATTCATTCTTGATTGGAATGAAGATGAGGGAGAAGCATCTGAATGGCTAGTACCATGAGTTAAGCAAGTCTTGCGTAGTCCAAGAGGTGGTGAAAGTGATGATGAAATGGGAATTGGTATGGGCGTAGTCTCATTCCTTGGTGTAAGAAAATAAGAAGAACCTTGTTTAGGTATCTTGATATTAATCTTAAGGCTCTTTTGTTGGAATAATTTTTGGAGGAATTTGAGGATCTAGTGGACACCATGGTTGAGTGTTTTAGGCTTAGGAAGGCTTAGAAATTGTGAGGAAGAAGAAGAACAAAGAGGTTTAAGAAGATAAGAGGATCATCCATAGTGATAATGTGATAAAAATGTTATTGGTAAACAAGTTTTATGCATCTTTACAAAGATCTAGAAGAAACATTGTAAAGGAAAGAATTCTGTTCGAAATTATAACTTGCGGCTCAATAATTATCCCTGTAGCTCAATATCAATATTGAATCGCCAGGTTTATTGATCCGCCGACAGAAGGTCTGAAAAATGGTACATCCATCATTTTTCAAAAGCCCATATTTTAAACACTTATTAGTCAAACAAAGATAGATGTTTAACCAAAATATAAATAGCTAAATAACACATAATTGCACACAAACATGCGAATTGAAACATCAATCACAGGAAACATAGATAGGATTAAAATCTAGTCAACCCAAACAATCAAGTATTATTACAAACCAAAGTACATAAAATAAAAAGAGTCCACTGAAAGAATTAGTTCAACATAAGAACTAAGTTAACTATCCAAGTATTCTAAGTAGCTTCACTTCTTTTTCTCGCCTAACTTCCTTAGCATATTCTCCATGGCTTTGAATGCTCCCCTCGTTTTGACACGATGCTCGTACAATTCCTCTCATGTCTCAAGTTTAGAATGGTAAGCATGCTCAAGGCTAAACCTATGAGGAAGCTCACTAGATGAGGAAGGAGGATGAGGTATTTCGTTTAAACCATCTATTAAAGTGTTCAAAGATGGGGATGAGACACTCGGGGAACCCACATCAGTACTCGTTCCAACTTCATCATCACTAGATGAAGAGGAATGTTGCTCATCGTTGGATGATTCCTGATGATCGCCTCTACGCCTACCACAGTCACTCCTAATATTTCGTGGACGTACCCTTTTAATGGGACACAACACACGATTGACGTGCAAGTATGTGGAGAGACGAAGGTGGAGGTAGTCACGATCAACCCTTGTGAAAAGGCGAGTGAGGAGCATGACATAAAGAATGTGCGGTCTTGGCTTTGAAAAGACATCATGGATCCGTCGAGCGATAAAGTACGCAAGATTGTACGGAATGGAATGACACATACAACACATCATATGTGTCTTACAAGCGGGAACATGATCCCTGTTTCCACCGTGACAAAATGCATTCTCCCTAATTATGTCGGCCCAATAGACCATACAAGGATTAAGGTCGCTTACGAGTATCATAAGAAGACAACACACGTTTCTCATTATGGATACCACGTACAACGGGTCCATTACGACGTTGAGTAATGGTGCCAAGAATGAAGTCTAGTTCGACAACTAGAGTATCATATGGAGCAACATCGATACTCGTGAGCAAAGAGTCAAGCCTCCATGCCTCCGTGAATCGACATTGTCCTTCATATGGTACTCGAAGTGTTTGACCAAACTCGAAAAAAGAGTAGCTAATAGGTTGACCTCAAATGGCAAAATTAACAAGCACTCCATTTTCATTAGTGTGAATGGAATATGTGCTCAAGAACTCTAAAAGGAATTGATGATAGATTAAGTCGTTGATTTTGAGTAGGCAATCAAGACCATTATTCCCAAACATTGTTTGAGTATACTCAATATCTTCAATGTCCTCATCGACGACTCGGCCCTCATGAAAACAACGAGTTTGAAGTGAACGAAGAGTGTTTGCAAGGTGAGAGGATTCACAAGACTCAGAAAGGTTAGGCATATAACGCTTAGTCTATTGGTGATCATTTTGATAACCCGAAGGCATTGTTTAGTACCTATATTAAACAAAAAATAACTCCACAATCACTCCATGTTAGATATGAATTAGTAAAAATTAAAACCACGAGAAGTGTTTAATCAACTTCTTGACTAACCAAAGGATTATTCCTGTAACACCCCCGAAATCGGACAAGGAACAAATAGGCAGCATGGGGGTGTCACGTCATGGTACAAGAAACAATAAAATATAGGTGACACAAAAATGACGTAATAAAACATTTACATTACAAGATTCACATCAGAGTTTAAACAAAGGTTCCTGATGACGTATAGTCTCCAGCCGGGTCATGAACCCGACCCATGGATACTACCCGCATTCGGCCCATCACGAATGGGTTGGATTGATTAGTTAAGCTTACGGGCTTGAATGAACAATGGCCGCATCCGGCCCACGGCCCGGTACAGCCAGGACAGGGTTAGACAGAATCACAATCCTATTAGGATTGGGATTTACATTCAAGTATAGGATATACACTAGCCATAATTAGAAGATAACAATCAAGCTAATTATGGTGATTATCTTACGATTGGGACCGAAGTAAACAGTGAGCCCATTAGGGTTTCACTGCCTATATAAGGAACCCCCAATGGTTCCACAAAGGTATTGCATTCTACATACTCTAAGCTCACATCCAATTCTTAACCCTAACCGATTACTTACTCTCACGCCGGAGTCTAATCGTGGGATACATTCCCACGGTAAGCCTAACACGTGTTTCTTTAGTGTGCAGGATCTCAACAAGATTATTCACTTGGTGCAAGAGCCGGAGCCCAGCCAACCCGAATTAAGCCTAATTCGGGTCTAGCAAGGATCATCCAACTTTTGTATCAACAAGTTGGCGCCATCCGTGGGATCAGTACACTAAGCTAGAAAAAATTTCATCTAGATCTCTTTCAATGACGAAAGGACATCCGCAAGGAAATCCCAGGAACACGAATCCTGCGAATCGGAAGTCCACAGGGGACGGGATACTCATCCCCACTCAGTCCCCTAGCAACCAAACAGGTGGATCGAATAACCAAAGCGTTTTTCAGTCTATGGGTGGGATAGGCACGTTCGCTAATACCCCCCACCAACCATGACCATGGACAACCCTGACCCAGGGAGTGCGCCTAAGGCCCCTAACAAGGAGCCACACAGGCCATCAACTGAAGAAGAAGTGGAAGTCGAACCACTTAGTGACGAAGACCTCGCTCGTGTTCTCACGCAGAACTTCGAGAGGATCGTCCCCGGTATCGCGTCAAGGCTAAACCTAGGTAGACCTCCAATCTAGGCTCAACTTTGGCAGGGCCGTGTCCGGCACCTCTCCTCAGACTCAAAAGAAGAAGAGGGCACGACCCCAGGAACGAAACCTCTTTGAGGAGAACCCTCAACCTCGGAATGTGTTCGAACGCATATGGGATCGTGTTATGCAGGAACTACTACAATCTCGTGAAGAAGGAGATAGATCCAACGACTCAGCCGAACGGCCGAACTTGGAATTAACCAGGAAAAATGGCCGCACAAGCGTGTGGGATAGGGTGAATACCGGGAAGAAGGCTCCTAGCTCTTCTCATAAAAGTGATCCTCAGCCGAGAAGTGGGGCACCGCCCCCTTCCCCCGGTCCCTCGGGAGAAGATTCAGATGACCATCCACCCAAGCGTCGCCGACCTAAGCATACTCCTCCACCACCATCGGACGATGAGGGGTACTACGGTGGCCCTTACTATCGTGAGGTGGAAGGGGAGGATCTCTCCCGCCCATGGTGTGACCCCAATCTCTCCCATCCATGGTGTGATCCTAGGGAAGATCCTTTTACCCTCCGCATACGGAATTTATCCGAGGATAAGAAGCGTCGCATGCCAACGTGCGTCAAAACCTATGATGGGTCTGGTGATCCGGATGATCACCTAAAGATATTTGACACGCAGGCAAAAATCGAACGATGGCCCATGCCTATATGGTGCCAGATGTTCAATTCAACCTTGATTGGCAATGCCCGTGATTGGTTTGAGGGATTTCCTCCCCGAAGCATCGATAGCTTCACTGAGCTACGCACTACGTTCAAAAACAATTATACTCAGCGAAAGAAGTATAATAGGGATCCGGTCTCATTAGCAACCGTCAAGCAACGGCCTAGAGAATCTACGGAGGACTTCATAGATCGTTTCAATGACGAGTGCACGCGCACAAAAACGATGCCGGAGCTCCTAAAAATTTCCGATTACATGCATGCCATAACAGACAAGGAATTAATTAGGCACCTCAATGACAAGCGGCCGGAGAAGTATGACGACCTCATGGAAAGGGTCAGGTACTTTGTAGAAGGAGAAACCGCGGTAGCCGCAGCCTATCCTACAAAGGGAAACCACAACTATCGATCGAACGACCAGTCCAGGAGACAGTCGGGTGGTCAAAGCAACCAAGGCAATGGAAGGGGTCCAGACTACAAGAGCCAAAACAAAGGAGGGCGGTCGGATGACAAGTTCACCCCCTAAAGATGTCTTACCGGGACATCTTATTGACAGAAGGGGCGAACTTCCAAAGGCCTCCCCCAATGACAACTCCGATGGACCGTCGTCAAGGAAATCGCTTTTGCGAATTCCACAACGACAAGGGCCACGACACGGAGGAATGCATCCAGCTCAAGAAGCACATTGAGTCACTGATCAAGTCAGGCAAACTCAAACATTTGGTCAAGGATTGGAAGGATGGAAAGGATAACAAAAAGCACGATAAGAAGGATCCCCAAAAGGACAAACCTTCGACTATATACATGATTCAATCTTGGCAGCGCCACACAAAGTAGAAAATTAGTAAAAATTCTCACGCGGCAGAGAAATCTCATTCCCTCCCATTACGACAAGTGACGTAGCGGATGCACCTCTCACGATTGAGGTAAGCATTGGAACACACAATATTCGTCGTATGTATGTGGATGGAGGGTCATCGGCGGAAGTACTTTACGAACACTGTTTCGTACAGCTACGACCAGAAATAAGAAACCAATTAGTATCGGCCACGTCGCCACTCATTGGCTTTAGTGGAGACACTATCTGGCCAATGGGACAACTGCGTCTGCTAGTAACCATTGGGAATGAAGAGCATTCCACCACGGCGTGGATGAATTTTATGGTGATACGCTCACACTCTCCATACAATGGGATTATTGGAAGACCAGGCATCCTGGCCATACGGGCAGTTCTGTCCACGGCTCACGGTATGATTAAATTTCCCGTCGAGGGGGGAATTGTTACTATTTACAATTCAATCATGCCAGCATCCGAATGCCACGCCGTGACGACACCAGTCGAGCCTCTGTTCCCATTAAGGAAGGATCACCGCCCCCCAATTGGAAGGTGGCAATCTATCCCGACTACCCGGAACAAGAGGTGTCCATAGGAGGAACGCTCTCGGATAACGGCAAGAGGGCCATGTGCTCTCTCCTAAAAGCCAACCTGGATGTATTCGCATGGGAGCCTAAGCACATGACGGGTGTGCCGCGTTCGATAGCAGAACACAAACTTCAAATCCGCCAGGGATATCCTCCTGTTAAACAAAAGAAGCGTGGTCAAGCACTAGAGCGCAATCAGGTACTGGATGAGGTACGGAAATTAGTAGACGCATGAATCATGCGCGAGGTATACTACCACGAGTGGTTATCCAACCCAGTCATGGTCAAGAAGCATGACGTGAGTTGGCGCATGTGTGTAGACTTCACGGACTTAAACAAAGCTTGTCCGCAAGACTGCTATCCGTTACCATAAATTTATTGGAAGGTGGAATCCTTATGTGGATACCCTTTCAAGTGTTTTTTAGATGCATACAAAGGATACCATCAGATCCAGATGGCGGAAGAAAATGAGGAGAAAACGGCGTTTCATACTAGTTAGGGTGTGTATTGTTACACAAAAATACCGTTCGGACTAAAGAACACCGGAGCAACATATCAGCGACTTGTTGATAAAGCCTTCGATTCCCAGATAGGCCGCAACCTTGAGGTCTATGTTGATGATCTGGTCATCAAGAGTCATATGGAGGAAGCACTTCTTCGTGATATCCAGGAGACGTTTGACACGTTGAGGTGAATCAACATGAAACTGAATCCAGAAAAGTGCACGTTTGGGGACACGGAAGGGACGTTCGGATATATGATTGATCCAAACGACATCAAGCCTTATCCGGAAAAGATGGACGCGGTGAAAAAAGTGCACTTTTGTATCAACAGTCCCAAAGTTTTATAATAAGATAAAAAGTATTTATTAAAACATGGTTTTGAAACATATATTTACCAAAAATTACAGGATGAATTTCTGACAGCTTTTACCGAACACAGAATATCCAAGCTGCTAACATCCTGCGGGCTCCCATCCAAGCATATTAAGCGTTATTACGTGAGATTTAAACATGTAAATACATAAACAAAAAGGTAAGTGATATTTATAGGTTTAGTAAATTAAGTAATGGAACACAAGTACAATTTGTAGAATAAGTAATGGGGGAGGGGATGACTATGTACATTATCCATAGTCATAATATTTATTATTGCTATTTAACTCATGACACTGAAGCTTAACGTATAAAAGTGCCCCTAGTGAGTAGTCAGCCTAAATACTCAAGTAATAAACAAATGTAAGTGCGTTAAAGTAAATACGGGACGGGGATTGTCAATCCCAATGGATCCATCCACAACATTCGCGCTTGAAAACTGTGAATAATTAATAGTTCATGATATTGAGGGGGACTTAGTGGCTATAGATACTAAAAACAATAATAATCGGTACTCATCTGGTACACATACAATTCAAGATAGCATACAATTTTAAAAGATTGTGTTCCAACATGAAAATCTCACCTCGCGTTTAGAAACATTGTATAAGAAGTAAAATGGGTCTATGAACTCAATTCAGTAAGTGTAGTAGTATCGATCAGTCGAAAAGTTTTAAAACGAAAGGATCACAACAACGAACACTTTACCGCAAGCCGCGACCAATAATGGTAACGAGTACTTTATGAATGTACTCAAAACCCAGAAAATACTTATATTATTAGGAATGACACAAAACGTACTTTTAATAAGTAATATATATGCATACTTCAAGAATTTATCATAAAAGTTTTAAGATTTAACTTATTTTACCAATTTCTGAAAATTTACCACTTACTGAGCTCTCACGCGGCTTCCTAAATAAAATACC
Source organism: Glebionis coronaria (assembly GCA_025667525.1). Classification (NCBI taxonomy): domain Eukaryota; kingdom Viridiplantae; phylum Streptophyta; class Magnoliopsida; order Asterales; family Asteraceae; genus Glebionis; species Glebionis coronaria. The sequence continues at coordinate 424,328,874 of CM046874.1, forward strand.
AAACAACATCTACAATCTACTAAAGTTCAACTCCAGGTTCCTCCATGAGTTCTTTAATCCCAAAAATTTTCCCGAAAGTTTAAGACAAGTAAAATCCATTTTACAATTTTTATTTGATAAAAGGCACCCGAAATTGGACCTGAAGAAACCTACTGCTTGCATCTACTGTTTTGACCCACTTAGACAACTCCTAAACTCACGAAAAAAATCAGGGAACTCACACACATTTTAAATAAGCTACGGTTTGAATTTTGCTGAAAAATATTAAGTTTAGACCACTAAGCTTTTTGTTTTACTACAATTGAAATTAAAGACAGTTTGACAACTCAACTTGTAAAATCATTTTAACTAACTTATAATTACTTTTAGAACTCACAACCATTTGCGTTTGAAAGAAGACTTGAAGTACTTAGTTCTAAGATTTGAAAAATCAGCAAAAGCCCTTAGTAATGTCAAGTTATTGCTATCGCAAGGTGACTCAATTTTTTGCACAAAGTCGTAGAAATTTACCATATGAAAATCAAATAATAAATCGACCATAACTAATTTGTTTTAAGGAGTTATAAGGCGAATTTTATATCAAAACGATCACAAGGACAAATCCCACGACTACAAACCATATAATCTCAGTTCACGTGTAACACCCCACTTTGATAAGTAAACCGTTACATGATAAGTATGGCGTGTCATCAAAGCATGCAAGGTAATATGTCCTAAAACATACATGACCAAAAGGAAAACCGGAATCAAACATCGGTTCCCAAACATAAGCCCAAAACATACATGAAGTAAATGAAATAGGAAGGACAAAACAAGTGTCCAAGCAAGTATAAATACATGAAAGCAAAAGGAGAAGAAGTCTAAGGTAGCTTCCATCCTATGCACGTGCTCTCAATGCTCAAGCTTGTCCTAGGGTACCTGCCGTTTTAGGACATGGAAGAAAATACGACTGAGCAATACACTTAATGATCGGATATAATGACATGATAAGAATAACTGAAACATAAGTAAAAGACATGAAATGCAGCGGGAAATGTGTAAGTCCTGGAAAACCTGGAACATGTTTTATAAACTGGTTTATACTGAAAAGTCTGATGTTTATACATGCAAATGTAATTTAAATGACAAAGAGCTCATATAGGTCATGATATACATCAACGTGCATGAATACATAGAGGGATGACCTCGTCATGCAATTAGAGGGGTGACCTCTAATTACAATCGTCTAGGTGGAGGGATCAGATCTAGTGTGACGGATGTAGATCACACACCACAGTCACCTTGTAAATCTACAAAACATGTACTAGGATGCACCCATACGCCCCACATGATAATAATAATAATGGCCAAATAACTGAAAGGAACACCGCGAGAAATCACTCTCGTCGTGGAAGAGTCATAACACCGGTGCCTCAAGTGTCATGGTTATGGTACCTCCATAACTAGGTGGACATGGTCATGCATGTATATAGCTCAGGCAATTTTAAAATGATAGCATGGTAATCACTGAAAAGTTTTATAACATGTAAAATACTAGGGAAAACATATGACAGCAAACAGGAAATCCTAATCATGCATAGAAAGAGAATGTCCTTACTGAAGGACGAAATATCCGTACCTTATGTCCTGTAATGATGAAAGATGAAAGGCGGAAAGTAACTACTCCGACTTCACGAGTGCTACATAATAAAGGACGTGAATGAGTTGTATGTTCATATATAAATTACTGGTTCTTAGTTTACTGTACTTGTTTCTGACTTGTTTTACTTGTTCCTGACTTGTTTTACTTGTTCTTGACTTGTTTTACTGTTTCCTGTTTTATCATGTAGTTTCTTAGTGTTTCATATGTTCTTGATTAACGTATTTCATGTTTCATGTGTTATTATACTTTAAGTTTCATAATGAGTAACTTTCTAAAAATAGAAGGTTTCTATATATAGTAACTTTCCAAAAATAGCAGGTTTCCATATATAGCAACTTTCCAAAAATAGTAAATTTCCATAAATAGTAAGTTTCTAAAAATAAAACGTTTTCATAATTAGCATGTTTCCATAAATAGCATGTTTCCATAAATAGCATGTTTCCGTAAATAGTATGTTTCCATAAATAGCATGTTTCCATAAATAGTATGTTTTTATAAATAGCATGTTTCCATAAATAGTAATAAGCTTGTTTAATAAGCATATGATATAAGCTAAAGCTTAATGAATATATTTTATAAGTCATGATTAATTAAATGTCATATAGTAAAGTTTATTAATAAATAAATACTTTAGTCTAACATAATAATTATTAATTAATAATATAATACATGATTTATAAGTGATTAGTAATTAATAATATAACATAGTTCTATACTAATAAAACTTTACCATAACTTGATCATTGTATAATTAAACTAAGAGTTATAATTAATTTAACTATACCATGAATAAAATGTAATTAAATAATTAGGCTATGTCATTAATTAAATTAATTAAATGTGCCATTTTAATATCATGAATTATTATATCAAATAATTATTATAAGTCCAAGTTAATTCAATTAAATGAGGCTATGTTAAATTCATGAATAATTAAATAACATAATTATTAAAAGTCTAAAGTTAATTTAATTAAATAGACCATGATTTATTTCTTAATAATTACATAATTAAATTAACCTAAGTCCCAAATTAATTAAATAAAATGTATAACCAAACACCCCATTGGTATTCGGTTTAACCGAGACCGAAACAAAGCCCCACCGACACCCAATGTCTCGGCTGCTAAACAACCACCACCACCACAGCCATTGGGCTATGTTCCTTGCCACCGGCCTAGCCGGGTTCCCACCGCCTGACAACAGGTTCCCACTGAGAGTTGTGGCTCTCGGCTTGTCGCTGTCAAGCCAAACGTCCAACTATGGGGGAGGGGGGTCCTTGTGTTGCGGCTGACCATGAATAACGGCCACCGAGGCCCACTTGGGCTCGGCTGGCCGACTGCTAAACCCACCAAGACCCTCGTGGTCCCGGTTCCCGTGACAAACAAAATGAAACCCGATTAATTCCATGTTTTTATCCATGTTTTTTATTGTTCACAACATGTTCATAATATAATTAATAAAATCATTGATTCTTAAAATGAAAAGAAAAGAAAAGATTACCGAACCCTTGTGAATTACGAACAATCAAACCCGAACACACAACCCGAATGCTTAAAAGATCAAAGCCCTTTTCTCTCACCTTATTCCTTTCAAAACCGGCGGCTACACTCCCAAAGACTAGGGTTTCCTTGTTCTTTTTGTAAAACTTGTAAAATGATTTTTCTGGGAGTGTTTTTGGTTACAATAATTTCTTTACGGGGCGGGCCATGGGCGCTCTTGTTTCTTTTCTTTATAGATCGGCCAAATACTCCATTTAATATTGTTTTTCGTGTTCATGTTTTATAATTTCTCGTGTAATAATATTCATGACGTGAGTTCGTGTTTTAATTCATGTTAAGTCTTGTCGCACATTAATTATTATATGTAAAATACTTGTTACTAAATACGTAATAGTATACGTAATACTTGTTTTGATACATTAAATATTCATGATACGTGTCGAGTATTAAATAAATTGTAAAGTTTTAATTAATCCGTGTTTTCGTGTATTTAATGTCTTCATGTATTTTATGCGGGGTTTACAACTCTTCCCCTCTAAAAAGAATAATTCGTCCTCGAATTAGAGATACAATAAGTTGAAAAGGACATGGACATGATGTGGATGAATAGGACATGGAACGTGACTTGGCTGAAAAGAACATACCCGGATTATGGAAGGAAATGAGGATAAGAATCTGGTTGGATTCCTCCGTTTCCAAATAGCTTCCTGCTCGGAATCGTTCCTCCAACGGATCTTGATGAAAGAATAGTCTTGTTCCTCATGACCATATCTTGACGATCTTAAACAGATTATGGTTCCTCAATGTAAAATCCATGATTTTACCATGATTAAATATAATAAATTTCCACCTATTAATCCTAGAACACAAACTCATGTGTTATATTTCTATAGGTCATGTGTGAACTTGTCTAACATGTACATATACTTTTACATACACACTTGTTGTAATAAGATTCATAATGTAAACCTTGTACATAAGACTAAGGAAAACAAGTAGTAAAATGTATAACCAACAATTGATTAAACAACACTTAACAAAAATGAGAAAATATGTTACAACATGTATCTATAACCGTGTATATATGTATGCATATTATAGGCATGCCTAAACTTTCTTGGACTAGCCCAAGGTTATGTGTTCTTCATGATCTAGCCCAACATAGGCCCAACACAAGCCCACTCTCCCTTTTGGATAGCCATACACGGCACCAAAGGCATGTGGAAGTAGAAGGGATGCATGGGAAACACAAAAGCTAACACTTGGCACAAGTGTTCTTACCTAGGCAATCATGCCTTTTACATTACCTTCCTTCTCTCCTCTTTAAGCCGAAACACACACACATTTTCACATACATGCAATCCAATCTTGTTCGCTCACTCTCTTCTCTCTCAAATCATACGGCTTAAAGTCATGTACATCTAAAAGCAAGTATTAATTACACCAAGATCCTTGTCTTATCTTTACTACAAATCATTAGTAGTATCATTCTCTTGGAATCACTACAAACAAGCCCTAACTAAGTCATCAAAGCCACGGCTTGGTTTGTCTTGGGGTTTTCTTCATCATCTTGAGTAGATCTCAAATCTCCTTGTTCTTCTAGATCATTTGTGGTACTTTTAGGCAAGAAAGATATACACTACTTGTTCTTTCATTTCTTCATGCATGAATCATCATACATCTATAAACACAAGTCAATAACATGTTAAAATCAAGATTTGATAAAACTATGACCCTTATAGGTCACGACATATTTATGCAAATCATGCTCATGAATTAAATCTTTTAATAAGAAACCTATAACTTGTATCCTATGTTTTAAACTTGATTTAAAAACCATACGAGACGTTTGTAAATCTAAACGTTGCATGAGTTACAAATCTTGTTTTATGAGACTATGGTTAAACCAATAGTCATAGATCTCATAAAATGAATGTGTGTAACCTAAAAATCTTGAAGACCATGACCTTAAAGGTCACGACATACATAGTTAATGTATATGTGATTTATGTGTTGAGTTTAAATGATGGAATATGAAATGATACATGTTAAATTGACTATTAAAAATCACAAAAATAACTTATAGAATAAATGTAGCCGTGGGTTACATATGACCTAAAATGAATTAGATGTACATGCATGCTTATATTAACCATAGATCTAATGATAAAAACTAACTTGAGTATGTTAAACATAAAAACAATCTTATAAAACTTTATGGGAACCTTGGGAAGACACAATGTAGCCGTGGGCTATATGTAGTCACCTTGGTAAAATGGGAACCTTGGAAACATGCATGTTACCTAGATAATCATGATTATATTTTGCAACTATTTACAAGGCTGAAAGATTAGCTAAAGTGTTCATCTTGGAAATACCAAGGTTTAAAAATATAGCCGTGGGCTATATATATGTGTACATGGATCTATGCTTGATTTTTAGTTCTAGACATAGTTTAGATCTCATTTTGGACTTGTAACTTGATTTCTTAATGTGTACATAGTTAGATCTATTTTTGTAACACTTATAAACTACATGCAACCTTAGAATAAGGCTTGACTTATCTTAATAATCTATGACTAATATTAGCCGTGGGATATAAGCTCCTACTAGGGCTTATGACCTACTTGTAACCTTATAACACATCTAGATCTAATTTGGCATAACACATAAAACAAATTTTAAGTTTTGTTTTCTATTTGGATTTAAAACTAAATATAAATAAGCTCATAATAAGCTTATAAGAATATCCTAAGTTAAAACTTACATAAAATGTAAAGTAGTGTTAATGGACTATTTAAGCCCATGAAATGTTAATTCAAAACTTAATGGACCCAATAAGCCCATTTAATAAATCCTAGTAACTTAATGGACTTAAGATTACACTTAGGTCCATTTAACTAATTAAAGGGCTTAAAAATGTAGTTAAGCCCAATAAATGATTTAATGGCCCATTTAAATAAATTAGTGGACTTGAGATATATTTAAGCCCACTAGAATAGCCCGTTAGATGTTTAGCCCATTTAATGAGCCCATATACTATTTTGAATGTTAAATGAGAGTTTTTATAATAAAATATAACTTATAAAAACTTTTTGGATTAAAATGACAATTTATGAAACTTAAGGGCTAAAACCGTAACTTATGAAACTTGTTTTGATAAACTAGTAAACACAAGGACTGAAAAAGTAATTATCCAAAAGTCTAGGGTTTAATAAATACTATCCGTAGCAAATTAAACCCCAGGGACCATTTTGGGAAGTTTCTAAAAGTTATTTTGTCATTTTATAACCCTAGGGACCATTCTTGTAATAAGCCGAAACTTAAAGAAGCCCTAGGGGCTATTTTTGTAATTTTGGTAAAGTTACAAAACCTAGATATAACTAGGGGGACTAAACCTGCCATAAGCCGAAACTATAACAAGCCCTAGGTACTAAATATGTAAAATCCGAAAGTTATACTTGTTTAAAAATATAAAGGGACTAGTTTTGCCATATTTCGAAACAATAACAAGCCCTAACTCTAAAATCTATTTTAATTACAATAAAACATAATTAATACTTAGACCATAAGAATTAAGGTATAAATTCTTAAATTTAAATTATTTTATAAACATTAAAGTAATTTATGGAAACTTTAAAGTTAAATAAAATATTATATTTATTTTTCAAAATAAAATATTTATATTTACTTTAGGGAATAATTGTATAAACAATTATGAATATGTATTACTCTTACATAAACTCATATACTTTTAGAAAAATAAAAACTATATGAACATTGGATAAATTAAATGTTAATAGGTAAGTAAAACACTTTACGGTTACTTAAAATATGAAACTTAATAATAAGTTTAAATAGATGATTATAATACATGAGCTACGAACGTGGATTAATAATGTAGGAATTTTTAGTCCAATTAATGCAATTAATGTTCATTTTTCCTCGACTCACTCGAATTGATTTCCGGTTAAACGTAAGACTACTTTGTTCTTGGTAAAACGTATATTTGGTATTTTAAAAGATAATTATTTCTTAATTTTAAAAACTATTTAATCTAATTTAAAAATCTATTTTAAACTAATTTAAATAAAAACCATTTTTGAAACTTAAACAAAATTAAAACTAATTTTTGTGAAACTAAAATAAAGACTTTTTAATGAAAACTATTTTTAAAACAAAACTAATTTAATTAACTAAAATTTAAACTAAATAAAATTTAAACTAAATTAAAACTAAATTTAAAAATATTTAAAATTCCTAAAAGTAAATAAAATATTTTTTTATCTTTTTATATTTTTATAAAAACTGAATAAAAGAAAATTAATAAAAAAACTTTCTAATTAAATTTAATTAAAACTAAAAACTTGTATTTAAACTTTAAACAAACTAAAACTGCCAAAGAAATTAACCCTATATTAATCAAAAAGCGCGTAAAGAAACACAAGTAAAGGTCTAGATCAATTGGTTATGCTGTTGGTCTGTTAAAGCTAGAGGTCCAGGGTTCGAGCCCTGGACATACAATATTTTTACTATTATATTTTTTTTTGGCATTAACTTTTTGGAATAACAAAGAACAACAGATAAATTGTATCTATTGTCTAGATACAGCAAAATCAGCTATGAAACAAATAAGCAGACGAGACAAATAAGCAGTTAATCCAAATATAACAAATCCTAAATAAGCAAATAATTCTGAAAAGCAATGAGCAAATAATCAAATAAGCAGCCTAACCAATATAAGCCACGCAGCCTAATAAATAAGCAAAAAAAAAAAAACTAAATAAGCATCTAAAGCAAATAACAACATATATTAAAAACCCAATTAAGCTAATGAAACCTTAAATAAGCATAACAAATCAAATAAGCTAAAACATTATAAGCTAAAAACTGAATAAGCAAATCCAAAACTAAGACGAAATCAAAACTTTACTTAAATCAAATAAGCAGTTATATTAAACCCAAAAAAAAGAACAAACATAAAACTAATAACATAAGCAGAAAACAATAATCAATAAGGCAGATCCAAATAAACTACTTGAACAAACTAAAATAAAGCAATAAATCCTATAAACTAAATAAACCAAATAGCAGACTAAATAATTCTAACAGCTTAATAAATAAAAAACAGATATATTAGGCAGATCCACTAAAACGCAAGCAGATAAATCAAATAACTTAAAACTTAAACTAAAACTGATAAAAAATTAAAAGAGGGATGAACCTTATTGATGACAACCATTGGGAAGAAGACGCGGCGCTGAGCCATCTTATCGAAACCGAACAAACACCACCTTCTTATCCGAACATCGTCACCATCTCTAAACTAAACAGCTACTCTTCGAACCAAACGAACCAAACAGCAAGAACAGTAACTTTGTATAAATCTCCTAGTGGGGAAGATTTAATTCACACTTTCTATTTTTTTTTATATTAATAATAATCAAAACGAACAGTAAGAAAAACGGATTAAAGGAGATAATTCAAGATTTGCAGAAAAATAAATTGGGACGAAAATTAATTAAAAGCAGCCTTTCATTAATAATAATTAAAATTACAATTACTGAAAATTAAAGAAATACATTAACCCTAATTATCTAACTTGCAGAAATTTAAATAAAAGAAAAAGTGCTAAAAAAGTGCTATTCTGAAATTACAGATTAAGGGTTTTTATAGGCAAACCCTAGGAAACCCTCTTCTTAGCTTCAAAAGTAAGCAATAAATCTAGGCCATCCGTTCCATCTTTTTTTCTTCTCTTTCTTGATCTTGCGGTGGAAAACACTTCTTGCATCACAGATTGCCAACCTGGATGGTTTGTGTTTGTTTACTGCTGAGGTGGAGTGATTCGACTGGTGGATTGGGTTTAGTGATGTGGTTTAACCAATCAAAACCAAGGAATTTACCACGTGAGATGGAGGACCACACTGAGTGATTGCTTCCGATAAAGATGGGGATTTAATTCCCCATCGTGTGAATTAAAACCCCCAAAAATTAGTGAGTAAATTTTGTTTGATGGGTAAATTAGGGTTTGGAGGTTTGGTGAAAAAAAACTGTGTGTGTTTTGTTTAGTGAGAGAGAAAGTAAACAGTGAATGGGTTTCTAGGTTGTAACGTCAAGTAAATGGCGTGGGTAAATATCTTTTATTAAGTGTGAGTGGATTGATATTTATCACGTGTGTGAGGGTATGGAAAGTTGGGTTGACCAGGCACTTATTTCTCCGTTTCATGTAAATAAGCCAAATGGGCTTTGGCCCAAATTTTAACCGGCGCAATGGTTAAACACTAAATGGGCTTTTGGGCTTCCAATGTGAAAGTAATTCATATCCATAATTGGGCTTTAAGGCCCAATAAGAATATGTGGGTCCCACAAAGCTCGAATATCTTTTAAAAGATTAAATCCGCTATAAACGAACTTGATCTCGGCTTCCTTGATTGTTTCTTTAAAACCCGTGTCGGTTTAGCCGGTTTTCGTGAACTAGGGAACACTTTTGGTCATTGACTTTATCTTCGTCTCTTTTTGGACTTTTCTTCAACATTTGACCGTGAAATCCCGTGTTTTCTCTTCTTTTGATCATTTGTACCTATTTAACATAACAACACAAAACCACGCGTAATTCTGATTTTTACGACATTAAACACATGATTAGGTCTTGTTTTTCCTTGATTTTAGTGGCAAAAGGATAAGTGTTTACACACTTATTAAATCCCCTACACTTGACCATTGCAATGACCCCATGCAATGCATTATTTCAAAGCATATAGTTACATTTTTCTCATAATTAACCCATCTTGGCCTTTATTAAGATATTCTAATACTACTACGATGAAAAGATAAAAATTTAAAAGGAGACAAAAGTTATAATAATTTATTAACTTGGAAATTATTAGATGGAAGAAACTCGTAAAGAAATCTAAGACTTAAATTAGGGCTTTGGTGTCATGAATATTAATCACCCTCAAGTTTCACGTTCCCCATACCAAGCTTAAAAACGAGATCATTTTTTATCACAAGTCCTTAAGTTAAAACCACTTATATAAGACAATTATGTAATACTCTTTCTCCAATTCCTACGTTGTATCTCTAGATTTTATTGATTGTCATTCACCCGTAGGCTCATTTGACTTATTTGATAATTATTATTCCAAAAAGGAAGGCCAAACGGTGCAAACCCGACACTCAAAACCTAACCTCGTCCTCAAAAACGTTGTCACTAAAGTAAGCCCACATCAAGGATGATTTAACACGATTTGGGGAATAAATTCCTGGACCCAAAATTTGGCCAATAGTACTACTTATTAATTATTCCTCCAAAGTCATGTAGACTTTATGTGGAGTTTAGCAAGTTCACATCATATACCCTTAGGCTCTTTAAGATGTAAAAATGCTCCCCATCTATTGTCCACACCCTAAGGCTCCTTGAACGATAAACGAGGGAATTGATTTTTGATCAATTTTTATTCAACACTTACCATGTCATACACCCTAAGGCTCTAATGACAAGGTTCGTGCTACATGCCCCACACCCTAAGGCTCCTTGAGGTCATGTTTTAATCTTATTCTTTCTTTATTTATGATATATATAGTAGGCTAAATTCCGCGGTCCCATGGTCTGAATACCTCCTACTTAGTGGTTATGAGCCACCTTAGTCGGAAGTCCACAACGCTGGCACCCTCAATGTGTTCATGCTTTAATTACAAGGAGAATAAAGATTTGGCTAAGAGTTAAGATATCGAATCGACACCGCAAAAATCCTCATTTATTAAGCAATTAAATATACAAGCGGGAAGAAAGAGCCACAAAAACTCATATAAGCAAAAATTAACACTTAAACTTATTATCAACTCTATCATCTCTCGTTCTCCACAATTTAAAATCTCAAGGAATGAGACTCGTGGATGCTTAGCCTAGTAAACCAATTAAGGTCCATATGGTTAAGGATACTAGCTAGAGTAAACTTGGATAAGTAAACTCGGGTTGAGTCAAAATATTCACGACGGGCCTAAAATATCAAAGACATCTAAACTTGTTAAAACCATTTTATTTAATTTATATATTATTTTTTACTTTATTCTTGAAATGGAAAATATAAATAAGATGCGATGATAAAAGGAAATAAATGAAAATACTACTCGACCAAAATAGATCAAAAATTTGAAAAACGTTGAAATTTTTTTAAATTTTCGATAAAATGGGGTCAAATTCATGGAAAAGCCCACTAAAATTTCGATAGAAATCCACCTACACCTTAATCTAAACATTGTCCTCAATGTTTAAGCATGTGGGAGAATAAACTCCCCTACACTTAGGACATTGAGTACGTTGTTTAAAATCGAGCTAAGGAAATGACAACTAAAGTGATTACATTTATTCGTTTTATTTTTATACAAGAGTGAATCACAATAGCAAAAACTTATCGAAGGAGCCGGGTACACGGGAAACACGGGAACACGGGTCGCGTCAAAAACACCAAAAGAGGATCATTAAAGCACATGTCCCTGCACACAACATCACAACACAAACAACCTACATGGCTCCCCCTACACTTATTGGTGAAAATGGGTGAAAAGGGTAGAAATCTGACCTAGTTATACGATGCTTGATTTATTTATCACGAGTCTCTAGCTCGACTCGTATTCCCAAATGTCATCATTCAAATGGGAAAATCATGGAAAAACCGAGATTTCCAAGGGAGGAAAATCTCTCCATGATAAAGGGGTGAAAACAAAGTCATATAAGGCATACCCCATGAAAATCCACCCGGGTCAAACACATAATTTCCATCACAAAAGGAAATAAACCCCGAGGTGGTAAAATCACGCAAGTCAAAGAAGAGTGGGGTATCCTTAGGCAAAAATTTCTTACTAGGAATGGTGTTATGGTGATAAGATAATGATAGCATGAAAATCTCGATTCCGGGATCAAACACCGATTCCTTAACGGGAAAATAGCAAGAGGTGTTGACATTTAAGCTCAAAATATCATCAAAATCCATAGTGGGAAAGTCATCCTCTTCCAAACTCGATGTGAAAACATAAGTATCATCGGAGTCATAGGAAAACTCTTCCTCATGAGGAAAATAGGTATTTAGAAAGATATCTAAATCCTCCTCAAATGGAATAATCTTTAAATTAGGAATGATCTCTAAGAGTGGAGGATCCTCCTCAATAGTCATGACTTCTAAAATTGGAGTATAAAAGTCAAAAGGAGTCTCCATGGAAGAATCACTCATAGGGATATGAGGTGCATTAAGATCATGGGGTGAGTCATCAAAGTTAATGAGATCACTTAAAGAAGTATCATCATCGTAGGTATCAAAGATTGGGGTATCAAAAATGGGTGGGTCGAAAGTGGGTGGGTCAAAAGATAAGTCGTCTAAACCGAAGATAGTGTGATCACTTGAAGAAGTGTCATCACTATAGGTGTCATAAATAGGAGTTTCAAAAATTTGAGGCTCTAAGGGAAGGGATGAAGTTATCACAAAATCATTTTGATTAGACTTTTCAATTCCAAAAGGATTAATAAAAATCTCTTCATTATCATAATTAAGAACATCAATCATATTGACCGACTCTTTTACATTTGATTTTGTTGTGATTTTTCCCATTTTAAAAACTTGTTGTTCATCCCGAACCCTAAGAATTAACTCCCCTTCGGCCACGTCAACTAAGGCTCTTCCGGATCGTAAGAATGGTCTACCAAGTATTAACGGAATACGAGGATCCATCTCATAGTCGAAAAAGACAAAGTCCACGGGAAAAGTGAATGTACCAACTCGAACAAAAACATCTTCGGCAATACCAACGGGGTATGCGAGAGTTCTATTAGCTAACTCGAGAGTCATGCGAGTCGGTACAAGGTCGGGTAATGATAATTGTTTCCAAACCAAAAGTGGCATAAGATTGATGCTAGCGTCGAGATCCGCTAAAGCCATACAATCATCGATGTGAGCAAACGAGCAAGGTAACACGTCCGGGATCTCCTAACTTTTCGGGAAGCTCTTTGAGAAGAATCGCGGAACAATTCTCATTTAAACGGGTGTTAACGAGCTCAACCATTTTTTCTTTCTTATTAAACAAATCTTTAAACATTTTCACAAATTTTGGCATTTGAGCAAGTGATTCAATAAGGCTTATGTTAACATTAACGTTGGAAATCATTTTCAAAAAGTTGGAGACATGAACGTCATCTTTGGTGAGCACTTTAGCCTTGTCTAACCTAGATGGATAAGGAATATTAGGCTTAGACTTTAAAGGTTGAGAAGGAGAAGGACTCGCTTCTTGAACAACCGTAGGGATAGGCTCTTTGGGCAATGGAGCACTAGGACTAGGAGTGGTAGTGGGAGGAATCACCGAAGGGGGAGTAGGATTACTCATTATGACCTCCGGGCCTTGTCTCTCCTTTATGGGCGAAGAGATGGAAGGTCCCACTAATGTGGCTCCACTTCGAGTATTGATAGCACTCACATTAGTACGAGGGTTAATCTCGGTATTGGAAGGTAAGGCTCCTTGGGGTCTAAGGGCTTGAATCATAGTAAAAAATCTCTTATCGTTGGACTCTTGCATTTGTCTAGTAGATTCTTGCATTGCTTTCATGATTTTCTCATGTTCGGTCAATTTTTGTAGAACCAAGTCCATTTGAGGATTATGCATATTCATTTGATTAAACCCTTGATTAGGAAAACCTTGATTAGGAAAATCTTGGTTTTGATATTGAGGTTGAAAACCGTTGTTATTATAAAAACCTTGGTTATTATTTTGAAACCCTTGATTTTGACCATTAAAATTCCCTTGATTTGCATTCCCTTGAAAATTACCCATTTGAGGACCTTGGTTCCTATTTTGGTGTTGGGTATTTTGGGCGGGTGGGGGTGGTCTTTGTGGTGCTACAAAACCCGGGGGAGCCAAATAATTAGTACTCTTGTAAGACAATGGTTAACATCAACATTAGGTTTAAATTGAACCCGTTCATTAGCATTAAAAGCACAAACTTGTTGTTGATTGTAAACCTTGTCACAATTAAAATATGCATGTGGTCCACCACAAGTCTCACACGTTTCACTAGTTTCTTTCAAGGCATTCACTTGACCATTAAGGGCTTAGGTTTTTAGAGCAATTGATTCAATAAGCGACGTAAGCTTATCAATTCTCTTATCATTCTCACTAGAACTAGCACTTGCCATAGTGGCCCTAACACTCTTGGTTTGTACTTTAGCCTTGTTTTCAATTATGAACCAAGCCTCATTCATGGTTTTCACAAGAATATTACCCCCGCCGCACTATTAAGTGAGTCTTGGTCATTTAGAGTTAAACCATTGTAAAACGTATTTATTTGATGCACTTTAGTGAAACCGTGTTGTGGACATTTTCTCAAAAGCTCTTTAAATCGGTCCCAAGACTCACTAAACGTTTCCCCATATTTTTGCTCAAAGGTGATTATGTCATTTCTCAAAGAGGTGGTCCGTGATGGTGGGAAAAAGTAATTAATGAACTTGGTTCTAAATCAATCCATGTTGTAATACTTTAGGGTGTGATGAGACTGCTTTTATACATAGTCTCATCGTCCAAATAGGGCTTAAAATGCATTAAATATCATCAAAATACCCATATATATGCTTGTGTTTGTTACTTGTGTATTTTAGGTACGGATATTGAGAAAATGACAAAAGATCACAAGAATCATACAAAAATGAACATGGGAAACGAAGCCGCACAATGAACCAAGCCCTAATGAAGACTTTCCCAAGATAAACCCTTGAAGATTTAAAGAATTATGAAGAAGGGTCCTCCAATATGGAAAAATTGACACTTTATACCCTTGTATCCTCATAATTACAAGATTGTTCCCTAAAGTTTGTCAAAATTACAAAAAGGACCCTCCACTTTGAAGAATTGGCAAGTTTAGCCCCTCAACAAAGCTAAATTGTCAATCATTATCCTCCATAAAGTCAAACACATTATGAAGTCCTTCAAAGTACAAGAAATTACAAGTTTGGTCCTTTGAAAAATCCGAAAATTACAAAAAGGACCCTTAACTTTCAACATTTGGCAAAAATGGTCCCTCAATCATCATGACTTGGCAAATTCAGTCCTCCAAAATATCAAATAGGCAAGTCAAGACCATTATCCATCAACAAAATGCCAAATCAGTCCCTCAAAAATCACATAATGGCAAGAAATACCCCTGAAAATACTTAGGAAAGTATTTGGGGCAAAAGTGTGAAGAATGAAACTTTGGTAACAAAGGGATTCAGATTTATGAAGAAAAGCTGGAAATGACAAGTTAACAAAAGATTGGGGTTTAATGCTGGCCAGACAACATTGTAACCTAGACCACTCATGGGCTGCCACCTCACCCCACTCACCACTCTAACCAATCACAACTCTCCATCCTGCCACCTCACACTCCACTTAAACCGGTTTAAGATTAATTTAATCTTGGCGCCTAAAACAACTTTTTAAACTTAATTAACTCCCAAAACAGATTAAAACCTATGTTCTTGGTGTTCATACCAGAATTAGGCTTTTTCTAATTACCAAGAATTAAGACCTAATTGCTTCCAGATTAATGATTAAAGGTCTTATGATCCTAACCCAACCCCTAAACTCCCATCACTCTCATGCATGTGACATTGCCAACCCTCCCCTGACCCACTCTTCACGTCCAAACAAAACAGGCCAGCAAATCCAACTCTCAAGAACTTGGCTTACTTTTCAAGTTTCATCTCCACCCTTGGATGCATTTCCCCTTTGCCAGCTTCAACAAAAGGCCAAAAGATTCCTCACAAGACTCCAAGATATTCAAACTACACAAGGGCAAAAATGGGACTTCAGTAGCTAGGGTTACGTTTTTTTTCAGCTTTCCTAGACAACATGTATGCCTATATAAAGGCTTAGGACCTCACATTTTTGCTTTGCTTTTGGTTTTTCCTTGTTCAAGCACTTGTAAATCCTATTTTCAAATTAATGAAATTGTGTTAAGTGTGTTGAAGAAAGACCAAGTGCCATCTTATTTTATGCTTGTTTATGCTATTTGTTTACTGAATTTGAATCTCAAAACCTGTTTTTAAGGAGAGTGCAAAAGTTTGCATTTTTCCTTTAAGCTTGATATTTTGCTAAGTTCTTGTTTCAACCTTGGAATTATTGGGTTATAGGGCTGATCATAGCATCCTAATTGTGTTGATTAAGGTGTGGTGAGGCTTATAACTTGGGGATAATCAAGTGTGGGGTAACAAGGTTGCATTAATCAAGGCTTTTCAAGTTTTTGTTTTGATAATCTTGCTTCTAACCTTGTTGAATCTTAGCAGTGGTGTTATTGGAAGCTTGTGCTTGTTCTAGCTAGCACATAAGCTCATAAATTCGTGGGTGTGGATGTACATCCATGAGGTTTGTCTAAAATCCTTGAAAATCTGATAAAAATTGGTATTTTTGTGGATTTGTGCTATACTGTTTCTTGTTGATTTCTTGGCTTAAATCTGCTTAGTCTTGCATGATAATGTTGTTTATATGCCAGATTGATCATTGGGTTAACTGAATCTTGCTTTTGATTTGAAAAACTTGGTTTTGAAAAGTTAAAAGGGTGTTTGGGATTACATGTTTAAGCTTGAATCTTGGTATTGTGTTGTTAGAAGGTGTTGTTTGTGCTTGGTATCTGTTATATGCCTTGTTGAGAGTGTTTTGCTGCAAGTTTTTGGAACTAAACCTTAAAATCAAACAATCTGCTACTTGTTGAGTTTGACTGATTTTGACCTAAGAATTTGGGAAAACCTAGAGTTTATGCATGCTTAGGGCTAAAAGCTGTTAAAACATCATCATTATAACTTATTTGATAGATATTGAGTGTTGAATCTGGATTATGTGTCAAATACATCAGCAAAGTGAAATCTTCTAGTGTTTAGTGTTCATCAGTAACATTCATAAGCTTGAATCTTGATTTAGGCTTTAAGCCATTGCATGAAAACTGTTTAAAATTGTTCATTAGAGTTTATAATAGCTTGTGTATGCATTTGGTTGAATTTGGTTGGCTGATAATTGCTAAAACTGCTTATAAGTGCTCAACTGCTTATTTGTTCATGTCTGTATCATATCTGGTGCTTTATTGATTAAATTGTATCAATTGGGTGATTGTGTTTGTGATATTTTGATTGTTATTGACTCCTTTTGATCCAAAGATCATTTGGGTGCCTTTGTGTAATCTGAATCTCCAAAAAGTTCACTAAAGACAAAAAAGTCTAATAGTCAAGCAGTGGAAAAAGTTTCCACTGCTCAACACCCAAAACTAGCCCCTGCTAGTGTAAAATTGAACTCAGCTTATCAATAAGCTATTTTAGCTTATCCAAACTTCCAACAACTTATTTTTTGTGATAGATCTTCATTATTTGACCCATTTGATTAGACTGGAGCTTATTGGACTTTGACTTTGACTTTTTACTAGAAAACCAACTTATTTGACTTTTACATAAGTGCTTATTTGCTTTTTCCAGCTTATTGAGTCAGCTTATTTGAAAACTCTTTGTTGATTTTGCTTAATTAAGTCATTTGAAAGCTATAGAAACTTGAATCAGCACTTGGGGTGGCCTAGAACTCAAAAACGACTATTTTGTCGTTTTCTGTAGATTGCTTATTGCATTTTCAGGCTTATTCCTTGGGCTTATTTCAAATTTATTTTTACAGAAGTCTTATTTAGGACAAAAGAAGCTTGTGTGTTTAATTTCAGCTTATGGCATTGGCTTATAGCTTAATGGGCCAAAAAGCCCATTAAGAATAAGCTGTTTGGTATAAGCTAGCTTATTTCGGTAATTTCACTCTCATTTCTGTGTTATTTAGGTTAAATTAAGCTAGTTTGCAAGTTTTTTGAATTTTTTATGATTTTTGGATTTTTTTATAATATTTTAATATTATTTTATTGTTAAAAATTAAAAGTCTGATTTTCTAACTTTTTATATTTTTCCTAGATTGTAGACACTTAATTAGGAATTTTGCAACTTTCCAAATATTTTTAGAGTCTTTTAGTTATTTTCTAGAATTAATTTAAGTTTTAATTGATTTTAGTAGTTTTTAATTGTTTAAAAATAGTGTTTAGTGATTTTAAAATTTTTAAAAATACTTTTTAGCTTAATTAGGGTATTTCTGAGGTTTACAAACTTTAATATCTTGTTGGGGACTTTTTAATAGTTAATTTTGATTTTTAGGGCTTTAATTAGCATTAAAAAGTCATTATTTAATTAATTAAAAGGTTTTGGCAAGTTTGGATTTTTTGTAAACTCTTAGAATATTTTTGTGGATGTTTAGTGATTTTTGGTAATTTTTAGGGTAAAATTTTAATTTTAGTGCTTTTTACGATTTTACGTGTACACCTTTTTCGTCTTAGTTTAATCCGTCTTCGTAACCATCATTTTCTTCTAATCTCATTTCTATTTTTATTTCTCAAAAATATAATCACAAAGTAATCCAAATCATTACACACATAACACACTAGCCTCCTTCAGAACGAACTCATTTTAGGGTCATTTACACACGCTTTTCCTAAATCGTCGTGCTTACCCTAATTTGCTCTCTTTTCCTAAAGAGTAGTAAAACCACTACATCAGGGTGGTTCCTTATTAAGCCAAATCCGGGCTTGTCCCTCGAGGGAAAAAGGAAAGAGTTGTAAACGAATGGCCTCTTGTGGCACCCCATTGTATTTCACGGTATTGGCTAATTGTGTTGGAAATACGTTTTTACGTATTTAGGAAGATTCGGTCACTCCGACAATATATTAAGTTGTAGCTCATAGTCTAGATATCTTTTAATTAACTAAACTAGGAAAATCCCGGTCCATGCTTGTATGGCCGGCCCAAATGTAAGCCCAAGCCCATCTTATGGGCTTGGTATATAAACCCTCTCCTTAGATGGAGAGGGTTCATTTGAATAACACATAGTTCTCTTAAACTTTCACTCTCTAGAAGTGTGAAATCCACCATCTTTCTACCTCTTCCTCTCTCTAAAACATAAGCATAGATTTACATTTCTACAAATGGCATCAGATCCTCGGTTCAATCCTTGGATCGTGTTTTTGTTTCAGATTTGGTGGTCTAATTTTTTTGTGTGTCTCGATCTGTTGATTTCTTTGTGTCACAAATGGTCAATCTGTTTAAAAGTCGTCTTTTGTTTTTGTCACGGTAGACACTTTAATCTTGTCTCATATCAGTTCATGTCCATCAAAATTACACAGTTATCATGTTTATCATTATACACATTATCTGACTTATCATTTTGTCACATGGTTTCATATGCTATATTATCTGTTTTATATCATTTCTGGGTCATCTAATATTTTCTTTGAAGATGAAAAGATGAAAACACATCTAGAAAACCCAGATCCGGATTTCAAGGAAAAGTTACAATGGATAAGATTTCAGACGGGTGCATTCCGACGGGTGCATTCTGACGGGTGCATTCCGACGGGTACACATTCCGACGGGTACATATTCCGACGGGTAGATATTCCGATGGGATGTATTGACACAAAACATTGCGATGTCTTAAGAAATATATATGACTATGACCTGTTTAACAAAACCCGAAGACCATGTTGTTTCATAACTACACCGGACCTATAACACTACTCAGCTCAACAGCCTTCACCTCATACCATTATCAACTTCAACAACCCCGTTTCGATCTATCTAATCCCATCTCCTCATTCATCCACAATTATCAACTCTAATCCCATCAAGACTCGAACCAAAACTGAACTCATTTAAAAATCCATTAAAAGATCTCAGTTTCATTTCTTAAGCAGCTTTTGAAGATTTATTAGATCATTAAGATCTATTAGAAAC
Source organism: Glebionis coronaria (assembly GCA_025667525.1). Lineage (NCBI taxonomy): Eukaryota > Viridiplantae > Streptophyta > Magnoliopsida > Asterales > Asteraceae > Glebionis > Glebionis coronaria. Next base: position 424,348,837 of record CM046874.1, read on the forward strand.
GACCTCATCATAGATCTTACTATGTATGGTATTCACCATATTTGATATTCGAAATTAAAGTATGGTTTATAACATTTATGTTACAACCTTACTTTCATTCGATTCGGACAGAACAAGACACCATGCAAAACAATAAACCTACCCGAGATCTACCTAGAAGATCTGATGGTTATATTCTTCTCGTATGGATCGAAAGATAAGGTAACAGATATAAATGGGTTTGGATTCGGTTATTTCAGTGGTTTGTAGATGATCTGATGAGAATGATTCTTTTGATTTATTCAAGTCAAATGATTCATTTCGTGGGTTTGAAGCTCTGCCTCGAAGGTCAACAGAAAAACAGATGAGTTTCATTTCTTATTGCTTCTTTGGGATGAGATTGAAAGAGATCATGAGATTGATGATTATATTTTATTGGTTGTTGGGTGTTTGATAAGAGATTAGATGATTTCGGTTTGTGATCTATCTTGATGATGAATCGGTGGGTGAGATTGAGATTAGGGTAGTGGGAGAAATGAAGGCGGAGGATTTGAGGTAAGGGTAGTTTGTTTAGTTGACTGCGTGTATTGTGAGGATAATTAGGGTTGAGTGATTATGTACCTAATTTTTAGGTATAGAAAACTGTTATGTGGGCCGGGTATAAAAGAAATAATGGTATGCTGTTGTTGGGCCTCCAATATCCTCACTTAATTGTGCACATGAATGATATTAATATCATTTACGTCATGTGATTTAGTGATGGAGTAAGATTTGTGATCAAAACTAAGTAAAGCATTCTTTATTACCCACTGTTTGGACCGTGTATTAATTTTGAGTGACAAAATTAATTCAACCGAGTATATGGCATGAAAATAAGGGGACATTTTACATGTTTTGGTGTATCCCTAGTTTTTATTTTATATACGTTTGGATGGTCTAAATATCATGAAGTTGGTATAAGGTTAACAAAGTGACGTGACAATGTGACGAGACAAAAAGACATGACCAAGTGATAAAATTTATTTTGACGTGACCAAAGAAAAATTTGGCGATTTTTTAGTGGCTACGGATTTGTTTGATCGGGTATTAATTACGTGAAGTTGAAGACGAATTTTTCGAAGGCGTGTATTTATTTTATCTTCAAAGATAACTTGCTCGTGCTTAATCTTAGAATGACGATTTGGTTATCTAGTTTCCGGGTTCGGGGTGGTTGGTTGATGACTCGGATAACTATCACTTAAAGGGGTTACATTGTTGTACTCAGTGTCACGCGCTTAGTCGACATGGATAATTTCAAGAGGTGTTGTGCTTATAGACTTCTTTAGTGATGCATTGAGTACTTAGAGATTTCTCCACCGTTCTTCATTCAACAATTGTGCAAGCTTAAGTCACAAGATCGAAGGATTTTTATTCAGTTTCACGTTTGATGTATCTGGTTCATTCAATCAGTGGTCACTTCAAATTGCTTTCACGTGGGTTGGTAAAGATGGCCATGGAGAGTTTATGAGTAGAGATTTTCGATCAACAGCTGATTCTCACAAAATATATAATTCTGCTTATTTATTATTCTCACGAGATTTCAGGTTCATGTGCGTACGATTTATTGATGGTTCCGAGTTTCGAAACCATCAAGGGGGAAGAAGAAGACACATTGAACGCACAACGAGTACACGTGATGAACTTCATACCTTCTTTTGATTTGAAGACATTCCGGGATGACATTTGTCTTAGCCGCAGAGAAAATCAGTGTTTTAACTCGTGGCGTTATCAATCTCTAAACGGTACACTACTGATTCGATGTTTAATTGTTTGGTTGTTGCAATTATTCATCATCATTATCCTATATGCATTCCCGGGACTTAACTGACTCTAGTGCATCTCCGAAAGAAGATATGTGCATTTCCGGGACTTAATTGACTCTGGTATTACGATGTCAACTTCAT